>OX451737.1:1442163653-1442913257 GCA_948472305.1 Vicia faba | reverse complement strand
AGAAATCAACATGTATTATATGTATATTTTATAATATTTTTTGTATGATATTTATTTTAATTTACATATCATCAAAAATAAAATATTATTCATTTATAAGTACTATTTTCACAAAGTATAATTTATCGTATTCTTTTTATGATATTTATTTAAGAATGAAATTTCATGTATATCATTCTTTAGATTTAAGATAAAATTATAAGACGCAATTTTATCTATTAAATTATAAACTTATTTTAACATTATAAAAAATGTATGATAATTTATGAACGAGTAAATACAAAATTATATTTTTCTCTATATGTGTATGTATGGATCAATAATTTTTTGTAAAAAATCGAACTAATCGAACCAATCCAAACTGCATTAGTTTTGTTTGGTTTGATTCTGTTTTATTTTTAAAAGTTAACCGAACCAAACTAAACCGCGTATTTTTTTTCCTCTTAGAATTCAGAATGCAACACAATTTACCAAGATTGATCGTTTAATGATAAATATGAAGTTTGGCTGGCTGCATGTCGTCTCACCGTTGTCTTACAAACTGCTCTCTTCCATCAACACATGACACATGCAAAGAGTTCCACATTGACTGAATAAAAATAGCAACATTAGTGCAAGGGTTTCAAAGGCATAGCATAGAGTTTTAACTATTCTCAAGGGAAACCTTAGAATGACAAGGGTTTTAGAAATCTTTGGGGTTATCTAAGGTTATTGGAAATTGGGAAACACTTGTTTACACTTTGGGTTTGAGTTATTCATATATTGAAGGTTGAAGAGGTTGGGAAACACTTGAGTAGAAAATAGGGTAATTCTTGGGCGCATTCAGGGTTGTTCTTAGGAACCTAAAGACGAATGCTATTTTCTTGTAACTTATTTATAATCTCTTGTAACAACTTTCCGAGTATAATGAATTAGAGAGTTGCTTCCTCTCCATAGTAGATCGTTTGATCGAACTGGATAAACAAACCTTCATCTTTTTCTCGTCTTATTCTGTTATATTATTTGTGTATGAATTATTATTATTATTATAGACCATTTATTTTATTTACTACTATTTTTTATCTTACAAATTAATATTAAATTTTTCATAATTCACAATAAGATTCACAACAATTTTGTTTTTATAGCTTGAGTGGATGAAGAGATAAGAATAAGAAGATTGCAATTATTCATACTTTGAGAATAAAGGTCATTGATTTAAGCCATTTTTTATTTGTAATTTTGTATTTGTTATTATTTTTAGTCCTTTCATTACATTTGTATTTTTTTTTTCTTTCTTTCTCACCGGATGTGTTCTATTTGATTTTTTTTTATTATATGATTTGAATTTTAGAGAAAACTGAACACTGTGGTTTAACATATATTTTCTTCTTTTATTTTGGAGGTCAATAATAATTTTAATGATAGTTTTAAGTTCGCGATCTTAACCAAATTTTTTAATTTTGTATTTGCTGTGTATATTATAGTTTTTAGTCCTTTCATTACAACTTCGTATTTTTTTTCTTTCTCATTGGATGTGTTTTTTATTATATGATTTGAATTTTAGAGAAAATATGACATTGTGATTTAATATATATTTTCTTCTTTTATTTTGGAAGTTAATGATGAATTCAACGATAGTTTCAAGTTTGAGATCTTAACCAATTTTTTATTTATTAAAGATCATTGTTGTATTATTTATCGTAAGAAAATAAATATAATATTATATTCTTTTTCTTACTATATTAATTCATCTTTATGTTATTAAGTTCTTTCAATTAATTAAATAAATGAATAAAATGAATATTTTGATAAAAAAATATTTTATTATTTCAGTTCTTCCAAAACTTCCACTGATTCTCTGGATAACCTAAGAAATTAAATTCCATTATTTGAATTAATTAAAAAAATTAGAATAAGTATTACAAACCTAAAAAAATGATTAAAAATTAATTAAATAAATATTTTGATAATATTTTTTATCTTATTACTTGAATTCTTTCAAAATCTCCCACCACTCTCTCCACTTTCTATGAATATAAATATTTTGATGAAGCTTTTATTTCCACTCTCCATTTTCTATAAATATTTTGATGAAACTTTTATTTCTTTATTCAATTAGTAATAACTACACTTCAATAGTAGTTTTTTAATATGATCTAAAATTAAGTTACATTAGTATTATTATATCACACGTGCAACTAATAAAATCATGATTAATTTATAATAATCATATAAACATATATGTTATATAGTATAACTAATTTCACCCAAAAATATAATATTAATGATAAACTATTGTTTAAAATTATAAATACAATTATTATAATCAAATATGGATTTTATGTTATAGTCCTAATGTTTTTTCATTTTACTTAATATTTTTTTAAGATACTTTTGTTTTTGTTTTTATCTTTTATATCAAAAATAATATTTCATCACTTTCACAATTACTCCGACAAATTAACTCAAGCAATTAGTCGTGACATGAATTTTATTCCTTTCAAACATGATTTGTTTTTTGATTTGTTGAATAGTATCCACTAAAGTCACCTAACATCACATATTGATCTTGGTTTATTTTAATGATAATTATTTTCCTCTGCATAACTTTAATAGTTTTTTTATTTTTTTATTATTCAATATTTTATTTATTTATATAAATAAATAATTATTTCTCTGTAATAATAATTTAAATTATTAATACTCTTTTAACAATTTATTTAATATCAATTATTCAATAAATCCGTGCATCACCGACTAGTTGTTTAAATTAAATTCCCTAAAAAATGTCTACATTATAAATTCAATATTTTGCAAAATAATAATTATGTATTTTTTATACAACAGTTACCTCTTTTAATTCTATAAGCAATTAAAAGACAATTGTTAACATGTTTTTTAAAACCAGTATGATCACATAGGTATTTTTTGTCAATAATGTACAATCAATGACCGACAAATTCCAATTTTGACTAACAAGTAGAAATGGACCACTTTCTTTACGACCACATAAGTGCCACTAGTTCGGTTGATATACTCTAATATATTCAAAATTTCATATATTTTATATTTATCCTTTTAAAAAGATTATAATCATTTTCACGTTTAAAAGTTATTCTTGATAAGTCAAGGACTTGAGCATCTTACTGACATCAAGTTTACTAAAAGGTTAGAAATATACTTGGGTTTTAAACTTTACTATGGAAGGATCAAGAGAGATGATTTTTTAAGGTATATTTGAGAATTAGTTTTTAGAGATAGTTACGTTTATATTTTAAAATGTATCTGATATTTATAAAAAAATTTAAAAAATATATATTATATTAATTTTTAGAATTATATTATTTTTAAATTTTTAAAAAAAATATCATAAATTTTAAGATATAAACATAATCTTCTAATATTTTCTTTTTCAAGACCCTTCAAATATCAATTCCCAAACAAAGAAGCATCAAAATTGACTGTTTGAAAAAGAAGAAATTTTATAAAAACTAGGTAGAATGACAATTGCCGATGTTGTTTTTACCATTATTCCTTCTTATAGCATACAGACCTAGTGGTTCTCTTAAATATTCATGTAAAAATTTGCATCGTGCAATTAGAAGTTTTATTTGGTGGGGCTGCAATGATAAAACCATGAACAGGGTTTAATTGTAACTACTATTTTGACCCTGCAATGTATGGAAAATTAATAATCTCACTAAAAAATTATAATAATATGTAGACTTAATTAATTAAATATTTAAACAAAATTTAATATAATATATTATTAATTTAAAAGTAAATGTAAAAGAGAAAAAAATATTGATATGTGTAAAAAATAGTGTATGAATATATAGATTTATATCGGAAGTTAGTGAGGGAATTTATACAAAATTAATATATCATTAATATTATAAAATTAACAATAATAATCTTATTAATATTTAAAAATTGATTAATTCAGAAATGGTTTTGATGCTAATGAATTAAATCTGAGAGAAATAAATATAAAAAAATAAATAAAAAAAGATCATATAATAGATATAAAATATTATTTATATAATAATAGAGTAAAACTTTATCATAATATATAAATTTTATAGAATATATTTTAATTTAAACATGCATTATTATTAAAATAATTTAAAATTTTAACTCGTATATTTAGTTAATAAGTTTTGGAAATTCTTATAGAGAAATTATTATTTTAAAGACTTGCCTACATAACTATTATCATTAAACTGAATTTATCTTTTTTTTTTCTTATATATGAAAGTTTATTTATATTTTTTTTAAAGTAAAAGAATTTATTTTTTAAAAATATTTTAAAACTTTAAGTTAAATACTTTGTTATTAAGTTTTTGAGATTTTATCAGATAATTTATTATAAGAAATTTAAGATCGTGTTTGTATAATTTTTCATGATATGATTATACCGTATAAAAATAAAAACAAAAATAAAATATAAATATAAAATAAAATTCAAAATTTTTTTTATAAAGAACAAATAAAAGAACAAATAAAAAAAAACTATAGCCATATGATAGAAATAAAATATTATTTATATAATAATGAAATAAAATCTTATCATAATATATAAATTTTATAAAGTATATTTTTTAAATATGTATTATTATTAAAATAATTTAAAACTTTAACTCGTATACTTAGTTGTTAAATTTTGAAAATTCTTATGAAAAAATTATCATTTTAAAGACTTACCAATATAACTATTATCATTAATATCAATACAATTGAATTTATCTTTTTTTTTTCTTATGTTGTCTTATATATGGATGTTAATTTAGATTTTTTTTTTAAAGTAAAAAATTTGTTTTCTAAGAATATTTCAAAACTTTAAGTCATATATTTTGTTGTTAAGTTTTAGAGATCCTATCGAAGAATTTATTATACAAAATTTAAAATGGTATTTATATAATTTTTCATTCATGACATGATTATACCATAAAAAAACAAAAATAAAAATAAAACATAAGTACAAAATAAAATAAAAAATAAAAAAAGAACTTTATAAAGAAAATAATATCAACAAGAGTGAAAGTGAAAGATGACACATCAATAATACATCACCTTTTAAATTTATCTCAATTTAAAAATTTACGCATCACAATTTTTTAAATCCCTTTAAAACCAATCACATAAATACTAAAATAATTTATAAGAAAATTACTCTATATATCGCGATCACATATATGATGTGAAACCCAACATTATTTAAAAAGAAACAAAGAATTCAACAAAATGTATCATAATACTAATTATAAATAAATTATAATATCGTTTCAAAATATAAATTAATTTGTAAGTTTAAATAAAAATTTATAATTTTTTAATAAAATTAAATAACTTAAAATAAAATAAAGGATTTAATAAATTTTATGAGAAAATGACAATTAATTTTATTAATTGTGGAAGTTTCAAATTTAATAATAAATAAATAAATTAAAGGAAAGTTACAAAAATTAACCACAAATTTGGACTCCAAAAATTATCAAGAGACTTAACCATATAAATTTTTTAAGATTAAGAATATGAGTTTTTCTTAATGGCATGTTTTATTTATATAAAATGTGGAGTAAAAATATATATTAATGAAAACTAAATAATATCTTAATTAATTAAAAATAATAAAGAGAAATAATTGAATTAATTTTTTAATGACTATTTTAATTAAAACTAAATAATATTATAATTAATTAAAATGATAAAAAGAGATAAGATGCTAGTGGGTTAATATTTTTAAAATCAAAATTAAAATATACTAACCTTAATTTTACTTCTAAAATTTTCTTAAAAAATTTAACAATTTTAATTAATAAAATAGACTTTGAGTTTTGAAAATAGCCTAGTTGTAATCATCAAGCATTTTAATATTGCCAGATTTTTTCTCTTTATTTGTTTTAATCATTTTACAATCTAAATTCGATATTGACTTTTTATTAAAGTTTTACTTTTGAAGGTTAGCTTTAGTTTGCCTTTAATTTTTATTTGACAAAACTCTATATAAAAATAAAACTAAATTTATATCAACGCACCACTATTTATTTGAACTATACCGTTATTATGTGATAAATTTAATTAGATAATTTGACATTGTGAGAATCATTCCGAGTCTTCCTTAGAGACTTCCTCTATTTCTTGACAAAATGTCTTGATCGCGCTATTGTTATGTGTAAGTGCTCTCTGGTTAAATGACTGTTCAATTTTGTAATTCTAGCATAATATTTGGATTGCACCACTTTGATGTTTTATGTGTCGCGATGGTATTGGACTTGACACGTGAATATGAACGGTGGATAACCCGTGACGCGATCAATAGACTCTAATACTGAATAAGAATTAGAGTTTGTTTTAACTCATTATTACAAAAAAAATTATAAGATAAAGATTGTTCCCACTTATAAATACAACATATGTTATATATATCTAAGAAATTTATGACTAAATCCGCCCCTTTGAACCTAACTCAATAAAGGGGTTGGTTGTTAGAACTTGAAACCATACAGTTAGTGAAAATAATTGAGTAATTGAATGTGTAAAGGGAGAAAGTGAGTGAGGATAATTAAGGGTGAAAATGGTATTAATTTATTATGAGATACCTGTGATTGACATATTATGTCAACTGGTTGCACTTCCTCACTGTTTCAATTTTTAACTAATTTTACATAGATGTAATCAATTGACATATTATGCCAACCCTAACAAATAACTAACAAATAAACTGAAAAAACTTAGAAAGTGAAAGCATAACTGATTTCTTCATCAGGGTTACGAAACTAGTGAATCAAATCAAAGTATGTGGAGAAATGTTAACAACAAGATCAGTTGTTGTAAAGATCTTGAGATATTTGACTCTGAAGTTCGACCACGTGGTGGTAACCATAGAAGAGCCAAAGAACTTGTCTACATTGACAAAATAAGAGATTCAAGTTGAATTTCATGAGCAAAGAATGGCTAAAAGAGTTGCAGATAAACCGAAGAGTGATGTGACTTTGCAGACGCAGTCAGCAAGAGAAAGAAAGGCAAAGGAAAGTGGTTCAACAACAGAGATAGAGAAAGCTACAATAATTTGACTGGTAGAGGAAACCAGCAGGAAGGAATTGTATCGAATCAGAGAAGACCCCCATACCAAGGAAACCAGAGAGGTGGTGCTGGGGGTAGAGAAAGAGGTGGTGGTCGAAAACTTGACAAAAGTCACATTTAGTGTTTTAATTGTTAGAAGTATAGTCACTATTCTAGTGATTGTCCAGAAAAACGAAAGAATCAAGAAAGTGATGCAAAGTTTGCAAAACATGAAGAAGAAGAGATGATGTTGATGGTCACGACAAGAGATGAAGAGAGATTCAAGGACCAATAGTACTTGGATTCAAGATGCTCATCACACATGTCTGGGAGGAAAGATTGATTTGTCAACATAAAACCCTCAATGAAGAACATGGTGAAATTTGTAAATGAAAATACTCTAACAGCTGAAGGTATTGGAGACGTTCTGATTATAAGGAAAGATGGTAAAAGGTCAGTAATTTCCAATGTGTTGTACATACCAGGAATGAAAATTTTTCTCAGTATAGGAAAGTTGGTCGAAACGAATTATAAAGTGTAGATCGTAGAAAAGATGATGAGAGTCGTCGATGCAAGAGGAAGGTTAATCTTGAAGGCTCTTATGTCTCAGAATAAAACCTTCAAGATTGAACTTAATGTGATAGAGCATAAGTTCCTTGTGACTGAAACTAACAGGGATGAATGGATATGGCACTTGACTTGGTCATCTCAACTTCAAAGACATCAGAGATTTGAAGAGAAGAAATATGATTTCGAGATTGTCAGAAATCGACATTTCAAACGAGGTGTGTGAGAAATATGTGCAGACGAAACAAAACAAAAATAACTTCAACAAAGATGCAGGAAACAAGTCGAAGACTATTCTTGAAATCATATACTCTGATGTCTCTGGTCCAATCCAGGTGGATTCGATTGGAGGTAACAGGTACTTTGTCATATTCATAGACGACTGTAACTGAAAATTATGGACTTACCTGATCAAGAAGAAAAGTAAAGTGAGTGAGGTATTTTCCAAGTTTAAATCTATGATCGAAAGACAAAGTGGTCAAAAACTCAAGATTTCGAGGACTGATGGTAGTGAAGAATATGTGTCAAAAGAATTCAACATGTTATGTGAGAAAGAAGGGATTGTGCATGAGGTGGTTCCACCCTACACTTCACAACAGAATGGAACTGCATAAAGAAAGAATTGAACCATCATATGGTGAGAAGTATGTTGAAAGGCAAGCACTTACCTAGAGTGTTTTGGGGTGAAGCTGCGTCGACTGCAACATACATCCAGAACAAATGTCATACGAATAAGCTATAAAGAATTACGCCAGAAGAATGTTGGTATGGTGTAGAACCTAGCTTAAGTCATCTGAAAGTATTTGGATCTATAGCATATAAATATGTGCCAGATCAGTTGAGAAGAAAACTTTGATGACAAGTCGAGTCAAACGATCCTAGTAGAATGTCATTCGAATGGAGGTTACAAGTTGTTTGACCCAGTGAATAAGCAAGTAGTGATCAGCAGGGATGTAATTATAGATGATCTTAATGAATGAGATTGGACTAAAATAGTAAACAAAGATATTGTGAGAATCTATTGTGAAGAACCAGCCACTGAAGTCAAAAGAGAAGTGTTGCACCCCAAAAATTTCCCTCCTAGTTTCTTATATTTGGCTTAGGCTTAGCATTGCATTCATATCTTTTCATTAGGTCATTAACATACATTTTCATTCAATAAAGCGCTTGAGGTTCAAAGTTCAGTGGTTGTGCGATATTAGGGTTTTGCAGCAGTTGAGGTGTTCGTATCTAATAAGGCATGATTCTTCTGATTATCCTTCAAGCAATGAAGTGTGGAATTGGGATTGCAACCTATGCTTATTGAGGGTTATGTTCTCTTCAAGTTTAAGGGGTTATTACTCATTCAGATACATTCAAGACAAGAGTCAGAGTGTTTCTCCACCAAGTTTGTGCTTGTCAGCATTTCATCAATCGAGGTTCATTAGGTTTTCTAGGTCGTGGCCATTTTGGTCATATTTCTTTCGGTATTCCCATGTTCAATTCCAAATTTTTCTATGAGGTCATCTAAGGGCTACTAAATCAAGCATTCATTATCTCCTTGTGCTCAACGTCACCCGTTGATTAGGGTTTATTTCTCTAAATCATGTACCATTCAAGAGAGGTTTCTCCGGGAAGTCGTGATTATCAGGCAAGGCTATAATCACTGGATATCGTCCATGAATAACCAGGGTTTCAATTGATATGTCTTTGGAAAATAGGAATAAAATCATTGCTTGAATCTCTAGT
This sequence comes from Vicia faba, assembly GCA_948472305.1. Lineage (NCBI taxonomy): Eukaryota > Viridiplantae > Streptophyta > Magnoliopsida > Fabales > Fabaceae > Vicia > Vicia faba. Next base: position 1,442,903,915 of record OX451737.1, on the reverse strand, counting down.
TATGTGGGTAACAACTCTATTCTAGAAAAGAAGATTCAGTTGGACCTTCTTCACGAATTAGAGCTCGTATACCTTATAATGAAAAGCTCTTCATCTGATCGATTGGCTTACTTGCGATATAACCTATTTTCTTCGGATTTCATTTCAATACTTTGAAGATCAAAATCTAAAAGCTTTGTGTGAAAGTTTAGGATTTATATCCTATCGTACTTAGGTTTATCAACATCTTCAATGGAGGTTCATGGGATGATAAGGCATGATATAAGGATGACATTGTAAATTCATTAAGACCAAGGCAGTTTGGTTCTCTTATTATTTGCTATACAAGGTTGATGGGGATCAACGTTTTGGATCCATTCTCTCACAAAGGACATAGGGTGATGTTAGGGGGCCATTTGGTTCATGGTCAACGAATTAAAGATTGGGCTCACTTCAGGGCTTATGATATAGGTCATTTGCTTCAGGGTTCATTCAGGAAGGTGGAATTCTGATCACGGAGTTTGCTTTAGATTATTTCGAGAGAAATATCATGTGAATTCAAGTTTTGTTCAAGAATTGGATTAAAGTTCATTTACCAAGCATGCAAGGTTAGAAAAGGATTCATGTGGATTTCTTGAGAAACAAGTTATTTGGAATTTAGAGCAAATTTCAAGTTTATGCATGCATAAGGGCGTTCAAGATTTATTCAAGGCTTTTTCAAATTCCAAGATCACAAATCCAAATTTCATTCACCGTTCAAGTAACCATAATGCAATATCATTCAAGGTTTTCAGGCATTTTTAAGACGAAATTTTAAGTAGAAATTCAAAAAGTATGAGTATCACGACTCAAGTTTGCTTAACATGTGAATTTCAATATTTATAAGAACCAATTCAAAATGTGAAGCCTTTTCGAGTTATCGTTCGTTACACATTCAAATTTTCAAAATAGCCTCATTCACGGTCGTCCATGAAAACCTTGAACAAAATGAAAAAAAGAACATTACAAAAAGCAAAAGCATGGAAATTGTGCAGTTGTGCTATCAACTGTTAAGATGATCCTTCAACAAATGGAGCTCATCACTAGTATTGATGTGGTCCAAAATCTTTGCAAAAAAAGGGGGCCCCTCCTCTTGTGACATTACTCTCAGCAGAACTTGAGATACAATATGTTGCCCTGCGAAATATCAATCTTATTGTACAAAGAAGACTGACAATTCTTGCACATGAAATTAAGGTGTTCTTCTGCAAATACAATGGCCCTATCTATATGAAAATGGAGAAATTAGAAATTATGATAAAGCTTGCTGCAGACCGAAATATAGACCTTTTTTTTTGGAATTTAAGGGATATGCTACTGGAGTTGATGTATATTTTGTTAGAAAGGTTGTTCGTGCAATTGGCCATTGCACCATCAAATTAGAAAGAGCAGCTGAGAGATGCATTAGTGTATTGCTTGAGTTGATCAAGATAAAAGTAAATTACGTGGTTCAAGAGGCAATCATTGTTATCAAATACATATTTAGACGATACTCCAACACATATGAGTCCATAATTGCAACTCTTTGTGAGAGCTTAGACACCTTGGATGAGCTCGAAGTTAAGGCATCAACGATCTGAAAAATTAGTGAATATGCAGAAAGAATTGACAATGCTGACGAGCTTCTTGTTAATATTGCTACATTATCTTCTGTTTATCACAGCCACCCATGTTTCCATAATATAATTCAACAACTATATCTCAAGCTCATTAACCCAAAAAAACCGTCTATGTTCATAAACTAATCTACTAATTTGTCATAACTAATCTCACATTACATATACACCCAAATTGTTGTTATTTTCCAGAGTTCAAAGCTCTTGAGATTTTTCAAAAAGTGTTATGGTGAGCTTATAGCATGGCGATTGAAAGGTCTGGAATTGCCAAAGATGTTACAAAATTGATTGGAAAGACCCCTTTTGTATATCTGAACAAAATCACGGATGGTTATGTTGCTCGCGTTGCCGTGAAACTTGAATTAATGAGGCCACGTTCCAGTATTAAAGACAAGATTGGCTATAGTATGATTACTGATGCAGAGGAGAAGGGGCTCATTATGCCTGGCAAGAGTGTCCTCATTGAGGCAACAAGCGGTAATACGAGAATCGGATTGGCCTTCCTAGCAGCAGCAAAAGGCTACAAGCTTATCACTACAATGCCTACTACAATGTGTCTTGAAAGAAGAACCATTCTTCTATCTTTTTGGGCTGAGTTGGTTCTGACAGATCCTGCAAAAGAGAATGAAAGGGGCAGTTCAGAAAGCGGAAGAGATGTTGGCCAAGACTCCAAATACATATATCTTTCAACAATTTGACAACCCTGATAATCCAAAGGTGCATTATGAAACTACTGGCCCAGAGATATGGAAAGAATTTCTAACCAAGACAATAACAAAAACAACCCTTACCAACTTAATCATAATCTTCTCCTGCATCAGCTTTGCGGCATCTCGATATCAACCATATTTTGCATCATCTTCAATCTCCACTACTGGTTCAAGTCAGATCTTTAATTGATCATCACTACGCTTCGTTCGTGAATCTCTGAATTTTTGATATCTCATCAATTTTTCTGCACAGACCAAAAGAATGTATCAATACAATAACTTCTGCATTCATAGTTTCCACGCAACTAATCGTTTTTTGCATTAAATTCATGATAACCAAACATTATCCAACAGAATTAACAACTAATTTTCCTAACAGAAAAACAAACTCTCTAAACAGCCCTGCAATAAAACAGTGTACTAATCCAACAAAATTCCCAACAGTTAGCCAATTCTAACTCCTAACAAATTGACAACTGATTCCCTAACTAACTTCTACTAACTGTCAAACAGAGTAACAAACTCCTCTAACAGTTTCTAACTCCTAACCGTCATAACCAATTTCTAACAGAATGCCAACTTTTATAACTAACTCTATAACTCCTAATTGCTAACAAACTCAACAAAAAAAAGAGACTATAAAAGAAAGGTCCATAACAGATGGCAGGGGGGATTCATTTTTTTTAAATTCTACAGAATAGATAAAAATATAATTTTTTTTTACCAATTCAGATTGATTCTGCAATTCTGCAGAAGAGTCTCCATAAACCTCTTCCTTCTTCCTTTCCCTTACATTGATCTTCATCTTTCAATGCATTCACTCTCTTCATCTTCATCTTCCCCGTTTCTCAATCCACCATTCTCTCTCCATTTTCATAGAACTGCAACAACTTTCTGCAAACTTCAATCATCATCTTCTAAGCAATAATGCTTCGACAACAATCTTCATCTTCAATCCGCACCAAGAAATCTTCACAAGAATTCTCCCTCCCTCTGAAATTCTGGCCAATCTCCTGCTTCACTCTAATCATCATCTTCATACATTCATCGTATCATCATTAATCTTCTTCAAACTGCTACATTGTTCTTCAACAAACTTCAATATGCTTCTGCAATATCATAACAACAACGAATTCATCAAAAGGGAGAGAAGAAACACGATTCAATTATGCAAAAAAAAAATAACAAAAACTTACCTCTCAATCTCTCTCTGAGAAGGTACCACAATCATTCATTATCTTGATCTTCAATTGTCTCTGCACTCTCGCTCCTTGGCTTCATCAACATAACCTTCCTTCTTCAATCTTCAAGCGACCTTCAATAATGAATCTGCGTCATGTATTACAGAAGGTACAGAAGATAAAGAAAAATCAAGAAAGGATAGCAAGAAAAGGAAAGTCAGAAGCAGAGAAGAAAAGCGTTGGACCCGATTGCGACCGCACCTGGAGCGAGACTTCTTGGTTTTCTATCCTGTATCGACACCGTTGAAGCACCAGACATTTCTTCCGGTTGGAGATGCAGAAGACACGAACGGAAATGATTGCGATTCGTCAAAAAAAGAAGAGAAGAGAAGGTGGAGCTATGGCGGCGATCGGATTTCACCAATGAAGAAGGACAAGCGATGAACGTTGTTACATCTGAGAATGGAACGAGACCATTAAGGTGAGGACACAGGAGCATCACGATGGATCTGAAACGCTTGAGCGGAGGGAGACGGCGGCGATTCAGATGGGAACGTGGAAGATGGAACTTTACTCTCTAAACAATGATGACATCAATACCTTCACCCTCATCAGGTTTTCTCGATGTTTACCTTTCCCTACATGTGGGATAAAAGACGTTCGATGGAGACTTCATTGTTTTGATGATTTTCAGCCGGTTGTTTCAGCTGGCGACTTCACTGGGGACAAGTCGACCAAATGTTGGTCCATCCCGGAGTCTCTCCTAGCTCTTGCTTTCTTTTCTTTGGGTGTTTTTATGCTTTCAGTTTACTCATTTGTACATGTTTATCTGAGCATACTTTTGCATTGCATTTTATTGCTTTCCCTATTTGTCATCCATTATGCTGGACTCTGTTTTCCATGTTGGGTGGGGATGTTACTATTGAGGTAAAAGGCCCAGTACCCAGGCCAGAGTGCACTAGGACACTAGGAATAAAGTGGGGGAATGACGGCTATAGGACGTGGTCTGATTAGTGCAGTCATGTCATATACCACGCTCGGATGAGGTTCAAATGAATTACTATCGGCACCCAGTCTGTGGGTAAGCCCATAGCACTTTCAGGCGGACCCGTGATTTTCGAGTTACCATTGTCTTACCCTGACCTAGTCTTCACCCGTGAGTGGGGAGGGAATCTTATCACAGGTACAATTGGTGACTATGTTCAAATGGTTACTCGTGCTCAGGTGGTGACTATGTTCAGATGGTTATCCATACTCAGATGGTTACTATGTTCAGATAGTGACTATGATCATACGGTGATTATTGGTTCTAATGATCATGTTATGGACTTCTGTCAATGACTTATGCATATGGTGTTCTGTTGGTGACCATATGGTTCTCAGATTTATTTTCTGAGTTCCTGACTTGCTTACTTGGAAGTTCATTCAAGCCTTTGATCTTGGCATTCCCAGTATATTCAGAAATGCTCAACAGTATCTGATGTTCCTGAATCCTTAATCTCATGCTACTTAGATCTACATAGTACCCGGCTCTTATATGTGCGGAAGCTATGTCGGACCTTTGATTTGATAATATTCATATGGTTCAGAACAACGCAACAATCATATTCAGAAATGATGGAACTTTGATCCCATTTGACCTCATGCCTTTGCATATATAACATGGTTAACCGCATACTTAACATACATGTTCTGTGATTTCCAAGGAATTGTATTTGTGAGCCTAGTGCCAAACTTTTCCATCTTTTACTTACGTAAAATCAAAATCAAAGCACGTAAATTCCTTGGAAATGACGGAACATGACATGGCATCCGTTCATGAATACCATGCATATTCATACGTTCATAACATGTACTCAAATATTGGGGATTCTTGCTCAGACCATTTGTTCTCCTCAGAGGTTCAACGTGATTCTTACTACCACATGCTCAGGGATCAGTTAGGGAATAACTCCATATGGTATACCTACAAGCTTTGGCCCGTGGTCAGAAATTTATTCGAACATGAAGATAATTGATTAAATACTCAAGATGAACCAGGTCATGGAAGCTCTAATGATGATCAATAAACTTATGGCTGCAGCAAGTTCTCTCTTCACCTCATCTTCTTTTGGGAATTGCTTCCAACTATGGATTGCTACGCAATCCTGAGTTCTTGAAACATCTCATCAGCAGATGCTTCCCATTTACTGTATGATCTTATATCAGTGCTTCATTTTTGTTAACCAACATCAGATGTGGTTACCACGCCGGGGCATCATACCTTTTAATCAGGGGCATCCTCCATAACTTTGTGTTCCCTAATTTGTTCAACATAGTCAGTCTTTATTCCCCAAGTGAATTCATGGGGCAAAGCTTTTAAGCCAAGACACAAGAATCCTGATGAGCATGTTGATGCGAGCCCAATGCATTACATCCTATTATTCCCAGTTCTTCCTAGCTCTGATCTTTGAGGTCTCCCTCCCACAAACATCTCTTCTAATTGCGATATGTATGCTAGATACATCCCCTATTCTGGGGTACCCCGTTTTGATATTGAAGACTACAAAGGGGTTGAAATATAAAGCCCAACACCTGTTTGGCGTCTCTTCCAAAAGCCCATTTCCTTTTTGGCCAATTGCCACATTCTTTATCACCAGGTGGATGTCTCTTTTGTTTTGATAGAAGACAGACTGTATTAGTTTTTGTGGCATAGTATGCCTGATGATGCAGTTTATATCGATTTTCTTGGAAAAGCATTCATTCGTTCTCCTGAAAGAATCTCCTACGCATATTATCCTGGGGTAATTGATCATTCGATTAAAGATGGTACGTCATCCAGAGACAAGGCCCAAGACGAGATCAATTCAGAGACTGTAGTGTCCAAATCACGTCAGAAGAGGAATTCTCTCACTCACCTCATGCATCTTCATGCATCCATAGCAGGAACTCATAAGGTACTCCGAATAGGGAATCCTTATTCGGACTCAGTATTCTCTTTTCAAGAACTGCCAATCTTGACGTCTCACTGCTTCATGGTCAGATTCAAGTTATGAAACAAATTTTTGAGGAATTGGATGAGATGAAAAGAATAAGATGGGGCTGTTTTATGGGGGATGTGCAAGCAATGGCCTGTAGTCATAAATCCTCAAGGAGAAATAGCCAGTTGAAGACTTAGTTGAGTCGGGTATGGATGTTTCGAAGACAGTGTCGGCAAAGAAAAGTGATATTGTATACGTTGTCGCAATAGGAGTTGTCATTCATCCCCAGCCTATGGGACATTTTTCAAATCATGAGATACTTTGTGGGTCTGGTCTCACCCAGAGCTTCGTGTTCTAGGATTTTATTGCTAGCAGCTAGTTTCTGGTCTCCAAGTGAACCCATGGGGTAAAACTTACCAGTAGAGGCAGAAAAAGCTTGAGAAGCAGGTTGATAAGATCTTTATACCGTGTATCCAGTTACTTCCTCGTGTATTAGGAGCTCAGCTGATTAAGCTTCGTGCTTTGGTCCATCCTCCAACAAATTTCTCTCCTGATTTTGATACAAATGCTAGATGTGTCTCCCATTCTAGGGCACTTAGTTAGGATATTGAATACTGCAAGGGGTTGAAGTATGAAGTTTGGTACTTGTTTGGATTCTTTTCCAAGGTTCAGTCCAGGTTTGGAGAACCATTTCAGGCTCTTTTTTTCCCCTCAGTTGGATGCTTCTTATGTATAAGTATAAGATGGGGTGATGCTTCTATGATGACGAAGTATAAGATATCGAGTTCTTGGATATCTGTTGTTGTGTAGAAGAAAATACCTCAAAGGTCGAATGCTATATTGAGAGTTTAGTTTCTTCTATGTAGTAGAAGATTCTTTGTTACAGTTTCTGAATTTTTGCTTCTGTGTAGTAGAAGACAGAGACTATTTTGTAAAGTAGGAGATTCTCCGTAATCCGGTTGCTAAAACTTCTCTCTTGTGAAGTAGGAGATGAAGTTTACTTTCTTCTGTGTAGTATAATATTATTTGGTATGGTTGCTGGATGTCGCTTCTATGTAATAGAAGACGTCGCTTATTTTGTGTAGTGGGAGACGCTCCGAAATTCAGCGGCTATATTTCTCTTATGTGTGATAGAAGATGGTTGGCATTTCTTCTTTGTGGTAGAAGATGCTTTGTGATGCAATTTATGCAAGTTCGCTTGATAAGGCCCTCATCACACATGGTGAAGGAACTTGATATGATTACTATATTGGGGCACTAAGCCATTCCATTGAAGATTGCTGGGCTTTCAAAGAAAATATGCAAGACCTGCTGGATGCAAAGGCTATCAATTTCAGGCTAGTTTTCCAGATTTGAAGCCTCCTTTGACTCAGTAGATATCAATACTGCCAGATCATCATCCGAAGCAACAAGTCCATACGGAGACTAGTCTCATCAACATGGCATTTTCAAATTACATTTGCATTCTCATTTGTAATCTTTCTGGTTTTGGTTCAGTACTTTCTTGTATGCGAAATTTGCTTATTATTGAAAATTAATCATAATGCATTGGGTATGTTTGTCTTAAATTAATCCATTCGTATTCACTCATTAATGTTTTTCTTTGACTTTTTTGATACTTAGCTCTTGTTAAATAAAGCAAAAACCTCTGGAGGGAGGATGATGAGTAATATACCAGAAAGTTCAAACGGTGTGCTTCTGAATAGGACCCTACTGACGATGTACAGGCCTTGTTTCAATCCCCAAATACCTGAGATATAAGGGAGTGAAACCCTTGTCAACCCCTTTGAGCCTTGAAGTAGGAGTTTCTTTTCTTTTCAGAAAAACCCTCACATTTAACCCGGGGTAGGGTAGATTTAAGTTAATCTAATCGAGCGTTCAGAACTCACCAGGAGTGCGCACCTAAGGATACAATAATGGTTATCCATCAAAAGGCTAAGGAAAGTCAAAGTCGCAATGGTTAACTCTCATATATCAGCAGTGTGCATCAAAGAGAATGATACCATAATGGACATCTCTCGCACATTAAAAAGTCAAAAGATGACGATACCATAATGGCTATTCCTCGTCAACCAAGCAGTGAGGTAGTCACACTTTCTCAGGAAGTCAAAAACGACTCGAAATCACACGACTGGTTCAAAATAAAAGAAAGAGACAAAAATCCCCGCTAAGCCGAAACGTAAAAAGACAAGTCGCTTAGGCAAAAGTCAGGGCATCCCACTGGACTTCAAAATCAAATTCAAAAGGAAGTTGTCCAGGCAAAAGTTAAGGAATACAAAAAGAAAGCAAAAAGTGCGAAAAGTAAAAACGGATTACCAAATAAAGACCCTCCACAAAGGATAAAGTTGTGCGATCGAACACCAAGAATGAAAGAGTTGAGTGACTGCCATCCTCCTCAACCATGGTAAAATCCTTTTAAGGGGTGAGTGCTCGTATTGGTTTAACTGAATTTAGGACTCGAGAACATCACGGAGAATGGGTGGGCACCAAATATTTTGAGCCTTAAATCTTTTCTTCTAAAACCGTGAACCAGGCCACGTTACAACCCGTAAAAGTCTTAACTAAAGCAAGGGTTAATTCTAAAAGCACAATATAACAAGAATACGGTAATCTGACTCCTAGGAGGCTTGCAAAAACTTTTGAGTTGGTATCACTCCATCTTTTTACTATCTTTTGTACAAATTTTTTTGATATTTCAAACATATTTTTAATACAAGTTTTTGAACTTCAAGACAAACATAAGCTTTGCATTACAATTACCATTCTTAGAATAAACATTCTTTGAATATGAACAAGTGCTTAAACATCAAGTAAGCTTGCATAATGAGCATCAGATGAAATTTGATCATCTCCAGGGACAAATTGCTTCAGGATACCATTTAAAGGTAAATCATTTGTGAGAATGGTCTTAACCTGGGGGCAAATCTTCTGTTGAATCTGTTGAATAAAAGAATACCAGTTTGAGAAATGATCTGAAGTAGATTGCAAATGTTGGTTGCCCAGAGTCTCTGTCAAGCAGTGGTGCATTACTTTCAGTTGGTCCTGAGGGGCAGACTTCGTCAAGTAGCTGATTAGAGATTGAAGCAGTTCAAATCGAGAGGTTTCTCATCCCTCCGTGAGCATAAGGTAAAGGAAAAGATCTGTCAAGAATCTGTTGAGCAGGGGCAGGCATGTTGAATACCCCGTCGAGTAAGTATGCAGCCAATCTGAGGCATTCAAGTCAGGATTTTATCCCTCAAAGTGCAGTTAAACTGGGGCAGTTATGTCGAGATTTGATAAAACTCTCTAAGAATTTGTTGATTGGGGGAGAATCTTTTCAGAATTCATAGATGCATGAGAATTCGATCAAGCATTGTTGAAGCTATTTCCAACGTTGGTCAGCCAGGGGCAGTATTCTGAAGTTCATGACACTGGGGTAGTTTATCTTGGTAGTACATATCTCAAAAAATCCTCTCGAGGAAATTTTTCTGCAAAAAAAAAAACTTACAGACTGGGGCAAGAATTTATGTAAGGGCTTTCTTTCTTCTTCAGTGGTTGATCAGACCAAGTCCATACGCAGGCTAAATGACCTATGAATTTGAAAATCAGGCCGAGAAGTCAGGATTGTTATCTTCGACTTATCAGAGACTCAAGTCCTTTTACTGATATCCTTTGTCCTGAGTCAAGGTTATTAGCCCCAGTTGAAGTTTGGATTGTTATCCTCAGTAAGATATGAGTTGTAACACAAAGACCATTTGGAGTTTGTTTACGTGTACAAGACGCGGTGGAAATATTGCTTCCTAAGGGGACACCGCTTCCCAGTAAAAGACCTGTTACTACTTGACATGGACCTATCTACCAGGGGGTTTCTTTTCTAAGATATTTTCTCCCCAATGAAGCATCCTCATTTCTCTGCAGGAGGAGAATGTTCTTTCTCCCTGGAAATGTAGAAGTTGTTTAAAGTCTAGATGATTCCTTTTTGTTGGACTGCAATTTATTTTTGCAGCATCTTCCCTAAAGTCCACTTTTAGTGGCATTTCTCCTCGGAGTCGACGCGTTGAAGTTGCAATTTTTTTCATTGCAGTTTTTACCCAGTGATTGATAGTTCAAGTTGTCTATTCTTCAGTAAGGTTTTCCATTCCAAACAGGGGCATGTCGCCCCAATTTCCATTTTGCAAGTATTGTTGGTCTTTCATGACAAGATGCATACCAACAAATGAATCAAGAAGGGTCTGTATGTGACTAACGTGAAGATGTTCGTATAATGAGACCTAATTTCCCCAGTGGAATTATTCTTCTTTCCCTAATGGAGCAAGTGTCTTATCTCTCTAGTGAGGTGTACAGGAGAATTCCAGTCATAACTCTTTCGTTACCAATGGTAGAAGTTTTTGTTGAGATATCCCCAGTGGAGTTTCTATCCTGGGATGTTGTTTCTTCCCCAAGTGAGGATCTCTTACCTCCCAACAATGTTATCCCCAGTGTGGTCTGAGTAGAATTCTTTTTATTTAAGAATTTCTATACTTCCCAACATAAGTTATATTTTTCAAAGAATTTCTATGCCAGAAGTTTCCATTCCCAACAAATTTTTTCCTCTTTCCAATAGAGGATAAGGAACTTGTTCCCCGTGAAGTTGGGAGTTTGATCAGAATTCAAGATTTTCCCTGAACCGCAATTTATGTTTGCAATATTCTTCCCAGGAAGTTACTTCCCCAGTGATATCGACCTTTAAGAGATTAATGGTTCCGAGTCTCGGTGCCCCATTGAAGTTCATTTTGCCTTTTCTCTACAAAAGATCAGATGTACAAGAATAATCGTTCGGAAGTTCTTTATCTTCTCAGCAGCCGATTGTTGACCTGTTTTCTTAATGCATTGCATCATTACATTGCATCATTACATTGCATCATTACATTGCATCTACCAAAACGCGTAGCATTTCCATTGTATGGAGCATTACGCTATATATAAAAAATTCAAACATGCATGAGTATAAGCCAATTGTGTCCACCTGTGGTAACCAGATTGTTATACGCTCAGATTTGATTTATCTCCACAATAACCCTAGGGTAATTCTATTATGTTTCCCCATTAGAGTTTGTTTGATTCACCACCAGTCAGGTCTTTGGTATTTTTCCATTCCCCCAATAAGTTTGTGGTTCGCGCTTGCCTTTGCAAGCCTTTGGTTATTTTACCCGCGTTTGCTTTATCGTTAGAGTATGAGTAAGAGTTGGCTTATAACTTTTCTTGCTTCTCAAGTGTTTGACTATCCATACTTGGTGTGTGGTAATTCTGAAAATTGCCACTCTTGAAGAATTAACACCCCGCCTCTGGCCTTAGGGATTTTTAGTTCTTGCGTATTTGCAACCTATCGAAAGCCTAACATGTTTTTCTTTGTTAAAGTCTGCTTTGACCAGTCCCTTCTCTTGCAGAGTTCACCTTTGATCGGCTCTTTGAAGGTCCTGCTTAGTCGGTTCCTTTTTTGGGTTTATCCGCGTTAGTCGGGTCCTCCTTTCGTAAGCCTAGCTAACTTTTTATGATTAAGAGTCTTTCAATGTCTCTTCAAAGTCCAGTTGTCTGGCGCCCTTGTTTAGGCGAATACGTCCTTTTTATTAGGGCTTTCTTCGGTTAGTCTTGTTCCTGTGTTCGCTAGCAATTCTAAACATTTGTTTCTTGATGATCAACTTCGCTCTTGTGTATCTAACTCTGACCAGATATGCATACCAGTATCATTTGTTGAGAGTCCCCTTCGGCTAGTCTCTTTGCAGTTGTAAGTTCGCCTTCGACCGACGTTCTTTTCTTAGGAATCTACCTTCGGCATAGTTTTACTGGATGAAGATTCCCCTTCGGCTGGTTTCTTTATCTTAAAATCCCGCTCCGACAGGTATCTTTCAAAATCCCTCTTCGGCTGGTATCTTTCAAAATCCCGCTTCGGCTGGTATCTTTCAAAGTCCCGCTTCAGCTGGTATCTTTCAAAATCCCGCTTCGGCTGGTATCTTTCAAAATCCCGCTCCGGTAGGTATCTTTCAAAATCCCGCTTCGGCTGGTATCTTTCAAAATCCCGCTTCAGCTGGTATCTTTCAAAATCCCGCTTCGGCTGGTATCTTTCAAAATCCCGCTTCGGCTGGTATCTTTCAAAATCCCGCTCTGGCAGGTATCTTTCAAAATCCCGCTTCGGCTGGTATCAGTTGTTACAAAACCCCACTTCGGCTGGTATCTTTTGTTAAAACCCCGCTTCAGCTGGTATCCTTTAAAACCCCGCTTTGGCTGGTATCTTTTGTCAAAATCCTGCTTTGGCTGGTGTCATTTCTTTTAAATCCACCTTCGACTGGTATCATTTATCAGGAGTCTCATTCGTTTGGTCTCTTCCCGCGGTAAGTATGCCTTCGATTGATGTTCCTTCGTAAGAGCTTTCTTCATTCGGTCTCTTTCTTACATATCCGATACCGACCATGGATATGTATTTTTGATACCTATTTTATATGTCTGCTACCAACCCCAGACATATGTTCTTGTATCTTTGATATCTCTTTCATACGTATCCGATACCGACCACAGATATGTATCTTTGACGTCTCTTTCGTACGTATCCGATATCGACCACGGATATGTATCTTTGATGTCTCTTTTGTGCGTATCCGATACCGACCACAAATATGTATCTTTGACGTCTCTTTCGTACGTATCCGATACCAACCACGGATATGTATCTTTGATGTCTCTTTTGTGTGTATCCGATACCGACCACGGATATGTATCTTTTCTATATCTTTTGTGCGTATCCGATACCGACCACGGATATGTATCTTAGATATCTCTTTTGTGCGTATCCGATACCGACCATAAATATGTATCTTTTATATATCTTTCATGCGTATCCGATACCGACCATGGATATGTATCTTTGATATCTCTTTTGTGCGTATCCGATACCGACCACGGATATGTATCTTTTCTATATCTTTTGTGCGTATCCTATACCGACCACAGATATGTATCTTTGATATCTCTTTTATGCGTATCCGATACCGACCACGGATATGTATCTTTTCTATCTCTTTCTTACGTATCTGATACCGACCACGAATATGTATCTTTGATGTCTCTTTCGTACGTATTCGATACCGACCACATATATGTATCTTTTCTATATCTTTTGTGCGTATCTGATACCAACCACGAATATGTATCTTTGATGTCTCTTTTGTGCGTATCCGATACCGACCATGGATATGTATCTTTTCTATATCTTTTGTGCGTATCCGATACTGACCATGGATATGTATCTTTGATATCTCTTTTCTGCATATCTGATACCGACCACGGATATGTATCTTTTCTATATCTTTCGTGCGTATCCGATACCGACCACAGATATGTATCTTTGATATCTCTTTTGTGCGTATCTGATACCGACCACGAATATGTATCTTTGATATCTCTTTTATGCGTATCCGATACCGACCACGGATATGTATATTTTCTATATCTTTCGTGCGTATCCGATACTGACCACGGATATGTATCTTTGATATCTCTTTTATGCGTATCCGATACCGACCACAAATATGTATCTTTTCTATCTCTTTCTTACGTATCCGATACCGACCATGGATATGTATCTTTGATGTCTCTTTCGTACGTATTCGATACCGACCACAGATATGTATTTTTGATGTCTCTTTCTTGCATATCCGCTACCAACCCCAGATATGTGTCTCTGATCCTTTTTTTCGTATGTCTGCTACAGACTTCAGGCATATATCTTTTGATATCTTTCTTACAGGTGTTTGTTACTAAATCCCAACAGATGTTCCTTGATAACCAAGTTATTCTGCTGTGTGTCAAACCCTGGTTAAACATACATCTAACCTGATAACCTCTTTTACCTAGCAAAATAATAATAATAAAAACAGAAAATACAGAAAACCAAAGATATAATAATACCAGACTGGCTTCGGAGCGCAAATTTTCGGGTTCTTTTAGTATTTAATCTTCCTCCACCCTGAAAGTTCAAAAGGCTGACGCCAATCTCACCTTCAGGTTGAAGGCGATTAAATAAGGGCAGCTGTTGCACCCCAAAATTTTCCCTCCTAGTTTCTTATATTTGGATTAGGCTTAGCATTGCATTCATATCTTTTCATTAGGTCATTAACATACATTTGCATTCAATAAAGCGCTTGAGGTTCAAAGTTCAGTGGTTGTGCGATATTAGGGTTTCGCAGCAGTTGAGGTGTTCGTATCCAATAAGGCATGATTCTTATGATTATCCTTCAAGCAGTGAAGTGTGGAATTGGGATTGCAACCTATGCTTATTGAGGGTTCTGTTCTCTTCAATTTAAAGGGGTTATTACTCATTCAGATACATTCAAGACAAGAGTCAGAGTGTTTATCCACCAAGTTTGTGCTTGTCAGCATTTCATCAACCGAGGTTCATTAGGTTTTCTAGGTCGTGGCCATCTTGGTAATATTTCTTTCGGTATTCCCATGTTCAATTCCAAATTTTTCTATGAGGTCATCTAAGGGCTACTAAATCAGGCATTCAATATCTCCTTGTGCTCAACGTCACCCGTTGATTAGGGTTTATTTCTCTAAATCACGTACCATTCAAGAGAGGTTTCTCCGAGAAGTCGTGATTATCAGGCAAGGCTATAATCACGGGATATCGTCCATGAATAACCAGGGTTTCAATTGATATGTCTTTGGAAAATAGGAAGGAAATCATTGCTTGAATCTCTATTTAGGTGGGTAACAACTCTATTCTAGAAAAGAAGATTCAGTTGGACCTTCTTCACGAATTAGAGCTCGTATACCTTATAATGCAAAGCTCTTCATCTGGTCGATTGGCTTACTTGCGATATAACCTATTTTCTTCGGATTTCATTTCAATACTTTGAAGATCAAAATCTAAAAGCTTTGTGTGAAAGTTTAGGATTTATATCCTATCGTACTTAGGTTTATCAACATCTTCAATGGAGGTTCATGGGATGATAAGGCATGATATAAGGATGACATTGTAAATTCATTAAGACCAAGGCAATTTGGTTCTCTTATTATTTGCTATACAAGGTTGATGGGGATCAACGTGTTGGATCCATTCTCTCACGAAGGACATGGGGTGATGTTAGGGGGCCATTTGGTTCATGGTCATTGAATTAAAGATTGGGCTCGCTTCAGGGCTTATGATATAGGTCATTTGCTTCAGGGTTCATTCAGGAAGGTGGAATTCTGATCACGGAGTTTGCTTTAGATTATTTCGAGAGAAATATCATGTGAATTCAAGTTTTGTTCAAGAATTGGATTAAAGTTCATTTACCAAGCATGCAAGGTTAGAAAAGGATTCATGTGGATTTCTTGAGAAACAAGTTATTTGGAATTTAGAGCAAATTTCAAGTTTATGCATGCATAAGGGCGTTCAAGATTTATTCAAGGCTTTTTCAAATTCCAAGATCACAAATCCAAATTTCATTCACCGTTCAAGTAACCATAATGCAATACCATTCAAGGTTTTCAGGCATTTTTAAGACAGAATTTTAAGTAGAAATTCAAAAAGTATGAGTATCATGACTCAAGTTTGCTTAACATGTGAATTTCAATATTTATAAGAACCAATTCAAAATGTGAAGCCTTTTCGAGTTATCGTTCGTTACACATTCAAATTTTCAAAACAGCCTCATTCACGGTCGTCCAGGAAAACCTTGAACAAAATGAAAAAAAGAACATTACAAAAAGCAAAAGCATGGCAATTGTGCAGTTTTGCTATCAACTGTTAAGATGATCCTTCAACAAATGGAGCTCATCACCAGTATTGATGTGGTCCGAAATCTTTGCAAAAAAAGGGGGGCCCCTCCTCTTGTGACATTACTCTCAGCAGAACTTGAGATACAATATGTTTCCCTGCGAAATATCAATCTTATTATACAAAGAAGACCGACAATTCTTGCACATGAAATTAAGGTGTTCTTCTGCAAATACAATGGCCCTATCTATATGAAAATGGAGAAATTAGAAATTATGATAAAGCTTGATGCAAACCAAAATATAGACCTTTTTTTTGGAATTTAAGGGATATGCTACTGGAGTTGATGTATATTTTGTTAGAAAGGTTGTTCGTGCAATTGGCCATTGCGCCATCAAATTAGAAAGAGCAGCTGAGAGATGCATTAGTGTATTGCTTGAGTTGATCAAGATAAAAGTAAATTACATGGTTCAAGAGGCAATCATTGTTATCAAAGACATATTTAGATGATATTCCAACACATATGAGTCCATAATTGCAACTCTTTGTGAGAGCTTAGACACCTTGTATGAGCTCGAAGTTAAGGCATCAACGATCTGAAAAATTAGTGAATATGCGGAAAGAATTGACAATGCTGACGAGCTTCTTGTAAATATTGCTACATTATCTTCTGTTTATCACAACCACCCATGTTTCCATAATATAATTCAACAACTATCTCTCAAGCTCATTAACCCAAAAAAACCGTCTATGTTCATAAACTAATCTACTAAATTGTCATAACTAATCTCACATTACATATACACCCAAATTGTTGTTATTTTCCAGAGTTCAAAGCTCTTGAGATTTTTCAAAAAGTGTTATGGTGAGCTTATAGCATGGCGATTGAAAGGTCTGGAATTGCCAAAGATGTTACAAAATTGATTGGAAAGACCCCTTTTGTATATCTGAACAAAATCACGGATGGTTATGTTGCTCGCGTTGCCGCGAAACTTGAATTAATGAGGCCACGTTCCAGTATTAAAGACAAGATTGGCTATAGTATGATTATTGATGCAGAGGAAAAAGGGGCTCATTATGCCTGGCAAGAGTGTCCTCATTGAGCCAACAAGCGGTAACACGAGAATCGGATTGGCCTTCCTAGCAGCAACAAAAGGCTACAAGCTTATCACTACAATGCCTACTACAATGTGTCTTGAAAGAAGAACCATTCTTCTATCTTTTTGGGCTGAGTTGGTTCTGACAGATCCTGCAAAAGAGAATGAAAGGGGCAGTTCAGAAAGCGGAAGAGATGTTGGCCAAGACTCCAAATACATATATCTTTCAACAATTTGACAACCCTGCTAATCCAAAGGTGCATTATGAAACTACTGCCCAGAGATATGGAAAGAATTTCTAACCAAGACAAGAACAAAAACAACCCTTACCAACTTAATCATAATCTTCTCCTACATCAGCTTTGCGGCATCTCGACATCAAACATATTTTGAATCATATTCAATCTCCACTACTGGTTCAAGTCAGATCTTTAATTGATCATCACTACGCTTCGTTCGTGAATCTCTGAATTTTTGATATCTCATCAATTTTTCTGCACAGACCAAAAGAATGTATCAATACAACAACTTCTGCATTCATAGTTTCAACGTAACTAACAGTTTTTTGCATTAAATTCATGATAACCAAACATTATCCAACAGAATTAACAACTAATTTTCCTAACAGAAAAACAAACTCTCTAAACAGCCCTGCAATAAAACAGTGTACTAATCCAACAGAATTCCCAACAGTTAGCCAATTCTAACTCCTAACAAACTGACAACTGATTCCCTAACTAACTTCTACTAACTGTCAAACAGAGTAACAAACTCCTCTAACAGTTTCTAACTCCTAACCGTCATAACCAATTTCTAACAGAATGCCAACTTTTCTAACTAACTCTATAACTCCTAATTGCTAACAAACTCAACAAAAAAAAGAGACTATAAAAGAAAGGTCCATAACAGATGGCAGGGGGGATTCATTTTTTTAAATTCTACAGAATAGATAAAAATATATTTTTTTTTACCAATTCAGATTGATTCTGCAATTCTGCAGAAGAGTCTCCGTAAACCTCTTCCTTCTTCCTTTCCCTTCCCTTGATCTTCATCTTTCAATGCATTCATTCTCTTCATCTTCATCTTCCCCGTTTCTCAATCCACCATTCTCTCTCCATTTTCATAGAACTGCAACAACTTTCTGCAAACTTCAATCATCATCTTCTAAGCAACAACTCTTCGACAATAATCTTTGTCTTCAATCTGCACCAAGAAATCTTCACAAGAATTCTCCCTCCCTCTGAAATTCTCGCCAATATCCTGCTTCACTCTAATCATCATCTTCATACATTCATCGTATCATCATTAATCTTCTTCAAACTGCTACATTGTTCTTCAACAAACTTCAATATGCTTCTGCAATATCATAACAACAACGAATTCATCAAAAGGGAGAGAAGAAACACGATTCAATTACAAAAAAAAAATCACAAAAACTTACCTCTCAATCTCTCTCTGAGAAGGTACCACAATCATTCATTATCTTGATCTTCAATTGTCTCTGCACTCTCGCTCCCTGGCTTCATCAACATAACCTTCCTTCTTCAATCTTCAAGCGACCTTCAACAACGAATTTGCGTCATATATCACAGAAGGTACAGAAGATAAATAAAAATCAAGAAAGGATAGCAAGAAAAGGAAAAATCAGAAGCAAAGAAGAAAAGCGTTGGACCCGATTGCGACTGCACCTGGAGCGAGACTTCTTGGTTTTCTATCCTGTATCAACACCGTTGAAGCACCAGACATTTCTTCCGGTTAGAGATGTAGAAGCCATGAACAGAAATGATTGCGATTCGTAAAAAAAAAAAAGAGAAGATAAGGTAGAGCTATGGCGGCGATCGGATTTCATCGGTGAAGAAGGACAAGCAATGAACACTGTTGCATCTGAGAATGGAACGAGACCATTAAGGTGAGGACACGGGAGCATCACTGTGGCTCTGAAACGCTTGAACAAAGGGAGACGA
This sequence comes from Vicia faba, assembly GCA_948472305.1. Lineage (NCBI taxonomy): Eukaryota > Viridiplantae > Streptophyta > Magnoliopsida > Fabales > Fabaceae > Vicia > Vicia faba. Next base: position 1,442,884,657 of record OX451737.1, on the reverse strand, counting down.
CGGTGATTCAGATGGGAACGAGGAAGATGGAACTTTACTCTCTAAACAACGATGACACCAATACCTTCATCCTCATCAGGTTTTCTCGATGTTTACCTTTCCCTACATGTGGGATAAAAGATGTTCGATGGCGACTTCATTGTTTTGATGATTTTCAACCGGTTGTTTCAAGAAGTTCGACAAGAAGAAGTGAGAGGTGATGCAAGCCTAAGAAGACCTCAGAGAACAAGACACATGCCTGCAAGATTGCAAGATTATGTTATATCAAATGGTGCAGTCGATAATGAAGGAGGGTTGGTATACTATACTTTCTATGCATATGTCGAACTAGTCAATATAGTTGAGACATTGAAGGATCTGAAGTGGGTGAAAGTTATGAATCAGGGATTGAAGTCCATCGAAGTCGACAATACTTGGTCACTTATCGAATTGCCTCAATGGAAGAAATTTATATCAAATGGGTATACAAGCTGAAGTCGAATCCCAAATGAGAAGTAACTAGAAACAAGACAAGAATTGTGGCGAAAGGATTTCTTCAGAAAGAAGAAATCAACTTTGATGAAGTATTTGCACTTGTTACTAGGATCGAACAACCAAGTTGATTTTTGGTCTAGAAGAAATGAACAGTTGACACATATGTCATATGGACGTGAAATGTGAATTCTTGAATGAACCCTTAACTGAAGAAGTTTATGTTGCACAACCAATTGAATATATGAAACAAGGCAAAGAGAGAAAGATGTACAGGTTGCATAAAGCCATGTATGGATTTAAACAAGCTCCAAGAGCTTGGAATAAGAAGATAGACAATTTCTTAAATGAGAAGGAATTTGTGAAATACACAATTGAGTATGAAGTATATGTAAGAAGACACAAGATTAAATTGATTGTACTATATCTCCATTTCGATGACTTGTTGTTAAAAGATAGCTGCAAGAAAGAGATCGAAGACTTTAAAGATGATCTCAGCAAAGAATTCAAAATGTCTGGTCTGGACGGTATTTCATATTTCCTTGGCATCAAATTCTACAAGAGTAGTAAAGAATTGATGATGCATTCAAGGAGATGTGTAAGTGAAATTCTCAATTAAAATCAGATTGCATATATCATGACGAAGAGAATGCAAGTCGAAGTATTCAGAAGACTAAGATCTTTGATAAATATAGATAGCTTAAACATAATGAATTAGGTGGTGTGTCGAATTGTAATTTCTTGTATCGAAGTAGCATGTCAGAACAAGGGTGTGTTAAATTAACCATAGTATTCGAATTATATTAGATGTCGAAGTGTCAAAACATATTGTTTCACACAAAATTTCGACTTAAACCAAAATAGATATTTTAGGCTTTTATGTTTTGGACTTTGATTTATTGGAAATGTAATTTAGTTAATGTCTACAATTTCCAATGCTTATTCTTTATTAGGGCCTTTTGGCATTTTCAATTAGTATACATATGTTACCTAGGCTATCAATATTGTAACGTATTCATTCCTCTATTTGATATACAATAGTAGTCCTCTTTGTTATCATTCATTTCTCATTCCTCTTCTCCTCTTTCATTACCTTGCACCAACAAATTGGTATCTAGAGCTCTTGGTTCTGTTTTCCTGGGAAACACGAGTGTTTGTGAGTTGTGTGTTTGATTTTGGTTCACTGATTTTCTATTGAAATCTTGAACAAAATATGATTATGTGGGTTGAGAAACAGTGTGTTTGAAGATCTGAAAAATCCGTGCAAGGTTTAAAATGAGTGGAGACAGTAGTTTGAACACCAAACTTCCAGCTTTAAATGGAAAAAACTGGAACAAATGGATGATACAACTGTGTATGCTGTTTGGTGCGCAAGATGTTCTGGATCTGGTTACAGATGGTTATGTACCAGCTGCAGCAGATGCAACTGAAGAACAGAGAACTGCTGAGAGGATGATAAGGAAGAGGGACCAGAAAGCTCTGTTCTATATCCATCAGTGTGTGGATGAAAGTGTGTTCGAGAAGATTGTTGATTCAACAACGTCAAAAGGGGCGTGGGATTTACTGGTGAGATGTTATGGCGGTGATGCATAAGTAAAGAAGGTGAAGCTTCAATCCCTACGAAAGCAATATGAGAACCTGAACATGAAGAACAGTGAGAAAGTTTCTGAATATATCTCCAGAGTGATTCTGATCACTAACGAGATGAAGGCGTGTGGAGAAACTCTGTCTGAATAGGTAATCATAGAGAAGATTCTGAGGTCGCTTACTCCTCAGTTTGATTACATTTTTGTTTCTATTGAACATTCTAAAAATCTGGAAACTATGAGAATAGAAGAATTGCAAAGCAGCTTAGAAGCACAGGAGTTACGCCTGTCTGAGAGAACTTCTGAGAGGGAAGCTGAGCAAGCTCTGAAGGCTTCTTTTGTCAAGAAAGACCAGAAGCAGAATAGACGTGTGTTAGAACAAGATTGGTTCTGATCATATCTCAGAGTTTTGATGATAACAATAAATTATATATTATATAATTGATACTTTGATGAACGTATTTAATCATTTCAGATAATGTTCTGACAGAAGCATTTTGATGTGCTAAGATGAAAATAAATGAAAAAGTTATTTGATGAAAAAATTATTTGTTTTAGCGCAAGTGCTGATGCTGACTCTGGTAAGATAATTATTTAAATACATCTTCTAACGCTTAGCAAGTTTCTGTGTAAGCTATGTTTCAGAAATTCTCTGAAAGCAAGCGCTGATCAGAAGTTCTTAGCAAGCAAGCGTTGTTTAGAAGATATGCAAGCATGTTCTGAATCAAGACGTGAAGCTAAGTTATGAAAGAATATAGAAGCTATCAAGTCTTGTCAAGCTTCAGGAAACGTGCTCTTACAAGTGTCATTTGCTCATTTAATGCAAAGACGGCTACATGCACTCAAGTGTCTATGCTAGTTCATTGGAAAATGGAATAGTGAAAGGAAACACGCAAACATTTAATGCTCTCCATATTTGAAGGCATCAACGGTCATTTTGTTCTTACTATAGATAGAAGAACATTAATTGCAAGCCAACAACTTAGAGAACTCAAAAAAATCAAAAGAAGCAAGAACTATGTGAAAATATTCTGGGCTCACAAATAATTTTCATACACTTTGTGCAATACTATTCTTAGTGAAAAATCAGAGTTATGATATAGCTTTCTTAGAACCAAACTTTGTTTCACTATCTGTAAAGATTTAACTCTTGTAATTGTTCCTCGAGAGACCAAGTTTGGTCAGATTTCTCAAGTAAACTAGGACTAGTTTAAGTCTTAGTGGTGTGAGTCACTTGTAAGATTACTTGTGCATTGTTAGTCACAACAATTGTTGTGTGATTGTAATCAGTTGATTATAGTGAATTAAGTCCTTGTTGAGAAAGGCGAAATCACCTTGGCGGGTGGACTGGAGTAGTTTGAGTTCAAACGAACCAGGATAAAAATAACCCTATCTTTCCATTATTGTTGAGTCTTTAAGAAAAAGAAAAAGAGAAACTTATTCACCCCCCCCCCCCCCCCCCCCTTCTAAGTGTTTTCTCACCCTTCAACGTGGTGATAGATTCCAGAATTCAGAAGCCTCAACTTCTGATGATAAGAAATATCATTAAGGAAAGGAGAGGTATGAAAAAAGGAAGGTTCAATGTTACTCTTGTAAACAATTTGGCCATTTTGCCAGAGGTTGTAGGTCAAACAAGGAAAGGAAATCAGAAGAAGCATATATGGCTAAGAGAAACTCTGATGATGAACCTGTACTACTAATGGCTTCTGATTCTGATGGAAAATGCTCAGAAGATTGGTGGTATATGGACACTGGTTGTTCAAATCACTTAACTGGAAATAAACAATGGCTGACAGACTTTGACTCCAGAAGGAGAACAAAGATCAAATGTGCTGACGATAAGTATCTTAATGTATAAGGTATGGGAGATGTCAGAGTTAGAGTGAAGAATGGGAAATAAATTCTGATCAAAGACGTTTGGTATGTTCCTGGTATTAGAAGCAATCTGATGAGCGTAGGACAACTGATTGAGAAAGGTTTCTCAATTGTTATGAAAAACAATCTTCTGACGTTGTATGATTCCAATTAGAAGTTGATTATGAATTCTGAACAAGGAGGCAACAGAAAATTCAAGGTAAATGTATAAACATCTGAAGCAATGTGTCTTAGTGCAGAAGTCACTGAAGGTAACAGTAAACTGTGGCATAAGAGGTTGGGGCATTTGAACTATAGAAGCTTAGGGCATCTATGTTCTAAGAAGCTTGTACATGGTATTTCAAAGATTGTGAAGTCTGAGAAGTCATGTGAGATATGCTTGAAAGGCAAGCAACCTAGATGGCCATTTACATCAGAAGTAGCCCCCAGAGCGAAGCATGCTCTGGGACTAGTACATTCTGATGTGTGTGGACCATTTCCATTACCTTCACTTGGAGGAAACAATTATTTTGTGTCTTTTGTGGACGAGTTCACAAGAATGACATGGGTAACACTCATCAAGTTCAAGCATGAAGTGTTTACCGAGTTCCAGAAATTCAAAGTGAAGGCTGAGAAGCAGAGTGGTCAGAAGTTAAAAATTCTGAGAACAAATGGTGGAGGTGAGTATAACTCTACAATGTTTCAGAAGTTCTGTGAGGAAAGTGGAATAGAACATGAGGTTACTGCTCCATATACTCCTCAGCACAATGGTCTTGCTGAAATAAGAAACAGAACTTTGCTTGATATGGCCAGAAGCATGCTGAAAGAGAAAAAGCTACCTTACATGCTATGGGGAGAAGCTGTTGCCACATCAACATATATTCTAAACAAGTGTCCAACGAAGAAACTGAAGGAATCTGTTCTTTAGAGAAATGGACTGGAGATAAGCAGAGTGTCAGCCATCTGAAGGTGTTTGGCTATGTCTGTTACAAACACGTTCCAGAAGCTAGAAGACAAAAACTGGATGATAGAAACAGTAATGTTACTGGTGGGGTACCACAATACAGGTGCGTATAAGCTTTATTGTGTAGAAACTAATAAAGTTGAAGTTAGAAGAGACGTTATGGTGAAAGATTCTGAAGCATGGGATTGGAACAAACCTCAATCAGATTCTGGTGTATTACCAACACCAGAGTTATCCTCTAAAGATGTTTTAGGAAGTTCAGAAGATGAATCTGATCCTGAAGATTCTGAAGATGAGTCAGAAGAAGATTCTGAAAATGGATCTGATTCTGATCCAAATGCTGATGATGATCCAGAATCTAGTGGTGATAATAGTTCTGGAAGGGAAAACTCTGAAGGTAGTAATTCTGAAAGTAGTAGTTCTGGTGCAACTTCAGAACAAACTCAAAGACCACAAAGAATCAGACAAAAACTAAAAAGGTTTACAGATTTTGACATGTTGCAGGATAATGAAGTTGAATCTGAAGGAGAAGTCGTTCAGTGTGCCATGTTAGTAGATTCTGAACCAGTAGGCATTGAAGAAGCTCTCAAGAAGAAAGAATGGCTTAATGCCATGAAAGAAGAACTTGAGGCAATAGAAAGAAACAAAACTTGGAAATTGGCTAAACTTCCAGATAAGAAAAAAGTCATCAGCGTCAGATGGGTTTTTAAGTTGAAACTTAAGTCAGATGGTTCAATTGGCAAGCATAAAGCTAGACTAGTAGCTAAAGGTTTTCTTCAAAAACCTGGGCTAGATTACTTTGAGGTGTTTGCGCCTGTAGCTAGACATGAAACAATCAGACTGATAATTACTTTAGCTGCAAACAGAAATTGGCCTTTAATGCATCTGGATGTGAAGTCTGCATTTCTGAACGGTCCATTACAGGAAAAAATTTATGTGTCACAACCTCCTGAATTTGTGAAAAAGAATCAGGAAGGGATGATATACAAGTTAAATAAAGCTCTGTATGGACTGAAGCAAGCGCCTAGAGCTTGGAATCTGAAAATTAATTCGTTTTTCAAGAAGCAGAGATTTCAGAAATGTGAGATGGAATATAGAGTTTATGTACAACACTGATAACAATATGATTCTGGTGTGTCTCTATGTTGATGACATTTTGCTAACAGGTAGCTTCCCAGAAGATATAAAGAAGTTCAAAGAAGTTCTGATGAATGAGTTTGAGATGACAGATCTAGGAAAAATGACATATTTCCTAGGGATAAAGATTCTATACTCGAAGAAGGGTGTCATTCTGCATCAGTTAAAATATGAACAAGAACTTCTGAAGAGATTTAAGCTGTAGAATTGTAAAGTTGCTGTGACACCATCAGAAACCAATAAAAAATTGGATTCTGACTCTGATGGTGATTTTGTTGATTCTACAACCTTCAAACAATTGATTGGTTCTCTAAGGTATTTATGTAATACTAGACCTGACATTTGTTATGCATTTGGATTGGTTAGCAGATTCATGAGTAATCCAAAGTGGTCTCATTTCCAAGCTGCTATCAGAATTCTGAGATATATCAAGAGAACTCTGAGATATGGAGTGTTGTTTCCTTCTGAAAGAAAGACATAATCATAATTAGTAAGTTATTCTGATTCTGACTGGTGCGGAGACAGAGTGGACAAGAGAAGTACTTCTGGATATTTATCTAAATTTCTGGGAAGTCCCATTTCCTGGAGTTTCAAGAAACAACCTGTCGTGGCTCTGTCAACATGTGAAGCTGAGTATATCGCATGTGTTGTAGCTGTTTGTCAAATAGTTTGACTTCTGAATCTCTTGCATGATTTGAAGGTTGAAGTTGAGGAACCTCTGAAGCTGATGATTGATAATAAGTCTGCAATTGATCTTGCCAAGAATCCAGTGTTACATGGAAGAAGCAAGCACATTGAGACGAAGTATCACTTTCTCAGAAATCAAGTGCGTAAAGGAGTGTTAGAAATTCTGCACTGTAGCACTCAGAAACAGCTTGCAGATCTTTTGACAAAGACAGTTAAAACAGATCAATTTTTTCATTTGAGAGATGAAATTGGTGTTGTTAGTTTCTGATAGAATATCTAAATTAAGGGGTAGTATTGAAAATGTATTTTAGTTAATGTCTACAATTCTCATGCTTATTCTTTATTAGGATCTTTTGACATTTTCAATTTTAATATAAATATGCTATCTAAGCTATCAATATTATAACTTATTCATTCATCTATTTGATATAGAATAGTAGTCCTATTTGTTATCATTCATTGCTCATTCTTCTTCTCCCCTTTCATAACCTTACACCAACATGATTTAAGGAGAAAACTAACCTAACACTATAAATAGAATGAGTGACCATTATTATTACACACAACTAGTGAATTTACCGTTGCAAATAAATAAGATTTTTTACGGTATACAGACCGATAGAAATTCTACACAAAATCACCATCTTTCTTATATTTTATCAAATTCTAATTTTCTTTCTTCATCAATTATGATAGATTTCCAACATCTTCACTCATTCAAACCACTATTTCAAATTCAAACACCAATCTTCAACACTAAGACAGAAGAACTTCATCAATTATGATAGATTTCCAACATCTTCACTCATTCAAACCACTATTTCAAATTCAAACACCAATCTTCAACACTAAAACAGAAGAACAAAAGAGAAGAGGAGAAGAAAACCAGAATATGATCCACCACAGAAAGGAAGAGAAGAGGAGAAGAAAATGAGCCACTGCAAAACCGCACCATCCGCAGAGAGAAGAGAGGAAGAAGGTGCGTGAGAGAAGAAAGAAACCTTTTTGTGCTGAGAAAGGGATTGGTTATAAGAAACCTTTTTGTGCTGAGAAAGGGATTGATTTTAATATCGTCGACTTATTTTTTCTGATTTATTTTTAATTGCTGAAGACCATTTTTCTTGTAGTGAAGATTAATTCTTGATTAAGACTTACATCTTCTCCTGATCAAGGTGTCCAGGACATAAGTTGTAGAACTTGTGTCAATTTGGACTGACATTGGAGGTTTGGAGATATGCAATGGAGGATTCAAGAACAATTGAGAATTCTATGACTAAAGAGCTTTATACTTTTGAAAACCAACAAAATATACACTACAAGTATTGCTACACAGTACACACTAATCATAAACCTATTTAGTCTGAACTAAACCAAAACCAAATCAGAAAAGATACAAAATCTTAAGAGTAAGTACAATCATTGCATGTATCAACACATCATTACAAACATCAAAACACAAAACAAGTACTAATACTAGTTAATCAACATTTAACACCATTTTTTTAGCAAATTTGGTGAACATTTTGAGCCAAATAAACCAGATGCCAAGTAAGAGACATGAGGTTGAGGATGTTGAGAAACGAAGAATATGAATTCAACTTCTTCAACTTGTTATTCAGCTTCATTATCTTTGCTCTTACAACCTCGTGATCTGTTCTTTGTGCTGGAGATTCTGTTCCTTCTGTAACAAGATTGGCAGTTGTAGTTGCATATGTTCTTTTAGGATCAGGTGAACTTAGATGCTCTTCTGTTCTGTTACGTTCAACAGTTGTAATATCTTCTCTTCCTCTTCCTTCTTCTTTCTCCATTTTCATCCTTTCAAACATTAACTAATCATTCAAAACAATAAAACAATGTATTAGTCCTAAACAAAATGTTCAAGTGACTCATACATCTATCAAACATCTGGGTGATATTAAGTATCAGTGTCAATGTCGTATCTAGTGATATCATTTATATCAGATGTCTTATCATTATCAAATGTCTTATCATTGTCAAGTATGTATCAAATGTCTAGATGTACATCTGTATCAAATGTGTATCAATATATTTGTGTCAATATTGTATCTGGTGTCTGTATCTAAGAATTGAAGACGTAAAAGTGAATACATACCTTAGTGGCTCTAGGCTCCAAGTAAAGAGAATTAACAAAAACAGCCAAAAGAGAACCTAAAAGGTTCCAACTTTGCAAAACTCCACCACTCTTACCATGTCTCATCCCATGTCCAAAAACATGACCCAACAAAGCAACTCCTAAACAATAACCCATAGCCCTAAAATAAACCGGATAAATCTTACTCTGCACCACAGCAAATTGTTGTCTAGGCATAACCCTAGACAAAACATAACTTGAAACAAAAGTTATCCAAACACACATCCCATAACCACTCGCAAATCCCAACAAATTAGCAACCCTCATCACAGATTCAACATTTTCTAAAGGCACAAACTTCTTCACTCCATCTTTCGCCTCTGTCACGTTCCTAACAACATGTTCCTTAACCGTTTGTCCCGTTTCCTTCGCCTTTTCCAAGGAATCTCTTGTGTATTCATGAACATTGTTTGCTTTATCATAAACTCTCTCTTTCGCCTCGTTTGCTTTGTCGTAAACTCTCTCTTTCGCCTTGTCGAAAGCCTCCACAACATCGTTGTCGAGTTCTTTCTTTTTGTCTATTGTCTCGGAAGCTTTGTCTTTTGCTTTCTCCATTGCGTTTGAGATTTTGTTTTTGCATTTCCCATAGGCATCGCATATAAGCTCTTTTGCATCTCTGGCGTTAGGAGTGTGGAGATTATAATGTGAAGAGGATGATGAATCTTGAGTTTGAGAGATTCCTTGACCGATGTTTGGAAGAACAGAAGCGGTTTGTTTGATTCTGTCTTTGGTGTTTTCTATGAAACTTGAATCGATGTTTGTGAGATCTTGCTCGGGTGAGATTGAGATTTTGGTGTTTTGGTGACCATCTTGATCATATTCAACGACAACAACTCTATGTCCTTCTTTGATGATTGTGTTTGGTTGTTGTTGATGTTTTTGGTTTGGATTTGGATTTGGTGAGAAAATGCTTGCGGTTGTGAGTGAAGTTATGAATAAACTCAAAGCTAAAATGTTCATCATTTTGTTTATGTCTTTTTTTGTGTTCTCTGATGATGTTTTTTTGGTTTGAGATTGTTAAGGTTTGTTTTAAGGATTGGTGATGATGATCAGTGTTTTTTTGTGTTGGGCGATTTGTTCGGTTTTATGTTTCGGATTAGGCGGTGGTTAAGTTGTAAGTGCCACGTTGATGTGTGAAGAAGAATGAGAGATGACACGTGTGGTAAGGGGTTGAGAGTTGCACACGTGTTACTCTTCGTGTCATAATGAGAGGGGTTTGTTTGGGTTGAAGATGAGTCTAGGAGCTCAACGAATGGAAGCTTATTATTATTATTTTGAAGAATTATTTTTATTCTTTTTTGTTGAAGAAATATGACTTCATTTCTCATACCTTTTTCTTATATTACTACTAAATTTTATTATTCTACATTTGTTAAATAATAAAAATAAATTTTTTAAAATATGTAAATGATAGTGTGTGTGGTTTAAATGTAAGGGTGAAAATACGTTGAATTTAATTAGAATTTCTAATATTTAAAAGATTAAATTTGATCTTTAATACGTTGGTGTTAGCTCTTGTTGGAGCACCAATCAGAAAAGAAGACCATATTTTAAAAGATCTTGGTATACCTATAGTGACTAAAATCAACACGTATTTGAGATACCCTGTTGAAAACTTCATAAATCTGAGATTTAACTATATCCTAAATAGAGTCAGAAAGAAACTCGTGTTCATCATAAAATTATAATGCCTTCATATAAGTCTAGGCTCCCGATTGAAGTCATAAAATTAAACGCCTTCATATAATTCTAAGCCCCCGATTGAAGTTGGGATGGGGCAACTTCCAAGTACTTTAGAACGGCTATCTTAAATTTAGAAAGTTAGAAAAGAGAAATTGTAATCCTATTTTAGTTACTCATAAAAAGGGATCGTCAAAAAAATTACATATTCTTTTTTCAGAGCCTACGGAGAGAACAAACCAATCCAAATAGTTGTTGATTGTGATGTTAGCAGTATTTATATGTATTTCGGTATTCTTTATGGATGAATTCACGCCACTTCTACAACTACCCATCCGTATTTGTTTATATCGGATGGCTTCACCAATATCACTCCTCTGAGACAGATCGTCAACTTTAAAATGTTCGTTGAGTTTAGTCTAAGAAATTACATCTAATTTATTTCAATACTCTAAGTAGGTCTTGATTTCAGTATTAATGGATTCACTGTTACAGATTCTCTGGTAAACCTGGATGAAATCATCATTGTTCAGAACACTCAAATATTCTGAGATAAGAAGGCATCGTTAGTGTCAAACCTAGGCCCACGCGTCAAAACCCTTTAACGAACGTTGTACAAAAGATCGAAATTATGTGCTCCTTGCTTATGCAAGTTCGTACATTTTCTCCGCATCTATCCTCATAGTGCTTGCTATTCAGATTTGATGTGTGGGTCTTGTGATAGACCCTGAACACCCCCTCCCCCTGGTTCCTTGTTTTTGTTTTCTAGAACGAGGGTTTTCTCGTGTGGACTTACAGTCTGACACTTGTCCGAATAGAGTGGAATACTTTTGACATCAGTAGTATATATAATAGGCGCATTTAATACCTTTCTTGTAACTCACAACATTGATTGAAGGGTTTTGATGCGTGGTCCTAGGTTTGACACTAACAATGTTTTCTTATCTCAAGGTACCTGAGTGTTCTGAATAGTTCGATGCGAGATCATGATCGTTGGTAGTATAGTCACCTTTTCCTACACCTGTTGTTGCGGATCATACAATTGTTGGAAGAATATATTAAGGGTTCTTGGGAAAATATTGTTCTTTTTGTCATTTCTAAGACGTCAATAATTATTTCTCATATCAGCTTCGATGAATCAACCATAACATGTTTGGCTTCAAATATGGTAGTACTTATATGATGGGATTTTATATGAACAATATAAAACTTTTTGTTCTGGATTGGCCCCGTCCTGGCCCAAAGCGTAGATAAAGGCCCAATCCAAGCAAAATCCTCGAGGAATACGCATCTGCAGATCACCGCCGACGTGCCTGACCATAGACTGTAGCCATGCCCGCCATTGCCCGCGACATATGGTGTCCCCGACCAAGGGAACTCCAGCTCGAGTCCTGCGCGAGCACTCTCCCCGTAGGGCAGATTCTGTCCTCCTTGACCGTTATCGAATCATCTAAACTCCGGAAAGACCGCGTCTTCGTCCCTCCTTATTCTTCGCACAACATCACCAGGAAGGGGACCTCGTATGGGCCCCCACTACACACGTAGAACCTGGCAGTTTCTTTATTGGACCAGTTCTGGTCGGCCCAATGAGGGGACCTTGGCCCAACGCTGGGGGCTATAAATACCCTCTGCTCCAAGAGGGTCAGGTATTCATCTCTTACGCATCTATACACTTTTGCCTGCTCATTTCGTCACTCATTTTAGCATCGGAGTGTCTTGCAGGTACCCCCGCCCCCCATCTCACTCAAATTCTGCCCGAGCCAATCGTGACGGTCCAAGTCTGATTAGGTAAGACCAGTGGCACCGTTTGTGGGAAACTAGCTTCCCCGTCTTGCAAACTCTCGAAGACCAAAGCTCAAATCACCTCTAACTGTCATGGCTGACCAAGTTCGGGATGACCAGAACGTCCGCATCATCGACGTCAAGAACAACCTCGCGGATAAAAACGGAATTCCCGACAACACCGACATCCCCGACCATAACACGCTCCCCGGGGGCACCATCCCCGGGCCCTCAATCCACCGAGACGGAGCTACTGCCTCATCTTCTTCGGTCCCTCCGCCACTCGAAGAAGACAATACGGCTCCCCCAAACTATCTAGCTGCCCAATTTCAGGAAGTCCCTGTCCCCGCCGGAGCAGATGCCACAACCCGCGCATTATTCGCGGTGATCAATCAAACCAACTACCTCATCTTTGCCCAGGGGGACAGATTGAGGGCGCTAGAAGACGATAGAAGACCCGCGAGGAGACACAGGAGGCCTCATACTCCACCTCCTCGAGTAACAGAGGTACGTCTCCCATCTCCCTAGCGGAGACAATACAGAGACACCTCCCGAAGCCCGTCGCCCTGACCGTCGGGGAGACGACCCCCCTTGGAGAGGCAACCCGTCATTAAATCCGAAGGGGGCAACCATGGCCCTATACGGCAAGAAAGAAGACACTCTGGAGACAGGCACGGGAGAATGGACCAACGAGCACCCCTCTCAAGGGATACCCAGCACGACCAGGACCGTCGGGCACGACAATATCTCAGGTCCCCATCCCTATCCCCAGAGCGAAGTGACGAGGAAGACCCCCGCGGTCCCCTTTCACAAGCCATCATGGAGGCGCCCATTCCCCCGGGCATGGAGAAGCCTCCACATCTGAAAGAATACGACGGAGTCACGGACCCAGTCGACCACATATACGAGTTCGAGGCTATGCTGCATTACCATAATGTCGGGGGACTCATCAAATGCCGGTTATTTCCCACGACCCTCAGAAAGGCAGCAATGGATTGGTATAAAGGCATCGCCCCGGGATCAATCACCTCGTGGCGAAACCTGAAGAATTAATTCATAAGTCCGTTCACTGCGTCTCGGCGACACCCGAAGACCGAGGCAGCACTCGAGGCCATCATCTAGAGACATGATGAAACCTTGAGAGAATTTATCAATCGCTTCAATCGCGAAGCCATATAGGTCCCCTGCGCGGACCACATGAAAAGGTACTTGCTGGAGAGGGGGCTCCTCCCCGGCACAGATTTCAGAAAGGCGGTGGGCATCGAACCACCCCGAACATTCGACGCTCTCTTCGAGAAGGCCTGGGCGTATATGGATTACGAGGAAAGGGAGACGGCCAACAGAGCCCGGGACCCCAGAACTCGCGGATCCAGCAACAACCCACGCCAAGATGCCGCTCCTCCTCGACGAACCGGGGAGAAAAGGAAAGAGGACAGACCCCGAGAAGTCCGAGAGCAGAGAGGACCCTCGGGGCGTTTCACAGAATACACTCCGCTCAAGGTTTCCCGCGAGCGCATGTTGGTGGAGTGTGCCAGCACGGATTTCAAAGATGGCGGCGTCAAGCGCCCTCGACCTGCTCCTGCCAAGCCCGGAGTAGACAAGAGCAAATATTGTCAGTACCATATGAGCCATGGTCATCTGACTAAAGACTGCGTCCACCTCAAGGATGCCATCGAAACCCTCATCAAGGGAGGGAGGCTCGCCCAATACCGGCGAAACGACACACATCATCGCGACGCCCGAGAGACAAGAGAATCGGAGGAAGACGCCCGACCATCTGACGAATCGGTCCCCGTCCAGATCTCCTTCTCCATCACCAGACCGGAGGACTTCTACGTCCCCGAACACCTGCAGGAGACACTAACGACACACAACATGTGGGAATACTTTCCCTCCACCATGGTCATCAATGGTGGAGGATTCAACGACCTAACCATCAATTCGACCAAGAGAAAGCTGGATGAACTGGTCGACTCGACACCTCCTCAGACAATGACCTTTGAAAGGGTGAAAGGTAGGTCGGAGCCTATCACCTTCTACCTCGAAGAACTCCCCGGAGGAGCCCCAAAAGCAGTCATTCCTCTGCTGATAAGAGCAAGAATGGCCAACTTTGACGTGCATCGCATCCTCGTCGATGAAGGAAGTTCCTTCGACGTGATGTACAGTTAATTATTCCAGACTCTGCAGCTAGACGACTCGCACCTCTCGTCGTATGTAGAGTCGGACTTACAGGGCTTCAACGACTCGACCTCCAAACCTTGGGGATATGTCGAGCTCATGGTTACCTTCGGCGAGGGCACGACAACGAGGCAGGTCAAGGTGCACTTCCTCGTCATCGACTGCCCGTCCCTCTACAACTGCATCCTGGGGAGACCAACACTAGCAGAGCTGACCGCGGTGCCCTCCACCGTCCACTTGAAGATGAAGTTCTACACCAAGAGGTCACGGGTTGCTACCATCCCGGGGGACCTGGCCGCTGCTCGAAGGTGTTTCAACGCCGCATCCAAGGGACGCGACACGGTCGACACTGGGACAAGGCCCGCCAAGAGACCGACGACGACACGACAGGAGCCCGACAAGCCAGAGCCCGTCAAAACAGAAGAGCAGAGAGCTCCCCCAAAGGTCGACTCCATAGCTCTGGACACCCGTTTCGATCAGGACGAACCTCCCAATGGCGAGCAAATCCCCCTCCGACCAATTCCGGTCGGGGACTTCGAGCTCGTCCCCCTCGGCGAGGACCCAAACAAAGGAGTGAAGATTGGTACCGACCTTCCTGACCTGGCAAGGAAGCAAATCAAAGCTTGCTTGCGCGAGAATGCTGACTTGTTCGCCTGGAGCGCCACGGAGATGCCCGGACTCGACCCCGAGGTCGCCTGTCACCGTCTCGCCATAGACCCATCCGCTAAGGCAGTAGTACAAGGTAGGCGTAGGCAGTCTCCGGAGAAAGCAGAGGCTGCTGAAAAAGCTGTAAAAGACCTCCTAGAGGAAAATTTTATTTCTGAAGCCCGGTATTTAACCTGGCTGTCAAACATTGTACTAGTAAAAAAGAATAATGGAAAATGGCGGATGTGTGTTGATTATACTGATCTCAACCGGGCATGCCCGAAGGATACTTTTCCTTTACCGAACATAGATATGTTGGTCGACAACTCGGCCGATTACAAAATACTATCATTCATGGATGCCTATTCAGGCTATAACCAAATCCCAATGGCCATGGGCGACAAGCATTACACTGCCTTCATGACCAGCTCAGGCAACTATTACTACAACGTAATTCCCTTTGGACTGAAAAACACAGGGGCGACTTACCAAAATATGATGAACAGAGTGTTCCACAAACAAATCGGAGACATGCTCGAGGTTTACATGGACGACATGATCGTCAAGTCCCGAGAAGACACCGATCATGCTGCCCACCTCAAAGCAATCTTCGCCCAAGCAAGACAATGTAAGATGAGGTTCAATCCCGAGAAGTGCACGTTCGGGGTCAAAGCAGGGAAATTCCTCCAATTTTACCTGACAGAACGAGGGATTGAAGCTGTGATCGGTGGATCTGGGACTGACTGTTTAAAGCTGGTTTCGTGAAATGTCGCGGAAGCAAGAGTCGCCACCGTCTTTTATTTTCTCCAACATGGACAGGACAAAAGCACAGCAAAATTCCTTATGAGATAGTTTCTCGGTTCGGGAGGTAGATTTATAGAAAGGGAAGGTGTTAGCACCCTTTTTATCCGTGGTTATCCACGGGCTCTTAGATACTTGCTCATTTGTGTTTTCAAAATGTTTGCTTTTCAATTGTGAGTGGGTTTGAAAAAGTTTTGCTTAAAGATTTCAGATCGACTCTTGTATCAGTCCTCAAGAGTGTTTGAAAAATTGTTTTGAAAGCTTTTTGAAAAGTGTCAGTGTGAAAAGAGTTTTGTTTGTTTTGAATAGAGCAAGTATCTATGAGTCATCTACCTACCCTAAGGAATTAAGCTGTGTAAGTGTCCTTAAGGTGGTGCCATCCCACCATTGAGAGGTAGGTAGCACCACCGTTGGAGGTGTTTGGGTCAATTCGTTTTTAGGGACAATGTGGTCACCAGAGCAACAGTAGGACACCTTAGAAGCTACCCTTATGCCATTGATCCTTTTTAATTCTGAGGCAACCGTTTCGAGGCAACTGGATCATGTCATAGACATAAGGACTTACTAAAACGTCCTGTACTCGACGACCACGTTTCGAGGGCAAGGCAACAGTGAGGCGTACCCTAAGAGTGGTGTGTGAATTTGTGTATTGTTTTCAGTTTTAACCATTATCTTTGATCATGCATTATGGTGATCTACGCTTGTTTTTAATTAGCATGCATTCTTTCATACAAGTTAACAGTTAAAGGGGTGCGGAAAATAAATTGCGGAAACGTAAATCCTACGCTATTACAAGGCGCGGGTCTATACATCGCCAAAAATTTACAAAGACCCGTTTTAAGTAAATAAGTGCGGAAAATAAAAAAAAGGACAGTAAAAGGTCCTATTTACTATTACATATCCAGAGCAATTACATAATAATCAAAAAAATAAGGAATTAAAATTAAAATGCACGCGAATAAAATTAAATCGGAATGTTCTAAGGGTTTTGACCCTTTTAAGAAAAGAAATTAATTTTTTTGGTCTTTTTTGATAATTAAATGAAATTAAAAAAACTGATTAATGATTAATTATTTATTTTAATTACAAGAAAATATTTTTTTGTTTTTTTTATATTTTTTATGAAATAAAATAGAAATAAAAAGAAACAAAATTAAACGTTAACCTAAATCTAAACTATTTTAGTTATTTTAAGAAAAAGTTAAAATGGCCTAATTATGATTAATTTATTTATGGTTTATTTACAAAATAAGAATAATAATAATAAAAGTGTTAATTATATTTTTTTTTTTGGCTTTTTTATGAAAATAGTTAATTGATTAATTACTAATAATAAAAAGAAAAAGGGTAAGAAAATAAATTGAAAAAAAAAATAAAATGAAAAGGAAATAATGAACCAAATGGAGGGGGTGCTGGGCCAGAAGTGGGGGTGAAATGCTGGAATTCAGGCCCATTGAGGCAAGGCCTCGTTGACTTTTCCTGCTTGCATGTGCATCCATTGACTGAAGCATATGGTGAGCCTCTTTTGTGGCCTCTGGATCTGTGATTATGGCCAGTTGGCGCTTGATTGCCTGAAACTCATGGTGTGCCTGCTTTTGAAAGTCTGCATGTGAACATGTAAAATAAAATGATATCAAGCATTTGGGGGACCTGGGATTCGAACCCAGGTCCCAGCGTTTACCAAGCCACCTTCCTACCAACTGATCCAATGCACGCGTTTGTAAGTAACATAGAAATGAAATATTATATAGAATAAAAACATTATATGCTAAAAACAAAAAAAATGCGCGCGTGGATTTGAACCTTCCACTCAGGTCTTGCCACGCCAGCCTTCTTCTCCATTTGTCCCTGTAACATAAATGAGATAGCAGGGGTTTTAAACCCCCCCAAAATACAGGCCTGCAGATAATGGCGATTAGCACATGCTTGACCATAAATTGAGCGCGAGGTCATGGAACGATTCGTTTGGATATCACGAATTCAATGGTACCAGTTTGGTAGCCTAATTTTACCATATGTGTAAACGCCTAATTTCGAGCTTCTGAAAACCTAATGTCCATTAATGGCAATTTTTGATATGGGATGCCATTATTCAATTGAATGGTACCAAGAGCTTCAGGATGTCCCTATGAGTATAAATCCATTCAAAAAAATGTCAAAAATGCATGAATAATTATATAGAATTCAAGGAAAAAATGCAAACCGAATGATGTCTATGGCACGATTTCTTGAGTGATTGTGCTTGGTTCTGATTGCCAAAGCTTCCTAGGAATGCCAGGAATATGTTTGGATTGGAATGAAGGCTTGAGAGGCGCTGCAACTAGGTTTTCAGTTTCTCTTTTTTTCTTTGAAATTTTGAAAAGTGTATGGCCGTTTTTGGTGCTTCTTAGGTCGTGAATTCACTTGTGATTGCTTGCATATAGGTTATGTAATGTGTTTCAATCAGAATTAAGGCCAATAACACAATGCATTCATGCTTGGGATCTTCCATAAACTCCATTGAAGCACTTTCCATTTTTGAGCCAAAATTTGAATTCTTGCTTCATTTAGGCCTTTGCACGAAATTGGAATGGTCATGATGGTGATTCAAAGTTATTCAACACAAAATATTCCCTTTTATTAAATTTCTTGATTTTTATTTGATTTTAAAAGATTTAAAATGAATTAAATCAAATAAAATTAAATAAAAATGGAAAAATTAATTTTAAATCTTGAAATAATTTGTGGGACACGTGGGAAGCATGGCCAAGCTGAAACAAGTGGAAAAAGTGGGCCCCTTTTGTCAAAAATGAAGTTTCAAGGATAATTGATTTTGGCCATTTCACAAAAATTTCCCAACTTCTCCAATGCATATCTTGCTCAATTTTGAAGCTATGAACATGTTCTTGGACATTTTGGGAAGGTCTTGAAGTCCTCTAACCAATGTCTTTGGTCCCATGTCATTTTGATTTACCAATCTCAAGTTATGGTCTTTGACTTAAAGTCCCTTTTTGTTGACTTTTGAAAATGACCTATAATGTTGAAATTGATAACTTTTTGTGAGAGCATTTCTTGGACTTGAAGTGTGAAGATGAGTTGTAGGAAATGTCATTCTCTTCAAAATGAGCATTGGATGGAATTTTTCTGATAAACGATGAAGAAGTTATGCCTTGGTCAATTTGCAGTTGACTTTTTCAGCTGTCCAAAAATAGAAACTTTTGCATCTTGAGACTTTTTGAGCCATGCTTTGAGAATCATGATCAAGAATTGATCAAATGATGTTTGTGGCTTCAAAATAAGATGTTGACCAAATTTTTTGACTTTTGACTGTCAAATGACCATTTTGCCCCTACAGTTGACTGTGGAGCAATTAGGGTTTTTGACTGTGCAATTTGATGTTGTGAGTCTTGAAACTTGGCATATGGATGCTTGAAAATGTATGTAGGAATATGGGACTTGATTGGACCCTTGGAAACCTCAACTTCTTTGTCAGAACCAAAACCCTAGTTTTGATTGTGTTAGGAGGCAATTGGACTGTGCAATCCTTGAGAGATTTTGAATCATCTGAAGATTGATCTTGGAAAATCTTGAAGAATATGGGAGGGCAAATTTTGGGGTACAACAGTTTCCCCTATTCAATCTTCTTAAACCTGAGGATGTAGATTGGCTGGCGTGCCTTTCGTAGTCCGAAGGTGGAAGATGATTGAACACTAGAGTGCCCAGAAATTTGCACTCACATAGCAGAGTGTCAGCAGTGTGATGATGTCGGGAATGGGCTTACAGATGCCATTTGGAGACTGATGGATAAGAGGATGGGCTTATAGATGCCATCTAGAGACTGTTGGTAAGTGGAGAAATGGGCTTATAGATGCCATCGGGAGGTTGTCGATCGCGTAAGAGATTCCTTAGCGAGAACTTGCGTACCTGAGAAAGAAAAATAATTACCTGGCCTGTTACAGGAGTTGATCTTCAAACTCTTTATGTAGATGTGCCCTGGCTGGATACAGGTATCGAGTCTGGTAATGTTAGTTGTCAACAGATACACCCTGGCGAGATACAGGAATCAGATCTTCAAACTCTTCAGACGTGCCCTGGCAAGATACAAGAATCGAGTCTGGTAATGTTAGTCGTCAACAGATACACCCTGGCGAGATATAGGAATAGGATCTTCAAACTCTTCAGACGTGCCCTGGAAAGATACAGGAATCGAGTCTGGTAATGTTAGTCGTCAACAGATACACCCTGGCAAGATACAGGAATCGGATCTTTGAACTCTTCAGACGTGCCCTGGCAGGATACAGGAATCGAGTCTGGTAATGTTAGTCGTCAACAGATACACCCTGGCGAGATACAGGAATCGGATCTTCAAACTCTTCAGACGTGCCCTGGCAAGATACAGGAATCGAGTCTGGTAATGTTAGTCGTCAACAGATACACCCTGGCAAGATACAGGAATCGGATCTTCGAACTCTTCAGACGTGCCCTGGCAGGATACAGGAATCGAGTCTGGTAATGTTAGTCGTCAACAGATACACCCTGGCAAGATACAGGAATCGGATCTTCGAACTCTTCAGACGTGCCCTGGCCGGATACAGGAATCGAGTCTGGTAATGTTAGTCGTCAACAGATACACCCTGGCGAGATACAGGAATCGGATCTTCGAACTCTTCAGACGTGCCCTGGCAAGATACAGGAATTGAGTCTGGTAATGTAGTCGTCAACAGATACACCCTGGCAGGATACAGGAATCAGATCTTCGAACTCTTCAGACATGCCCTGGTAAGATACAGGAATCGAGTCTGGTAATGTAGTCATCAACAGATACACCCTGGAAGGATACAGGAATCGGATCTTCGAACTCTTCAGACGTGCCCTGGCAAGATACAGGAATCGAGTCTGGTAATGTAGTCGTCAACAGATACACCCTGGCGAGATACAGGAATCGGATCTTCGAACTCTTCAGGCGTGCCCTGGCAGGATACAGGAATCGAGTCTGGTAATGTAGTCGTCAACAGATACACCCTGGCAAGATACATGAATCGGATCTTCGAACTCTTCAGACGTGCCCTGGCAGGATACAGGAATCGAGTCTGGTAATGTTAGTCGTCAACAGATACACCCTGGCGAGATACAGGAATCAGATCTTTAGTTGCGACCATTGATGGTAATCATCTTTGTATTGATCTTTCGTCCTGAAAAGACAAGACGTTAGTTGTATGCGATGTCATGATGTATGACATGCGTGATGTTCTCAAAATGAATGAGATTGTATGTTTATGATGCGTATGTGCATGCTATAATGTATGAAGATGTGATGTTTATGAATGTATTTTTTGTCTAGGAAAATAAATCCTTGACGTGTGCTGGGAAGTTAACTCCTGGGCTGATATTGAGGACTAGAGCTTCGTTGTTTCCGCTGGGGATAATGGTTGCAAGAATAAACCGGTAGGAGAAGATGACTCCTTTGGGGAATAAACTTGTTGGAGAGATTACTCTGCGGGGAATACTCTGTGGGGGAGAGAGAGGTATTTTGCTGAGGTGTTGATGGTAACTCCGCTGGGGATACCGTTGTTATGTTGAAAGTTTTAATAGACTCCGCTGGGGATAGGAAGAATTCGCCGAGGACGATCTTTCCATGGCTTTTCGCTGAGGATAACCCAGTTATAAGCTCTGGTGGGGAATAACCTTTGAATAAAGTCGGGGGAGCGTTCGTGCTCTGCGGGTGATAAGCTTCCCGAATCTATTGGGGGTAAGCTTCAAGACTTGCTGGGGAGATGGATTGAACTTTCCTGGGGAAATTTTGAGATGTACTGGGGAAGTGGCTCCACTTGAACGTCTAGTATTCCGCCGGGGAACAATCTTAGATCAAGACTGTCGGGGATGCTTGTTAAGAATGTTCGTATATTGTGCTGAGGAATGTTGAGATATGTTGGGGATACCCACTTTCCTTAAGGCTGACAGTATAACTTTGCTTGGGGAGAGTAGTGACTTGCTGGCTCTCTCTCTGGGGAATTAAGACATCTTGGTTATGTTCTTCAGCTGAACTTACCTTGGTACCTTGGTGGACAGAGCAATTAGATCGCTTAGACAACTCATTATTGCCCCTGTTTCTAATGTTACCTGTAATTAATCCTTTATTTCGCATGCAAATATTTATGAGTTAGCAGTTAATGTCAAATGCATATATCACAAATTGAACCTTGGACGTTCTTCGCAAAACAAAACAGAAAAAGGAAAAACAAATGGCAATTTGTCTGAAAAGTGAATTTGTATTGATTTTTGAATTGCCTGTAAATAGGCGTTTATGTACAAGAGGCCGACGTCCTAGTAAGAGAATGTCGCCGAGCAAAAGAGTTTATACAATTTGTGGAAAGGGGAAAACAAAACAGCTATGTGAAAAAAATAATCCCACTGGGTTCCAACTCTGCTATCGCCTTTATATCTTCGAGCGTCTCATCACTTGGCTGCTCAGTTGACGATGAAGCTGATTGGTCGATGCCGTTTGAACTTGACAGTTGATACCGGATTCTGGATGCAAGGTGATCCAATGAGACATAGTATTACGCTTTAATCCCTAACTTTTGCCTGGACCGCCCTTTCGGGTTTTCAGTCCACCGGGATACCCATTTTTGCCCAAGCTGCCTTTTCAGGTTTTCGACTTGCCGGGTGTACAGATTTTTTTTCATTTCATCCCTCATTTTGCCCGAACCCTTTTGGTTCGCCGGGAAGCCCTAATTTTTGCCTAGGTATGTCAACCTAGCGGGTCTTTTATCATGCGTAGTATCTTTTTACTATGTCTGCATTGGCGGGGTGAGGAAGGTCGTCACCATCCATGGTAGTTAGAATCATGGCTCCTCCTGAGAACACATGTTTAACCATAAATGGCCCTTCATACGTAGGGGTCCATTTGCCCCTAGGATCACTTTGAGGAAGAATGATGCGTTTGATTACCAGATCCCCAACTTGATACTCTTGTGGTCTGACCTTTTTGTTAAATGCCCTGATCATCCGTTTTTGATACGTTTGACCGTGACAAATAGCAGTGAGTCTCTTTTCGTCAATTAAATTTAATTGATCAAGTCAAGTCTGGATCCAGTCATCTTCGCTCAGATCTGCATCCTTCATTATCCGGAGAGAGGGTATCTGCACTTCGATCGGTAAGACTGCCTCCATACCGTAGACTAAGGAGAAAGGAGTTGCCCCGGTTGACGTCCTTGCTGAGGTACGGTACCCATGAAGAGCGAACGGTAGCATCTCGTGCCAATCTTTATAGGTCACTGTCATCTTCTGCACAATCTTTTTGATATTCTTATTTGCTGCT
The DNA here is from genome assembly GCA_948472305.1 of Vicia faba. Lineage (NCBI taxonomy): Eukaryota > Viridiplantae > Streptophyta > Magnoliopsida > Fabales > Fabaceae > Vicia > Vicia faba. Next base: position 1,442,861,420 of record OX451737.1, on the reverse strand, counting down.
TCTACAGCCCCATTCATCTTCGGTCGGTAAGGAGAAGAGTTGTGGTGCTGTATCTTGAATCGCTCGCAGAGCTCAGTGATCATTTTGTTATTGAGATTGGTACCATTATTCGTAATGATCCTTTCTGGGACGCTGTATCGACATATAAGGTTATGCCGAATGAACCGTGCCACGACATTCTTGGTTACTGTAGCATAAGAAGCTGCTTCAACCCACTTTGTAAAGTAATCGATCGCCACCAGGATGAAGCGATGCCCGTTGGATGCCGTAGGTCTGATCTCGCTGATCATATCAATGCCCCACATTGCAAAAGGCCAAGGTGCTGTCAAGACATTCAGAGGAACTGGAGGAACGTGCACCTTATCTGCATAAATCTGGCACTTATGACATGTCCGAGAGTGTTGATAACAATCGGCTTCCATTGTGGAGTAGAAATATCCTGCCCGAAGGATTTTCTTTGCCATGGTATGTCCACTGGAATGTGTTCCAAAGGTACCTTCATGCAACTCTGCCATGATTCTTTCTGCTTCAGTCTTATCCACACAACGCAGTAAAGTCGAATCATGGTTTCGTTTATACAGAATGCCGTTGCTGAGGAAGAACTTCGCTGCGAACCTTCTCAGAAACTTCTTGTCATTGATAGATGCACCTTCAGGGTATTCCTGGGCTTCCAGATACCTCTTCACCTTGTGATACCAGGGTTTTTCAGTTACCACCTCAGCCTCAAGATCACAACAGTATGCCGGTTCGTCCAGTTTCCAGATAGTGATCCGGGGAGCCTCATTGTCCCACTTGACTTTGAACATAGAAGACATCGTAGCTAACGCGTCCGCCAAATGATTCTCCTCTCTTGGGAAATTTTCAAAAGTTATCTCTGTGAAATGGGGGATCAATGTCAACACACATTCTCTGTAAGGAATAAGATTCGGATGTTTCGTATCCCACTCGCCTTTGATTTGATTGATCACGAGAGCGGAATCTCCGAAGACACTCAGAAACTTGATCCTTAAGTCAATCGCAGCTTGAAGACCCATGATGCATGCCTCATACTCCTCCATGTTGTTGGTGCAGTTGAAACATAGCCGGACAGTAAGTGGAGTATGAGTGCCTTGAGGGGATATGATCACAGTGCCAATACCGTCACCCAAAGCGTTGGAGGCTCCGTCAAAGTGCATAGACCATCGGGATCCTTCCTCAGGTCCTTCATCCGGTCCAGGCATTTCACAATCAGTCACTATCATGATGCTCTCGTCAGGAAACTCAAAGTTCATTGACTGGTAGTCATCTACTGCCTGGTGTGCCAAGTGGTCTTCCAATACACTTCCTTTGATAGCTTTCTGAGTCGTGTACTGGATGTCGTATTCCGTCAAGATCATCTGCCATCTTGCTATTCTTCCAGACAGAGCAGGCTTTTCGAATATGTACTTTATCGGATCCATCTTTGAAATCAACAGAGTAGTGTGAGTCAGCATATACTGTCTCAGCCGGCGAGCAGCCCATACCAAAGCGCAGCAAGTTTTCTCGAGCAGGGAGTATCGGGTCTCACAGTCGGTAAACTTTTTGCTAAGGTAATAAATGGCGTGCTCTTTTCGGCCAGACTCGTCATGCTTCCCCAGCACACACCCCATTGAGTTGTCAAGTACTGTCAGGTATAGTATTAGAGGTCTCCCTTCAACCGGTGGCACAAGAATGGGTGGTTCTTGGAGATACTCTTTGATTCTGTCGAAAGCGGCCTGACATTCATCATTCCAACGTACTACCTGATCTTTCTTCAGCAGCTTGAAGATTGGTTCACAGGTAGCTGTTAGGTGCGAGATGAATCGGGCAATGTAATTCAGACGTCCGAGAAAGCCACTGACCTCTTTCTCTGTCTTAGGAACTGGCATCTCTTGTATGGCTTTAACCTTGGCAGGGTCCACTTGAATACCCTTGTCGCTTACAACGAAGCCTAGAAACTTTCCAGATCTTACCCCAAATGTGCACTTATTTGGATTCAACCTCAGCTTGTATAATTTCAGACGGTCAAACAGCTTCTGCAGATGGTCAAGGTGTTCCTCCTCAGTTTGGGACCTTGCAATCATGTCGTCGACATACACTTCTATCTCATGATGGATCATGTCATGAAATAAAGCAACCATGGCACGTTGGTAGGTTGCCCCAGCATTTTTCAACCCGAATGGCATGACCTTGTAGTAGAAGGTGCCCCACTGAGTAACAAAGGTAGTCTTCTCCATGTCTTCAGGAGCCATCTTGATCTGATTATAACCTGAAAAACCATCCATGAAGGAGAACACTTTATGCTGGGCAGTATTGTCAACCAGAACATCAATGTGAGGTAGGGGAAATCATCCTTGGGGCTTGCCCTGTTCAAATCCCTGTAATCGACACACATTCTGACCTTACCATCTTTCTTTGGCACTAGAACCACGTTGGCAACCCACTGAGGGTAATAAGTCACTGCTAGAAACCCGGCATCGAATTGCTTCATAACCTCAACTTTGATCTTCTCGGACATCTCTGGACGCATACGGCGGACCTTTTGCTTAACCGGAGGGCAGTCTTCCTTGGTAGGCAAGTGATGGACCACAATGTCGGTATCCAACCCAGGCATGTCTTCGTAAAACCAGGCGAAGATTTCCACATAATCATGCAACATCTGCACCAACCGTTGTTTCACGCTGAGCTCCAGATTGGCACCAATCTTAACTTCCCTTCTGTTTGCCTCAGTACCCAGATTTACCGTTTCCACTGGCTCTTCATGTGGCTGAATGGCCCTCTCTTCCTGGAGTAGCAGTCTTGCAAGTTCTCCAGGCACTTCGCAATCATCTTCACCTTCGTCTTCGGCTAAGTTGATCGGATTTTCGAAGTCATAACTGGCAGTAGCAGAGTCGTTACCAGTGAGATCCAGAGTGGATTGAAACCTGTACGAGTGAGTGTGTGTAAATACAGCTGTTTTGCAATATATAAAGAAAGAAAAGGAGCGCAAGATTTGAAATGTGAAAAAACGTCCAATGCTTTTATTCATGATATATGAAAGTGACAAACAAAAGCCCTCACAAATAAAACCACGGTGCCCCGGGTAAGACACCGGGCCATAAAGTTTAGAATTATTGTTTATTACAAATCCGAAACAAATAAGTTCATTACTGGGTGACAAAAGTAACAGGCATAGAGTCTTTGGCAGTCCAGTTGCTAGGTCCACCGTTGGTCGTTGGGTAGATCCAACTGTCAAACTCGGATTCTTCCACTTCGTCTTCATCCCCAATAGCATTTACCCCATGGTTGGGCATGGGAGCAGTCACCACATTAGGCTTCTCGGGTGCCTCGAACTGAACCTCTTTAGCATCAATAAGGTCCTGAACCTTATTCCTCAGGGCCCAACAATCATCAGTAGAATGTCCCGGGCTATCAGAGTGATACGCGCAACGGGCGTTGGGGTTGTATTTCGGAGATGCTGTGTTTACCATCTTCGGAGCCTCCTTGACAGTTACCAGGCTAGTTGACAGCAGTTGCGACAGGATCTGAGAGAGAGTCATGCTGAGCCGGGTATACTGCCGTTTGGGCCTCTCAGCTCTGGGTTGGTTGTACTGTTGTGGAGCAGCAGCAGGCTTAGAAATAACCACCACGTTGACGGCTTGGCGGCGTTCAGGTTTGTTCTGCCTTCTTGGACCATACACAGCACTAGCCTCCTTCTTAAAGGGCTTCTTTTCAGCATTTGAGGAGGCAACCTTCTGTATCTTCCCCGATTTTATACCAGCTTTGATCCTCTCACCAGTCAGGATCAGGTCAGTAAACCTAGCAGAGGAATTACCGATGAGATGATTGAAGAATGGACCAGATAGGGTCCCCAAGAACATGTCCACTAGCTCCCGGTCAGTCAATGGTGGCTGCACCCTGCCAGCCAGGTCTCTCCATTTCTGTGCGTACTCCTTAAAACCTTCACCCGTTCCCAGTGACATACCCTGGAGTTGGGTATGCGTGGGAGCGAGGTCGGAATTATATTGATACTGCTTGTAAAAAGCAGTGGCCAAATCCTCCCAGTTACGAATGTTGGTTCCATCCAGCTGATAGAACCATTCGAGATGAGTCCCTGAAAGACTCTCCTGGAAGAAGTGGATCCATAAGTTCTTGTCTACTGTGTAAGGCTGGATCTTCCTTACATAAGAACGGAGGTGCATCTTAGGGCAGGAAGCCCCGTCATACTTCACAAAGGTCGGCGCCTTGAACTTGTGCGGGATCACCACCCCAGAGGATAACCCCAAGTCTCCGAAATCCAACCCAGGCACACGCTGAATCTCCATAGCATTTAACCTGTCCTCCAGTTGTTTGTACCGGTCCTCAGCAGGAGGGTACTATTCATCGTTGAAGTCTGTCTCAGTGTCAGAAACCACAGGACTAGGGACCTCCCTCCCTTGGTGACTGCCTTCTCCCATAGATGGAGTAGTCCTCTCAGCTTCATTCTGCAATGTGTTCCCGAGTCTGCGCCCAGTGTTGAATAGCACAGTCCTCTTCTTCTTCTTATTCTTCTTCAGGAGCAAAGCCTTCAGCTCTTGCTGTCCCTGGGCCAAGTTCATGACCATCTCCTGGAATTGGGCGTTTTGGGCCTGGAGGGCCTTGATAGCTTGCTCTGTAGTGAGTTCAGGATTCATGGTGCCTGAGTGCTGAAATAAACAGCGAAGAAGATTAAGCAACCTGTATAAAAAGGGTACCTGTGATGCATATGATGAATGAAATGCGTATGAATTATGTTTTCAAAGACAATCGGGAATCAACTTTGTAAACAAAAGGAACACACTTTATTAGATTCAAACTTTAAATTGTTCAACAATCTGCCCTTAGGCGTTACAAGAATGAAAATACTGAAAAGGAAATAAAGCTGTAAAAGAAACAATCAAAAGCCCATCAGTGCTCCCATGGCCTCCTCTTCTCAGTACGGATATAGTCATTCAGGGCCCGCTCGTTCTCCAGTTGCTTGGTCAGCTTCTGGATCTTCTGTTCCTGTTCGTTGAACTTTTCCCAATAATAATCCCGCTCTTCCTGTAGTTGCGCCCAAGACCTCTTTAGGGTATCAACATCAGTGGGTATCTGAGGAGGGAGAACAGTTGGAGGAATCCCATCTTCATCAGGACTTTCAAGAACAATAGGCCTGACAGCTTCATATGGCATACCTAACTTCTGAGCACGGACGCGGACCCACTTGTAATAGGGTTCCATTGGTAGGGAAGTCTTCGGTCCCAACTCTTGTGGGTCAGCTTTGTGAATTCTGTCCCAAGCTTTAATGAATCTACGGCGCAGTTCCTCACTATCTTTCTGAAACTCAAAACTGATGTGAGGCACCCGCATCTCATGAGGCCCTTCTCTTCTGGCTCTTCCAAACCGACGGAGAGCTAAACATGGATTATAAGAGATTCCTCCTTGGGTACCAATTAAAGGAACATTAGTATATTCTCCGCAACAATCAATAACAGCTACCTCATCCAAACCTCTGAGAGTCCAAATGATGTCACTATCAGTGAGAGACATTAACCTATGAGCCCAGCCTCTTCCTTCTTGATTCTTTAGCACGAACTTGGGGAGGTGTGTTGTACCCCAAAATTTTCCCTCCCATTTCCTCAACATTTTCTCATCACAAAACCCTTGGAGCTCAAGATCCAATTAGGATTTCCTCTGCTCAAGACTTCTCCTTGCACTGTTGACCCAAATTAGGGTTTGTGTTTGAACAAAGATATTTTGACCTAAAATGCCTAAGATGACTTTCATACTTCATTTTGGACTCCCAAGTTTATCCATACCAAGTTTCAAGTCTTGATTCCAAATTTTGCCCAGTCAATTGGACAGTTGACCTAGAAATCAGCTGTATTGGGGAAAAAGTCAACTGTGGCCAATTGACAGTCAAATCTCATGAAAATTGACCCACATCAACATTATGAACTCATATGAACCATTTGATCAAGTTTAGGTCACAATTCCACAAGAAATTTGATCAGATCATCAAAAGGGCAAAATGGTCATTTTTAGGGTTTTGACTGCACAAAGGCAATTTTTGACTGTTTGACCTAGCCAATGGCAAACCAAGCTCACACATGAACTCAAGGACCCCATGGAATTATCTTGACATGCTCAACAAGTTCAAAAGATCCCAAATACACAAGATTGACAGTTGAATTTCCCAGTCAATTGATCAATTTTGACTGTATACTGAAAAGTCAAACTTTGACTTTTTTGGTCAAAATCAAGTGTCAAGATTCATTTTTCATCAAAACATGCCAAATCATGAAACTTGTTCATCAAGAAATCAAGAATTGCAAATTAGGGTTTGAAATGAAGATTTTTAATAACTTAGAATTTTTCTAAGTTATGAAAAACCCTAATTTTTTTCCTAACTTTGTCCCACTTTCTCACCAAGATTAATTTGGATTCAAGCAAAAGTCAAAACATGAAAGTTGTAGCCTATTGCATAATCTACAACTTTGATTCACAAAGTTTTCCCAAAAGAAGCTTGTAGCTCAAGTTACAATTTTTGGAACAAGGGTACCAAACCATTCTTAACTTAGAGAAAATTTGACCTATTTTAGGCAAGGTTTTTACCTAACTTCAAGACCATTTTTCACATACTTCCACTTGAAATTTCAATTTGCATTTCAAATATGGATTGTAGTACACATTCCAAGCTTTCCAAAATGTCCAAGAACTCATCAAACAACCTCATGGTTAGAGAGAATCGAATTTGGCAAGTTGGGAAAAACTCACTTTGTTCATGACCAAGTTACATGTCCATAACCTTGCATTTTTGAACTCAGCATGCCTTAAGCTAGATTACAAGTCTTTTATCTCATCTACACTCCATAATTTAATGCCAATCCTTTGTGCCAAGGTGTTGTTCTCTGAGTTTGGACATTGTATGCAAGATTAATCCATTTTTAGATAAAGCATAATATCCATTTTAGAAAAGTGTCACTTTATGTCAAAATACAAATCCAAGCAAGTACAGTTAAGATCTCTTTGGCACAAGTTTATGGACTAATTGCACTGATCAAGACTAAGTGGTGCAGCATAGATTGGGGGCCTCTACCTGTCTAGAACACCAACTTGCCATCTCTTGCTTAAAGTGTAAGAAAGCTTGCATTTTGTATAACAACTCTCATCTCAGCTAAGACAACCTTAAGCAAACTTGTCAAACATATTCTAAACATCCATTCTGAGCTAGAACACGACCCTATCACCTCCATTGCCTTCCCATTCACAGAATCACCTTTGAACTGCCCAAACAGAGCATCTGCTGCAGTTTGAGTTCCATAGCTCAAACCTTCCATGCATTCTTGCTAAAAACTTGTCAAACACATCCCACAACATCCCTTGAAGCTAATCCAAACCTCAAACACGACCTGTAACACTCACAGGCAACATCACCATTTTCATTTTCTTGTTTTGCAGTTGAAGTTCCAAAGCACGATTCAAAAGGTTTCAAGACAAAGTAAAGCTTGGAATAGCATCCCTGGACCTCAAGGAAGCTGTACCAATCATCACCTTGCATTGAAGACACCTCCATCACCAGATACAACTTCAACTGAACAGGTAAGTTCATGAACTCGTATCTCTCTATCCAGACATTGTTAGCTTTAGGTTTGTGAAGAAAACATGTCACATTCATAGCCCTGAACACGCCCATATAATTAGATTTCATTTATATTATGTGTGCTTAGAGAATTTTAAGTCTGAACATTGAACAAAAACTAGGTCAGGAATTGGGGGAGAAGAAATTCTCTCTCATCTTAGAGAGTTAAGTCAAGTTCTTTATATGGATGGATTCGTCTTTTAATGCTCTACACTTTTCATGTTGTGAGTTTTGCTTGAAAGTCCAGGAATTGGGAGATAGAAAACGCGTGGATGGTTGTTCAAACATTATTCTGAGGTTGAAGATGACAGGGTTCTGGGCTGGGCCTGTTTGACTTTTCTTTTCACACCATGTGTTTACTTTCACACCCCCTAGGCCCATTTTGCTTATTTTTATGATTTTTTGATTTTTTGACTTTTTCTTTTTTGTTCTGGCTCATTTATTTTTTCTTATAATATTAAAAATATAAAAAATATTTTTTACCCCATTTTCACATTTATTAGGTATTTATTTGTTTAGATCAATATTTGTACATAAATAAATGAATAAACATACTTTTATTTGAAAAATACTAAAATAATGCAAACACATTTTATTTTCCATTTTTATTTTATTTTATCTTCTGAAAATATTTTATATAAAATATACTTTTTTTATCAATATTAAATATTATTATTTTGGTACATATAATATATATTTAGTAAATAATACAAATATTTATATATATATATATATATATATATATATATATATATATATATATATATATATATATATATATATATATATATATATATATATATATATATATATATATATATATATATATATATATATATATATATATATATATATATATATATATATATATATATATATATATATATATATATATATATATATATATATATATATATATATATATATATATATATATATATATATATATATATATATTAGTATATTTAGGTTAAAAATACAAAAAATATACATTTTATTTTTTATTAATATTTAACATTTAAAAATACCTTTTTGACAAATATACTTCATTTTTATTTTATTTTTGTATATAATAAATAAATATTGTACATATTAAATAATTAATACATTTTATTTAATAAAATTAGGGTTTTGCCCTAAACATAAAAACTCCAAAAAATAATACTTTTTATTTTGTTTATTTGACACATAAAAAAATACCTTTTTTCATACACATAAAAAACATTTTTTGCATCTTGCATATTTATTCCATTTTATTTAATTTGTGCAATTAAATATCTTGTAAATAATCCAATATTGATGTAATAGTCTAGGTTTAAATTCCTTGTCAAATACCCCCCATTTGAACATTTGTACCCCCCTTCCCATATATTGTGTTGTAATAGTTTAGAACTTTATTTTCCGCACTTTAATGCTTTCTAATTATACCATGTTAGAATTAGGGTTTGTATGCGAATCAAAAACAACAAAAATAGTTTGACCTAATTTCAAGATAAACAAGCATGAAAATGGACATCACTAATTACACTTGCACCCCTATGGTATTCCACTTGTTGCCTTCAATAAATGGGCCATATTGCATGTTAGGTCTCTTTGGGCAAAACAAAAACAATCAAATGATCATAGTCCCTCGATGACGCTTTCGAAAGTTGCCTAAAAAATGATCAAGTCCCTTAAAGGAAACATTGCCCAAAGATACTTGGCACCATTGCAATCATGGTCTAAACGATGACCCGCGCCCGTCCCTTTCACATCCTAACACAAGATTGTCCACCAAATGCAATGGTGGAACAAAATTGTTAAAAGGGTTAAAACATAGGAGAAATCTTTGAGAAATTTAGGAGTAGACAACCTCTTAGTTACTTGAATCAAACTTGCAAAACAAAACACTTGCCTATTTTCTAAAACCACACATCACTACACTTTCAAAACAACTTTCAAAAACAAATGAAAACCTTTTCAAAAGACGTACACCTTTGTATACATCCCAACATGGATCATTACAAAGGTTGCCACCACATTGGCCTCTTTTCAAAAACATTTTCAAACCCACACACACACAAGAGCACTATTTCAAACAATTGAAAATTAAGGCAAGTTGATCTAAGCAAGTAACTAAGAGCCCATGGATAACCATGGATAGAAAGGGTGCTAATACCTTCCCTTTCTATAATCTACTCCCCGAACCCAAGAAAACATCTCAAAGGTTTTTGCTGTGCTTTTTTAACCTTTCCTTAGGATAAAATAAAAAGTCGGTGGCGACTCTTGCTCAACCGAAACATTTGCGAAAACAAACGCAAAACCATGGTCAGTTCTCCCACCGTATCACAGAACTGGCGACTCTGCTGGGGAGAATTTTAAAGTGGAGTAACCTTAGGGCTTAGATCACCCTCTTGCATGACTAATTGTTTGTTTGATTGCTTTAATCTTAGCTCTCTTGTTTGGGTTTACAATCCTACACCCGGATTTTGGGAAACATTCATAGATAGCAATACGTTGTGGAAACTGTGCAGGGCATACCGACACGGTCGAAGCAATAGCTATATTAGTGCGACATATTTGTGAGTACCAGTAACCCTTGAGTTCAATCAAGGAGAGTACGGGGCCACTGAGTGATGTCACTAAGCACTAATGACCTAGAACCTTACTTGACCATCTTGGCCTTTTATTAGGGGTAGTGAGATGACCGGCTTTGGTGCAGTCCGAAGTTGGTAGATACTCGATACTACACTCATTGAGGGTTGTTTTCTTGGAATATTTTGGTCGCTAGTTAAGTGGCTAAACCAAAACAATGAACATTGAAAACAATCCAATGATATTGAGCTCCTTAGAACCCGGTTACTATTTATAGGACAAGTTTTTAAGCCAACTACACTCAAGAGGGTACTTACCTATGAAACCCCATGCAAGCCTGAAACTAGGGTTTGGTGTGATTTGCTTGTACATATGTTTGTGCATACATCATAAACATCATAAAGCATCATATGCATTCACTAACCATTTCAAGGGTTTGGATCTTCATATTTGTTCTTGTTTTGTAGGTAATGGAAATTCCTCGCAGAAAAACCATCCAAGTCAACCTTGTGAGAATCTCTCCTCAACTCAAGGAGCTCACCTTAAGAATTCCGAAAGCTCATCCTTCAGTGACAGACATGGTAGACTGCTCAGCTTAGTCAACACCAACATTGAAGAAGACATGATGAAAGTGCTATTCCAGTTCTTTGACCCTCTTCACCACTGTTTCACTTTCCCCGACTACCAGTTGGTGCCCACTTTGGAGGAATTTTCTCAACTCCTGAGAATTCCTATCCTCAATCAACTACCTTTCAACGGTACGGAAAAGGAACCAAAGCCTGAAGATGTTGCTCGAGCATTACATCTACAGCCTTCTGACATCAAAGGGCATTGGGAAACTAGAAGCGGTGTCAAAGGCTTCTTAGCAAAATTCTTGTTTGAGAAGGCACAAGAGTGTTGGAACTCATTGGACCTACAAGCCTTTGAAGAGATTGTGGCACTCCTTATCTATGGATTGGTCCTATTTCCAAATTCTGACCAATTGGTAGATGTCAACGCCGTCAAAATCTTCTTGTCCAGAAATCCAATACCAACATTGCTTGGGGACATCCTTCACTCATTTTACACACGAACAATGAGACAGAGGGGTGTTCTCATGTGCTGTACTCCTCTCCTTGCAAGGTGGTTTATTTCGCACCTTCCACAATCTGTCTTGAAGAATGACCAAGGTTCAAGGTGGTCCCAACGGTTGATGACTCTTACTCACTTTGATGTACATTGGTGTTCTCGGTCCAGAGAAAATGTCATCATCGTCGATCATTGTGGAGAGTTTCCTAATGTTCCTTTACTTGGAATCAGAGGAGGTATCACCTACAACCCTTGCCTAGCTTTAAGGCAATTTGGATATGCACGAAGAGATGGCCCTCACGACATGTTGATTCCTGACCTAGTTTTTGACTTCGACAATGATGCGCAAAGACTTCGCCAAAGATTCATCAGAGCTTGGGGAAGACCCAACAAGGTTGATAGCAAGACTCTGGGACACAAGAACTCCATCCCTCTTAAACCCTACCTCAAGTGGGTACGAGCCCGAGCCCAGAGTCTAATGATGCCTTATCCTCATGTTCTCCCTGTGATTAAAGAGCCTGTTAAGGAAGGAGAGGTTCCCTACACCATCCTACATCCTGACATGCCTACATCGTGGGAGGAGATGCAGAAGAGTTGGATCCAACTCAAGGAGGAACAGAACACTTTTGAAGCCAGCTTCTACGCCAGCGAGAAGAAGGTTTTAGAGCTCACCCGCCGACTCCACGAGCAAGAGACCCTCAACACCTACATCGCACCAAAGAGGATGCGCAATGTCTTTTTACCTTGAGAATTTGTTTTTGTAATATTTGGCCCATGGGGCATTTATGTACTAACAAATATTTTCTTATTAATATGACGTGCGTTCTTTTTGTTTGCAACAATTGTAAATTTCCAAAACCCTTAAATGCATTGCATAGATAGCATCTCATGCATCATGTGCATAACAGGTACCCATTTTTTACAGGTTGCTTAATCTTCTTCGCTGTTTATTTGGAACAGTCATCATGAATCCAGATTCCTCCAGTGAGCAAGCAATCAAGGCCCTTCAGGCCCAAAGTGCCCAGTTTCAAGAAATGGTCCCGAGCCTGGCCCAAGGTCAGCAAGAGTTGAAGGCTCTACTCCTAAAGAAGAAGAAGAAGAAGAGAACCGTGTTATTCAACACTGGGCGCAGGTTTGGGAACACACTCCGTAATGAAGCTTATCCAACTAATTCCTCTGCTGAGAAAGATAGTCCCCAAGGGGGAGGAGCTCCTAGTCCTGCAGTCTCTGACAACGAGACGGACTACAATGACGAACAATACCCACCTGCTGCTGACAGATACAAGCAATTAGAGGACCGCTTGAGCGCCATGGAGATTCAGAATGTGCCGGGGCTGGATTTCGGAGATTTGGGGTTATCTTCTGGGGTAGTAATCCCACACAAGTTTAAGGCGCCTGCCTTTGCCAAATACGACGGGGCCTCCTGTCCAAAGCTGCATCTAAGGTCGTACATAAGGAAGATCCAACCTTACACGGCTGATAAAAATCTCTGGATTCACTTCTTCCAAGATAGCCTTTCGGGGTCACAGCTTGAGTGGTTCTATCAACTAGACGGAACTAGTATCCGACATTGGGAAGATCTGGCTACTGCATTCTACAAACAATATCAGTACAATTCTGACCTCGCTCCTACACGTACCCAACTTCAGGGTATGTCTCTAGGAACAGGCGAAGGGTTCAAAGAATACGCGCAAAAATGGAGAGATTTGGCTGGCAGGGTGCAGCCTCCTTTGACTGATCGTGAATTGGTTGACATGTTTCTAGGGACCTTGTCTGGTCCATTTTTCAATCATTTGATTGGTAACTCCTCCGTTGGGTTTACGGATTTGATCTTAACAGGCGAGAGAATAAAGGCTAGCATCAAGCCAGGGAAGATTCAGAAAACTGCCTCCGCGAGTACTGAGAAAAGGCCTTTCAAGAAAGAAGCAAGTGCCGTCTATGGTCCTAGAAGACAAATCAAGCCAGAAAGCCGTCAAGCCGTCAATGCCTTAGTCATTTCAAAGCCTGTTGCTGCTCCTCAACAGTACAATCAACAAAGAGGTGAAAGGCCTAAGAGGCAGTATACTCGGCTGAGTATGACCTTGTCACAAATCTTACCGCAACTGTTATCAACCAACTTGGTGACCATCAAAGAGGCTCCAAAAGTCGTGAATACTGCATCTCCTAAATATAACCCAAATGCCCGTTATGCTTATCATTCTGATAGCCCCGGGCACACTACTGATGATTGCTGGGCCTTGAGAAATAAGGTACAAGACCTTATCGATGCGAAGGAAATTCAGTTTGAGGCGCCTGAGAGGCCAAATGTTGTAACTGCTCCTATGCCCCAGCATAGAGTAAATGCCGTCGAGGAAGATTTGTATGCTGTTTCGGTGAATGATGTTGCTACCCCTCTTTTGACTGTTAAGAGGAACTTACTACTAGCCGGTTTATTTCCGGGTTGTAGCAAGGGTTGCCTCCTGTGTGCTGTTATCCCTACCGGTTGTCCACTGCTGATATCAGGCATCCAAAGCCTGATGGATAGCAAAGAAATTCTGTTCAAGAAAACTGCTGTTCCATTTGTTTCCACTGAAGAAGTATCTGTCGTCACAATTTTCAATCCTACCAAGGCTCCCCCGAGGAAGCCAGTCCAAATTATGTCTGCTGCACCCATTACCATTACTGTTCCGGGGCCTCTCCCCTATGAATCAAACAAGGCTGTCCCATGGCATTATGGGGCAGACGTGTATGTGCTTGGAGTGAAGCAGGAGTTCAACACCAGTACCAGTATCAGTAACATCACTGGTCCCGCAAAAGTTACCCGCAGTGGCAGGCTCTTCTCGCCTGACATTGCACCACCAGTTATCCGAAAACCTCTCATCATCACACCCGCAAGTGTGCATGTTTCAAATCAAGTTCCTGTGTCTACTACTGCCTCCGAGTCCTCTGATGCTCGGGGCAAAGAAGTTGCTGCCGATTTGCCTGCCAGGACGGAGGTACCAAAAAAGACCGCTGTCGAAGCCTCCCAATAAGAAATGGAGGAAATCCTTAAAATCATTAAAAAGAGTGACTTCAATGTCGTTGAACAATTGGGGCATACTCCCTCCAAGATCTCCATGCTATCTTTGCTGCTATGCTCCGAGGCCCATGCCAAGGCCTTGATTTCATTTCTGAAAACAGCCCATGGGCCGCAAGAGACTTCTGCAGATCAGTTCACTGACTGTGTGGCTAATTTGACAGCTGACAATGGCTTGGGGTTCTCGGATGCTGACCTTACCGCCAAAGGGAAAAATCACAATGATGCCCTGCACGTCTCTATAGAGTGCAGGGGCACTACTCTCGCACACGTGTTGGTGGATACCGGTTCTTCCCTGAATGTTTTGCCCAAGAAGGCATTGGATCGCTTGGATTGTGAGGGCCTGGAATTGAAACCTAGTAACATCATTGTTAGAGCCTTCGACGGTTCTAAGAGGATGGTGCACGGTGAGGTAGACATTCGTATTCGTGTGGGTTTCAAGTCTTTAACTCAATTTTCTATGTAATGGATATTCTTCCATCTTATTCCTGCTTGTTGGGTCGACCCTGGATTCACAAGGCTGGGGCAGTAACATCCACTCTACACCAAAAACTCAAATACCCTGTCAAAGGGAAGATTGTTACTGTGCAGGGAGAGGAGGAATACATGGTTAGTCACTTGAATTCATTCCGGTATATCGAGATGGACGGGGAGTTTATTGAAACCCCCTTTCAGCATTTTGAGGAGGTACCTCCAACGTTGGCATCGGCTGAGACAGTGGTTGAAGAAGACTTTCCGTTGAAGATGGCGTCCTTGAAGGATGCCCGGGCTGTAATCGAGAAAGGCAAATGCGCAAACTGGGGTCAGCTTCCTGACTTCACTCAAAAGAACGACAAGTTTGGGTTGGGCTTCACTGCAGAGGCTCAGAGGGCTGTGCGCAAGGAAAGGATCAGAAAGGCTCCAGTGTTTATCACCAATCCAAGGGTGAATGCTATCGAAGAGGACGTAGAGGAAGCAGAGTTTGACAGTTGGATCTATCCAACCACCAACAACGGACCCAGCAACTGGACGACAAAGGATTTTACACCTATCACATTTGTCACGCAGTAATTAACTCTTTTGATTTCCAATTTGTAACAAACAATATGTTGAAACTTTTATTGGCTCGGTGTCCTACCCGGGGCATCGTAGCTCCATTTGTGAGGGCTTTTTGTATGACATTTCCATATATCATTAATCAAAACATTGGACGTTTGTTGCATTTCAAATCTTGTGCTCTTTTTCTTTCTGTGTTATATATTGCAAAACAACTATATTTACACACACTCACTTATACAGGTTTCAATCCACTCTGGATCTCACTGGTAACAGCTCTGCTACCACCAGTTATGACTTCGAGAATCCGATCAACTTGGCCGAGGACGAAGGCGAAGATGATTGCGAAGTTCCTGGTGAACTCGCAAGACTGCTACTCCAGGAAGAGAGGGCCATTCAACCACATGAAGAGCCGGTGGAAACAGTGAACCTGGGTACTGAGACAAATAGGAAAGAAGTCAAGATTGGTGCCAATCTAGAGCTCAGCGTGAAGCAACGATTGATCCAGATGCTACATGATTACATGGAGATCTTTGCTTGGTCCTACGAAGACATGCCTGGTTTGGATGCCGACATTGTGGTCCATCACCTGCCTACCAAGGAAGATTGCCCTCCGGTAAAGCAAAAGGTCCGCCGTATGCGTCCATAGATGTCCGAAAAGATCAAAGACGAGGTTATGAAGCAATTCGATGCCGGGTTTCTAGCAGTGACTTCTTACCCTCAGTGGGTTGCCAACATGGTGCCAGTGCCGAAGAAGGACGGTAAAGTCAGAATGTGTGTCGACTACAGGGATTTGAATAGGGCAAGCCCCAAAGATTACTTCCCTCTGCCTCACATCGACGTTCTTGTTGACAATACTGCTCAACACAAAGTGTTCTCCTTCATGGATGGTTTTTCAGGGTATAATCAGATCAAGATGGCTCCGGAAGATATGGAAAAGACTACCTTTGTGACTCAGTGGGGTACCTTCTGCTACAAGGTCATGCCATTCGGGTTGAAAAATGCTGGGGCAACCTACCAACGTGCCATGGTTGCTTTATTTCATGATATGATCCATCATGAGATTGAGGTATATGTTGATGACATGATTGCAAGGTCCCAAACTGAGGAGGAACACCTTGACCATCTGCGGAAGCTGTTTGACCGATTGAAGTTATACAAGCTGAGGTTGAATCCCAACAAATGCACCTTTGGGGTGAGGTCCGGAAAATTGCTAGGTTTCATTGTAAGCGACAAAGGTATTCAGGTGGACCCTGCCAAGGTAAAAGCCATACAATAGATGCCGACTCCCAAGACAGAGAAAGAAGTCAGAGGCTTTCTGGGACGACTGAATTACATTGCCCGATTCATCTCGCATCTAACTGCTACCTGTGAGCCAATCTTCAAATTGCTGAAGAAAGATCAAGTAGTACGTTGGAACGATGAATGTCAAGCTGCTTTCGAAAAGATAAAGGAGTATCTCCAAGAGCCACCCATTCTTATGCCACCAGTGGAAGGGAGACCTCTGATACTATACTTGACAGTACTTGACAATTCAATGGGGTGTGTGCTGGGGCAGCATGACGAGTCTGGCCGAAAAGTGCACGCTATTTATTACCTGAGCAAAAAGTTTACCGACTGTGAGTCTCGTTACTCACTGCTCGAGAAAACTTGCTGCGCTCTGGTATGGGCTGCTTGCTGGCTGAGACAGTATATGCTGACTCACACCACTCTGTTGATTTCAAAGATGGATCCCATCAAGTACATATTCGAAAAGCCCGCTCTATCTGGAAGAATAGCAAGATGGCAAATGATCTTAACAAAATATGATATCCAGTACACAACTCAGAAAGCAATCAAGGGAAGTGTATTGGCAGATCATTTGGCACACCAACCTGTGGACGATTACTAATCATTGAACTTTGAATTTCCGGACGAAGATATCATGGTAGTAACTGACTGCGAAGTACCTGGACCGGATGAAGGACCTGAGGAAGGATCCCGATGGTCTATGCATTTTGACGGAGCCTCCAACGCTTTGGGCAATGGTATCGGCGCTGTGATCATATCCCCCAAAGGTACTCATACTCCACTCACTGCCCGGCTGTGTTTCAACTGCACCAACAACATGGCAGAATATGAGGCGTGTATCATGGGTCTCCAAGCTGCAATCGACTTAAGGATCAAGTTTCTGATTGTCTTCGGAGATTCCGCTCTCGTGATCAATCAGATCAAAGGCGAGTGGGATACGAAACACCCAAATCTTATTCCTTACAAGGAGTATGTGTTGACTTTGCTTCCCCACTTTGAAGAGCTAACTTTTGAACACTTCCCAAGAGAAGATAATCAGTTAGCGGACGCACTAGCTACGATGTCTTCAATGTTCAAAGTCAAATGGGACAATGAGGCTCCCCGGATCATTATCTGGAAGTTGGACGAACCTGCGTACTGTTGCGATCTTGAGGCCGAAGAAGTGACTGAAAAACCCTGGTATCATGAGGTGAAGAGGTATTTGGAAGCTCAGGAATACCCCGAAGGTGCATCTGTCAACGACAAGAAGTTCATAAGAAGGTTTGCGGCAAAATTCTTCCTCAGCAACGACATTCTCTACAAACGGAATCATGATTCAACTCTACTGCGCCGTGTGGATAAAACTGAAGCAGAGAAGATCATGGCAGAGATACACGAAGGTACATTCGGAACACATTCCAGTGGACACACCATGGCAAAGAAAATCCTTCGGGCGGGATATTTCTGGTCCACAATGGAAGCCGATTGTTACCAACATTCTCGAACTTGTCATAAATGCCAGATCTACGCTGATAAAGTGCATATCCCTCCGGTTCCTCTGAACGTCCTGACGGAACCTTGGCCTTTTTCAATGTGGGGCATTGATATGATTGGCGATATCCGACCGACGGCGTCCAACGGGCATCGCTTCATCTTGGTAGCAATTGATTACTTTACGAAGTGGGTTGAGGCAGCTTCCTACGCCACGGTAACCAAGAGCGTCGTGGCACGTTTCATTCGGCATAACCTAATCTGTCGGTATGGCGTCCCAGAAAGAATCATTACGGATAATGGTACCAATCTTAACAACAAGATGATCACTGAGCTCTGCGAGCAATTTAAGATACAGCACCACAACTCTTCTCCTTACCGGCCGAAGATGAATGGGGCTGTAGAAGCAGCTAATAAGAATATCAAGAAAATTGTGCAGAAGATGACAGTGACCTATAAAGATTGGCACGAAATGTTACCGTTTGCTCTTCATGGGTACCGTACCTCAGCAAGGACGTCAACCGGGGCAACACCCTTTTCCTTGGTCTATGGCATGGAGGCAGTCTTGCCAATTGAAGTCCAGATACCCTCTCTCCGGATAATGAAGGATGCGAACTTGAACGAGGATGACTGGATCCAGACTCGACTTGATCAATTGAACCTAATTGACGAAAAGAGACTCACTGCTATCTGTCATGGTCAGACGTATCAAAAATGGATGATCAGGGCATTTAACAAGAAAGTCAGACCACAAGAGTATCAAGTTGGGGACCTGGTAATCAAGCGCATCATCCTTCCTCAAAGTGATCCCCGGGGCAAATGGACCCCTACGTACGAAGGGCCATTTGTGGTTAAACATGTGTTCTCAGGAGGAGCCATGATTCTAACCACCATGGATAGTGACAACCTTCCTCACCCCGCCAATGCAGACATAGTAAAAAGATACTATGCATGAATAAAAAGACCCGCTAGGTTGACATACCTAGGAAAAAATAAGGGCTTCCCGGCGAACCAAAAGGGTTCGGGCAAAAATAAGGGATGAAAATAAAAAATAAAAAAAAATCTGTACACCCGGCAAGTCGAAAACCTGAAAAGGCGGCTTGGGCAAAAATGGGTATCCCGGTGGACAGAAAACCCGAAAGGGCGGTCCAGGCAAAAGTTAGGGATAAAGCGTAACACTATGTCTCATTGGATCACCTTGCATCCAGAATTCGGCATCAACTATCTGGCTCAGACTTCGGCATCGATCGATCAGCTTCATCTTCAACTAAGCAGCAAAGTGATGAGACGCTTGAAGACATAAAGGCGATAGCAGAGTTGGAACCCAGTGGGAATATTATGCACATAACTGTTTTGTTTTCTTTTCAAAATTGTATAAACTTTGTGTTGTTCGGCGGCGTTCTCTTACTAGGACGTCAGCCTCTTGTACAAAAAACGCCTATTCACAGGCAAATTTCAAAATCAATACAAATTCACTTTTCCATACAAATTGCCATTTGTTTTTCCTTTTTCTGTTTTGTCTTGCGAAGAACGTCCAATGTTCATTTTTGATATATGCATTTGACATTAAATTGCTAATTCATAAATACTTGCATATGAAACAAAAGACTAATTACAGGTGACATCAGAAACAGGGGCAATGTAAAGTTGTCTAATGCAGTCTGGTTGCTTTGTCCGCCGAAGTACCAAGGTAGGTTCAACTGAAGAACGTGACCAAATTATCTCAACTCCCCGCAGAGTAAGACAAGATAGCAGCATTCCTCATTGGAGTGTAGGCATTCATCAGCAAGCATCCCCGGCAGTCTTGACCTAAGATTGTTCCCCGGCGGAATACCAATACCCCAGTGCAATTCCAAAAGTTTCCCCAGGAAAGTGGAATTCTAATCCCCAGTAGATTCTGGAAGCTTATCCCCTGCAGAGTACGGACGTCTCTCCCGAGTTTTATTCAAAGTTATTCCTCATAAGGGTTTATAACTGGGTTATCCTTAGCTAATTGCCACGGAAGATCGCCCTCGGCAAAGTTCTTCCTATCCCCAGCAGAGTTCATCAAAGTTCCCCAACGTAACTTATCAACACAATCCCCAGCGGAGTTTATCTTTGGTATCCCCAGCGGAGTTTATCATCGTTATCCCCAGCGGAGTCCATCATTGAAATCCTCAGTGGGCCTCTCATCAAAACTTCAGCAAAGTATCTCTTCCACAGAGCAATTCCCCGCAGAGTAATCTCTCCAACAAGTGTATTCCTCAACGGAGTCATCTTCTCCTACCGGTGTATTCTTACAACCGTAATCCCCAGCGGAAACGAGGAGCTCTAATCTTCAACGCCAGCCCAAGATTTAATTCCCCGGTCGGTCGTCCAGGATTTATTTTCCTAGACGAAAATACATTCATAAAAATTCCACATTTCATACATCTTGCTTACATACATGATAAAGTGCATACAACACTATCTCATGTTGAACATCATGACATCATGCATTTCATATATCATGACATTGCATACAACTGATGTTTTTGCCTTTTCAGGGAAAAAGACAATCCCAAAGACAACTACCTTCAACTGTCACAATTCCAGATTCGATTCCTGCATCCAGCCAGGGCATATCTGTTGACGACCATTTCCAGACTCGATTCCTGTACCTAGCTAGGGCACGTCTGAAGAGTTCGAAGATTCGATTCCTGTATCCAGCCAGGGCATATCTAGCAACTATCACAATTCCAGATTCGATTCCTGCATCCAGCAAGGGCATATCTGTTGACCACATTTCCAGACTCGATTCCTGTATCTAGCCAGGGCACGTCTGAAGAGTTCGAAGATTCGATTCCTGCATCCAGCCAGGGCATATCTGTTGACGACTATTTCCGGATTCGATTCCTGCATCCAGCCAGGGAATATCTGTTGACCATATTTCCAGACTCGATTCCTGTATCTAGCCAGGGCACGTCTGAAGAGTTCGAAGATTCGATTCCTGTATCTAGCCAGGGCATATCTGCATAAGGAGATTGAAGATCAAACACCTGTAACAAGCCAGGAAAACATCTGTCTTTCTCAAATACCCAAGTTCTTGCTAAGGAATCTCTTATGCGATCAACACTTCCAAATGGCATCTATAAGCCCATTCCCGACAAGGTTCTGTCACCTCTCCAGATGGCATCTATAATCCCATCTCGCTATCCACCACCTCTCCAAATGGCATCTATAAGCCCATTCCCGACATCACATTGCTGATACTCCAACATGCGAGTGCAAATTTCCGGGCACTCTAGTGTCCAATCTCCTTTTACCCTCGAGTCACGAAAGGCAAACTTGCCAATCTAACTCTTCAGGTTCAAGAAGATTAAACAGGGGCAACTGTTGTACCCCAAAATTTGCCCTCCCATTTCCTCAACATTTTCTCATCACAAAACCCTTGGAGCTCAAGATCCAATTTGGATTTCCTCTGCTCAAGACTTCTCCTTGCACTGTTGACCCAAATTAGGGTTTGTGTTTGAACAAAGATATTTTGACCTAAAATGCCTAAGATGACTTTCATACTTCATTTTGGACTCCCAAGTTTATCCATACCAAGTTTCAAGTCTTGATTCCAAATTTTGCCCAGTAAATTGGACAGTTGACCTAGAAATCAGCTGTATTGGGGAAAAAGTCAACCGTGACCAATTGACAGTCAAATCTCATGAAAATTGACCCACATCAACATTATGAACTCATATGAACCATTTGATCAAGTTTGGGTCACAATTCCACAAGAAATTTGATCAGATCATCAAAAGGGCAAAATGGTCATTTTTAGGGTTTTGACTGCACAAAGGCAATTTTTGACTGTTTGACCTAGCCAATGGCAAACCAAGCTCACACATGGACTCAAGGACCCCATGGAATTATCTTGACATGCTCAACAAGTTCAAAAGATCCCAAATACACAAGATTGACAGTTGAATTTCCCAGTCAATTGATCAATTTTGACTGTATACTGAAAAGTCAAACTTTGACTTTTTTGGTCAAAATCAAGTGTCAAGATTCATTTTTCATCAAAACATGCCAAATCATGAAACTTGTTCATCAAGAAATCAAGAATTGCAAATTAGGGTTTGAAATGAAGATTTTTCATAACTTAGAATTTTTCTAAGTTATGAAAAACCCTAATTTTTTTCCTAACTTTGTCCCACTTTCTCACCAAGATTCATTTGGATTCAAGCAAAAGTCAAAACATGAAAGTTGTAGCCTATTGCATAATCTACAACTTTGATTCACAAAGTTTTCCCAAAAGAAGCTTGTAGCTCAAGTTACAATTTTTGGAACAAGGGTACCAAACCATTCTTAACTTAGAGAAAATTTGACCTATTTTAGGCAAGGTTTTTACCTAACTTCAAGACCATTTTTCACATACTTCCACTTGAAATTTCAATTTGCATTTCAAATATGGATTGTAGTACACATTCCAAGCTTTCCAAAATGTCCAA
Source organism: Vicia faba (assembly GCA_948472305.1). Lineage (NCBI taxonomy): Eukaryota > Viridiplantae > Streptophyta > Magnoliopsida > Fabales > Fabaceae > Vicia > Vicia faba. The sequence continues at coordinate 1,442,838,853 of OX451737.1, read as the reverse complement.
GAACTCATCAAACAACCTCATGGTTAGAGAGAATCGAATTTGGCAAGTTGGGAAAAACTCACTTTGTTCATGACCAAGTTACATGTCCATAACCTTGCATTTTTGAACTCAGCATGCCTTAATCTAGATTACAGGTCTTTTATCTCATCTACACTCCATAATTTAATGCCAATCCTTTGTGCCAAGGTGTTGTTCTCTGAGTTTGGACATTGTATGCAAGATTAATCCATTTTTAGATAAAGCATAATATCCATTTTAGAAAAGCGTCACTTTATGTCAAAATACAAATCTAAGCAAGTACAATTAAGATCTCTTTGGCACAAGTTTATGGACTAATTGCACTGATCAAGACTAAGTGGTGCAACATAGATTGGGGGCCTCTACCTGTCTAGAACACCAACTTGCCATCTCTTGCTTAAAGTGTAAGAAAGCTTGCATTTTGTATAACAACTCTCATATCAGCTAAGACAACCTTAAGCAAACTTATCAAACATATTCTAAACATCCATTCTGAGCTAGAACACGACCCTATCACCTCCATTGCCTTCCCATTCACAAAATCACCTTTGAACTGCCCAAACAGAGCATCTGCTGCAGTTTGAGTTCCATAGCTTAAACCTTCCATGCATTCTTGCTAAAAACTTGTCAAACACATCCCACAACATCCCTTGAAGCTAATCCAAACCTCAAACACGACCTGTAACACTCACAGGCAACATCACCATTTTCATTTTCTTGTTTTGCAGTTGAAGTTCCAAAGCACGATTCAAAAGGTTTCAAGACAAAGTAAAGCTTGGAATAGCATCCCTGGACCTCAAGGAAGCTGTACCAATCATCACCTTGCATTGAAGACACCTCCATCACCAGATACAACTTCAACTGAACAGGTAAGTTCATAAACTCGTATCTCTCTATCCAGGCATTGTTAGCTTTAGGTTTGTTAAGAAAACATGTCACATTCATAGCCCTGAACACGCCCATATAATTAGATTTCATTTATATTATGTGTGCTTAGAGAATTTTAAGTCTGAACATTGAACAAAAACTAGGTCAGGAATTGGGGGAGAAGAAATTCTCTCTCATCTTAGAGAGTTAAGTCAAGTTCTTTATATGGATGGATTCGTCTTTTAATGCTCTACACTTTTCATGTTGTGAGTTTTGCTTGAAAGTCCAGGAATTGGGAGATAGAAAACGCGTGGATGGTTGTTCAAACATTGTTCTGAGGTTGAAGATGACAGGGTTCTGGGCTGGGCCTGTTTGACTTTTCTTTTCACACCATGTGTTTACTTTCACACCCCCTAGGCCCATTTTGCTTATTTTTATGATTTTTTGACTTTTTCTTTTTTGTTCTGGCTCATTTATTTTTTCTTATAATATTAAAAATATAAAAAATATTTTTTACCCCATTTTCACATTTATTAGGTATTTATTTGTTTAGATCAATATTTGTACATAAATAAATGAATAAACATACTTTTATTTGAAAAATACTAAAATAATGCAAACACATTTTATTTTCCATTTTTATTTTATTTTATCTTCTGAAAATATTTTATATAAAATATACTTTTTTTATAAATATTAAATATTATTATTTTGGTACATATAATATATATTTAGTAAATAATACAAATATTTATATATATATATATATATATATATATATATATATATATATATATATATATATATATATATATATATATATATTAGTATATTTAGGTTAAAAATACAAAAAATATACATTTTATTTTTTATTAATATTTAACATTTAAAAATACCTTTTTGACAAATATACTTCATTTTTATTTTATTTTTGTATATAATAAATAAATATTGTACATATTAAATAATTAATACATTTTATTTAATAAAATTAGGGTTTTGCCCTAAACATAAAAACTCCAAAAAATAATACTTTTCATTTTGTTTATTTGACACATAAAAAAATACCTTTTTTCATACACATAAAAAACATTTTTTGCATCTTGCATATTTATTCCATTTTATTTAATTTGTGCAATTAAATATCTTGTAAATAATCCAATATTGATGTAATAGTCTAGGTTTAAATTCCTTGTCAAATACCCCCCATTTGAACATTTGTACCCCCCTTCCCATATATTGTGTTGTAATAGTTTAGAACTTTATTTTCCGCACTTTAATGCTTTCTAATTATACCATGTTAGAATTAGGGTTTGTATGCGAATCAAAAACAACAAAAATAGTTTGATCTAATTTCAAGATAAACAAGCATGAAAATGGACAACACTAATCACACTTGCACCCCTATGGTATTCCACTTGTTGCCTTCAATAAATGGGCCATATTGCATGTTAGGTATCTTTGGGCAAAACAAAAACAATCAAATGATCATAGTCCCTCGATGACGCTTTCGAAAGTTGCCTAAAAAATGATCAAGTCCCTTAAAGGAAACATTGCCCAAAGATACTTGGCACCATTGCAATCATGGTCTAAACGATGACCCGCGCCCGTCCCTTTCACATCCTAACACAAGATTGTCCACCAAATGCAATGGTGGAACAAAATTGTTAAAAGGGTTAAAACATAGGAGAAATCTTTGAGAAATTTAGGAGTAGACAACCTCTTAGTTACTTGAATCAAACTTGCAAAACAAAACACTTGCCTATTTTCTAAAACCACACATCACTACACTTTCAAAACAACTTTCAAAAACAAATGAAAACCTTTTCAAAAGACGTACACCTTTGTATACATCCCAACATGGATCATTACAAAGGTTGCCACCACATTGGCCTCTTTTCAAAAACATTTTCAAACCCACACACACACAAGAGCACCATTTCAAACAATTGAAAATTAAGGCAAGTTGATCTAAGCAAGTAACTAAGAGCCCATGGATAACCATGGATAGAAAGGGTGTTAATACCTTCCCTTTCTATAATCTACTCCCCGGACCCAAGAAAACATCTCAAAGGTTTTTGCTGTGCTTTTTTAACCTTTCCTTAGGATAAAATAAAAAGTCGGTGGCGACTCTTGCTCAACCGAAACATTTGCAAAAACAAATGCAAAATCATAGTCAGTTCTCCCACCGTATCACAAGGTGCGAAATAAACCACCTCACCAACAAAGGAGTACAACACCACAGAGTTCCTCGTCTTTGGGCAGTACGAGCATAGAGTTGTTGCAGGATATCACCCAAGAGAGTGGGTATAGGGTTCCGAGACATGAAAATCCTTATGGCAGTGACGTTAATGAAGTTATCAGGATTAGGAAACAAGACTAGACCATAGATTAAGAGAGCTAGAATGTCCTCGTACGCCCTGAAGTCTAAGTCATTCCAGAAACTGTTAGCTTTACCAATCAGAAACTTAGCTAAAAAGCCCTTAACTCCGCTTCTAGTTTCCCAGTTGTCCATCACTTCCTTGTTGGTCAAAGGAAGGGCTGCTGCAATCTCCTCAGGTCTAAGAGCCTTTTCCCAACCAGTGAAGGGAGTCTGATCCAAGATAGGGATGCCAAGCAAATCAGAGAACTCTTCCAGGGTAGGGACCAGCTGGAAGTCTTGAAAGGTGAAGCACTGGTACAGAGGGTCATAAAACTGGGTCAGGACACCCATCAGTTGTTGGTCCCACTTTGCCGTGACTAAACTGAGAAGAGAACCATGCCTCTGGATGAAGGAAGTAGTATTTTGAATTCTACTAACCAACTCTTCAAGCAACTCAGGTGGGTGAACAAAATTGAACCGGATAGTGTTCCTTCGCATAGGCATCATGATGTCCTACAAAACAGAGCAAAGGTGAACCCTCTTGTCTTTGAAATGGTCAGTCCTTATGCAGGATGCATGCAATGTTATGATGGCATGATGTTATGATAAAGCACACCACAAATATTCACATAGGCAAACATGATAAGGCACACGAGTCACACTACAACCCTTAGAGTTTAGGCCAGCATGGGGTCTAGGTATTACCCTCTTTCAGTTTGTTGGTTAAGACCTGTCCTATCAGAAGTAACCGGGTTCTAGAGGATCCCAATATCACTGACTACCCTCAATCGGTCATAACTCCAGCATCGCAACCTTTTCTTGCGGCCAAAACCATCACGAGAGTTTAGCCTCAATGGACGTAGCATACTGCTACTGTTCTATTGGCCAAGTTGGGTCATTTAAGGTTCTAAGGTCGGTTGGTGCTTAATGACTCCTCAGAAGACCCATATTCTCCTCGTTGCGACACAAGGGATATCAGTATAGACCAAGGCGCCACACCAACGTAGCCACTGCTTCACCCATGTTGGTCTACGCCGGACAGGTCCCTCACAGCTTATGCTACCTAACAGGGTATCCCCAGATCCGGGTTAGGATCTATGTAACTCCGATGCAGCCCACAATAATAAAGAAAAAAAGCACAACAATTGAAAACACAAGTGATCTTAGTCCTAAGGTACACCTCACTTTATAAGTGTCCCCAGCAGAGTCGCCAGTTCTGTGATCGGTGGATCTGGGACTGACTGTTTAAGGCTGGTTTCGCGAAATGTCGCGGAAGCAAGAGTCGCCACCGTCTTTTATTTTCTCCAACATGGAAAGGACAAAAGCACAACAAAATTCCTTATGAGATAGTTTCTCGGTTCGGGAGGTAGATTTATAGAAAGGGAAGGTGTTAGCATCCTTTCTATCCGTGGTTATCCACGGGCTCTTAGATACTTGCTCATTTGTGTTTTCAAAATGTTTGCTTTTCAATTGTGAGTGGGTTTGAAAAAGTTTTGCTTAAAGATTTCAGATCGACTCTTGTATCAGTTCTCAAGAGTGTTTGAAAAATTGTTTTGAAAGCTTTTTGAAAAGTGTCGATGTGAAAAGAGTTTTGTTTGTTTTGAATAGAGCAAGTATCTATGAGTCATCTACCTACCCTAAGGAATTAAGCTGTTTAAGTATCATTAAGGTGGTGCCATCCCACCATTGAGAGGTAGGTAGCACCACCGTTGGAGGTGTTTAGGTCAATTCGTTTTTAGGGACAGTGTGGTCACCAGAGCAACAGTAGGACACCTTAGAAGCTACCCTTATGCCATTGATCCTTTTTAATTCTGAGGCAACCGTTTCGAGGCAACTGGATCATGTCATGGACATAAGGACTTACTAAAATGTCCTGTACTCGACGGCCACGTTTCGAGGGCAAGGCAACAGTGAGGCGTACCCTAAGAGTGGTGTGTGAATTTGTGTATTGTTTTCAGTTTTAACCATTATCTTTGATCATGCATTATGGTGATCTACGCTTGTTTTTAATTAGCATGCATTCTTTCATACAAGTTAACAGTTAAAGGGGTGCGGAAAATAAATTGCAGAAACGTAAATCCTACGCTATTACAAGGCGCGAGTCTATACATCGCCAAAAATTTACAAAGACCAGTTTTAAGTAAATAAGTGCGGAAAATAAAAAAAGGACAGTAAAAGGTCCTATTTACTTTTACATATCCGGAGCAATTACATAATAATCAAAAAAATAAGGAATTAAAATTAAAATGCGCGCGAATAAAATTAAATCGGAATGTTCTAAGGGTTTTGACCCTTTTAAGAAAAGAAATTAATTTTTTTGGTCTTTTTTGATAATTAAATGAAATTAAAAAAACTGATTAATGATTAATTATTTATTTTAATTACAAGAAAATATTTTTTTGTTTTTTTTATATTTTTTATGAAATAAAATAGAAATAAAAAGAAACAAAATTAAACGTTAACCTAAATCTAAACTATTTTAGTTATTTTAAGAAAAAGTTAAAATGGCCTAATTATGATTAATTTATTTATGGTTTATTTACAAAATAAGAATAATAGTAATAAAAGTGTTAATTATATTTTTTTTTGGCTTTTTTATGAAAATAGTTAATTGATTAATTACTAATAATAAAAAGAAAAAGGGTAAGAAAATAAATTGAAAAAAAAAAAATGAAAAGGAAATAATGAACCAAATGGAGGGGGTGCTGGGCCAGAAGTGGGGGTGAAATGCTGGAATTCAGGCCCATTGAGGCAAGGCCTCGTTGACTTTTCCTGCTTGCATGTGCATCCATTGACTGAAGCATATGGTGAGCCTCTTTTGTGGCCTTTGGATCTGTGATTATGGCCAGTTGGCGCTTGATTGCCTGAAGCTCATGGTGTGCCTGCTTTTGAAAGTCTGCATGTGAACATGTAAAATAAAATGATATCAAGCATTTGGGGGACCTGGGATTCGAACCCAGGTCCCAGCGTTTACCAAGCCACCTTCCTACCAACTGATCCAATGCACGCGTTTGTAAGTAACATAGAAATGAAATATTATATAGAATAAAAACATTATATGCTAAAAAAAAAATGCGCGCGTGGATTTGAACCTTCCACTCAGGTCTTGCCACACCAGCCTTCTTCTCCGTTTGTCCCTGTAACATAAATGAGATAGCGGGGGTTTTAAACCCCCCCAAAATACAGGCCTGCAGATAATAGCGATTAGCACATGCTTGACCATAAATTGAGCGCGAGGTCATGGAACGATTCGTTTGGATATCACGAATTCAATGGTACCAGTTTGGTAGCCTAATTTTACCATATGTGTAAACGCCTAATTTCGAGCTTCTGAAAACCTAATGTCCATCAATGGCAATTTTTGATATGGGATGCCATTGTTCAATTGAATGGTACCAAGAGCTTCAGGATGTCCCTATGAGTATAAATTCATTCAAAAAGAATGTCAAAAATGCATGAATAATTATATAGAATTCAAGGAAAAAATACAAACCGAATGATGTCTATGGCACGATTTCTTGAGTGATTGTGCTTGGTTCTGATTGCCAAAGCTTCCTAGGAATGCCAGGAATATGTTTGGATTGGAATGGAGGCTTGAGAGGCGCTGCAACTAGGTTTTCAGTTTCTCTTTTTTTCTTTGAAATTTTGAAAAGTGTATGGCCGTTTTTGGTGCTTCTTAGGTCGTGAATTCACTTATGATTGCTTGCGTATAGGTTATGTAATGTGTTTCAATCAGAATTAAGGCCAATAACACAATGCATTCATGCTTGGGATCTTCCATAAACTCCATTGAAGCACTTTCCATTTTTGAGCCAAAATTTGAATTCTTGCTTCATTTAGGCCTTTGCACGAAATTGGAATGGTCATGATGGTGATTCAAAGTTATTCAACACAAAATATTCCCTTTTATTAATTTTCTTGATTTTTATTTGATTTTAAAAGATTTAAAATGAATTAAATTAAATAAAATTAAATAAAAATGGAAAAATTAATTTTAAATCTTGAAATAATTTGTGGGACACGTGGGAAGCATTGCCAAGCTGAAACAAGTGGAAAAAATGGGCCCCTTTTGTCAAAAATGAAGTTTCAAGGATAATTGATTTTGGCCATTTCACAAAAATTTCCAAACTTCTCCAATGCATATCTTGTTCAATTTTGAAGCTATGAACATGTTCTTGGACATTTTGGAAAGGTCTTGAATTCCTCTAACCAATGTCTTTGGTCCCATGTCATTTTGATTTACCAATCTCAAGTTATGGTCTTTGACTTAAAGTCCCTTTTTGTTGACTTTTGAAAATGACCTATAATGTTGAAATTGATAACTTTTTGTGAGAGCATTTCTTGGACTTGAAGTGTGTAGATGAGTTGTAGGAAATGTCATTATCTTCAAAATGAGAATTGGATGGAATTTTTATGATAAACCATGAAGAAGTTATGCCTTGGTCAATTTGCAGTTGACTTTTTCAACTGTCCAAAAATAGAAACTTTTGCATCTTGAGACTTTTTGAGCCATGCTTTGAGAATCATGATCAAGAATTGATCAAATGATGTTTGTGGCTTCAAAATAAGATGTTGACCAAAAATTTTGACTTTTGACTGTCAAATGACCATTTTGCCCCTGCAGTTGACTGTGGAGCAATTAGGGTTTTTGACTGTGCAATTTGATGCTGTGAGTCTTGAAACTTGGCATATGGATGCTTGACAATGTATGTAGGCATATGGGACTTGATTGTACCCTTGGAAACCTCAACTTCTTTGTCAGAACCAAAACCCTAGTTTTGATTGTGTTAGGAGGCAATTGGACTGTGCAATCCTTGAGAGATTTTGAATCATCTGAAGATTGATCTTGGCAAATCTTGAAGAATATGGGAGGGCAAATTTTGGGGTACAACAGAAGCCAATCCCGACAAATGTCTAGCCTTCTCCGACCTCCCGACACCTACGTCAAAGAAATCAATACAAGTCATGAACAGCATGCTCACCTCGCTGTCCCGCTTCGTCGCGAGATCCGCTCAGCACGCCCTCCCCTTCTTCAAACTCCTTCGCAAAGAAGCGGCCTTCGAATGTACCGAGGAATGTGAATGGGCACTGCGCCACCTAAAACAAAGTCTATCCCAACCGCCCGTACTGTCTCGACCAGTCGACGGGGAACCTCTATTTCTATACTTGGCCGTCTCGAACGAAGCCATCAGCGTGACTCTCATTCGCGAGACTGCCGATGGGCAGAAACCCGTTTATTTCACGAGCAAAGCCCTACAAGGACCCGAGAGCAGATACCAACAGATAGAAAAAGTATCTCTAGCCCTCGTCAATGCGGCGAGGAGACTCAGACACTATTTTCTGGCCCATGCAGTGATAGTGCGAACCGACCAACCGGTAAAACAACTCTTAGGTCGACCTGACATGGCGGGCCGAATGTTGAAATGGTCCTTGGAACTCTCCGAGTTCGACATTCAATACGAGAGCAGGAAATCTCTAAAGGCACAAGCCCTGGCCGACTTTGTCGCGGAAATGACCGCTCATGACCCGCCCTCAGGGAAGGAGCACAAATGGACCATCTTCGTCGACGGAGCTTCCAGCTCGTCCGGAAGCGGTACAGGGATCCTCCTAGAAAATGAGGAGGGCGTAGTGATCGAGCACTCGTTAACCCTCTCCTTCCCGACTTCGAACAATCAAGCAGAGTACGAGGCCCTGCTCGCAGGACTAAGGCTAGCCGAGGACCTAGGAGCCTGCGAGGTACGAATTTTCACAGACTCTCAACTCGTTGCTTCCCAAGTCCAAGGGAGTTACCAGGCTAAAAACGACAGCCTCGTCGAATACCTAAACTTAGTCAAAGAACACATGAAAAGTTCGACCGAGCAAAAATATCACACGTCCCGCACGAGCAAAATGTGACACCCCAAATTAATTCAATTGTTAAATAATTAGGAATTTAATTATTAAATTAATTAAAGGCTTAATTAATAATATTTTGGATTAAATGGATGAATTAATTATGAAATTAAAAAGGAAGACCGGGGGGTGTAAGGTTGAATTAGAGGTGTGTGAAGTAAAAGGCTCTACTAAATAATAACTAATTTATTTCTATTATTTGGAAAATAATAAAAGGAATAAAAAGAAGAATAAAAAGGAAAAGAAATAGAAGGTCATTTGGAAAAGTCATTGTACGTGAAATTGGAGAAGAGAAGAGAAGAGAGGAAAAATCCAAACGCCGTGAATTCGAAGGATCATCGCGAGGTAAGGGGTGATTTCGATTATTTAATATGCCTTATAGATTTTGGGATCAATAGAATTGATTAGGCATGTTAGGAATCCCAATTTAGGATTTATGAAATTCAAACTCCAATCCCATGAAATTATGTTTTGATTCAATTTGAGGTTATGAGGAAATTGTATGATGTTATGGTGTGTTATAATCTCATTAGAATCATGTACTGTAACTTGTTTTGGCAATTCTGTGAGTTGGATTCGTATGGGTATGAATTGGATGGGATTTGGAATGAATAAATGCTGTCAAATAGCAGTTTTTGCCTTTTCAGGTCGCAGGAACCGGTTCTCAGTGGGGAGGAACCGAGTTCCCAGTGTAAATTTGTGAAGAAACTGACTTTTTCAACGCAGGAACCGGTTCCTGTATAGGTAGGAACCGGGTTCCAGTACATTTTCCAGAAACGTAACTTTTTGAAAAATACTAAACTTTGAAAATTCATAACTTTCAAACCGTAAGTCCGATTTGAGTGCCGTTTTCGGCAGTATTCCTTAAATTAAAAATACTATATTATAAAATAATAAAAAAATTATTTTATGAAAATTATTTTAAAAAGAGTCGAATTCCCGATTTTTGTAAACTTTGGTATTTTGAGAACGATGTAGAATTGTTTGTAAATTGTTCTGATTTGGTGAATGAGAACTGATACTTATGTGTTGTGCCTGCTATCCATTATGATTGAGATGTGATCATGTGATATATTGGTTTTGACATTATTTGGAATTATGTTGTGATCATATTCCGTTGATTTGAGGTTGACTTTCCGATTATGCGGTTTGTTATTATGTGCATATTTGGTGTATATGCAATGGTGTATCCATGATAATTGATTGTATCAGGTCCTTGTGGATGAAGTGCATGTTTATGCTGTTTGATGTGTGTATGATAAATAATGATATCATGTTTCTTTTGGTTTTGGTTCAGTTATGATAAATTGATGTATTTCATAGACTGATTTGATGTTGCATGCTAGTGATGTGCATGCATATGCATTATTTTGGTGAAGTTAATTCCCATTGTGTGGAATTTGACTTGTATTTCCGTTAACCGATACCCGAGAGTGATGGGTGGTTAGGCTGGATTCATGTCCGAGTGTGATGGACGAATCGATGATTGCTTTGGCTGGATTCATGTTCGAGTGTGATGGACGAATCGATGGTTGCTGTATCCGAGAGTGATGGATCAGTGATGGGTGACTTGGTCACGTGTTGGTACCACATGAATTGTGTCTACATTTGTGTTTGCATGGAATTGTAACATGTTAGGATGTCTTCCAGTGTTACAATTCTTTGGTTGATTATTGATTTGTGCATAATGACTTGTATGATTGGAACTGTGTGTTGAATCTGAATTTATGCTAAAATGGGTGAAATAATATGCTTGTGATATAATGTTGATTGAGAAGCTTATAATGCATGTTAATTATGAGAAATCTCACCCTTACTTTAACATTTTCAGATTAAAGTTAGCCGCTCAGGAGTTGGTGAGGATGGCTCTAGAGCTATGTTATTTTAGTCCGCGTGTCAGTGTCGTGCTCTGATAGGTTGTAACACTGGGGGAAACGTTTGAATGACGAGTTTTATTTTCTATTGTTTAATTTATGTTGGGAATACTTACGAAGTGAAGTTATTCCGGTTTTGAGACATTTCCGCTGTGTAGAACATGATATTGATTTGAATATTTATCTTAATAATTCCTTCAGTAAAGCACGATAACTGTAGATTTGAGGTTTTTATATTTATCTTGAATTGTGACATCCCTGTTTTCCATGTTACTCTGATTTAATTAATATATTCGCGGGTTATTTAGAAGGGGTGTTACAATAGTGGTATCAGAGCAGGTCGGTCTATCGGCCAGGTTGTTTATGTGTTTACTCCCTTTTGGTATGCGACATGTGTGTGAAACACTGTCGGTACTTGATTGTTTCCTTTTCGTTGTCTACAGAGGTACGTGTGAAATAAGCGGGGGAGAAGTTTCTTCTCTGAAGTTTTGTGCAAGAGGTTGGTTCAGTATACCGCCGATTGTAAGATGTAAGTATTGCCGAGCAGTTGATGCTTCAAGCATGGTTATGTTTAAGTAGCTTGAAGGGTAAGATTGAAGATGCTGTTGTGGTTTGGTAACGATGGTTGATGCCACCTCATAATTGTTGACTATCTATTGACAAATTGAGGAACTGATCACCCTTAATCTCTTGTTGATAGTAGTCGGGATCGCGTTGGATGGGATGTACTTATTGTGCCAGCTTTACAGTGTGTGAAATTAGTTGAGTCGGCAAGAAGAGAAGCGTTATGGTTTGCGTAACAAGAGATTTAGATCTCGGCGAGAGCAAGATAAAGGCATGTGACCTATTGGATGTAATTTTTTTATGAAGTGTTCCGTGATGAAGTAAGTGGAACGGTGTGAGAGTGCAAGGTGAAGTCTTAATGAGTTTTGTTACTATAACTAGTTCGAATTCGAGGATGTTTATAAGAGGTCTGCTTCTAGATTGAGAAAGTTGAAGAGTCAACTTGAGGATTTGTTTGATAAGAAGTTTATTCGTCCGAGTGTTTCGCCGTGGGGTGCTCTGGTGTTGTTGGTTAAGAAGAAAGAAGGTTCAATGAGATTATGTGTTGATTACAGACAGCTGAATAAAGTTACAATCAAGAATCGGTATCCTTTGCCGAGGATCGATGATTTGATGGATCAACTAGTTGGAGCTTGTGTATTTAGTAAGATTGATCTGAGATCTGGATATCATCAGATTCGTGTGAAGTCGGAAGATATTCATAAAACTGCATTTAGAACGAGGTATGGACATTACGAGTATTCTGTTATGCCGTTTGGAGTTACTAATGCACCTGGTGTTTTCATGGAGTATATGAACAGGATATTTCATCCGTATCTTGATAAGTTTGTGGTGGTGTTCATTGATGATATTCTAATTTATTCGAAGAGCGATGAAGAGCATGCAGAACATCTTAGAGTTGTGTTGGAATTGTTGAAAGAGAAGAAGCTTTATGCGAAGTTGTCCAAGTGTGAATTCTGGTTAAGTGAAGTAAGTTTTCTTGGCCATGTAATTTCCAAGAATGGAATTGCTGTGGATCCTACGAAGGTAGAAGCAGTATCTCAGTGGGAAGCGCCGAAGAATGCTTCTGAGATCCATAGTTTTCTGGGTCTTGCAGGTTATTACAGGAAGTTTATAGAAGGATTTTCCAAATTAGCGTTATCGTTGACTAAGTTGACCAGGAAGGGTCATATGTTTGTTTGGGATGTTGAATGTGAGAAAGGATTTCAAGAGCTGAAGAGGATGTTGACAAGTGCTCCGATCTTGATTTTGCCAAATCCGACTAAGTCTTTTGTTGTGTATTGTGACGCATCATTAATGGGATTAGGTGGTGTGTTGATGCAATATAAGCAGGTAGTGGCTTATGCTTCGAGACAATTGAAAGTACATGAAAGGAATTATCCGACTCATGATTTGGAGTTGGCAACTGTTGTGTTTGTTTTGAAGTTGTGGATGCATTATTAATATGGTTCTCGGTTTGAGGTGTTCAGTGATCACAAAAGTCTGAGGTATCTCTTTGATCAGAAAGAGTTGAATATGAGGCAGAGGAGATGGTTAGAATTTCTAAAGGATTATGATTTCAGTTTGAATTACCATCCTGGTAAGGCAAACGTTGTTGCGAATGCCTTGAGTAGGAAGTCCTTGCATATGTCGATGTTAATGGTCCGTGAGTTAGATTTGGTTGACCAGTTCAGAGATTTAAGTTTGGTATGTGAAACTACTCCGAATAGCGTGAAATTGGGTATGTTGAAACTGACTAGTGGTATGCTGGAAGAAATTCGGAATGGACAGAAGTCCGATGTTGGGTTAGTTGATAAATTGACATTGATCAACCAAGGTCAAGGAGGCGAGTTCCGGATTGATGAGAATGGTGTTATGAGATTTGGTAATAGGGTGTGTGTTCCGGATGTTGCAGAGATTAGGAAGAGTGTTTTGGAAGAAGGACATCGTAGTGGATTGAGTATTCATCCTGGTGCTACTAAAATGTACCATGATTTGAAGAAGTTGTTTTGGTGGCCGGGAATGAAAAAGGAAATTGCTGAGTTTGTGTATGCTTATTTGGTTTGTCAGAAGTCGAAGATTGAGCATCAGAAACCGTCAGGATTGATGGAACCGTTGTTTGTTCCGGAATGGAAATGGGATGAAATCTCTATGGATTTTGTGTCTGGTTTGCCAAGGACATCGAAGAATTGTGATTCTATCTGGGTTATTGTTGATTGGTTGATGAAATCTGCCCACTTTATTCCGATAAGAATGGATTATCCGATGGAAAGGTTGGCAGAATTGTATGTTGAGAAGATTGTGAGTTTGCACGGTATTCCTTCTAGTATTGTGTCGGATCGAGATTCGAGGTTTACATCTAAATTCTGGACGGGATTGCAAGAAGCTTTGGGTACTAAGTTGCGTTTGAGTTCCGCTTATCATCCACAGAGAGATGGTCAGACGGAGAGGACAATTCAGTCGTTGGAAGATTTGTTAAGAGCTTGTGTGTTGGAGAAAGGTGGAGCTTGGGACAATTATATACCATTGAGTGAGTTTACCTACAACAATAGTTTTCATTCGATCATTGGTATGGCCCCATTTGAGGCATTGTATGGTAGGAGGTGTCGTACACCGTTGTGTTGGTATGAATCTGGAGAGAGTGCTGTGATTGGACCGGAAATTGTCCAACAGACTTCCGAAAAGATTAAGATGATTCAGGAGAAGATGAAGACTTCTCAGAGTCGTCAAAAAAGTTATCACGATAAGAGGAGGAAAGATCTTGAGTTTAGCGAAGGAGAACATGTTTTTATGCGAGTTACTCCGATGACTGGTATTGGTCGAGCTTTGAAGTCAAAGAAGTTGACTCCACGTTTTATTGGTCCGTTTCAGATTACCAAGAGGGTTGGGAAAGTTGCTTATCAGATTGCTTTGCCGCCGTCACTTACAAATTTGCATGATGTTTTTCATGTATCTCAGCTAAGGAAGTACATTGCTGATCCGTCTCATGAGATTCAAGTAGACGATATACAGGTACGAGAGAATTTGACTGTGGAAGCGGTACCTGCGAGAATTGAGGATCGGAAGTTGAAACAGTTGTGAGGCAAGGAGATCACGTTGGTAAGAGTGGCTTGGGGAGGACCAGCAGATGGAAATGTCACTTGGGAGCTGGAGAGCCAGATGAAGGACTCGTATCCCGAACTGTTCGTCTAAGGTATGTTTTCGAGGACGAAAACTCTTTTAGTTGGGGAGAGTTGTGACACCCCAAATTAATTCAATTGTTAAATAATTAGTGTTGTACCCCAAAATTTGCCCTCCCATATTCTTCAATATTTGCAAAGAGCATGCTTCAAAATCTCCCCAAGGGTTGCACAGTTCAAGGGCCCCCTAACAGTCAAAAACTAGGGTTTTGGGTCTGGCAAAGTAATTGAAGTTTCCAAGGGTCCAATCAAGTCCCACATGCCTATAAACATGGTCAAGCATCCTCATGTCAAGTTTCAAGACTTACAGCACAAAATTGCACAGTCAAAAACCCTAATTGCCCTACAGTCAACTGCAGGGGCAAAATGGTCATTTGACAGTCAAAAGTCCAAATTTTTGGTCAACATCTTATTTTGAAGCCACAAACATCATTTGATCAATTCTTGATCATGATTTTCAAGGTATGGCTCAAAAAGTCTCAAGAGGCAAAAGTTTCCATATTTGGACAGTTGAAAAAGTCAACTGTAACTTGACCAAGGCATAACTTCCACATGTTTTATCAGAAAAATTCCATCCAAAGCTCATTTTGAAGACAAAGACATTTCCTACAACTCCTCTTCACACTTCAAGTCCAAGAAATGCTCTCACAAAAAGTTATCAATTTCAACATTATAGGTCATTTTCAAAAGTCAACAAAAAGGGACTTTAAGTCAAAGGCCATAACTTGAGATTGGTAAATCAAAATGATATGGTACCAAAGGCATTGGTTATAGGATTTCAAGACCTTTCCAAAATGTCCAAGAACATGATCAAAGCTTAAAAATTGAGCAAGATATGCCTTGTGGAAGTTGGTAAATTTTTGGGAATTTTGAAAAGTCAACTTTGCTTCAAATGCCTTAAAATTGCTAATGGGCCACATTTTCTTCCAAGATTCATCATCCAAAGACCATACACGACCATTTTGCCCAAAGGGGATTTATTTCATCATTTTTATTTATTTATTTGAATTTTTAATTACTATTAATTCATTTAATAAAATAAAATATGACAAAAATACTAAAACAAGGTTTTCAAATCTTTTTGTGCATAGAATACCTTCAAGATTTCGTGCACTATCTGATATGGAAAGAATCAAGGTGATTTGGTCATGATTTGCATCAAAACACATGGAAAAGATTTAAAGAAATATGCCATTAAAATCCAATATTTGATTCATGATTACAAGGATTTGTGGACTCAAATTTCAACCCTAAATCCATCCCATACATATACTGATCAAAACCTAATGCACAAGGACCTGAATGCTGCGCCTCACATCAAGAACCAAGTTTGTACTTTTGTCAAAGAAATCAAAAACTGAAAACTGTCTTAGAGGACGATTCAAAGGAAAATATTGATCCCAAAAGCTTCCTAAGACATCATTGAACCTGACTGAATACTTTTCCACGCCTATAGCATCAAGAATTGGTACATAGAAGTCAAACTGTTTCATATTTTTTGCATAATCGTGTTTCTTCATTCATGCCATATTTTTGATTTCTAACGCTTGTTTTGTACTAGTCTTATCACTCTGAAGCTAACCATACTGTTTAATTGAGTTTTTATTGCCTATACGCGAAGTTACCATTGAAGCTTGCTAGGGTTACAAAACTATAAAATTGGGGCTTTACGTTTAAAGAAAAATCAGGCAACTAGACTTGTACCGTTCGAACCAGAAGCTTCATACGAATCCAATGCACTAGTCGCGCTCAATTTATCATGCGCCAAATCCTATTCTCTATTTTCATGTTTTAAGTTTGTGGGGGTTTAAAACCCCCGTTATTTAAGTGTTTTTTTTTGTTTCAGAACAACGAAGAAGATGCATGCGTGGATCAAGGCCATTGGTCTATTCAAAGATTGGCGCGCGTTTTGCTGACTCAGACCACTAACGTTTGTCTTTTCTTATAATAATTATGGTCCATATAATTAACAAAGAAGGTCAACAGCACAATTGGTCAGGCGTTGCATTGGTAAACTCTAGGACCTGGGTTCGATTCCCAGGTCCCCTCACTTTCTTGATATATTTTGTTTCCATATGATTCTACGCAGCGTGCCTCCTAATGACCATCATGTGTCCCCATAATCTGACGTGCCACGCGCCCACTAAGATCCAACCAAGGGCCCCGATCTGAAGAGTATCATGTGCATAAGTCAACCAGGCCACACGCCAGCGTGAAAAGTCAACAAGGCCAAGGGTCTATTGGGCCTAATTGCTGGGACAAAACCTCCAAACTGGGGTCAACACCCCCAAGGGTTTGCAATTCTTTTTTTTTTTTTTTTTCTATTTTCCATTATTTGTGTTAATTCAATTATTTCTTTTTAATTCTTTAAATTAATATATTTTCATAAAACATAAAAAAAAATAAAAAAAATCAGAAAGTCACAAAATAAAATATGTTTTATTTAAATGGTATTTTGTAAATAAATTTTATCAATTAATTAGTCTTAATTCTAGATTTAATTTTAAATGTTTTTTTTCTTAATAAATTAAAAAATGTAGAATTAGGTTTTTATACTTTTTTTTCCTTTTTTCTTTTTTTTCACCATATTAATTACTAATTATTATTTTTGTAAATAAAATTGTATTAATTAATTAGGTTAACTTTAGGTTTAATTTTCACATTTTTCTTAATAAATTAAAAATAGTTAGAATTAGGTTTAAATTCCATTAATCCTTACTAAAAGTCCATAAATACAAAAAACTCCAAAAAAAAAATCCTTTCTTTTGTTTAGCTTAATTAATTTGTTAATCATAATTTAATTTCCTAAAAAGGGTCCAACGCCCTCGCATTCCCAATTTTAACTCTCTTCGCATTTTTATTTCGTTTTCGTGAATATTCATGTAACTCTCCCAAAGCCATGTAATAGCTTAAATAGGACATTTATATTTCTCGCACTTTACTTTATTTTCAAATCGGGTCCTAGATTAAATTTGGCGATGTGGACCCGCGCCTTTGTAATAGCGTAGAACTTTCAATTCCCGCAACTTTTAACTGTTAACTATTGCATGAAAGAATGAATGTTAAAATAAAAACAAAAGCGTAGATCGCCAATACATGACAAGACAAAAATATCTGAAAACGACACACAAATCACACACCACCCCTAGGGTACAGCTCACTGTTGCATTGCCCCTCGAAAGGTGATCGTCGAGTAGAGGATGTTTTAGTAAGTCCTCATGATCCAGGAACCTGGCATGAGGGTAGCTTCTAAGGTGTCTTCCTATTGCTCCGGTGATCACCATGTCCCGAACCTTCGAATTGACCCGAACACCTCTAACGGTGGTGCTACCTACCTCTCAATGGTGGGATGGCACTACTTTAAGGACATTTACACAGACGAATTCCTTAGGGTAGGTAGACGACTCTAGATACTTGCTCTAATTTCAAAACAAATCAAAAAAATACTTTTCACATCGACACCTTTTCAAAAAGCTTTCGAAAGCAATTTTTCAAACACTCTTGAGGACCGATACAAGAGTCGAACTGGAATTTTCAAAGAAACTTTTTAAAACCCACAGTTGAAAAGCAAACGAACCATTTTGAAAACACAAGTGAGCAAGTATCTAAGAGCCCATGGATAACCATGGATAGAAAGGGTGCTAACACCTTCCCTTTCTATAACCTACGTCCCAAACCGAGAGCAATCTCTATAAGGAATTTTTCTGTGCTTTTGTCCTTTCCTTGTTGGAGAAAATAAAAGACGGTGGCGACTCTTGCTTCCGCGACATTTCGCGAACCAGCGTTAAACAGTCAGTTCCAGATCCACCGATCACAGAACTGGCGACTCTGCTGGGGATAAACTTAAAGTGAGGTGTACCTTAGGACTAAGATCACTGTGTTTTAAATTGCTTTGACTTGTTTGCTTTAAATTGTGGGACTGTCTTAGGAGTTCTATAGATCCTAACCCGGATCTGGGGGATACCTTCTTAGAAAGTAGCAACAAGGCTGTGAGGGAACTGTGTGGGGTATACCGACATGGTTGAAACAGTCTGCTACGTTGATGTGGCACTTTGGTGTGTACCGGTAACCCTTGAGTTCAGTCAAGGAGAGTACGGGGCCTCCGCGTGGTGTCGTGAAGCATCAACAGACCTTAGGAACCTTAATTGAACTATCTTGGCCTCTTTAGGGTAGTGAGATAACTGAATTTGGTGCAGTCCGAGGTTGGTTGATACTCGATACTACACCCAATTGAGGGTTGCTTTCCTGGAATATTTCGGTCGCCAGTTCAGTGGCTAAATCGAAACGATGAACAATGAAAGCAATCCAGTGATATTGGGACCCTTAGAACCCGATTACTTCTAATAGGACAGGTTGAGCCCACCAACTTCAAGAGGGTAATACCCAGACCCCATGCTGGCCTAAACTCTAGGGGCTTGTCTTGTGTGACTTGTGTGCCTTACATGTTTGCCTTTGTAAATATTTGTGGTGTGTTTAATCATAGCATCATGACATCATCCAGCATCATATGCATTGACTAACCATTTCAGGGGTTCGAATCTTCATCTTTGTTCTTTGTTTTGTAGGACATGGAAACTGTTCGCAGAAAGACAATTCAGATTAACCTTGTAAGGATCCCTCCTCAGCTTAAGGAGCTTATATCCAGGATTCCCGAAAGCTCTTCATTCAGTGAAAGACATGGAAGACTCATCAGCTTGGTCAATACCAACATTGAGGAAGATATGATAAAGGTCCTGTTCCAGTTCTTTGACCCTCTGCATCACTGTTTCACTTTCTTGGATTATCAGCTGGTACCTACATTGGAGGAGTTCTCCCGGCTCCTGAAGATCCCTATCCTTGATAAACTACCCTACAACGGTACAGAATAGGAACCCAGGCTTGAAGAGATTGCTAAAGCCTTGCACCTACAATCATCTGACCTCAAGGGACATTGGGAAGTCAGAAGTGGTATCAAAGGGTTCTTAGCCAGGTTTCTGTTTGAAAAGGCCTATGAATGTTGGAACTCCCTTGACTTACAAGCTTTTGAAGAAGTTGTGGCCCTCCTTGTCTATGGTTTGGTGTTGTTCCCTAACCCAGATCAGCTTATAGATATCAGTGCTGTCCAGATCTTCATGTCTAGGAATCCTATACCTACATTGCTGGGGGACATCCTTCACTCATGTTACACTCGAACCATGAGAAAAAGAGGTGTCCTTATGTGCTGCACTCCTCTCCCGGGAAGGTGGTTTATTTCGCACCTTCCACAATCAGTTTTGAAGAACGATCGAGGTTTGAGATGGTCACAACGGTTGATGACTCTTACACATGCAGATATACATTGGTGCCCTCGGTCCAGAGAGGATGTCACTATCATTGATCGTTGCGGGGAGTACCCTAATGTTCCTTTACTTGGAATCAGAGGAGGTATTACTTACAACCCATGCCTGGCTTGGAGACAGTTTGGTTATGCTCGGAGGGATGGTCCTCATGACATGTTAATTCCTGACATAGTTTTTAACTTCGACAACGATGCACAAAGACTTCGCCAGAGATTTATCAGAGCTTGGAGGATGCCCAGTAGGATAGACAGCAAGACACTGGGGCACAGGAATTCCATCCCATTGGAACCTTATCTCAAGTGGGTACGGGCCCGCTCCCAGAAGTTAGTGATGCCATATCCTCATGTGCTCCCTGTGATCAAAGAGCCAGTCTTGGAAGGAGAAGTGTCCTACACCATTCAGCATCCTGATATGCCCACATCCTGGGAAGAGATGCAGAAGAGCTGGATCCAGCTTAAGGAAGAACGGAATTCTCTTGAGACCAATCTACATGCTAGTGAAAAGAAGGTCTTGGAGCTCACCCGCCTATTGCACGAGGAGAGGAATCTCAACACCTACATAGCTCCAAAGAGGATGCGTAGTGTCTTTTGGGATTGATTTGCTTTGTAATACGTGCCCATGAGGCTTTGATGTACTGAACAATTATTTCCTTAATGATAACGTGTGTTCTTTTTTTGTCTACAACAAATTTGAACTTTCGAACCCTTGAATGCATTGCATATACACATATCATTCATCATGTGCATAGCAGGTTTTCTTCTTTTCAGGTTGCTTACTGTTCTTCGCTGTTTATTTCAGCATCATGAATCCTGACTCATCATCAACCGAGATGTCCATCAAGGCTCTTCAGGCGCAAAACGTGCAATTTCAGGAACTGATCATGGGTTTGGCTCAAGGCCAAGAAGAGCTGAAAGCTTTGCTCCTGAAAAAGGAGAAGAAGAAGAAGAAGAGAACTGTTCTTTTTAACTCGGGCCGAAGGTTTGGCAACACTCTGCAGAATGAAGAGGCTGGTTCTTCTATAGGTAAGAGCAGTCCCCAAGGGGGAAAAGGTCCTAGTCCAGTAGTCTCTGACAACGAGACTGACTTTAATGAGGAGCAGTATCCTCCGGCTGAAGACCAGTATAAACAGTTGGAAGACAGACTGAATGCTATGGAGATACAACAGGTGCCTGGGCTGGATTTTGGAGACTTGGGTTTATCTACTGGTGTGATTATTCCTCATAAGTTCAAAGCACCATCTTTTACCAAGTATGACGGGGCGTCTTGTCCCAAGCTACACCTCAGATCTTATGTGCGGAAGATTCAGCCGTACTCGGTGGACAAGAACTTGTGGATCCACTTCTTCCAGGAGAGTCTTTCAGGGACTCATCTCGAATGGTTCTATCAGCTGGATGGGACCAAAGTTCGTAACTGGGAGGAGTTGGCTACTGCTTTTTATAAGCAGTATCAATATAATGCCGACCTTGCTCCTACGCGTACCCAACTCCAGGGTATGTCGCTAGGTTCAAGCGAAGGTTTCAAAGAGTATGCACAGAAGTGGAGGGATTTGGCTGGCAGGGTGCAGCCTCCGTTAACTGACTGGGAATTGGTAGACATGTTCTTGGGGACCCTATCTGGGCCATTTTTCAATCATCTTATCGGTAACTCGTCTGCAGGGTTTACTGATCTTATTCTGACTGGAGAGAGAATAGAGGCTGGAATGAAATCTGGCAAAATTCAGAAGGGTGCATCTGCAAGTTCTAAGAAGAAGCCCTTCAAGAAGGAGGCCAGTGCTGTATATGGGTCTAGAAGACAAGAGAAACCTGAGCGCCGCCAATCTATCAACGCGGTAATGATTGCTAAACCTGCTGCCGCTCCTCGGCAAACCAATCCTCAAAGGGCTGAAAGACCCAGGAGAGAGTTTACCCGTTTGAGTATGACCTTATCGCAGATCTTGCCGCAGTTGCTGTCCACCAACTTAGTGACTGTCAGGGAGGCCCCGAAAGTTGTGAACACTGCCTCTCCAAAATACAATCCAAATGCCCGCTGTGCTTATCACTCCGATAGCCCGGGGCATTCCACTGATGACTGTTGGGCATTAAGGAACAAGCTGTAGGACCTTATTGATGCAAAGGAGGTACAGTTTGAGGCGTCTGAGAAGCCTAATGTAGTGACAGCTCCCCTGCCTGCTCATGGAGTGAATGCTATTGGGGACGAAGATGAAGTGGATGAAGCTGAGTTTGATAGCTGGATTTACCCGGCAACCGACGGTGGACCTAACAATTGGAGTGCAAAGGACAATCTACCTGTTTCTCTTATTACGGAGTAATGAATTCCTTTGTTTTGTTATTTGTAATAAACAATTAAAACTCTATGGCCCGGTGTCTTACCCGAGGCACCGTGGCTTCATTTGTGAGGGTATATTAAATTATCATTTCATATATCATGAATAAAGATCTTGGACGTTTTTTCGCATTTCAAATCTTATGCTCCTTTTCTTTCTTGCCTTTCTTTATATATTGCAAAACAGCTGTATTTACACACACTCACTCATACAGGTTTCAATCCACTCTGGATCTCACTGGTAACGACTCTGCTACTGCCAGTTATGACTTCGAAAATCCGATCAACTTAGCCGAAGACGAAGGTGAAGATGATTGCGAAGTGCCTGGCGAGCTTGCAAGACTGTTACTCCAGGAAGAGAGGGCAATTCAACCACATGAAGAGCCAGTGGAAACAATAAATCTGGGTACTGATACAAACCGAAAGGAGGTAAAGATTGGTGCCAACCTAGAGCTCAGCGTGAAGCAACGGTTGACTCAGATGTTACATGATTATGTGGAGATCTTCGCCTGGTCCTACGAAGACATGCCCGGTTTGGATACTGACATTGTGGTCCATCACTTGCCTACCAAGGAAGACTGCCCTCCGGTTAAGCAAAAGGTCCGTCGTATGCGTCCAGAGATGTCTGAGAAGATCAAAGCCGAGGTTATGAAACAGTTTGACGCCGGTTTCCTTGCAGTGACTTCTTACCCTCAGTGGGTTGCTAATGTGGTGCCGGTACCAAAGAAGGATGGAAAGGTCAGGATGTGTGTCGACTATAGGGATCTGAACAGGGCCAGCCCCAAGGATGACTTCCCCTACCTCACATTGATGTCCTGGTTGACAATACGGCTCAGCACAAAGTGTTCTCTTTCATGGACGGTTTTTCAGGTTATAATCAGATTAAGATGGCTCCTGAAGACATGGAAAATACTACCTTCGTTACTCAGTGGGGCACCTTCTGCTACAAGGTCATGCCTTTTGGACTGAAAAATGTTGGGGCAACCTACCAACGTGCCATGGTTGCTTTATTTCATGACATGATCCATCATGAGATAGAAGTGTACGTCGACGACATGATTGCAAGGTCCCAAACTGAGGAAGAACACCTTGATCATCTGCAGAAATTGTTTGACCGGTTGAAGTTGTACAAGCTGAGGTTGAACCCGAACAAGTGCACCTTCGGGGTAAGATCTGGGAAATTGCTAGGCTTCATTGTAAGTGATAAGGGTATTCAAGTGGACCCTGCCAAGGTCAAGTCTATTCAAGAGATTCCAGTTCCTAAGACAGAGAAAGAAGTCAGAGGCTTTTTAGGACGTCTGAATTACATTGCTCGATTCATCTCGCATCTAACTGCTACTTGTGAGCCAATCTTCAAGCTGCTGAAGAAAGATCAGGTAGTACGTTGGAACGATGAATGTCAGGCTGCTTTTGACAGAATCAAGGAGTATCTCCAAGAACCACCCATCCTTATGCCACCGGTTGAAGGGAGACCTCTGATACTATACCTAACAGTACTCGACAATTCAATGGGGTGTGTGCTGGGGCAGCATGATGAGTCTGGCCGAAAAGAGCATGCCATTTATTACCTTAGTAAAGTTTACCGACTGTGAGACCCGATACTCACTGCTCGAGAAAACTTGCTGCGCTTTGGTATGGGCTGCTCGCCGGCTGAGACAGTATATGCTGACTCACACTACCTTGTTGATCTCAAAGATGGATCCTATAAAGTACATATTTGAAAAGCCCGCTCTGTCTGGGAGAACTGCAAGATGGCAAATGATCTTGACGGAATATGACATTCAGTACACGACTCAGAAAGCCATCAAGGGAAGTGTATTGGCAGACCACTTGGCACATCAGGCAGTAGACGACTATCATTCAATGAACTTCGAGTTTCTAGACGAAAGCATCATGATAGTGACTGATTGTGAAGTACCTGGATCGGATGAAGGACCTGAGGAAGGATCCCGATGGTCTATGCACTTCGACGGAGCCTCCAACGCTTTGGGTAACGGTATCGGCGCTGTGATAATATCCCCTCAAGGCACTCATACTCCACTCACTGCCCGGCTATGTTTCAACTGTACCAACAACATGGCGGAGTATGAGGCATGCATCATGGGTCTCCAAGCTGCGATCGACTTAAGGATCAAGTTTCTGAGTGTCTTCGAAGATTCCGCTCTCGTGATCAACCAGATCAAAGGGGAGTGGGATACGAAACATCCGAATCTTATTCCTTACAGAGAATATGTATTGACATTGATCCCCCACTTCACAGAGATAACCTTTGAACATTTCCCAAGAGAGGAAAATCAGCTGGCGGACGCGTTAGCTACGATGTCTTCTATGTTCAAGGTCAAATGGGACAATGAGGCTCCCCGGATCATCATCTGGAAATTGGACGAACCGGCATATTGTTGTGATCTTGAAACTGAACTGGTGACTGAGAAGCCTTGGTACCATGAGGTAAAGAGATATTTGGAAGCTCAGGAATACCCTGAAGGTGCATCTGTCAACGATAAGAAGTTTCTGAGAAGGTTCGCAACGAAGTTCTTCCTTAGCAACGACATCCTGTATAAGCGAAACCATGATTCGACCTTACTGCGTTGTGTGGACAAGATAGAAGCTGAAAGGATTATGGAAGAGCTACATGAAGGGACCTTCGGAACACATTCCAGTGGACACACTATGGCAAAGAAAATCCTTCGGGCAGGGTATTTCTGGTCCACAATGGAAGCTGACTGCTATCAACATTCTCGGACATGCCATAAATGCCAGATCTATGCAGACAAGGTGCATGTTCCTCCAGTTCCTCTAAATGTTCTGACCGCGCCTTGGCCTTTCGCAATGTGGGGCATAGATATGATCGGCGAGATTAAACCTACAGCGTCCAATGGGCATCGCTTCATCCTGGTAGCAATTGATTACTTCACGAAGTGGGTCGAAGCAGCTTCCTATGCTACGGTAACCAAGACTGTGGTGGCACGGTTCATTCGGCATAATCTGATCTGTCGATATGGTGTCCCAGAAAGAATCATTACAGACAACGGTACCAATCTTAATAACAAGATGATCACTGAGCTCTGCGAGCATTTTAAGATACAGCACCACAACTCTTCTCCTTACAGACCAAAGATGAATGGGGCTGTAGAAGCAGCAAATAAGAACATAAAGAAAATCGTGCAGAAGATGACAGTGACTTATAAAGATTGGCACGAGATGTTACCGTTCGCTCTACATGGGTACCGTACCTCAGCCAGGACGTCAACCGGGGCAACTCCTTTCTCCTTGGTCTACGGTATGGAGGCAGTCTTACCAATCGAAGTGCAAATACCCTCTCTCCAGATAATGAAGGATGCAAATATGAGTGAAGATGATTGGATCCAGACACGACTTGATCAGCTAAACTTAATTGACGAAAAGAGACTTGCTGCTATTTGTCATGGTCAGACGTATCAGAAACGGATGATCAGGGCATTTAACAAAAAGGTCAGACCACAAGAATATCAAGTTGGGGATCTGGTAATCAAACGCATCATCCTTCCTCAGAGTGATCCAAGGGGAAAATGGACCCCTACATACGAAGGGCCATTTGTGGTTAAACATGTGTTCTCAGGAGGAGCCATGATTCTAACCAACATGGATGGTGACGACCTTCCTTACCCCGCCAATGCAGACATAGTAAAAAGATACTACGCATAATAAAGACCCGCTAGGTTGACATACCTAGGCAAAAATTAGGGCTTCCCGGCGAACCAAAAGGGTTCGGGCAAAATGAAGGGATGAAATAAAAATCTGTACACCCGGCAAGTCGAAAACCTGAAAAGGCGGCTTGGGCAAAAATGGGTATCCCGGTGGACTGAAAACCCGAAAGGGCGGTCCAGGAAAAAGTTAGGGATAAAGCGTAATACTATGTCTCATTGGATCACTCTGCATCCAGAATCCGGTATCTACATCAAGTTCAGACGACATCGATCAGTCAGCTTCATCTTCAACTAAGGTCATCAAGTGATGAGACGCTCGGAGATATAAAGACAATAGCAGAGTCGAAACCCAGTGGATTATTCATTTCTCACAGCTGTTTTATTTTCTTTTGTACAAATTTGTATAAACTCTTTTGTTCGGCGGCACTCTCTTACTAGGATGTCAGCCTCTTGTACATAAAACGCCTATTTACAGGCAAATTCAAAATCAATACAAATATACTTTTCAGTTAAAATTGCCAATTGTTTTTCCTTTTTCTGTGTTGTTTTGCGAAGAACGTCCAAGGTTCAATTTGTGATATATGCATTGACAATAATTTGCTAACTCATGAATATTTGCATACGAAACAAAGGATTGATTACAGGTAACATTAGAAACAGGGGCAATAAAGAGTTGTCTAAGCAATCTAATTGCTCTATCCGCCAAGGTACCAAGGTAGGTTCAGCTGAAGAACATAACCAGATATCTTAATTCCCCAGAGAGTGAGCCGGCAAGTCAGTGCAATCTCCCCAAGCAAAGCTATTATCAACCTTAAGGAAGTTGGGTACCCCCGCAGATCTCAACATTCTCCAGCGCGATATACAGACATTCTTAAACAAGCATCCCCGACAATCTAGATCTAAGATTGTTCCCCGGCGGTATATCAAACATTCAATGGAGTCACTTCCCCAATACAGTTCAATACTTCCCCAGGAGAGTCCAATCCAGTTTCCCCAAGAAAGTTGGAATCCATCTCCCCAAGCAGTAAGCTTATCCCCAGTAGATTCTGGAAGCTTATCCTCGCAGAGCACGAATGCGTCTCCCGATTTTATTCAAAGAGTTATTTCCTTACCAGGATATAACTGGGTTATCCTCAGCCAAAAGCCATGAGAAGATCGTCCTTGGCGAAGTCTTTTTATCCCCATCGAAGTCCATTAACACTTCCAACACACCAACGGTATCCCCAGCGAAGTTACCATCAACATTCCAGCAAAGTATCTCTCTCCCCACAAAGTATTATTCCCCAGCAAGATCGCTAGAGTGCTTTTCTCCCCGCAGAGTAATCCATTCACCAAGTTTATTCCCCAACGAAGTTATCTTCTCCTACCGGTATTCTTGCAACTATCATCCCTAGCGGAAGCAAAGATCTATTCTTCAGCATCAGTCCAGGAGTGACTTCCCGGCACCCGTCAAGGATTTATTTTCCTAAGACGAAAACATACATTCATAAACATCACATTTTCATACATTATAGCATGCATATACGCATCATATCTTACAAATCTCATTTATGTTGAGAACATCATCGCTTGATTCATGTCATGCCTTGCATATGACTGACCTTTACCTTTCAGGAAAGATCCAGTCAAGTTCTCAGCTATATTTCAAGACCTAGACCGGTTCAGTTAAATCGACCCTAAGATTTTTCTATTTCTTATCCAGTCAAAGGCCTTCTCTGGTTCAGTCAGATCGACCCTAAGATCTCCCTGTTTCTTATCCAGTTGAAGATTTCAAGACCTTGACCGGTTCAGTTAAATCGACCCTAAGATTTTTCCGTTTCTTATCCAGTCAAAGGCCTTCTCTGGTTCAGTCAGATCGACCCTAAGATCTCCCTGTTTCTTATCCAGTTGAAGATTTCAAGACCTAGACCAGTTCAGTTAAATCGACCCTAAGATTTTTCTGTTTCTTATCCAGTCAAAGGCCTTCTCTAGTCCAGTTAAATCGATCCCTAAAAGATTTTCCTGATGAAGACTCAGTAGAAGACATCCAAGATTCTCCCAGCGTTACTGTTGAGGTTGAAGTCGCCCAAGATTCTCCCAGCGTTACTGTTGAGGTTGAAGTCGCCCAAGATTCTCTCAGTGATACTGTTGAGGTTGAAGTCACCCAAGGTTCTCTCAGCGTTCCTGTTGAGGTAGTAATCGTCCAAGCCTCTCTCAGCGTTCCTGTTGAGGTGGTAATCATCCAAGGTTCTCTCACCGTCCCGTTGAGGTAGTAACCATCCCTGGTTCATTCATCACCTTTTGAAGCTCCAGATTCAATTCCTGTAACCAGTCAGGGCACATCCATACAAAGAGTTTGAAGACCAGCTCCTGTAATAGGTCAGGTAATCATTTTCTTTTGCAGGTACGCAAGTTCTCGCTAAGGAATCTCTTACGCGATCGACACCCAGATGGCATCTATAAGCCCATCCGCTCATCCATTATCTCTTAGCATGGCATCTATAAGCCCATCATCCTATCCATCAATCTCCAAATTGCATCTATAAGCCCATTCCCACCATCATACTGCTAACATGTGAGCACAAATTTCTGGGCACTCTAGTGTTCAATCATCTTCCACCTTCGGATTACGAAAGGCACGTCAGCCAATCTGCATCCTCAGGTCTAAGAAGATTGAACATGGGAAACTGTTGTACCCCAAAATTTGCCCTCCCATATTCTTCAAGATTTGCAAAGAGCATGCTTCAAAATCTCCCCAAGGGTTGCACAGTTCAAGGGCCCCCTAACAGTCAAAAACTAGGGTTTTGGGTCTGGCAAAGTAATTGAAGTTTCCAAGGGTCCAATCAAGTCCCACATGCCTATAAACATGGTCAAGCATCCTCATGTCAAGTTTCAAGACTTACAGCACAAAATTGCTCAGTCAAAAACCCTAATTGCCCTACAGTCAACTGCAGGGGCAAAATGGTCATTTGACAGTCAAAAGTCCAAATTTTTGGTCAACATCTTATTTTTAAGCCACAAACATCATTTGATCAATTCTTGATCATGATTTTCAAGGTATGGCTCAAAAAGTCTCAAGAGGCAAAAGTTTCCATATTTGGACAGTTGAAAAAGTCAACTGTAACTTGACCAAGGCATAACTTCCACATGGTTTATCAGAAAAATTCCATCCAAAGCTTATTTTGAAGACAAAGACATTTCCTACAACTCCTCTTCACACTTCAAGTCCAAGAAATGCTCTCACAAAAAGTTATCAATTTCAACATTATAGGTCATTTTCAAAAGTCAACAAAAAGGGACTTTAAGTCAAAGGCCATAACTTGAGATTGGTAAATCAAAATGACATGGGACCAAAGGCATTGGTTAGAGGATTTCAAGACCTTTACAAAATGTCCAAGAACATGATCAAAGCTTAAACATTGAGCAAGATATGCCTTGTGGAAGTTGGGAAATTTTTGGGAATTTTGAAAAGTCAACTTTGCTTCAAATGCCTTAAAATTGCTAATGGGCCACATTTTCTTCCAAGATTCATCATCCAAAGACCATACACGACCATTTGGCCCAAAGGGGATTTATTTCATCATTTTTATTTATTTATTTGAATTTTTAATTACTATTAATTCATTTAATAAAATAAAATATGACAAAAATACTAAAACAAGGTTTTCAAATCTTTTTGTGCATAGAATACCTTCAAGATTTCGTGCACTATCTGATATGGAAAGAATCAAGGTGATTTGGTCATGATTTGCATCAAAACACATGGAAAAGATTTGAAGAAATATGCCATTAAAATCCAATATTTGATTCATGATTACAAGGATTTGTGGACTCAAATTTCAACCCTAAATCCATCCCATACATATACTGATCAAAACCTAATGCACAAGGACCTGAATGCTGCGCCTCACATCAAGAACCAAGTTTGTACTTTTGTCAAAGAAATCAAAAACTGAAAACTATCTTAGAGGATGATTCAAAGGAAAATATTGATCCCAAAAGCTTCCTAAGACATCATTGAACCTGACTGAATACTTTTCCACGCCTATAGCATCAAGAATTGGTACATAGAAGTCAAACTGTTTCATATTTTTTGCATAATCGTGTTTCTTCATTCATGCCATATTTTTGATTTCTAACGCTTGTTTTGTACTAGTCTTATCACTCTGAAGCTAACCATACTGTTTAATTGAGTTTTTATTGCCTATACGCGAAGTTACCATTGAAGCTTGCTAGGGTTACAAAACTGTAAAATTGGGGCTTTACGTTTAAAGAAAAATCAGGCAACTAGACTTGTACCGTTCGAACCAGAAGCTTCATACGAATCCAATGCACTAGTCGCGCTCATTTTATCATGCGCCAAATCCTATTCGCTATTTTCATGTTTTAAGTTTGTGGGGGTTTAAAACCCCCGTTATTTAAGTGTTTTTTTTGTTTCAGAACAACGAAGAAGATGCATGCGTGGATCAAGGCCATTGGTCTATTCAAAGATTGGCGCGCGTTTTGCTGACTCAGACCACTAACGTTTGTCTTTTCTTATAATAATTATGGTCCATATAATTAACAAAGAAGGTCAACAGCACAATTGGTCAGGCGTTGCATTGGTAAACTCTGGGACCTGGGTTCGATTCCCAGGTCCCCTCACTTTCTTGATATATTTTGTTTCCATATGATTCTACGCAGCGTGCCTCCTAATGACCATCATGTGTCCCCATAATCTGACGTGCCACGCGCCCACTAAGATCCAACCAAGGGCCCCGATCTGAAGAGTATCATATGCATAAGTCAACCAGGCCACACGCCAGCGTGAAAAGTCAACAAGGCCAAGGGTCTATTGGGCCTAATTGCTGGGACAAAACCTCCAAACTGGGGTCAACACCCCTAAGGGTTTGCAATTCTTTTCTTTTTTTTCTATTTTCCATTATTTGTGTTAATTCAATTATTTCTTTTTAATTCTTTAAATTAATATATTTTCATAAAACATAAAAAAAAATAAAAAAAATCAGAAAGTCACAAAATAAAATATGTTTTATTTAAATGGTATTTTGTAAATAAATTTTATCAATTAATTAGTCTTAATTCTAGATTTAATTTTAAATGTTTTTTTTCTTAATAAATTAAAAAATGTAGAATTAGGTTTTTATACTTTTTTTCCTTTTTTCTTTTTTTCACCATATTAATTACTAATTATTATTTTTTTTAAATAAAATTGTATTAATTAATTAGGTTAACTTTAGGTTTAATTTTCACATTTTTCTTAATAAATTAAAAATAGTTAGAATTAGGTTTAAATTCCATTAATCCTTACTAAAAGTCCATAAATACAAAAAACTCCAAAAAAAATCCTTTCTTTTATTTAGCTTAATTAATTTGTTAATCATAATTTAATTTCCTAAAAAGGGTCCAACGCCCTCGCATTCCCAATTTTAACTCTCTTCGCATTTTTATTTCGTTTTCGTGAATATTCATGTAACTCTCCCAAAGCCATGTAATTGCTTAAATAGGACATTTATATTTCTCGCACTTTACTTTATTTTCAAATCGGGTCCTGGATTAAATTTGGCGATGTGGACCCGCGCCTTTGTAATAGCGTAGAACTTTCGATTCCCGCAACTTTTAACTGTTAACTATTGCATGAAAGAATGAATGTTAAAATAAAAACAAAAGCGTAGATCGCCAATACATGACAAGACAAAAATATCTGAAAACGACACACAAATCACACACCATCCCTAGGGTACGACTCACTGTTGCCTTGCCCCTCGAAAGGTGATCGTCGAGTAGAGGATGTTTTAGTAAGTCCTCATGATCCAGGAACCTGACATGAGGGTAGCTTCTAAGGTGTCTTCCTATTGCTCCGGTGATCACCATATCCCGAACCTTCGAATTGACCCGAACACCTCCAACGGTGGTGCTACCTACCTCTCAATGGTGGGATGGCACTACTTTAAGGACATTTACACAGACGAATTCCTTAGGGTAGGTAGACGACTCTAGATACTTGCTATAATTTCAAAACAAATCAAAAAAATACTTTTCACACCGACACCTTTTCAAAAAGCTTTCGAAAGCAATTTTTCAAACACTCTTGAGGACCGATACAAGAGTCGAACTGGAATTTTCAAAGAAACTTTTTAAAACCCACAATTGAAAAGCAAACGAACCATTTTGAAAACACAAGTGAGCAAGTATCTAAGAGCCCATGGATAACCATGGATAGAAAGGGTGCTAACACCTTCCCTTTCTATAACCTACCTCCCGAACCGAGAGCAATCTCTATAAGGAATTTTTCTGTGCTTTTGTCCTTTCCTTGTTGGAGAAAATAAAAGACGGTGGCGACTCTTGCTTCCGCGATATTTCGCGAACCAGCGTTAAGCAGTCAGTTCCAGATCCACCGATCACAATTAGGAATTTAATTATTAAATTAATTAAAGGCTTAATTAATAATATTTTGGATTAAATGGATGAATTAATTATGAAATTAAAAAGGAAGACCGGGGGGTGTAAGGTTGAATTAGAGGTGTGTGAAGTAAAAGGCTCTACTAAATAATAACTAATTTATTTCTATTATTTGGAAAATAATAAAAGGAATAAAAAGAAGAATAAAAAGGAAAAGAAATAGAAGGTCATTTGGAAAAGTCATTGTACGTGAAATTGGAGAAGAGAAGAGAAGAGAGGAAAAAGCCAAACGCCGTGAATTCGAAGGATCATCGCGAGGTAAGGGGTGATTTCGATTATTTAATATGCCTTATAGATTTTGGGATCAATAGAATTGATTAGGCATGTTAGGAATCCCAATTTAGGATTTATGAAATTCAAACCCCAATCCCATGAAATTATGTTTTGATTCAATTTGAGGTTATGAGGAAATTGTATGATGTTATGGTGTGTTATAATCTCATTAGAATTATGTACTGTAACTTGTTTTGGCAATTCTGTGAGTTGGATTCGTATGGGTATGAATTGGATGGGATTTGGAATGAATAAATGCTGTCAAATAGTAGTTTTTGACTTTTCAGGTTGCAGGAACCGGTTCCCAGTGGGGAGGAACCGAGTTCCCAGTATAAATTTGTGAAGAAACTGACTTTTTCAACGCAGGAACCGGTTCCTGTATAGGTAGGAACTGGGTTCCAGTACATTTTCCAGAAACGTAACTTTTTGAAAAATACTAAACTTTGAAAATTCATAACT
Source organism: Vicia faba (assembly GCA_948472305.1). NCBI lineage: Eukaryota > Viridiplantae > Streptophyta > Magnoliopsida > Fabales > Fabaceae > Vicia > Vicia faba. The sequence goes on along the minus strand of OX451737.1, from coordinate 1,442,805,622 downwards.
TTCAAACCGTAAGTCCGATTTGAGTGCCGTTTTCGGCAGTATTCCTTAAATTAAAAATACTATCTTATAAAATAATAAAAATATTATTTTATGAAAATTATTTTAAAAAGAGTCGAATTCCCGATTTTTGTAAACTTTGGTATTTTGAGAACGATGTAGAATTGTTTGTAAATTGTTCTGATTTGGTGAATGAGAACTGATACTTATGTGTTGTGCCTGCTATCCATTATGATTGAGATGTGATCATGTGATATATTGGTTTTGGCATTATTTGGAATTATGTTGTGATCATATTCCGTTGATTTGAGGTTGACTTTCCGATTATGCGGTTTGTTATTATGTGCATATTTGGTGTATATGCAATGGTGTATCCATGATAATTGATTGTATCGGGTCCTTGTGGATGAAGTGCATGTTTATGCTGTTTGATATGTGTATGATAAATAATGATATCATGTTTCTTTTGGTTTTGGTTCAGTTATGATAAATTGATGTATTTCATAGACTGATTTGATGTTGCATGCTAGTGATGTGCATGCATATGCATTGTTTTGGTGAAGTTAATTCCCATTGTGTGGAATTTGACTTGTATTGCTGTTAACCGATACCCGAGAGTGATGGGTGGTTAGGCTGGATTCATGTCCGAGTGTGATGGACGAATCGATGATTGCTTTGGATGGATTCATGTCCGAGTGTGATGGACGAATCGATGGTTGCTGTATCTGAGAGTGATGGATCAGTGATGTGAAGGGGTGAAAAACACAAGAAGGGGGGGGGTTGAATTGTAAAACTGGAAACTTAAAGCAAATGACAAGGTATTTTTATCCTGGTTCGTTTGATCTCAAACTACTCCAGTCCACCCGTTCAAGGTGATTTCGCCTCTCTCCAACGAGGTCTTAATCCACTATATTCAACTGAATACAAATCTGTTTCAGCAACTGCTAAAACCTTCTTGATTCAAACCACAATCCGGTTTGTCAAGGCAACACTTTCTTACAAAGGAATAATCAAATGTGTGTATGAATGTTTCTACAAAAACTATATCACAACTGTGATGTTTACACAAATGAAGCTTAGAATACTAAGTTGCTAAACGCTAATAAGGTATCAGAGTTTGTTGGTTTAGCAAAACTTGTAGAGTGAAGATTATTGTTCAGCTTTGTGCGTGTAGAGAGTTTGGAAGCATTAGCCGTGATAATCTTCAAAGCTTGGTTTATATAGCACTTTGAGAAGATGAACGTTGAAGCAAATATTCTTGATTCAATGCTATTTACCAGCTTTCCTTTTTCAGCAGATCTTGTCTAGAATGATGCCGTTGGTATTGATTAGCTTTCAATGCACAGTACCGTTGCTTCTTCAATGCACGTTCTGGCTTGGCTCATTCTGATTCTGCTTCGCTGCTGATGAACTGATTTGATTCTGTATCAGAGTATTTGATGCGCAGTTCTGTTCATCAAGCTTCAGCATGTGCAAGCGTTGATCATCTGATCTTGACGTTCTGATTCAGCAACTTCTGATGCTGATGCACAAGCTCATATTCTGATGCTGAAAACGTGATCTTGCTTATTTCAATCAGCCTATCTGCAAGTCAGAGCATAGTAATTTTTAGGCAGCATATAATTCAATCATAGAATATTTAACTACTATATCTTTTCACTTTGTTATCATCAAAACTTAATTATAGGGTACTAGATTCAAACATTGTTCTAACAATCTCCCCCTTTTTGATGATGACAAAAACTAGATATTTTAAATAAAAAATAACGTGAAAAGTTTATCAGAGCTATGTATCAGAATAAGAAGTACGGAGAATTCAGAGTTAAGAGATACTCCCCCTGAGTTTGTTACTTCCCTTTGATATGCGTGTTCTTCAGAGTCAGATCTTTTTCTATCTTTGAGCATCAGATTGTAAGTCTTTGACTTATCAGAGAGCAGAGCTTCAGAGCTTTTCCTGTCAGAGCTTTGCTTCAGATCAGAGTGTTAGGTCGATCAGAGCTTCATATATCAGAACTTCATATTTGATCAGAGCAACATGAGCTTCTACATTTTGATCAGAGCTTCTAGTCTTCATTGTGCCTGTAGACTTAAAGACAAAACAGAAAAACATTTCAAGTAATAGAGAGTTAGAATGTTTGAGAGTTTCTGTCTAGTTAGCCGTTATTGATTTTAAATATCATTCTTGTTCTCCCCCTTTTTGTCAGCAATCAAAAAGTGCTGGTGATGTGCTAAAATGATTTAGATCAGAACAACTAATAATATTAAAATAGTTCAGAATCAGAGCAAAATAGCATTACAAACCATAGTCAAAACATAGTCAAAAGTACATCAGAAAATAAGGAAAATATAGAGAATGCATGAAAAAATTTCAAGGTTGTGGGGGCATGCGTGAGAACAGGCTTTCCAGCATTGCTTGAATCTTTTCAGAAGTTGCATTCTGCTTCTGAACCATGGTGACAACAGAATCAATCTTGCTGTCCTGGACATTCATTCTTGCTTCCATCTTCTGATCACTCTCTTCCATCCTCTGCTGGAGACGCAAGTCATTCAGCCTTAATTCTTCCAGAGCCTGCCTGTCCAAGGCAGCTTGAGAACTTTCAGCAGGAGGAAGCTTCTCAGAACTTTCAGCTACATCTTCTGCTGGATTATCTTCCTGAAGAGTCTTGGCTTCTTCTGCTGGTTCCACCTGTGCAGCTTGCTCTTTCTCAGACCACGATTCAGAGTCCAGAGGGAGCACAACTTCTTGAGGCAGCTGACTCTCAACTTCCTTCAGCAGCTTGCTAAAGTTCTGTTGAGCCTGCTCATAGTTGACGTCCTGCAGCTTGAGTGCTTCAGTACGAACCCATACTCTGAACTGTGACCAGAGCTGATCAGAAGCAGCTGGGTCGATCATCCCCGGACAGACTTGCTTCAACGAAGCAATCCACTGTAGCATACCTGTTTCAAAGTCCAAAATACCAGAGCCAACATCTAATTGCTTTGGTTTGGGAATGGCCAATTTGTGTTTTAAATCAGCAAGACGTTCAAGACTTGTTAGGTCAATGAATGTTCTGCTGGGGTTTTCAGATGATTGGTTTTCAGAGGTGTGCTGAGGTGCTGTTTGTTTTGGAGGATGGTTATCAGAGTCAGAGGATATGTCTATTGGAGTGGTTGGAGTTTTTGGAGGTGTTGATTCCTCTGATGATGGTAACTGGGGTCTAACAATGGTGGTTCCACATGGCAACTGTATTGCCAGCGGTGAAGGTTGAGATGAGTGGGGATCAGAATGATGAGGAGATGGGGTTTCATAGCGATGAAACTCTGTTGGAGGTGAGGGAGGATTATTTTCTGGTTGAGGAGGTGGAATCTCTGATTGCTCAGGGATCAGAGGTTCTTCTGTGATAGGTTGTTGTGATTGTGGTTCTGATTCTTGTTCTGGTTCTGGTTGTGGTTCTGGTTCAGGTTGTATTTCTGGTTCAGGTTGAATTTCTGGTTCAGGTTGTGGAGGAGGAATATTTGGTGGTTCAGAGTGAAGTTGAACAGAAGCATGTTCATGCTCAATATCAGCTAGCACTCTATCAAGTGCTGGTGTTGTTGAAACAGTTGGTTGTTGTTTGGTAATTTTGAGAGGAATTTTAATTCTGGTTCTTCTGAGTTGTAAGGACTCAGAAGGGTCTTCTGGTATGTTTTCATCAATAGTGGGGATTGGAATGGAAATTCTGTGAGAGGTTGGAGGAGGAGCAACAGATGTTGGAATAGTAGAGGAAATTGAAATAGGAGCAGCAGATGAATTACCTCGTTTCTTTGGAGTCTGGTGAGATGATCCTTCTGCTTTCCTCTTCTTTGACTTCTTCTGAGTCACTTCAGGTTGGACTTGACTCAGATCTTTGATCTTCAGCTTTGAACCTGCAACTTCTTCCTTGTGAGAATCTGTATACTTGGCAACCATATCAGGGTGGGATTCCATTTCAGAAAATCTTGGGAAATCACTCAGAGGCACTCTTCTTCTGGAGATGTCAGCAGTTGAAGAAGCTCTGGGTTCCTTCCTGATATTGTCTATCAGCTTCATCTTTTTCAGGTTCTTAGCATTCAGCGTTTTTCCAACAGTTGGTTCAAAATTGCCCAGTACTTTAGCTTCGCTCAGATAATCTATCAGCTTATTCTCTGTCAGAATATCTGATATGAGCCTCCCAAATGGTATCCAGTCTCTTTTCGTCCTTTCTTCTTCTCTAGTCTCTTTCACACTTGTCTTCAGATGATTGAATAGGAAGTGTGCCAAATTGATCTTCACCCTCTGATTAATAAAGTAGATCAGAAATTGCTGATCCACGTTTATATAGTCAGGAGAGCTTGTTGGCTTCCTGTGATTGAAACAGCCTAGAACAATCTTGGCCCACACTCTGCAGTGATCCTTCAGATCCTTGATTTTGCTGCTGGGAAAACCAAGGGTGAAAATGCAGTTTGCTACCACACCTATATCAGGGCACCTATCAGCCATGTCCACACAACGGACTCCACCACCACTCTGACCAATTAACCTAGCAATGAGGTCTTCAGAAATTATTATCTTCTTTCCCATAACAGAAGAGACGACTAGATGTTTATCAATTTTGGCATGAATCCAAAATTCTTTGACAAGCTCTGGGAAGGTTGGTCCAACCAGTCTATCAAAGTACCTCTCCCACCTTTGAGTTTTGACTTCAGCAGTTAGGTCAAATCCATTATCCTTCAAACTTTCGAAATCCACGATCAATTCAGAGAGAACCTCAAGATTCTTTACTGGTGTGAGAAGAGTTCTGGTAGGCGCTTGGTATTGCTCAGAGGTTTCCTTCTTCTGATTTCCTGCAGAAATGCTGGAGGATGCCATTGTTCTCACACAAAAAGCTTGAGAGTGATTTGAGAAAAACTAGGGTTTTGAAGGAGATATGCAGAAAAATTCTTAAGAGATTATGAGTAAGCGTAAAGATTAAGAATGAAGAGTAATGTGCTTAAATAGGATTTTCAAAAATTATTTTGAAAAATAAAACGTTTTTAAGAGAGAGAAAAAAAATAATGATTGCAATTAACAAGCGTGATTACTTTTGCATTTAATGCTTGCTGATTTTGGGGGATTGAGAAAGATACTTAAAAACGGTTACCAGACATGTGTCTCAATGCACCCAATCAGCGCTTTCCTTTCTCAGAAACGTGCACGCGTTCTGCTTCAGGGATTTGCTGATGATTGGATGACACTTGTTTGATGTAGTGATCAGCACGTCTGTATTTGAGATTAGACTCTCAGATCTTCAGACTTGCCTCTGATACAATCTGCATGTTCTTAACTTTCTGAAACAAAGATTGATCAGAAGTTCACAGTAATATAATTACATTCTGAAAGATAAACATATGGAATTAAAGCATTTTCATTCTGGGCATACTTTCATGCTGAGATGTTTCAGAATGAAATTAAACCTATCTTCTGAAAGGGGTTTTGTAAAGATATCAGCCCATTGATGGTCTGTATCTATAAATTTCAAGTTTAAAATTCCTTTCTGAATATAGTCCCTAATGAAATGATGTTTTATTTCTATATGCTTAGCTCTAGAATGTAAAATAGGATTCTTACTTAAGCAAATAGCAGAAGTATTATCACAAAGAATAGGAATGTTACTCTCAAAAATCTGGAAGTCTTCAAGCTGACTTTTCATCCAGAGCATCTGTGTGCTGCATCCAGCTGCTGCTATGTACTCAGCTTCTGCTGTTGACAGAGCAATGGTTGATTGCCTTTTGCTGGACCACGAGATCAGATTTTCTCCCAGAAACTGGCAGCTTCCAGAAGTACTTTTTCGTTCCACTCTGTCTCCAGCAAAATCAGCATCGCAGTAGCCTACTAAACTGTAATCACTAGATTTTCTATAAAACAAACCCAGATTAGTAGTACCTTTCAGATACTTGAAAATTCGCTTAACAGCTGTTAAGTGAGATTCTCTAGGATCTGATTGGAATCTAGCACAAATACATACACTGAATAGAATATCAGGTCTTGAAGCAGTCAGATAAAGGAGAGAACCAATCATACCTCTGTAGACTTTCTGTTCTACGCTTTTGCTTACCTCTTCTCTTTCCAGAATGCAAGTGGGATGCATTGGAATCTTTGATGGCTTACATTCTGAGAGGTCAAATTTCTTCAGAAGATCTCTGATGTATTTGCTCTGATGAATGTAAGTTCCTTCTGGAGTTTGATTAATCTGAATTCCTAAAAAGAACTTCAGTTCCCCCATGAGGCTCATCTCAAATTCTGCCTGCATACACTTAGCAAATTTTCTTCCAAGAGAAGGATTAGTAGAACCAAAGATTATATCATCAACATAAATTTGACAGACTAAAATGTCACTCTTAACTGTTTTACAGAATAGAGTGGTGTCCACTTTCCCTCTGGTGAACTCATTTTCAAGCAGAAAGTTACTTAGCCTTTCATACCAAGCTCTGGGAGCTTGTTTCAGACCATACAGTGACTTTTTCAGTTTGAAAACATGTTCTGGATGTTTTGTATTTTCAAAACCTGGGGGTTGGTGAACATACACTTCTTCTTCTATATAACCGTTTAAGAATGCACTTTTGACATCCATCTGATACAGAGTGATGCCTCTATTAACAGCAAATGAGATCAAAAGTCTGATAGATTCTAACCTGGCGACTGGGGCAAAGGTTTCTGTATAGTCTATCCCCTCTTGCTGACTATAACCTTGTGCAACCAGTCGTGCCTTGTTTCTGACGACTTCACCTTGTTCATTAAGCTTGTTTCTGAACACCCATCTTGTTCCAATGACGTTGAATCCTTTTGGTCTTGGAACGAGATCCCAAACGTCGTTTCTGGTGAATTGATTCAGCTCTTCTTGCATTGCCAGAATCCAGTCATTGTCCAGAAGTGCTTCATCAATGGAAGAAGGTTCAATCAGAGACACAAGTCCCATCAGAGTTTCTTCAGAGTTTCTGAAGCTTGCTCTTGTTCTGATTGGATCTTCCTTTCTTCCTAGAATAGTTTCCTCTGGGTGATCCAAACTGCTTCTGGGTAATCTCTTCTGAGGTTGATCAGCAGTTGTAGGATTCCTAGCATTGCTTCTTTCAGACGTTGAAGGAATGTCTGTGTTGAGAGCTTCTGATGACTTGTCTTCAGAACCTGCAAATTCAATTTCTATACCTGCAAGATTTTCATTCTGCTTTGACTTTTCAGAGTCAAGCTTGTCATCAAAACGAACACTGATTGATTCTTCCACAATCTGTGTTTCTGTATTGTATACTCTGTACCCTCTTGAGCGTTCAGAGTATCCTAACATAATACACTTCTGTGCCTTAGAATCAAACTTGTTCAAATAATTTTTAGTATTTAACATATAGCAAGTACATCCAAATGGATGAAAATACGAAATGTTGGGCTTTCTGTTCTTCCACAATTCATATGGAGTCTTTTCCAGAATAGGTCTTATTGAGATTCTATTCTGAATGTAGCACGCTGTGTTTATTGCCTCTGCCCAGAAAGTCTTAGCAACGTTTGTCTCGTTGATCATGGTTCTGGCCATTTCTTGCAATGTTCTGTTCTTTCGTTCTACAACTCCATTTTGTTGGGGAGTTCTAGGACAAGAGAAATCATGCAGAATGCCTTTGTCATTAAAGAATGACTCAAAATCTTTATTTTCAAATTCTCCACCATGATCACTTCTGACTTTAACGATTCTAAGATCTTTTTCATTCTGAACTTGGTTACAGAATGTAACAAACACAGAGTGTGACTCGTCCTTGTGTCTTAAGAACTTTACCCATGTCCATCTGCTATAGTCATCTACGATTACTAACCCATACTTCTTGCCACTGACAGAAGCAGTTTTAACTGGTCCAAATAAGTCAATGTGCAGAAGTTCTAATGGCTTAGAGGTAGAAACAACATTTTTGGATTTAAAAGATGGTTTTGCAAATTTGCCTTTCTGACATGCTTCACACAGAGCATCTGAATTGAACTTCAAATTTGGAAGTCCTCTGACCAGATTGAGTTTGTTAATCTGAGATATTCTTCTCATACTAACATGCCCCAATCTTCTGTGCCAGATCCACTGCTCGTTGTTAACAGACAGAAGACATTTTACGTTCTGACTCTTAAGTTCAGAAAGTTTGATTTTGTAAATGTTGTTTTTCCTCTTACCATTAAATAGGATAGTCCCATCTTTCTGACTAACAGCTTTACATGATTTTTGATTAAAGATTATATCATAACCGTTATCACTTAATTGACTTATGGATAACAGGTTATGCATCAATCCATCAACAAGCAGAACATTATTAATAGAGGGAAGATTTCCGTTACCTACAGTTCCAGAGCCAATTATCTTTCCCCTCTGATTGCCTCCAAAGCCAACGTGGCCTCCAGGCTTAAGTTCCAGGCTTTGGAACATATGCCTTCTTCCCGTCATGTGACGTGAGCAGCCAGAGTCCAGGTACCATGACTGGTGTTTCTGACTTGCTGCTAAAGATATCTGCAACATGTATTATTTTATCCTTAGGTACCCAGATCTTCTTGGGTCCTGATTTGTTAGTCTTACCAAAACTCTGGTTGAATTTTGGTTTCACAAAGTGATTACTACTAGTATATTTGATGTCATGTGTGTGACCATACACAAAGTGTGAATTTAGAGGAGTGTGTTTAATGGTTACATCCATGATATTTTTAGGTGTAGGAACCTTACCTAGGTATCCTATTCCTTTCCTGCCGTTTCTGCTAACTCCATAGATCATTGAAGCCATTCTGCTTCTATCTATGCTTTTAGCAAGGAACTTCTGGAAACTATGATCATACTCCTTGATGATCTCATCAGCGTTGCTGGGAGTTTCAACAATTGGTTCCTTCTGAGAGTTTTGTAAAGAGTTTTCTAATTTTAAAATTTTATCTCTCAGCTCAGAGTTTTCCAATTTGAGACTCTCAGACTTATTAGAGTCAGATTCAAGAGTCCTTTTCAGGTCTCTGAAATTTAGCTCTAATCTGCTGATAACGTTCCAGAATTTCATTTAGGCTTTCAGCAAGTTCAGCCTTTGTAAAATTAACAGCGAAGTTAGGGAATACCTCTTCTGTGTCTGATTCTGAGTCTGAGTCAGAGGCTTCACTGTCATCTGGAATGCTAGCCATGAGCGCTATGTTCGCCCTTTCATCATCTGATTCTGAGTCAGCTTCAGACGAGTCAGAGTCATCCCATGTGGCCATGAGACTTTTCTTCTTCTCTCTTCCAAACCTCTTTTTGGGCTTTTCCCTCTGAAGCTTTGGACAGTCACTCTTGTAGTGTCCTTGCTCATTGCACTCGTAGCAGATGATGTCTTTTGTATTTGGCTTCTTGCTACCTGAGGAGCCTTCAGATCTTCTGTATCCAGAGGAAGATTCTGTCCTTCTGTATCTGGAAGAAGACTCGTTCTGATCAGATCTTCTGGGATTCCTGAACTTCTTTTGTCTTTGCTTCCACAGTTGATTTACTCTTCTGGAGAGAAGAGAAAGCTCGTCTTCTTCTGATGAGGATCCATCAGATGTTCCTTCAACTGCCTGCAAAACTTTAGATTCATATTTTCTGTTAGATTTTAAAGCTATAGGCTTACCTTGCTTCTGAGGCTCGTCAGCTTCCAGCTCTATCTCATGACTTCTGAGGGAGCTTATAAGTTCCTCCAGAGTGATTTTGTTGAGATCTTTCGCCAGCTTCAGAGCAGTAACCATAGGCCTCCACTGCTTGGGTAAACTTCTGATTATCTTCTTGACATGGTCAGCAGTAGAGTATCCCTTGTCCAGAACTTTGAGACCAGCTACCAGAATCTGGAATCTAGAGAACATAGTTTCAATGGATTCAGATTCTTCCATTTTAAACGCCTCATACTTCTGAATGAGCGCCAGAGCCTTTGTTTCCTTGACTTGAACGTTGCCCTCATGCGTCATTCTGAGAGAATCAAAGATGTTCTTAGCTGTGTCTCTGTTGGAGATCTTCTCATACTCAGTATAGGAGATAGCACTGAGAAGGATGGTTCTGGCCTTATGGTGATTCTTGAAATCACGCTTTTGTTGATCAGTCATTGATTTTCTATCAATCTTCTGACCAGTTGCATTAACAGGGTGCGTGTATCCATCTGTCACCATATCCCACAGATCAGCATCATGTGCTAGAAAGAAGCTTTCAATTCTGTCTTTCCAGTAGTCAAAGTTTTCTCCATCAAAGACTGGAGGTTTGCCGCTGAATCTGTCTCTATCCTCATTGTTGTCATTGCTGAAATGAGAGTTGTTTCCTGCCATAGTGTTTTTCTGACGCTGGATCTTTTACTGACACGGTTAAGTGTTTTAGCTCAGAACCAGTCGCTCTGATGCCAATTGAAGGGGTGAAAAACACAAGAAGGGGGGGGGGGTTGAATTGTAAAACTGGAAACTTAAAGCAAATGACAAGGTATTTTTATCCTGGTTCGTTTGATCTCAAACTACTCCAGTCCACCCGTTCAAGGTGATTTCGCCTCTCTCCAACGAGGTCTTAATCCACTATATTCAACTGAATACAAATCTGTTTCAGCAACTGCTAAAACCTTCTTGATTCAAACCACAATCCGGTTTGTCAAGGCAACACTTTCTTACAAAGGAATAATCAAATGTGTGTATGAATGTTTCTACAAAAACTATATCACAACTGTGATGTTTACACAAATGAAGCTTAGAATACTAAGTTGCTAAACGCTAATAAGGTATCAGAGTTTGTTGGTTTAGCAAAACTTGTAGAGTGAAGATTATTGTTCAGCTTTGTGCGTGTAGAGAGTTTGGAAGCATTAGCCGTGATAATCTTCAAAGCTTGGTTTATATAGCACTTTGAGAAGATGAACGTTGAAGCAAATATTCTTGATTCAATGCTATTTACCAGCTTTCCTTTTTCAGCAGATCTTGTCTAGAATGATGCCGTTGGTATTGATTAGCTTTCAATGCACAGTACCGTTGCTTCTTCAATGCACGTTCTGGCTTGGCTCATTCTGATTCTGCTTCGCTGCTGATGAACTGATTTGATTCTGTATCAGAGTATTTGATGCGCAGTTCTGTTCATCAAGCTTCAGCATGTGCAAGCGTTGATCATCTGATCTTGACGTTCTGATTCAGCAACTTCTGATGCTGATGCACAAGCTCATATTCTGATGCTGAAAACGTGATCTTGCTTATTTCAATCAGCCTATCTGCAAGTCAGAGCATAGTAATTTTTAGGCAGCATATAATTCAATCATAGAATATTTAACTACTATATCTTTTCACTTTGTTATCATCAAAACTTAATTATAGGGTACTAGATTCAAACATTGTTCTAACATGATGGGTGACTTGGTCACGTGTTGGTACCACATGCATTGTGTCTGCATTTGTGTTTGCATGGAATTGTAACATGTTAGGATGTCTTCAAGTGTTACAATTCTTTGGTTGATTATTGATTTGTGCATAATGACTTGTATGATTGGAACTGTGTGTTGAATCTGAATTTATGCTAAAATGGGTGAAATAATATGCTTGTGATATAATGTTGATTGAGAAGCTTATAATGCATGTTAATTATGAGAAATCTCACCCTTACTTTAACATTTTTAGATTAAAGTTAGCAGCTCAGGAGTTGGTGAGGATGGCTCTAGAGCTATGTTATTTTAGTCCGCGTGTCAGTGTCGTGCTCTGATAGGTTGTAACACTGGGGGAAACGTTTGAATGACGAGTTTTATTTTCTATTGTTTAATTTATGTTGGGAATACTTATGAAGTGAAGTTATTCCGGTTTTGAGACATTTCTGCTGTGTAGAACATGATATTGATTTGAATATTTATCTTAATAATTCCTTCAGTAAAGCACGATAACTGTAGATTTGAGGTTTTTATATTTATCTTGAATTGTGACATCCCTGTTTTCCATGTTACTCTGATTTAATTAATATATTCGCGGGTTATTTAGAAGGGGTGTTACACAAAACACAAGGGCGGACATACTGTCCAAACTCGCAAGCACAAGAAAGAAGGGCGGAAACAAATCCATCATACAAGAATACCTGTCGTGCCCAAGAATCGAAAGGACCTCGACCACAGTCGAGGTGCACGCCATCGGAGACACCTCGTGCTGGATGACTCCGGTGTACAATTTTCTGACAAAGGGCGAGCTCCCTTCGGACCAGACAGAAGCAACCACCACAAAACGACGAGCATGCTCCTACGTGGTGCTCGAGCATAAACTATACCGCAGAGGGTTCTCCATTCCCTTCCTGAAATGCATCGATGAATCCACAGTCCCCGTGGTATTACGGGAGATACACGAAGGGATTAACGCCTAACCCATGGGCGGTAAGTCCCTAACAAGGAAAGCCCTGTGAGCGGGGTACTATTGGCCGACGATGCAACAGGACGCCAAAGAACACGTTAAGAAGTGTGACAAGTTCCAAAAGCACGCTGACATGCATCTCGCCCCTCCTCACGAGTTGAGCATACTGTCGTCCCCATGGTCGTTTGCATGGTGGGTGATGGATATCCTCGGACCATTTGTGCAAGGGACTTACCAAAACAAGTTCCTTATTGTGGCCGTGGATTACTTCACAAAATGGATAGAGGCCGAGGCTCTCGCGAAGATCACCTCGCACAACATCCTCTGTTTCTACAACAGAAACATCCTCTCCAGATTCGGGATCCCGAGAACACTAGTCACCGACAACGGCACCCAATTTACCGACCACGGATTCCAAAACATCTTCACCAAACTGGGAACCAAACAACATTTCACCTCAGTCGAGCACCCTCAAACCAACGGGCAAGCTGAGGCCGCCAACAGAGTCATCCTGCGAGGACTCAAACGCCGGCTCGACGAAGCTAAAAGAGGGTGGGTCGAGGAGCTGCACAGTGTTTTATGGGCTTATCGCACCACACCCCATTCAACGACAGGCGAAACCCCCTTTCGACTAACATACGACACCAAAGCCGTCATCCCCGTAGAAATCAGGAAACCCTCCTGGCGGACAGAAATTCCCCTCGACAAATAAATGAATGACGAAGCACTCAGGGACGAACTCGACTTGGTCGAGGAAATATGATCGGGGGCAGCCCTGCACGAGGCCACTCTAAAACAACGAGTGGCCCTGCGTCACAACGACAAGGTCATCAAACATGAGTTCAAGATCGGCAGCCTGGTATTACGAAGAAACCAGAAAGACTTCCACAAAGGGAAATTGGCCGTGAACTGGGAAGGGCCTTATCGCGTCCACGGCGCCACAGGTACCGGGGCATACTACCTCGAGCAGCTAGACGGAGAACCATTACCACGACCCTGGAACGCTGCTAAACTAAAGCAGTACTATAGTTAAAAACCCTTAAACACTAAGGACTCTCGCCATCGAACATCCACATCTAGTCAACAGAGAGAAATGTCTCGACCACGTAGATAGGCCAAGGTACGGGCCCAATCTACGTACAAACGACATAACGCCGTTCAGCCAAACGAGGACGAACGACGATGCCCGACAGGGACACCTCAATCGAGCTCCACTATCGAAGTACCCACATGGCTGAACACCCAGCTCGCAATGGGCAGTTCACGCTACGGGCATACGACCTCGATCTGGGTCATACGCTCGAGCAAGCGGCCTTCACTCCGCACGACTGACACATTTCGAAGTACGTAGAACCACCAAATGGGTCGAAAGGATCTCCACTCGAGGACATAACTTAGGCAAATTTCGCCATAAAGTAACAGCCGAACACAAGCATGGCTCGATGACATAACTTAGACAAATTTCATCACAATACAAAACTTAGACACGAGCAAGTTTAAAGTTAAAATGAACATCCATACACAAAATGAATAAGAATAAACCGACCGAAAAGGCCGGTGATGTTCGGAGTTACAGGCTATGGCACAATGGCCAAAAGAAATATAAATGGGCACGCAGGCCCAACCAGAAACTCCACGACTAAACGTTCCCGGGACTGCCAGCATCCACCACAGGAGACTCAAGAGGAGGCACGACCTGGCCGCCAATAATCTGAGACATGAAACCCACTCCCTCGGTATTCATGCCCGGATTCAATATGGCGAGCTGGCTGACCGCAGCCTCAAACCCGTCCGCTAAAGCACCGACACAGTCTGTTTCGAGGAGATGGATACGCGCGACCAGATTCGAATAGCTCTGCAAAGGGGATGTATCCTCCGACTCATCTTCAGCAGGAAGCATGGAAGCTTTCAGCTCCTCGACTTCCTTAGACAAACGTTCGTTGTCGGCCTCCAAGCGTTCCCTATCCAGTCGAAGACAATCCCTCTCCTCAGCAACCTTCCCGGAGTTTTCTTTCTCCACCGCCAGCAAGTCGGCTTGTTCGCGGAACATTTCCTCAGATCGCTCGAGGGCAGCCTTCAACTTACGAGAGTCGGCAGCGAGGGCAGCTTTCTCTGACTCCAACTCCCTGACGCGATCCGAGGAGTCCGACCCTTCCTCAACAAGGACAACGGCCATCTCGGCCATCTTCACCATCCCGACCATACTGGCGGCAAGGTGTTTTCTCCAGCTTTCTTTGTTGAGCCGCCTGATGGTCTCGGCCTCCTTGTTGCTCACTGTCAGGGGAAACCCCTCGAAGAAATCTTCCTCTTTGAAACAAGGGGGTAAGCCAAAGGCCCTCGCAGCGACAGACTCGTCACCAACCTCCGACCTATTATCTGCCCGACTTCGCTTTCTCGTAATCAGCTCAATGGGCTGCTCGGCGTCAGGGGAGCCTGGGGACCCGCTAGAAGCATCGCCCGAACTGGTCGGCGGGCCCATCATCGTGGCCTGCGGAGCTTGCACCAGCCTTCTGTTTACTCTCTTGTCCTGATTCAGCTTTAAAATCCTCTCCCTTCGTTCAACCATGTCGCCTGCAAAGAAGAGGAAAACTCAGGTTAGTTGCGAGCAAGTAAAAAACAACGAAAATGGAATAAAACAAAAAACAAAAGAAAGAAACCTAATAGAGCTACGGCTTGCCCGTAAGATTGGCACTCGACGAGCGCCTTTGTGTCGATGGAACGGGCCTCGAACGTCAGGTACCCTTCCTCGTCAAGAATATCTTCCCCTTCCCTTGTGACCCACCGGGCAGGGAAGAAGCTGTCGACATACTTGCAAAGGATACCATAGGCTTCTTCATCCTCGGCGCACATGCTTCCCGCGGGCGTGTGATAGTACCCGGTACCATGGTCGTAATGGCCCGAGCACCAATGTAACGGGAACTTGGATACATGCCCCATTGCAGGTCGACCTTCGGCATCCATGAGGGGCTCCCCGTTCTCGTCGACTACCACAATTTCCTCTTCATACATAGAATCCAAAGCAGTCTGGGTGACCGGTTGCAGAACGTACCACTTGTCCTTGAAGCCCCGGACAGAATCCATGTACATCCTGAACAGTCTCTTCGACTGTTTTAGGGAAACCCAGCTATGCCTGCCTCCTCGAGACTGACGCTGCAGGTAAAAAACTCTGAAGAAAAGGGGAATGGTCTCCCCGATCCTCAAGAAGTGGCATGTCAGCTCGAACGCCCGAAGGAAAGCGATCGAATTAGGATGAAGTTGGGAAGGGGCCAAGTTCAGATGGCAGAACACCCCGGCTTGGAAATCACTGAAAGGAAGCGTGAGACCGAGATCCCTAAACGCGATCTCGTACATTGGAAACCCATACTCGGTGAACTTCGAGCAGATTCGTGCATCGATGGACGGCCTCGTCACAATAAAATTCTTCTGGAAACCTGGCTGACTACCGCCGTGTTCGATGATAGTGTATGCGCGCTGACTACACCGAAAATACGCCGAGGCAATCCCTTGGGGCTCGGCACCCACCCAATCCAACGAGGGGTCATCGACGGTATCAACTAGAGTCACGTTCTCTTCGGTACTTTGGTCCTCGACCTCATTACGCCTCGAAGATTCTGGTTCGTCGACCATTTACCTACAAAGCACAGGAAACCGGTGAAATTCGAGAGCAAATCCGCATGCTCGCCACAGTGATGGGAAGTAGCGCGCGACAAGCCAAACACATACACCCCAGCTCGACCAGGCGTCGGAAACAACAAAGGAATAGCATGAACACCCCAGGCGATAAACATGGATGAATCGAGCAAGGCCCTGACTTTGCCTGCCCGACACTAAGATTCTATGACGAGTTATCCTACACACTTGCTAAGGGGTCAACATCCCGGCCAACTCATGGGCGCGCCGACCAAAATCATGAATGTGACGGGCAGTATCATAGATCATATGCCTAAAACTACCAATATCACAGGCAGAATCATAGATCTTGCACCTAAAACTATGAAGGTCACTGGCTGCATTGCGAGTCACGTACCTAAAACTATGGGTTCACCGGGCACGGACATGAATATACCGGGCACTAATCCCAGATATGGGTTTCTAACATCCAAATAACGGTAAAACTTCCTACAACAAAGAAAAATAGGAGGAATGAACACTTACTTAGAAGCAAAGAAGAATGTACGGCAACGATGAAAGAAGTCAACGGAGGAAGGTGCAGTAATCTTGCGATGTTGTAGAAAAACAACAGCGGCAGATGCAGAGGAAGAAGGAGAAGCGCGAAGAAGAAAAACAAATTATGGGACCCAAGGGTCCTATTTATAGGGATGACGTGGAATACGAAATGTCGCCCCGGGGAGCCACGAACTTCTCCTCCTCGATACATAATCCCCTAGGCAATGATGACCCTACTGTCGCTAGGGGTTCCCAAGGATTGCCTCGTGTATCCAACGAACACAGCCTGCGAGGAATCCACCCGAGCATGCGTCAACGAGGATTACACTACGAACGCAGCCCGTGAGAAACTCCGCGAGCACGTATCAGAAAGCAATATCCTGATCTGGGCATCAGATCCCCATGGTGAAGGCGAGCTGAAGTCAAGTCATAACTCCTGCCCCAGGAGCAACGACTTGGGGGGCTCCTGTTCTGGATTGGGCCCGCCCTGGCCCAAAGCGCAGATAAAGGCCTAATCCAAGCAAAATCCTCGAGGAATGCGCATCTGCGGATCACCGCCGACGTGCCCGACCACAGACTGTAGCCATGCCCGCCATTGCCCGTGACATATGGTGTCCCAGACCAAGGGAACTCCAGCTCGAGTCCTGCTCGAGCACTCTCCCCGTAGGGAAGATTCTGTCCTCCTTGACCGTTATCGAATCATCTAAACTCCAGAAAGACCGCGTCTTCGTCTCTCCTTATTCTTCGCATAGCATCACCAGGAAGGGGACCTCGTGCGGGGCCCCACTACACACGTAGAACCTGACAGTTTCTTTATTGGGCCAGTTCTGGTCGGCCCAATGAGGGGATCTTGGCCCAGCGCTGGGGGCTATAAATACCCTCTGCTCTAAGAGGGTCAGATATTCATCTCTTACGCATCTATACACTTTTGCCTGCTCATTCCGTCACTCATTTTAGCATTGGAGTGTCTTGCAGGTACCCCCCATCTCACTCAAATTCTGCCCGAACCAATCGTGACGGTCCAAGTCTGATCAGGTAAGATCACTTTTTAATAGTAATTAATTTTATAAAAATATTTACATGAATTTAAATTTTAGAATTTAATTAAAATATATTGACTACAAAAATAAATCAGAACCATTAAATGTGTTACATATTTAATTTTTTTATCACATATAAAATATTACTCGTAAATGGTTCTGATGTACTGACAGTATAAAATATTTTATTTCGACCGTACAAACAATTATTTTCTAAATTTTAATATTTTCCGCCCCATCTTTTTAATGGGTGAATATACAAAGAGTTGACAAAGATTTTAATAAATAGGTTGAAGTTGATTATGAACCAGATAACTACAGAATTTCAATCTTTTTCAAAGGATCGTCAAATTCTAAATGGAACTTTTTATTGTTATTAAATAAGAAGAACTTTATCTTATTTAAGATTGAATTAAAAAAGGTTTATGATTAGATTGAATAAAATTATTTAAAAGAAGTTAAGACGAAAATGCAATTTTCTTATAAAAAAATAGAGGAGGTAGATCACAGATTACATCGATTTTGCATCCTTTTTAGTTCTCGTTATTAAGTGTGTGAATGAAGAGTTCACAACAATAGGGATCCAACTGGGTTAAATAAAACTTTTTTTTGCTCTGATTCCAAAGTGTAAAACTTTCAATAGGGAATATTTGCTTCTTGGAAGAGTCTTCAAAAGTTAAAACTTTGGCTAGTTTAAAACATCCAGCTGCGGACTGTAGGGTCATCTTAGATTCCTTTAAGGAAGTTGTTGTTATGTTTGTCAGTAGATATTGTAATTCTGATGCTCACCATTTGATAGGAGTAGGAAATAGAATTGGTTCTAGAACTTGGTTAGGGTGCATTCCTGATTTGGTTGGGGACTCCCTCATGTATTCCTCTCTTGTTCCTTCCTTTTAATCAAAGTTATGGTTTGATTCTAAAAAAAAAACTTAGATAGATTATATTTTTAGCTTTTTTTATTCTCAATTGTAGTATAAGCTTTTAATGCCAAGTTAACATCGTCAAACCATCCATAAATTGTTCATTGGTTTGATCTGCCAACAATTTAAGGATTTTACAGTTGTAATTTACATACAATATTTTTTAATTGGGAGAAATTTTGGGCTAGTAATAGAGAATCAAAGCCAATTTACATTTGTTTAAGTTGATTTCTAGTCAGAATACCAACTTTCATAAAAAATTATCCGTAGGTGTTAATGTCTCTAAGTCGTAGTTATAAGAATTTTCTCATGTTCTCAACTATAAGATTGACAATGTTTAGTTATCTTGGTTTCTCAATTAACAGTTACTTAATATCTCATATTCTCTTAAATGTTCTATTGATTTTCAGTTGTTGTTAGTTGGAACAAACTGAGTTCTTAAGTGCTCTATTTGTTGTCAGTTGTTTTCAGCTGAGGACAATAGAGTAATTAATAAATTTGGAAGAGATCAATTCTTATTAAAAGATACTGACATTTATTAATCAGTACAAAAGGGAAAATTTTGGTAACATTAATAATTGGTCAATTTCTCACTTGAGATATTTCCTTTCTCTCTATATTACCAACCACGCATATATTATATTCTTATATGTATATGTGGTGGTAAGAGAAAGAAGAATAAAAGGGGTTAAGAAGAGAAAACCAATAAGAAGAGAAGATATGTGATGA
This sequence comes from Vicia faba, assembly GCA_948472305.1. Lineage (NCBI taxonomy): Eukaryota > Viridiplantae > Streptophyta > Magnoliopsida > Fabales > Fabaceae > Vicia > Vicia faba. Next base: position 1,442,786,468 of record OX451737.1, on the reverse strand, counting down.
TGTGTGTGGCTATTTTCCCCTTCATGTCATGTTTCTACAACACTACTCTGGTTATGTCAGCCTCACCAGGCGAGTTGCAGTCGAACTAGACTCGCTAGGTCTTTGCCAGGCGAGTAACAAGGTGTTTTCTACTGACTTGGCTCGTCCGGAGCTCGCCTCCATCTCCTCCGACGAGCTTGACAATATTGAGTAAATGTTTGGTTATTGTTTTCACCATAACTCGAGAATCGTAATTCCAATTGATACGAGACTTGAAGCATTAAAAAGCTAGTATAATGATCTCTCTTATGATGAAGTGAAAATATGATTTTACGCCAATGATTGATAGGATAGTGATGATAAAATATCATGTATGATATGATGAGATTGAATTTGGTTAAATACCTTGTTCCATGTTTCCACCATAAAACCGAAATGGTAGCTCCGATTGATGTTAGGTTGGAAGCATTGGAAAGATAATCCAATGGTCTATTGCATGATGATGAGGAATCATGAATTAAATCAAGGATGCTTGGTGAATGATGATAAAGGTTATGGGATTTATGTGAATTGTTGTGTATTGGTAATGAATTTCTTATGTGTGCTTATGAATCATATTATGAAGTATGCTTTGAACAATATTATGAATTGTTGTTTGTGCTTAATAACTTGAATAATCTTAAGATGATGATAAGTTAGGATAATTAGGATGACATTAGGTGAATGAATTAGTAACATGGTTTAAGTTAGGATAGAAGACTTAGACAGTGATGTTCAGACACAAGGATACATCGGGGTGTATGTGATACAGTGGGAGAATTCACTTGGGTGTTTTTGCGTTTTATCGCAATTGTTGTGGATAGCAAGAGTCTCCGCCGACTTTTCTTTTATCCAATAAGGAAAGGGTGAAAAGAACAGGAAAGACCTTTTGAGATTTTTCTTGAGTTCGGGGGGTATGTTATGAAAAGGAAACGTGTTAGCACCCTTTTCATCCGTAGTTATCTACGGGCTCTTAGTTGCTTGCTAGATCACTTTTGAAATTTCTTTGTTTGAAATGTGTTTGTGGTGGATTTTAAAAGTATTTTTGAAAAGTGCCTTTGTTTAGGAAAACTTTGTAATGATTCTCGTCTCTATAAGAATGCATACAAAGTGTTGACTTTTGAAAATATTTCATTTGAAAGTGTTTTTGAAAGGGTCTTTGATTAGGAGAACTTTGTAATGATTCTCGTCTCTATAAGAATGTATGCAAAGTGTTGACTTTTGAAAATATTTCATTTGAAAGTGTTGGTGTGTTTGAAAAAATGTTTGTTTTGAAGATGAATTATGAGCAAGCAACTAAGAACGTTCTACCTACTCAAAAGTCTTTTGTTCATTTCTCTCTTCTTTTGACATTGTTATCTTACCATTGATTGGTAAGAAGACCTATCTTTGGATGTAAAGGGACGGACGTGGGTCATCGTATAGTCATAAGATGGAATGTTGTGAGATACCTTAGCATTTTTCTTAAGGGGCTAAGATCATTTGTAAGGCAACATTAGTAGCGTTATCGAGGGACTATGATCTTATATTTTTGATTGTTTTCGCTAAGGCATCTCACATGCATAACATGACCATTTTATCAAGGCAACAAGTGGAGTTAACCCTAGAGGTGCAAGTGTGCAAGTGTTTATTTTTCATGCATTGTTTTGTCTTGGATTAGGGTGGTCTAAGATTGATTTTTATCTTGCCATACACACCCTAGTTACTAGCATTTATATTTGAAAGTGGTAAATTGCGAAAAATAAAGTCCTACACTATTACATCGTTTAGGGGGATGGGGAGTGCATTTTATGAATAGGGATGAAATAGGGAGCTTAAATATTACAATCATATTGAATAGCCATGAAGAAAATATGTAAAAAGTATAAAAACAGTGTAAAAAAGAAGAAAATTGCATTTTAAAACATAATGTGTCGGCACATGCTCTTTTGCATCGACACATAAACTTTCCCTGCTCATGTAAGTCCAGATCAACTCAGTATGAGTCAATGCATAAGGGTATGCGTTGACTCATTCCCTGCATGTGTCGACACATTCGTGTTTTGTGTCGACTCATACACCATTTTTTTCTTCTGTTTTTGGGCCTGTATAGTAGTATGTGTCGACTCATAAGGTTTCGTGTCGACTCATAACCTGTTTTGTCACTAAAATGAGTCGACTCATGTGAGTATGTGTCGACTCATGCTGCAATTTTTTTACTATAACATTGTTTTAATGTCTGTACAAGTCAGTTCTTAACATAAAATGGGAGACAAACAAAGGGTTAGCTTTAAGGGCAATGGTTACTATATTTTATCTTCAAAAATGAATCACTAATGATGCTTGAAATGAAGAGTTTAAAGTCAAGAAGACTTACCTTGAGATTGAAATTTGTGCTTTGATTTAGAGCTGGAAGAACCAAGTTGCAAGTGACTGTTCTTTTTGGAAAATGGTGATGATGTAACAGAAGTTGTTCTTGTGTTTGAACAACTCCTATGTGATGTATGTAAGGTGTTTATATGGTTTGTTTGGGCAGAGCTTTGCAAGGTATGAGAGGTTCAAAGGTTTGGACTTCAAAACTCAAGAGTGGAAGCTTTGTGGACTGTTATGGATTTTGTGAATATGAGATTTTGAGGGTTTATCAACAAAACTTCTGAATTTTCTCTCTATTTTTCTCTGCCCCCTTTCTCTTGCAAATGATTCTTCTATTTATAGGCAAGAGGTTTGTGTATATGAGCTGATTAGGTTTGCAAGACAGCATGTTATGGTTTGGTTGGATTGCAAAGATCAAACTATGCCAAGTACTCCATAATCCCAAGATGAGGTACCAAAGTTGCTGGTTTAGAAGGGCTGCTTTCCATGATTTATCGTGGAGCAAAATTAGAAGCAAACAAAGTATGGGATCAAGACAAATTTGTACCAAAACTTTTGCTTTTCAAGAATAGCAATGGTAACTTTATGTCATAAATGGAAATATCTTTTGGACAAAGGATTAAACACTTTGGTAATAACTCAAAAGTAGGTGTAAGAATTAAATTATGGTGAGATTTTCAAGTTAGAAGGCCTGCAACACAAGATTATGCAGCATAGCATAAGGATTTTGTTATGTGTTTTTCAACACAAAGACTTGCAATTCAAGAATGGATGCCCAACTCCATGCCTTTGAATCTCATAGCTCAAGTTTGATAAATTCATGCTCTTGGATGTTTTGGAAAGCTTGAAACATCATGTATAACTTTCATGTTGGCCATTTTGACAAAATCATCTTGGAACTATGTGAAAAAATGCCAAGAAATTGAGATAAAAACTGACCAAATCCTGTTGGAAATTTCTCTAAGTGTCTTATGAAAATTGTCATGAATTTAGGAATTTATAATTCAAAATCCAAGCATTTCTAGAACTTGTTCTGCCTTACAAAGTTTTAGATTTCATTGAGATCTACAACTTTCATGTTGGAACTTTATTAATTTCTTGATGATCAAGTTTCATATTTTTGAATGTCTTGATGAATTTTGATCTTTGAAGCTTAATGTTGACCAAAAAAGTCAAAGTTTGACTTTTGGTGTATTAGTTGACTTTTCATAAATACAACTGATTTTTGGTCATTTAGTCAATTGACTGAGCAGAATTTGTGATACAAGACTTGAAACTTGACATGAGCATTCTTTAAGATCCATAATGATCCATGAAAGTCATTTGAAGTATTAGAAGTCCAATTGTCCTTGTGCAAGCTCAAACCCTAATTTTGAGGTATCAGTGTTGATGAGATGGCTTGATCTAGTCAATACTTGTGCAAACTTGAGCTTTTGAAAATCTTTATGAGAAATGTCTTGAGAAAAGAGAGGGAAAATTTTGGTGTACAACAGCTTCCCCTGTTCAATCTTCTTAAACCTGAAGAGGTCGATTGGTGAGTCCGCCATTCGTGACTTGAAGGTGGAAGATGATTGAACACTAGAGTGCCCAGAAATTTGCACTCGCTTGCATGAGATGAATTGTTTGTTGATTATCGGGAATGGGCTTAGAGATGCCATTTGGAGAGATGATGGAGAGTTATCGGAGATGGGCTTATAGATGCCATCCAAAGGTGATTGTTGATAGAAATTAGACTAAGTCTAAGCTTGACTGTAACTGGGAGAAGTATAAAAAAAAATCTTTGGCCGATTTAATCTGAGTCGGAAGACGTTGTGGGATAAGTATCAGAATAATATCCATAACTGGATCGTATCTGACTCGTATCTAAAATATGTACTGAATGAGTGTCAGAATGACATCCGCATTTGGATCGTATCTGAACTGTATTTGAGAAATTTGCTGAATGAGTGTCAGAATAACATCCGCATCTGGATCGTATCTGAATTGTGTTTGAGAATGGTACTGAATAAGTGTTAGAATAACATCCGCATCTGGATCATATCTGAACTGTATTTGAAAGATGTATTGAATGAGTGTCAGAATGACATCCGTATCTAGACTGTATTCGAAAGAATCTAGAATAAGTATCAGAATGACATCCACATCTGGATCGTATCTGAACTGTATTTGAAAGACGTATTGAATGAGTGTCAGAATGACATCCTCATCTGGATCGTATATGAACTGTATTTGAAAGATGTATTGAATGAGTGTCATAATGACATCTGCATCTAGATCGTATCTGAATTGTATTTGAGAGAATCTGGAATAAGTATCAGAATGACATCCACATCTGGATCGTATCTGAACTGTTTCTAGAGAGAATCTGGAATAAGTATCAGAATGCCATCCGTCTTTGGATCGTATCTGGACTATATCTAGAAGAGAATCTAGCATAAGTGTCAGAATGTGATCCGACTGTATCTAGAAGATAATATGGAATAAGTGTCAGAATATCATCCGTATCTTGACTGTATCTAGAAGAGAATATAGAATAAGTATCAGAATGTCATCCGTATCTAGATCGTATCTGAACTGTATTTGAAAGAGAATCTGGAATAAGTGTCTGAATGTCATCCGTCTCTGGATCGTATCTAAACCATTTCTAGAGTGAATCTAGAATAAGTGTCAGAATGTCATCCGTCTTTGGATCGTATCTGGATTGTATCTAGAAGAGAATATGGAATAAGTGTTAGAATGTCAACTGTCTATGGATCATATCTGGACTGTATCTAGAAGAGAATCTGGAATAAGTGTCAGAATGTCATCCGTCTTTGGATCGTATCTGAACCATTTCTAGAGTGAATCTGGAATAAGTGTCAGAAGGTCATCCGTCTCTGGATCGTATCTGGACTGTATCTAGAAGAGAATTTGGAATAAGTGCCAGAATGTCATCCGTCTCTGGATCGTATCTGGACTGTTTCTAGAGTGAATATGGAATAAGTGTCAGAATGTCATCCGTCTCTGGATCGTATCTGGACTGTATCTAGAAGAGAATCTTTGGCTGATTGTATTTGACAAACGATAGACTATTGACGAGATCTAACTGTTTGGGAACCGTCCTGAAAAGATAAAGTTAGTTTTGTGCAAGGGCATGATGTGTGTAATGTATTGCGTAATGATGCTCTCGGAATGAATGAGAATGCTATACGTGTTTCATATGCATATGCTATGATGTATGAAATGTGAAATATTGTTGAAGTGTATCTTTGTCTGAAAAATAAATCCACGACAAATTGTTGGGGAGTATTGGGGATACTAACTCCCGGATTACTGCTAGAGATGAAGAATCTGTGTATCTTCAACTTTGTTTAGAATACTTCCGCTGGGGATTCTTGATTATTTGTTTGAAGAAGCTCCGTTGGGGATGTGCTGATTTATGTTTGGGGAATTAAGTTCAGGAACTTTGGTTGTCCGTTTCTCTACTGGGGAAACTTGACTGGGGAGAATAAAAGTTAACTGGTATCTGGTCGAATTCCAGGCTTTACAGCAACCTTCTGAGGATAGTAACGATTCCGCTGGGGACAAAGAGGTTTTGTCTGTTGATTTGTAATAGCCTGAGAAAAATACTTGTGTTGGGAAATCTGTAGTTTGTTGGGGGAAATAAACCCTGTTGAGGAGAATATTTTGAAGACCTTATTGGGGAGATGAATTATTTTGGGGAGAACTACGCAAGGTTTCTTTTTCAGTTAAGACCAACTCAGTTGGGGAATGTCAGAATGAATCTGAGCCTTGATTGTATTTGAGGAGATATTGAACGAGTATTAGAATGACATCCATATTTGGATCGTATCTGAATTGTATCTGTAGGAGAGCCTGGAATGAATGTCAGAATAAATCTGTATTTAGATTATATCTGCATTGTGTCTAGAAGATGATAAACTACTGATGATTTCCATCCGTTTGGGAACTGGCACGATGTGGGCGTTTGTTTGGAGAAGATCAAACTCCTCTATCCTTTGGTGAGTTTGACTATGTCATCGGCTCGAGGATGCCCAACTTTTGTTTGAAGATGCTTCTGCGCTTGTCAGGGATAGCCTTGTAGAGGTGGCTCTGGAGACTTCACTGGGGATCACCTTATGAAAGGGACTTTGTGGGGATTGGTCACTGTAAGTGTTGTAGCACCTCCAGAAAATGTTTGCTTGGTTGTACATGACCATTTACTGGAATTCACGTTTAATGCCCTAAGTGATTCCGATGGAGACCTGCCCCTGGCTATCCAGGACTTTATGAGAGATTTCTTGGAATCTTGACATGACTGCCACAGATGAGTTGGACAATAACATGTCATGCCCCCTTGATTATGGGATATTTGTCATTGGCAGTGTCTTCCTATTTGAAGTGATTCTGTTTCTTGAGAGAATTTCCGTTCATTGGATATTCGTCATGCGGATTTCTCCATTTGTTAAACAATTATCCATATGCAAAATGCGGTATTCAAACAATTAGCCAGATGATGTGTGTGGCTATTTTCCCCTACCTGTCATGTTTCTATAACACTACTCTGGTTCTGTCAGCCTCACCAGGCGAGCCGCAGTTAAACTAGACTCGCTAGGTCTTTGCCAGCCGAGCAACAAGGTGTTTTCTACTGACTTGGCTCGTCCGGAGCTTGCCTCTAGCTCCCCAGCCAACTTGACAACATTGACAAAATGTTTGCTTATTGTTTTCACCATAACTCGAGAATCGTAATTCCAATTGATACGAGACTTGAAGCATTAAAAAGATAGTATAACGATCTATCTTATGATGAAATGAAAATATGATTTTACGCTAATAATTGATAGGATAGTGATGATAAACTATCATGTATGATATGATGAGATTGAATTTGGTTAAATACCTTGTTCCATGTTTCCACCATAAAACCGAAATGGTAGCTCAGATTGATGTTAGGTAGGAAGCATTGGAAAGATAATCCAATGGTCTATTTCACGATGATGAGAAATCATGAATTAAACCAAGGATGTTTGGTGAATGATGATAAAGGTTATGGGCTTTATGTGAATTGTTGTGTATTGGTAATGAATTTCTTATGTGTGCTTATGAATCATATTATGAAGTATGCTTTGAACAATATTATGAATTGTTGTTTGTGCTTAATAACCTGAATAATATTAAGATGATGATAAGTTAGGATAATTAGGATGACATTATGTGAATGCATTAGTAACATGGTTTAAGTTAGGATAGAAGAGTTAGACGGTGATGTTCGGACACAAGGATACATCGGTGTGTATCGTGGATGAATAGTCATTACTAATGAACCAAATTGCAAACCAATGAGATTTTTATGGAACATGGTGTTTTTTGGGAGGGTGGAAGTAATCATCTAGTGATTAGCAGTTAATCGCATTCCTTTTGAAAAATAAATCATGAATTCAGAAATAACCCATAGCGTGACCACCCCATAATTCAATGCTAATGAAAAGTAAGAATTGGGATATAAGAACTATAAATTCGCATACCTCATAAATGAGTTAGAGTACCTTAGAGGAGAGATTTAACTCATAAATTGGTTCGAGTCCCATAGAGCGGTGGACCTCAAATTGGGTTAGAGTCCAATACGAGGAAGAAGGCTCGAAATGGGTTTGAGTCCCATAGGAAGCGATGATTCTTATAATTGGGCACGAGTCCCATGAAGGATTCAAAATCAACAAAATTCAAAGTATGTGTACAAGGATCTGTGACTCGTGTCGATAATCCTAGACATAGGGTTGGTCGGGGAAAGATACCTTGGTATGGTTTCTGAATGAGTTATTGATTTGAGTTGATGAACTCAAGCATACATGTTCCCCTAGATGATTAATTATTTATTCATTAACATGGCTTAAGTTAGGAAATCGATTAGAGCCCTTTTAGAGCCGAGTGGACACATAGGATAGGGGAACTCACTTAGATTATTATCTCAACCACTATTATTGTTGTTTTAGGTGTTTCTTTGTAGGTTAAAGGTAAAGGAAGGCTTTCTTTGTTGATGTTTCTAGCAAACTGACGTTTGGTCATGATTTTCCACTGTGGCTTTTCTTTAGATCGTGTTTCTTAGATCTTAGTTTTGTTTAGGCACTCTTGTATATCATGTGCAATAATTATATTTTATTTTGGACATGTATATATAAGGATGTTGTTAGGAACTTGTGTTGTATCACTACATATTAACATTACGTTAATCTGTTTTCTAGATGTATGTTATACGAGGTGTTACAGTTTCCTTTGCAAATTCTCTTTTTGACCTCCTATGATTGGTAAAATAAAAAATAGACTCTTGAAATATAAATATCAGCAATTATCTATGGGTTGTTAGATTGTGTTACTCATTTTTTTCCTGTCTGGTCTTCCATCTTTTTATGAAAAAGACTCTATCTAATAGTGTCTTTAAAATTGAATCTTTTGTTAAAAAAAATTATGGGAGAGCTATAAAAATTCTTTGGGTGCTATTTACTTGTGTTTTTAGTAAACAATCATAAGTTTATTTCACTTAAGATATTAACTCGAAAAATTTCAAAGAGATATTGTATAAACACATGTAGAGAAAAGTGTGTGTTTTGGGTCTAGAGTGTTTGAATAACAAATAACTGGGCGCAAACAATAAAATTTGGATAAAGATAATAGATGAGAAACATAGTAACTAAAGTAAATGACATTTAACATAAAAACTGTTGAGAAACCAAGTACCATGCTAATAACTGCATTTATAACTGCTTTGAACTTCTAAACTTCCTTTGTTGAGAGTCGACCAAACCACATAATACCGAGTCATCTCCAAATCACAAAATATTTGGAATCAAGAAATATTCTAAGTCCCTAATGTCTAGTGAACATGTCGACTTTGACAACGTGTGATCGGTCACCAATTCTACTAGTTTTCATCTATCTATTCGACATGAATCCACGAAAATCAGTAACACTTTGGTTGTGAAGATTTTTTACTTTTCCAATTTTCCTTTATCGCAATATTTTTAGTATACATTTATATCTTTTTGTTGCATTTGATGTGTTTTCTTGGTAGTGGTTTATGTTATCAGATTCAGGCAAAAAGCCCAATGGTCTTGCGCGAGGAAAATGGGAGTCCTGATGCTGAGAAGAAGAGTTTTGGAGCTATAGGGGTCCTGACATGGCCACCCGTGTCACCTAACACGGATCGTGTTAGGAGAAGATGCACAACTTGCAATCTGGGTGAAGAGACAGAGGTTGACACGGGTGCCCGTGTCACGTGACATGACCCGTGTCAAAACACTGCATAGAGCGTGCCAGGAAGCAAGAGATAGAAGCTGACACGGGCGCCTGTGTCACACGATACAGCCTATGTCAAAACACATGCATGAGAGCATGACAAGAAGCGAGAAGCGGAGAATGACACGGGTGCCCGTGTCGGTCAAAATACTAAGATGTCTGATTTTTGGAATTTTACGAGGATTGGAGAATCAAGGGTATTTGGGACATTTCGGCATAGATGAGGAATGACCTAGCAATATTTAGACCTGTTTCTGAGAAGAAAACCGATACTTTTTTGAATGATTGAAGAATTTCACGCTGAAGGAGTGAGTTTAAAGAGTTTTGGAGACGGAAAATCTTTCAGGTGCATAAGCAATTGAAGATCTACAACTCCAACCTTTTTGTAATGTCTAACTCTATTATTATCATTGTTGTTCTTTTGAATTCTATGAGAGGATAAACCCCCAATGCTAGAGGATGTCCCTGATTTGGCATTACAATGATACTAATCTCTTTATTTTATCAACATATTAGTTATTTTTCATCAATTTAATTGTTTCAGATTATAATATTGTTTTGCCCTGCCGGACCAATAGGGTTTACTATTCTTAACACAATAGAACTGGACAGTTGTGTTAGAGTTTTATGAAATAATCATATTGTAGAAGATTGCACCTAGGACTAGGGTAATCCTATAATAACCAGATAAATTTTTGATAATCAAATGCTTGACTTCTTCACTAATTTGAATGGATATTGAAATTAGGGTAGAAGATAAAGGTTTTTCACTAAGGACTTAGGGAAGAATAATCTTAAGAATTGGTAGTTGAGGTTAATGAACTTGTTGAAAAGATCAAGAGTTAAGGTCATTAAGTGGCAAATCATACACTTACTCCTAGCATGTTGCTCATTATTATAAAAAGTCATAATTTACTTTCTCCTCATTACTAGTATTATTAAAGTTTAAATCCCAAATCTAAACCCACCATCTTGTTTTTGTTTAATTGAACCACATATTCAACTAGGTAGTCATACGCAGTCATCGAGATTAATATCTTGGGAAATTCACACTATTACTACATCACGAAAATAGTACACTTGTTATTTTTTCGATAAAGTTTTTGGCGCTATTGTCGGGGACTGCCAAAATACAGAGTTGATCACGGTTCAATTGAAATTTTGTTTCTCTGCAATTAAAATTTTATTTCTTTGTCATTATTTCTATTATTACTAAATTCTAATTAATCTTTTATGCGAGGAAAGGCCTCAGCTAAATTTCCTTTTGACGCAGAGGTTGAAAGAAATTTTCACAAAAGGCAAAGAGAAGAAAGATTATCTAGACTAGCATCCAGAGAAGAACGTATTCCAAATCATTCTGGTTCTGATTTAGAAGATCCTTCGGAGCATAAAGAGACAGATTTAGAGCCAGAAGCTATGGCCGAAAATCAACCTGAGAGACTTCTTGGTGGCTATGGTGGAACAAATGCACTGGCTGGTCGACTAATTATTATGAACCAACCATGAATGTACCAAATTTTCAGTTGCATCCTAGCACTATCACTCAGCTTGAGATGAGATCCTTCTTTGGAAGGGTTAATGAGAATGCCAACAAGCACTTACAAAGATTTCTACTAATGAGCACCACTTTGAAGATAGATGGACATACTGAGGAGCAGAAAAGTTGTGGATGTTCCCGTTCACTTTAGATGATAAGGATAAAGAGTGATTTTATTCCCTTCCAGCTGGTAGCATTACTTTTTGGGAAGAGATGGAAAAATAATTCCTAAATGAGTACTTTCCAGCATCAGTATTCATGAGAAAAAGATATGAGATACTAAATTTCAAGCAGAAAGAGGGTGAGTCGCTAGGATATTCTTATAAAAGATTCAAAAGACTCCTTATGGCTTGTCCCACTCACAATTTTGATCAGATTGAGCAGATGCATATGTTTATGAATGGCCTTAGGATTAAAACCAAATAGCTAATTGACACAACAGTTGGTGGCTTATCTAATTTTTCAACAACCACTGGTATCAAAAAGATAATAGAAGCCATTGCTGCAAATGAGCATCTGAAATTATATGACAGGGTTGCAAGCCAACCAGAGGGAGTACTTGATTTGAAGTTAGAAGCCAACAAGTAAATAAAAATTGAAGAAACTATTGCTGTAGAAGTAGAAAAGAAGCTGAAGGCGATGCATGTCAATATACAACAAGTGGCTCAAATTCAACAAGGTCAAATTGCTATTTGTGAAATTTGTGGTGGACCACACTTGACTGTGCATTGTCTTGCAACTGCTCAACAAATTAAAGATATCAAATTCCTAAAGCAGAATAACCCTTGTTCTAACACCTACAATCCTGGGTGGAAGAATCATCAAAATTTTGCCTGGAGGGATAAAAAAGGAAATACTCAACAGTAGGGGCAAAGCCAATACCAGAATCAGTATCAGCAACAATAGCAGCAAGCTCCAAAGAAAGCAGATTTTGAGATAGCATTGAAAAGATGGCAGCTCATAATATTCAATTTCAAGAGGAGACACGGAACAATCAGAATAACACTTCCGCTTCAATTAAAAATCTAGAAGTTTAGACGGGACAAGCAGCACAACAACTAGTGAATGCTCAAGCACCTGGAACTCTACCTGGAGGAACTGTTACGAATCCAAGAGAAAATCACAGTGTGAATGTAGTTGTGACCAGATGAGGTACGTTGGTTGGAAATGTCGAAAATGAGGGAATAAAAGAAGGGGGCTTATTAGAAGTGGATCTAGAAATCAGAGATGACCCAAAGCAAGCTGAGGAAGTGGTCACACAACCAGTCGTAGAGAAGGAAAAGCAGAAAAATCCTAAGAAAAAAATCATTCTCCCTTATCCTACAAGAACAAGGAAGAAAGATCTTAATGAGAATTTTTTTGAGAAATTTATGGAATTGTTCAAGAAACTTGAGATTAACATTCCTTTTGCCGAAGCTCTGGAACATATTCCTATCTATGCCAAATTCATGAAGGACATCATATCCAAGAAACGTTCAAATCGAATTTGAGCCGGTAATTCTAACTGAAACATGCAGTGATATTTTGCAGGGTCTTAAAATTATTATGAAGAAGAAAGACTGAGGTGCGGTTACTATTCCTTGCACCATTGGAGATATTTCATTCAAGAAGGCACTTATTAATTTAGGGGCTAGTGTAAGCCTGATGCCACTTTCAATTTTTAAGAAGCTTGAACTCAGTGAGGTGCAAGACACTCGTATGCCGCTTTAGTTTACAGATCATTCAGTAAAAAGACCGTATGGTATCGTAACCAATGTTCTTGTGAAGATTGACAAGTTTTCGTTTCCTGTTGATTTCGTGGTTCTTGAAATGCCATAAGATGAAGAAATACCGCTAATTCTAGGAAGACCTTTTCTAGAAATGGGAAGATGTATGATAGATATTGAGGAAGGTACCATGACCCTCAAGGTCTATAATGAGAAGCTAAAAATTAATGTGTGAGAAACCATGAAATTCAAATATGAGGAAAATACAAGTAAAAGTATTGAAGTGTTGTACACAGTGTTCATTCACTCAGTTCAAAGCAAAACTCATGAGTTACCTTTTGAGAGAGGTCTTAGCTTGTCAATTTCTAAAAGCAATGAGGAAATAGATGAGAAAGAATCTGAAGTGCTATCTATGTTTGAAGCACAACCTCCATGGAATAGTTCAAAACCATAACAGTGGGAAGATTTAAGACCACCACAATCTCATGAAGAAAAACAAGAGGTGAAAAAGGGAACAAAGTTGAAACAGTTGCCTAAAAATCTTAAGTATATCTTTCTTGACACTGATGAGAAATGTCCAAATATTATCAACTCTAGCTTAAAAGAAGTTCACGAAGACCAACTCATCAAAGTGCTCAAGAAATACAAGGGTGTTATCGAATGGGCCATTGAAGATTTGAAAGGTATTAGTCCCACAGTTTGCATGCAAAAGATATTGATGGAAGATAATAAGAAACATGTTGTCCAGCCTCAAATAAAACTCAACCCTGCTATGAAAGAAGTTGTCCGAAAAGAGGTTGTGAAGCTATTAGATGTGGGTCTTATTTACCCTGCATTCGACAGTGCATGGGTGAGTCCTGTTCATGTGGTACCTAAGAAGGGGGGGACAAATGTAATAAAAAATAAGAAGAATGAATTGATTCCTACCAGAACCGTTATAGGTTAGATATGTATAGATTACCGAAGATTGAATACTACTAGAAGAAAATACCATTTTCCCTTACCATTCATTGACCAAATGTTGTAAAAGTTAGCTGGTCATGATTACTAATATTTTCTTGATAGGTATTCGAGATAAAATCATATTGTGGTAACTCCAGAAGATCAAGAGAAGACTGCGTTCACATGCCCTTATGGTATTTTCTCCTATAGGAGAATTCCATTTGGATTGTGTAATGCACCTGCTACTTTTCAGAGATGCATGACCTCCATATTCACTGAAATGCTTGAAAAGCACATGGAAGTGTTTATGGATGATTTTTCAGTCTTCAAATCTTTTGAGAATTACTTGAAGAACTTATTATGGTGTTAAAAAGATGTCACTAGACCAATTTAATTCTAAATTGGGAGAAGTGTCATTTTATGGTGCGTGAAGGTGTAGTGTTGGGTCACAAAATTTCCCATAAGGGAATTGAAGTTGACAAAGCCAAAGTGGAGGTGATAACAAATTTACGCCCACCAGTGAATGAGAAAGGAATAAAATTTTTCTTAGGACATGCGGAGTTTTACCGTAGGTTCATAAGATATTTTTTTAAGATTGCAAAGCCTCTCACTAGTCTTCTAATGAAGGACATACCATTTCTTTTTGATAAAAAGTGTGGCGAGGCTTTTGAAACTTTAAATAATAAGCTAGTGTCTTCCCCGATAGTAATTTCTCCTGATTGGTCTCTGCCCTTTGAAATATGTGTGATGTAAGTGATATAGCAGTAGGGGCAGTTCCAGGACAGAGAAGAGAAAATATCTTGCATGTGATCTACTATGCAAGCCATGTGTTGAATCCAACCCAGATGAACTATGCAACCACTGAAAAGGAATTGTTAGTAGTGGTGTATTATTTTGACAAATTCAGGTTTGAAGGTAATTTTTTATACTGACCATGTTGCTTTGAAATATCTTTTTTCTAAACCGGAATCAAAACCAAGGTTGTTGAGGTGGATCTTACTCTTGCAAGAGTTTGATATAAGATTCAGGACAAAAAGGGATGTGAAAACACCGTTACTAATCACTTATCCAGAATGTCGCCAATAGAATAAACAGAGGAGAAGCACCCTGTTGTACCCAAAATTTTTCCCTCTCATGTCTCAAGATATTTCCTACAAATATCTTCAATGCCTCAAGTTTGCGCAAGTAACGACTAGGTCAAACAATCTTCTCAACACTGGTGCCTCAAATTAGGGTTTGAGTTTGTACAAAGGCAGTCGAATTTCTAATGTTTCAAATGACTTTCATGGATAATTATGGACCCTCAGGATTACTTCTGTCAAGTTTCAAGTCTTGGATCACAATTTTCGAAGAAAGTCATTCAAATTATTAAAAGGGAAAATGGGTAAAATTAGGGTTTTGACTGGAAATGACCGAACTTAAATTTTTGACCTAATACCTGACTTATTGGTTGGAAGCATGATTTCAAGGATCCAAGCGCGTCGTTTTGACCTAATCACATATTTCAATTCATCTCCTGAGATCAGTGGATTGATAGACGAAATTCGGTCAGCTGGTGGAAAAAAGTCAAACTTTGACTTTTTGACCAAAATTGAGTCCCAAAAATCACATTTCATCAAGATATCCAAAATATGAAATTTGATCATTAAAAATCAAGAGAGTAAAAAATATAACTTTTGCAAGACTTGGAAATGTTTCTAAGTATTTTCTATACTTGTTAATAATTCAAGATTGTCACAAATAACTCAAGATGTTACAAATAATTCAAGTTATTACAAAGTTGCATTTTTGCAAGATTACAAATCCTAAACTTTGTCTTGTTTGAAATTTTTCCTTTGACTCAAAACCTTGCCACAATACTTTGTCTTTGATACAATCTGCATAAATTTCTCCACAAACCAGATTTTGTATCATGCTACAAATAATGTTGTCCAAGCCTGATGTACTGCCCACATAACATCCCAAAACCATGTCAAAAAATAGCCCTGCTATGCTATCTCTAAACATTGGCACAACACTCCAAAATTACTGCAAAACAACCCTGCTATGCTGCTCATAACCCAGTCCAAGCCTGCATTATCTCAACCCCATATTTGCACCAAATTAGCATATAAGAGATGCATCAAAAAAGCTATAAAGAAAGCATACCTAAATTGTTCAAATTGTTATTTGTTTCCCTCCCAAAATCCCAGCAAAACTTCCTCTATAAATAGACTGTTTTCACAACAAACAAGGGTTGGCTTTTAGAGAGAGAATAGAGATTTTTTGAACAAAAAAATAACAACATTCTTTGTAACCTTTGCTCATTCAAAAAACCAGATCTACTTTCATTCAAAACAGAACCTCAATCCACTATTCCATCTTACAAACTCTCCCATAAACCAAACAGGATAAAACACACTGAGGCACATTGTTTCTATATTCCCATGAGCATTTCTAGCCATCTCGTTATTATGTTTATCTTTTGTTAACCCCTGTTGAGCGTGTATCCCATTGTTTGTTATAATCTGTTAACACATGGTAAAACACATCTTACCCTGCTCGGCATAAGTGTTATTGATTTTTGAATCGGTGCAAAGTTCTAAGTTCGGGGTAGCACACCAATGATGAGAAGGGAAAATGCAGAAAAAAAATGACAAGGAAGAAAAATGTTGAGACACACACATGTCTTGAAAAGAAGAAAAAAAAGAGAAAAACTTGAGAAATAAGCACTTGCCTAAGAAAAGAGACTCAAGGACCTTTGAAATGCTCAAAATAGAAAGTGCATTTAACCACAGAGTTAGAAAGAAGGGTGCTATCAAATATCCATTGTTATAAAAGAAGTACAGAGGAAAGAACAACAACATGGATGTTGAGCCTACAACCCTTTGCATATCCATTTTATTTGTTTATCCCACGTACCTAAGCCCCGTCACATCCAGAAGACCTCAAAAAGTTTATGCAGTCTGCGTAATGAATGTAGAATTTATTCAAATTTAAGAGTTTGATATTGCATATGCTGGATTATGAGTGAAAAAACACTTTAACCCTGAGAGACTTGGTTATAAGTGTGATCGGATCACAGGTGAAGAAGTACTTTTACTTGGAAGTGTAATAGACAGCTTAGAAGGCCGAAATCTTGACTAGGATGGTGGAGATCGAGTTGCAAAAGACATCGGTTGTATTGTGGTAAAAATGAATTCAGGGGTGACCTTGCTCTGTTGTCTCATAAATCACTCGAGGACAAGAAATGAGCTAAGTTTTGGGTTGTGATCGGTCACCAATTCTATTAGTTTTCATCTATCTATTCGGCATGAATCCATGAGAATCGATAATACTTTGGTTCTTTTGTCTATTGTTTTTGAAGATTTTTTACTTTTCCAATTTTTCTTTCTCATTGTATTTTTAGTATACGTTTATATCTTTTTATTGAATTTGATGTGTTTTCTTGGTAGTGGTTTATATTGTCAGATTCAGACAAAAATCCCAATGTTCCTGTACGAGGAAAATGGGAGTCCCAATGTTGAGAAGAATAATTTTGGAGCTACAAGGATCCTGACACCGCCACCCGTATCACCTAACACGAGTCGTGTCAGGAGAGGATGCACAACTTGCAATATGGGTGAAGAGACAAAGGTTGACACGGGTGCCCATGTCATGTGACACGGTCCGTGTCAAAACACCTGCATGGAGCATGCCAGGAAGCAAAGGACATAAGCTGACATAGGCATCCATGTCACACGACACGGCCCGTGTCAAAACAACTGCATGAGAGCATAACAAGAAGTGAGAAGCAGAGGATGATATGGGTGCATGTATCGCATGACACGGCCCGTGTCGCTCAAAATGCTAAGATGTCTAATTTTTGGAATTTTAAGTGGATTGGAGCATCAAGGATATTTGGAACATTTTGACATAGTTGAGTAATGACCTAACAATATTTAGACCTGTTTTTGAGAAGAAAACCGATACTTTTTTGAATGATTGAAGAATTTCACGTTGAAGGAGTGAGTTTGAAGATTTTGGAGATAAAGAATCTTTCAGGCGCGAAAGCAATTAAAGATCTACAACTCCAACCTTTTTGTAATGTCTAACTCTATTATTATCATTATTGTTCTTTTGAATTCTATGAGAGGCTAAACCCTACAATGCTAGGGGTGTCCATGATTTGGAATTACAATGACAGTGATCTCTTTGTTTTATCAACATATTAGTTATTTTTCATCAATTTAAATATTTCAGATTATAATATCGTTTTGCCCTGTTTGACAAATAGGGTTTACTTTTCTTAACACAATAGAACTGGACAGTTGTGTTAGGGTTTTATGAAATAATCATATTGTAGAAGATTGCACCTAGGACCAGGTTAATCCTATAATAACCAGATAAATTCTTGATAATCAAATGCTTGACTTATTCACTAATTTGAATGGATATTGAAATTAGGGAAGAAGATGACGATTTTTCACTAAGGACTTAAGGAAGAATAATCTTAAGAATTAGTAGTTGAGGTTAATGAACTTGTTGAAAAGATCAAGAGTGAAGGTCATCAGGTGGAAAATCATACACTTACCCCTAGCGTGTTACTCATTATTATAAAAGTCATAATTTACTTTATTCTCATTACTAGTATTGTTAAAGTTTAAATCCCAAATCTAAACCCACCATATTATTTTTGTTTAATTAAACCACGTATTCAACTAGGTAGTCATATGCAGTCCTCGAGATCGATATCTTGGGAAATTCCCACTATTACTACATCACAAAAATAGTACACTTGCTATTTTTCTGATTAGCGTGTCAAAGGGTTGCTTTATGAAACCCTTTTCAAGATTTTGGGCATGTTTTGAAGAGAGAGTGATCATAATCTTGTAGATTTTTTTTTAGATTCTTCCAAATCATGCTTACCACGCTAGTCGAACTACTTTAGTCGACGTGGTTAATAAGTCAACGCTTTCAGTTGATACTTCTTGACACTTAGAATTTTTTCAACTTAGTGATTAACATCCTTTGTTGACTTTTCTTAGCTAGAATTTCCAAGATAACAAATGCCCCCTAAAAAATCCACTTTCAATTATATGTATCAGATGGAAGAAAGGTGGCATTTTTGTGGTTGTTCGACAATGTTTTTAATAACCTATATACGTCACATCAACTAGATGCTTTTTAGTCATCTTGATTACTTTCTACCTAAACCTTCAAGTCACGGACAAACTGCAGTTAATAATCATTTCTTTGATTCCCAAGGAAAATCAGGTCCATACGATTAAACTTCATTAAAGAAAAATATTTAATAAAAATTTCTTTAAGAAATTCAAACTCCACGTGTCCATTTTTGCAGCGTCTGTTCTACCCCAAAATTTTCCCTCTCATTTCTCAAAGAATCACTCTGAACCCCAAGCCTTGAATTGCAATTTTTTTCCCAAGAAAGTCATCCACAAGTGCAAAATAGTCATTTGCACACTGAAAAGTCAAACTTTGACTTTTGGATCAAAATCAAATTTCAAGAATCATATTTCATCAAGACATGATGAGATATGAAGTTTATTTAATCTAGAAATTCAAAAGTAAAAAACTACTTTGGAAAAGTCAAAATTCTAAATACTTAGAATTTTTTCTAAGTGTTTAAGAAATATGACAAGCTCAGAACTTCTGGCCAAATTTTCACCATGATGCAAGCTGATTCTGGAAGAAATTTCGATACAATAGTTATAGATTTCAATGAGATCTAAAACATTGCAGAATAGAACTTCTCCTAGAAATGTTGGGATTTCAAGTTATAACTCCTCAAAGACACGTCCATGAAACTAAAGCACTCAGCAAATTCTGGACACTTTCAAAACAAATTTTGGTCAGAACTTCTGGGCCAATTTTCAGAAAGTTTCAGTCAGAGTTTGCAAGGGTAATTCAAAGAAGGTTATAAAGCATGCTGCAAGCTTCCTGGAAAGTCTGAGAACTCCTTCAGAACATGCTGGAGCAAGGAGATACAAAGATCGAAAGTTGGTTGTTCATTCTGAATTATGTTGAAACTGAACTTCTGATCCAAAATTAAGCAATGATGCAGAATCTCACATTGCAGGATTTCTGGTTTGATAAGTCTCATCATCATTTAATGCTCACAACCACTTTTGAGTCTTTATCCAAAGGATTTCCCCACGTGTGGCATAAAAGTACCATTACTGTCTTGGAAAAACAAAACTCTTGTACAAGAGTGTGTTGGGCCCATGTGTTGCTTTTGCTTTTGAAGTTACCTTTCCTTAAATCATGCTTACAGACCCAGCTTAGGCATGGATAAAACCTGCTAACCACCATGCTTGCTACAAGAACAAGGCAACACCCTAGCATATGAAGGCTATATTCAACGCTTCGGTCAGAACTTGACCAAATCCCAAAACCTTGTTTATACAACCTGCTGCACTGCTATAGCACAGACCTATAACCAATATTTATTTCAGCCTATGCCTGCATCCCATAATTGCACCAAACTAGCATACGAAGACTGTGATCAAAAGGCAAGGGAACATGATGCCAAAAAGGTCAGAATCCCATTTGTTTTTCCTCCAAAAAATCACAAGAAATCCACCTATAAATAAGTTGCTCCATAACACTTGCAAAGGGTTGGCTTTTGGAGAGAGGGAGAGAATTATCAAAGAGAGAAAAGAAAACAGTGAAAACCTTCGCAAATCCTAAACAAAACCTTTGTTCTCCCCTTTGAATCAAAGAACATAACCACTATTTTGTTACTCTCGCTGACACCAGAACATCTGAAGGCAACAGCTCAAAGCTCCAAGCCCACGCTCCAGATTCAAGGTAAGTCTTTCTTACTTTGCATCTTTTCATTCAGAACATCATTAAATATATAAATATCACAGTATTGACGTTGTCCATATCATTGCATAAGTAGAAAAACTGTGGATCAGAACTTCTTGATTAGGTCTAGACTCAGATTTAGGATTAGAACTTCTATAAACTATTATGCTGTTATCCTTCTGATTTGCTGTTTAATAAGAACTGAATAAATTACTGATGTGCTGATTAAGAGTTGAAATATGAAATAGAACTTCTGATGTTCACTCACAGTTTTAGCACAACACAGAACTTCTGAGTTCTCCTCACTGTTTTAACATACATAACTTCTATGATTTTCCCACTGTTTAACCACACTGAACTTCTGATATTCACTCGCTGTTAATGCACACTGAACTTCTGATGTTCACTCACTGTTTTAGCAGATGCTGATCCTCTGAGTTCTCTTCACTGTTTTAATATACAAAACTTCTAAGATTTTCTCATTGTTCTAACATTCAGAAGTTATGCATATAGCAACCCAGAACTGTTGTGTTTTCCCTCTAACGTTTCTTGCAGGACCTCAGAATGTACCAATCCAGAACTTCTGATTCCACTGACGTTCCTTTCTGAGTCACCACGCGCCTGGCTTCAGATCTTCTGATCCTTGTTATTTCGCTTGCAGTAGCACATTGTTTCTATCTTTCATTTATTTTCCTTTTTATCATTTTTAAAATCAATTCCTTTTTTTTCATTAATATAAAAAGACATAAAAATATTTTCTTTTATTAATTAATTTATTTCTTTTTTTACTTCATTAAGACAAAAAAACCATTTTCTAAACAAGTCCTTCTTTTTGCATTGTACATTTCAATATGGTTGTAATAGTTAAATAGGATTTAAATTCTTGCAAACCCCCATTTATAAATATGTACCCCCCATCCCTAAAATATTGTAATAGCGTAGAACTTTATATTCCCGCAATTTATCGCTTTCCAAGTATAAATGCTAGTAATTAGGGTATGTATGGCAAGACATGAAATCAACAAATAGATAATCCTAATCAAGACTAAATGTATGCAATCAAACACACTTTGCACATATGCACACCTTAGGGTAATCTCACTTGTTGCCTATCGGAAAAAATAGTCATGTCCCTCGAACATGGGCAATTTAGCAAAGACCCCCGATAAAAGATCGTAGTCCCTCGATGACCCTCGATGTTGCCTTCGGTAAACGATCTAGTCCCTAAACAACATTGCTAAAATGTCTCATAGGTTGCCTTCTATGACTATACAAATGTCCCACGCTCGTCCCTTCACATCCAACGATGGGGCTTTTTACCAAAACAATGGTAAGATAGCAACGTCTAAAGGAGGAGGAAAAGAA
This sequence comes from Vicia faba, assembly GCA_948472305.1. NCBI lineage: Eukaryota > Viridiplantae > Streptophyta > Magnoliopsida > Fabales > Fabaceae > Vicia > Vicia faba. The sequence continues at coordinate 1,442,764,490 of OX451737.1, read as the reverse complement.
CACCTAAGACCTTTTGAGTAGGTAGATCGCTCCTAGTTGCTTGCTTGCTCACAACAATAACATTCTATCCACCAACACTCTCACTTTGAAACATTTTCAAAAGATAACACTTTGTATGCGTTCTTATAGAGATGAGAATCATTACAAAGACACCTTTTCAAAATCACTTTCAAAAAACACATCTTTCAAACTTGAAAACATTTTCAAAAGATCCACACTTTGTATACATTCTTACGAACGAGAATCATTACAAAGTTTGCCTAAATGATGGCCTCTTTACAAAATACTTTCAAAAACCACACAAAGCACACATTCAAACAAAAGCAATTGATCTAGTAAGTAACTAAGAGCCCATGGAAAACCATGGATGAAAAGGGTGCTAATACCTTCCCTTTTCATAATCTACCCCCTGAACTCAAGAAAACATCTCTAAAGGTTTTCCTGTGTTTTTTCACCTTTCCTTATTAGATAAAAGAAAAGTCGGTGGCGAATCTTGCTAACCGCAACATTTGCGATCAAACGCAAACAAAAAGTCAGTTCTCCCACTGTATCGCAGAACTGACGACTCTGCTGGGGAATTTTGTAAAAGTGGGGTTACCTTAGGGTTAGATCACATTTACTTGCTTTTTTTTTGTTTGACTTGTATGCTTTACATTTTCGTTCTTTGTTTGGGTTTGAATCCTCCACCCAGATTTGGGATACCTTATAGGTAAGTAGAAATACATTGTGGAAACTGTGCGGGCTATACCGACACAGTCTAAGCAATAGCTACATTAGTGCGTCATATTTGTGGGTACCGATAGCCCTTGAGTAGTCAAGGAGAATACGGGGCCGCTGAGTGATGTCATGAAGCACTAATGAACTTTTAGAACCTTTACTTGACCAACTTGGCCTTTAGGATATAGTGAGATGACCGGATTTGGTGCAGTCCGAAGTTGGTAGATACTCAATGCTACACTCATTGAGGTTTGGTTTTTTGGGATATTTTGCTCGCCATTTAAGAGGCTTGCGCTGAAACAATGCCCGAGAAAACAAATAAATGATATTGAGTTCCTTAGAACTTAGTTACTATTACTATGATAGGTTGAGCCAACTAAACTTCAAGAGGGTACTTACCTACAAACTCCAGGCAAGCCTAAACCTAAGGACTTGTCTACTTTGTGTGAATATGATCATTTGTATATAAACTTGCTTACCTCGCATATTTGTACATAACATTATAACATCATACCATCGCATTTTCAATAGCCGTTTCAAGGATCTCGAGGGCCTATGATGCAGGGTCACGTTGAACCAGACGTCTACCAAGGGGCAAGAGGATTTAATTTCCTCTAACCAAACGTCGTCAAAAATCAAGTACAACAAACCGGAGTCAAAGGCTACAACCCACTTGACATGGTGAGCTTAATTCTCGTGGAAGGACATCCACCGATACAAAGTTCTCCAATCCAAAACTGTAAGTGACTACTAATCCCACGAGATCCTTGAAAACATGCATCCACATATCATGCATTGTTGTACCCCAAAATTTGCCCTCTCTTTTCATCAACATTTCCTCATCCCAAGACTCTTGGAGCTCAAGATCAGGCTAGGGTTTGCTCTACTCAAGACCCCTCCTCGCACTGTTGACCTAAAGTAGGGTTTGAGTTTGCACAAGGATGTTTTGACCTACAATGCCCAAAGTGACTTTCATACTTCATGTTGGACTCACAAGTTTGTTCATACCAAGTTTCAAGCCTTGAATCAAATTTTTGCCCAGTCAATTGGACAATTGTCCCAGAAATCAGCTGTATTGGGGAAAAGGTCAACTGTGGCCAATTGACAGTCAAACCTCATGAATTTTGACCCAAATCAACATTATGAACTCATATGAACCATTTGATCAAGTTTGGATCACAATTCCACAAGAAATTTGATCAGAACACCAAAAGGGCAAAATGGTCATTTTTAGGGTTTTGACTGCACAAAGGAAATTTTTGACTGTTTGACCTAGCCAATGGAAAATCAAGCTCAACCATGGACACAAGGACTCAATTACATTATCTTGGCCCATTCAACAAGTTCAAAAGATCTCAGATGCATAAGATTGACAGATGAATTTTTCAGTCAACTGATCAAAATTTGACTGTATACTGAAAAGTCAAACTTTGACTTTTTGGTCAAAATCAAGTGCCAAGAGTCATTTTTCATCAAGACATGTCAAATTATGTAACTTGTTCATCAAGAAACCCAAAATTGCAAATTAAGGTTTAAAATAGAAAAATTTCATAACTTAGAAATTTTCTAAGTTATAAAATTTTCCTATTTTTTCCTAACTTTGTCCCATTTTTTCACCAAGATGCAAATGGATTCAAACAAAACTTGTAACATGAAAGTTGTAGTTCATCACAAAGTCTACAACTTTTATTCAAAAAGTTTTCTAAAAAGAAGCTTGGATCTCAAGTTATGAGTTTGGGAACAAGGGTACCTAAAACTTTTAACTTAGAGAAATTTTGCCCTAGTTTAGGCAGGATTTTGACCCATATTCTTGGCCATTTTTCACATAGTTCCACTTAGAGTTTAGAGTTTCATTTCAAAGATGGATTATAGTACATGTTGCAAGCTTTCCAAATTTCCAAAGAACTCCTCAAACACCTTTGTGGTTAGGGAGAATCGAATGCTTGAAGTTGGCAAAAACTCACTTTGTAACCATGGCCAATACATGTTCATACCACTTGCCAAATCTGACCAAGCTAGCTTAGTTCACAATTACAGGCCTCTAAACCAATTTTTACTCAATAATTAAATGCAAATCCATTGGTCTAAGGTTTTGTTTTGTACATTAGAGGATTATACACTAGATTAATCCAAAATTAGAAAAAGCAACATTGCCATTTTTGTTTGAATTTTGCTTTATGTCAAAACAACATCCTAGAGCCTTGAACAAGATCTTATGCTGCAAACCAAATCCACAAACTTGGGTCCAAGCTTACACACTGTGTGCAGAGTTAGAGCTAGCCTGTATAGGCCTGCTCTTTGTCACTTCTCATTTTGCTTCATAACCAAGGCATTATGCAAAAAGCCAATATCTCATATATCTGATAAAAACTAACTCAAGCAAAGTTATCAAACAAGTTTCATACACTCTTGCAAGTCAGAAGCACGAGCCTTTCACCCCTAAAGCATCCTCATACTCCAAAACCACTTTTTTCTTGCAAAACAGGGCCAGTTCTGCAAATCACAAGCCACCATCAAATTCCCTCGTGCGTTTTGTCCAAAACTACTTCAAACACATTCCAATGAACCTACCTGAGTTATCCAGACCATTCACAAGTTGCTGTAACTCCATTAACACACATTTCCATTTTTGTTTGGAAGCTTTGCAGGTTGAGTTCTGTAGCACGATTCAGACCACTTCAAAACAAACTAAGCATTGGGAAAGGTACAGTGGACATCAGGCAAGCTCAAAAGAACCTCAGGCACCATTGGAAGTTGCTACTTTGTCCAGCTCGAACTCAACTGAAACAGGTATTTCATGAACTTCTATCTCTCTATTTAGGAATAGTTAGACTTAGGTTTGTGAATGAAAGATGTTGTATTCATAGCCCTGAAACCATACATGTGCTTAGTTTTCATTTATATTAATCGTGCTAGGAGAATTTCATCCATGAACTTTCTGAAAAAACTAGGTTAGAAATTAGGGCTAGAGAAATTCTCTCTGGTCTTTGAGAGTTAGCTTAAGTTTTTTATATGGTTAGATTTGTTGTTTGATGCTCTACAAGTTTTATATTTTGAGTTTTGTCAAAAAAGCACTGAATCAGGAGATACAAGTTTGTGTGGAAAATGCGCGTTTTTTTCAAAGTCTGGAGGAAGAAGATGAAGCTGATGGGCAGGGCTGACTTGTTTTGCTTCTAACACCCCATTTTTCAGTTTCACACCCCCTGGCCCATTTCTTTGTATTTTTATTATTTTTCCATTTTTATTTCATTTCTGACTTTGATATTTTATTTTCTAACATAAAAAATACTTAAAAAATATTTTCATAAATTTCTATATTTATTTGGTATTTATTTCAATTATTTCTAACATTAATACATTAAATACTTTATATTTATTTTGTTTAAACTTAAAAATAATGTAAAAAATACTTTTATTTTCATTTATTATTTTTTTTCACATTTGAAAATATTTTCTTGAAATATATACATTTTTGTAAATAATTTTTTTTTACACACTTAATATATTTAATATATATATATATATATATATATATATATATATATATATATATATATATATATATATATATATATATATATATATATATATATATATATATATATATATATATATATATATATATATATATATATATATATATATATATATATATATATATATATATATATATATATATACTATGTTTTATTAAATAATTAGAATAAAAGACCAAAAATATTACATTTTTATTTTTATCATTATTTATACTAAAAAATGCCCTTTTTTTGAATATATTTCATTTTTATACATATTAATATTTTTTGTACATAAAAATATATATTATATTCATTTTCTTAAGGAATTAGGGTTTTTGCCCTAAAAACAAATAAAATTAATCTTTATTTATTTCTTTACACCTTGTATATTAAAAAAAAATACTTTTGCATACATGAATAAATAAAAACCTTTTTTTGCATAATACATTTTATTCAATATTTATTTATTGTATTTATTTATATATTTTATATTTACATATTATGCCTTGCAAATTCAATATGGTTGTAATAATTTAGGGTTTAATTTCTTGCAAAATAATCCCCAATTCAAATTTGTACCCTCCTCCCTATATCATGTTGTAATAGTGTAAAATTTAAATTCTCGCACCTTTAAATACTTTCAATTATGCCATGATTAGACTTAGGGTTTGTATGCAAAATCAAATCAATAAATAGTTTGACCTAATCAAAGACAAAATGCATGAAAATCAAACACAATGCACACTTGCACCCCTAGGGTTACAATCCACTTGTTGCCTTCAAAAATGGGTCATGGTGTGCATGTCAAGTACTTTGGCAAAACAAAAACAAAACAAAGATCATAGTCCCACGATGACGCTATCTGAGTTGCCTAAACAAAAATGATCAAGTCCCTCAAGAAAATTACAAAAATACTTGACACTATTGTTATCATGGTCTATACAATGACCCGCGCCTGTCCCGTTTAACATCCTAACACAAGGTTATTCATCAAACACAATGGTGAAACAACACTATTAAAAGGGTTAAAAACATAAGAAAGATCTTTGAGTAAAATAGGGTAGACAACTCTTAGTTACTTGATCAAAGCTTGCAAAAAAACATCCTTGCTATCTTCAAAACACACTTCACAACAAAAATTTCAAAACATTTCCCAAATCAAACTTTCAAACATTGAAATCTTTTCAAAAGACAAAAACACCTTTGTATACATTCAAACAAGAATCATTACAAAGGTTTCCACAATGATGGCCTCTTTTCAAAACATCTTTCAAAACCACACACAAAGCACCATTTCAAACAATTGGAGAGCACCATTTCAAACAATTGGAAAGCAAAGCAAGTGATCTAAGTAAGTAACTAAGAGCCCATGGATAACCATGGATAGAAAGGGTGCTAATACCTTCCCTTTCTATAATCTACTCCCTGAACCCAAGAAAACATCTCAAAGGTCTTTCCTGTGCTTTTTTACCTTTCCTTAGGATAAAATAAAAAGTCGGTGTCGACTCTTGCTAAACCGAAACATTTGCGAACACAAACGCAAAACCTCAAGTCAGTTCTCCCACCGTATCACAGAACTGGCGACTTTGCTGGGGAAAATCTTAAAAGTGGAGTAACCTTAGGGCTTAGATCACCCTTTGCATGATTATATTGTTTGCTTTGATTGCTTTACATTTGGTTCTCTTGTTTGGGCTTGAAATCCTCTACCCGTATTTGGGAAACATTCATAGGTAAATAGTAATACGTTGTGGAAACTGTGCGGGGTATACCGATATGGTTGAAGCAATAGCTATATTAGTGCGACATATTTGTGAGTACCGGTAGCCTTTGAGTCAATCAAAGAGAATACGGGGCCGCTGAGTGATGTCATAAAGCACTAATGAACTCTTATAACCTTACTTGACCATCTTGGCCTTTTATTAGGGGTAGTGAGATGACCGGCTTTGGTGCAGTCCGAAGTTGGTAGATACTCGATACTACACTCATTGAGGGTTCTTTTCTTGGAATATTTTGGTCGCTAGTTAAGTGGCTAAACCAAAACAATGAACATAGAAAACAATCAAGTGATATTGAGCTCCTTAGAATCCGGTTACTATTTATAGGACAGGTTTGAGCCAACTAAACTCAAGAGGGTATTTACCTATGAAACCTCATGCAAGCCTGAAACTAGGGTTTTGTGTGACTTGCTTGTACATGTGTTTGTGCATCCATCGTGAACATCATAAAGCATCATATGCATCCACTAACCATTTCAAGGGTTTGGATCTTCATCTTTGTTCTTGTTTTGTAGGTCATGGAATCTCTTCGCAGGAAAACAATTCAAGTCAATCTTGTAAGAATCCCTCCTCAACTCAAGGAGCTTACCTCCAGGATTCCAGAGAATTCTCTCTTCAGTGAAAGACATGGTAGACTTCTCAGCTTGGTCAACTCCAACATTGAAGAAGACATGGTGAAAGTTCTCTTCCAGTTCTTTGACCCCCTACACCACTATTTCACATTCCCTGATTACCAACTAGTGCCCACTTTGGAGGAATTTTCTCAACTCCTGAGAATTCCTATTCTTCATCAACTACCCTACAACAGTACGGAAAAAGAACCAAAGCTTGAAGATGTTGCTCAAGCATTACACTTGCAACCATCTGACATCAAGGGACATTGGGAAACCAGAAGTGGTGTCAAGGGTTTCTTGGCAAAGTTTCTATTTAAGAAGGCACAAGACTGCTGGAATTCTCTTGATCTACAAGCCTGTGAAGAGATTGTGGAACTCCTTATCTATGGGCTGGTCCTGTTCCCAAACCTTGATCAACTTATAGATGTGAATGCTGTCAAGATTTTCATATCCCGGAATCCTATACCTACAATGCTTGGGGACATCCTACACTCATTTTACACACGAACAATGAGGAAAAGAGGTGTTCTCATGTGTTGTACTCCTCTCCTAGCAAGGTGGTTTATTTCTCACCTTCCACAATCAATTTTGAAGAATGAGCAGGGTTTAAGGTGGTCGCAACGGTTGATGACCCTCACACATTCTGATGTTCATTGGTGTTCTCGGTCTAGAGAAAATGTCATCATCATTGATCGTTGTGGGGAATTCCCTAATGTCCCACTACTTGGCATTAGGGGAGGCATTACCTACAACCCCTGTTTAGCTCTAAGACAATTTGGATATGCTCGGAGGGATGGCCCTTATGACATGTTGATTCCTGACATAGTTTTTGACTTTGATAACGATGCGCAAGGACTTCGACAAAGGTTCATCAGAGCTTGGAGGATGCCCAACAAAGTGGATAGTAAGACACTGGGGCACAAGAATTCCATCCCCCTTGAGCCTTATCTCAAGTGGGTACGAACCCGCGCCCAGAATCTTATGATGCCATATCCTCACATTCTCCCCTTGATCAAAGAGCCTGTTATGGAAGGAGAGGTTCCATACACCCTCCTACATCCTGACATGCCAACATCATGGGAAGAAATGCAAAAGAGTTGGATCCAACTCAAGGAAGAACATAATACTTTTGAAGCCAGCTTCTATGCCAGTGAGAAGAAGGTTTTAGAGCTTACCCGCCGACTTCATGAGGAGGAAACTCTCAACACTTACATCGCACCAAAGAGGATGTGCAATGTCTTTTTACATTAAGAATTTTGTAATATTTTTCCCATGGGGCACTTATGTACTAACAATTTCTTCTTAATATGACGTGTGTTCCTTTTTGTTTGCAACAAATTTGAATTTCTGAATCCTTGAATGCATTACATGAATAACATATCATTCATCATATGCATAAACAGGTCTTCACACCAGATTTCCTTATCTTTCTGCTGTTTATTTCAGCAAGATGGATTTGGAGCAGACGGTTAAGGATCTGCAAGCACAGAATTCTCAATTCCAGTAACTCCTCATGACCTTAGCAAAGGGTCAAGAGGACCTTAAAGCACTATTGGAGAAAAATAAAGAGAAAAAGAAGAAAAGGCCCGGAGTAGCCACTTTTGGAAGAAGGTTTGAAAGCAATGCTAGAAAAGTTCTCAAGTTACCCTAAACGTCTGATGAAGGGGCTGGTAAAGGAAAAGGGGCGGCGGTACCGTCTGAATCTGAAGTTGAAGAGGAGGAAGAGGAAGAAGATGAAGATTACTCCGAACAGCAATATCCCCCGGCGGATGATAAATATAAGAATCTGGAGGATAGATTGGCAGCCATGGAGTTGCAAAGGGTACCTGGTTTAGATTTTGAAGAACCAGGGTTGGTCGCTGGGATTGTTATCCCTCCCGAGTTCAAAGTACCAACATTTGCTAAGTATGACGGCCTGTCCTGCCCAAAGATGCATCTGAGATCGTATGTCAGAAAGATCCAACCCCACTCATCTGATAAAGACCTTTGGGTACACTTTTTCCAAGATAGTTTGTCAGGCACACAATTGGACTGGTTCTATCAACTTGAGAGGTCTGAGGTCCACAATTGGGAAGACTTAGCTGCTGCTTTTTACCGTCAATACCAATACAATGCTGATTTGGCTGCCACTCGTACTTAACTACAGAGTATGGGTATGGCTTCTAATGAAGGGTTTAAAGAGTATGCCCAGAAGTGGCGTGATCTGGCTGGAAGGGTGCAGCCACCATTGTCGGATAGAGAGCTGGTTGACATGTTTCTGGGGACCCTGTCTGGCCCTTTCTTCAATCATTTAATTGGGAGTTCCTCCGTGGGATTTACTGAACTAATTCTGACCGGCGAAAGGGTCGAGGTCGGTATTAAAAGTGGTAAGATTCAGAAAGATGCCTCCGCGTCCACCGCTGTCAAGAAAACCTTCTCAACTAAGAAGTAAGCCTCTGCTGTTTATTCTCAGAAAAGTCAAGGAAGAACCGAGCGCCGGCCAACTGTAGGGGCTGTGATGATTCAAAACTCTTCAAATGATCAACCTCGCGGTAATCCGTCAAGACCTAATCAACAACGGGTAGAAAGGCCACAACGGCAGTTCACCCGAATCAACATGACGCCAGCGCAAGTACTCCCTCATTTGTTAAAGCTGAATCTTACCAGTTTGAAGGAAGCGCCAAAGAACCCTAATACCTCCTCTCCATACTACCACTCCAATGCCAAGTGTGCTTACCACTCTGACAGTGTTAGGCATGATACAAATAATTGTTGGGCGCTTAAGAACAAAATCCAAGACATGATTGACACCAAGGAAGTAGAATTCGATGCACCCGAAAAGCCAAATGTGATTTCTGCCCCAATGCCCAAGCACGGTAATAATGTTCATGCCGTTATGGAGGACCTTCATGTTACTGATGTTGCTGACCTTTTGACTCCGTTGCTAGTGATTAAAGAGAATTTGATGAGAGTCGGGATGTTCCCAGGCTGTGGGAAAGACTGCTACTTTTGTTTGAACATACAAGTTGATTGCCCAATGTTGAAATCAGGTGTCCAATGCCTGATGGATACTCAAGAGATACTCTTCCAAAAAAAACCTGTTGATACCTTCACTCCTGTTACTCCTGCTACTTTGGCTACTCCAACCAACGATATTGCAATAATAACCATTTCCACCAATCTTCCCAAGGCTTGTAAAAGGCCTGTCAAGATTACACCTGATCCTGAATTTTGTACCTTTAAAAATCACCATGCCAGGGCCTGTTCCGTATCAATCTAGCAAAACGATACCATGGAACTATGGAGGAGAAATATTCTATCATGGTATCAAGCAGATTGAAGCAGTCCAAGAGAATTCTGAAGAGGAAATCCCTGATATAGGGAACATTGCGGGTACAAGCAAGATAACCCGCAGCGGTCGGATCTTTTCTCCGGAGATTGCTCCCCCCCGAGCAGTTTTCGGACCCTCGAAAGCTTCTGCACCTGTTAAGTCATCTGTGCGAGACCCGATAATTGAAGAATTGGATACTCCTGAAGTAAGACCATCTGTTGATACTACCAATAAGGGTAAGGGGATACTAGAAGCGCCTGTCAGGAAGAAGGCTCATGCTGTGGTTATCCCCAAAACCACTCAGAAAGAAATAAAGGAAATCTTGAAAATCATCAAAAGGAGCGATTTTGACGTCGTGGAACAGCTAGGGCAGACCCCTTCTAAAATATCCATGTTGGCTCTTCTACTTTGCTCTGAGGCCCATGCTAAGGCCTTAATAAAATTTTTAAAGACGGCACACGTGCCCCAAGAAACTTCGGCTGACCAGTTTCAGGAGTGTGTGGCTAGTCTTACTGCTGATAATGGCCTTGGCTTTTCCGACGCTGATTTGACTCCCAAAGGAAGGAAACATAATGACGCGCTACATGTCTCAGTTGAATGTAGGGGAACCACCCTCGCCCATGTCTTAGTTGATACTGGTTCTTCCTTGAATATGCTGCCGAAGAAAGCTTTAGACCGTTTGGATTGTGAAGGATTGACCCTCAAACCTAGTAACATCGTTGTTAGGGCCTTTGATGGGTCCAAAAGAATGGTTCATGGAGAGGTTGACATTCCTATCAAAGTAGGCACATAAGTTTTTAACTCCACCTTTTATGTGATGGACATCCGTCCGTCGTATTCGTGTTTGTTAGGAAGACCGTGGATCCATTATGTCGGGGCATTTACCTCCTCTTTGCACCAAATGCTGAAATATCTTGTTAAGGGTAAGATTATAACAGTGCACGGCGAGGAAGAGTACATGATAAGTCATCTCAACTCCTTCCGTTATGTGGAGTTGGATGGCGAGTTCATCGAAACGCCTTTCCAACATTTTGAGGAAGTTTCTCCTGAGATAGCAGTTGCGAAGACAATGGTTGAGGTGCCTATCGTTCCCAAGCATGTGCCTAGGATGGCATCTCTCAAGGACACAGAGGCAGTGATCAAAGAAGGGAAGAGTACAGTATGGGGGCAATTGCCTGATTTTCCCCATAAGACTGACAAATTTGGACTAGGGTTTACAGCTGCAGGACAAAAAGCTATGTATCACTCCAAGACTGGAAGGCCACCTGTAAGGATCACTCACCATGAAGTTAATGATGTTGAAGATGAAGATGAAGAGAACAACTTTGAAGATTAGATCTTTCCAACCATCGAAGGGGGTCTAAGCAACTGGGAAGCAAAGGATTTTATTCCCATCACCTTCATCAACCAGTAATTTTATCTTTGAACAATTTCTTACTTCGGTCTGTAATAACTAAAACAATTCGTACACTATTTTCACCTTATGCCTTGCCCGGGGCATATAGGTCCATTTGTAAGGGCTTGATTTTCTTCATTATCATATGCCATGTTTTAATGAATCATTGGACGCTTTCATCTACAAACTGTTGTGTTCATTTTCTTTCCTTTCGCATTTTTGTTTTGTTTAAGGATGGTTATCCCTTACACACACCCACACTCACAAATGCAGGTACCCATCCACTCCGGATTCCATGGGTAACTATTCTGCTTCAGCCTTCGGTAACTCTGAAGATTTGATCAATCATGCTGAGTACGAAGTTGACGAAGACTGTGAAGTGTCGGGAGAGTTAGCCATACTTTTGCAACAAGAAGAGAGGGCTATTCTGCCTCATGAAGAGTTGCTAGAAACCATCAACTTGGGAACAGAGGAGGACAAGAAAGAAGTAAAAGTGGGTGCCAACCTGGAACCAGGTGTCAAAGAGCGCTTAGTGCAGTTGTTAAACGAATATGTTGAAATCTTCGCCTGGTCTTATGAAGACATGTCGGGACTAGATACAGATATCGTGGTTCACCGTCTCCCTACAAGAGAAGACTGTCCACCGATCAAGCAAAAGGTCCACCGAATGAGGCCCGACATGTCTGAGAAGATCAAAGCTGAGGTAATGAAGCAATTCAACGCTGGCTTTCTAGCTGTTACTTCCTATCCACAATGGGTTGCTAACATTGTGCCCGTGCCTAAGAATGACAGAAAATTCAGAATGTGTGTGGACTATCGAGATTTAAACAGGGCTAGCCCTAAATACAATTTTCCACTGCCGCACATTGACATCTTGGTTGACAACACAGCTCAACACAAGGTATTTTCCTTCATGGATGGATTCTCGGGATACAACCAGATCAAAATGGCCCCCGAGGACATGGAGAAAACTACTTTTGTCACGCAATGGGGTACCTTTTGCTACAAAGTGATGTCGTTCGGACTGAAGAATGCAGGGGAAACCTATCAACGCGCCATGGTAGCTTTGTTTCATGATATGATACATCATGAGATCGAAGTTTACGTAGACGACATGATAGCATGATCACAGACAGAAGAAGAACACCTTGATCATTTGCAAAAGTTGTTTGCCAGGTTGAAGGAATATAAGCTCAGACTAAACCCAAGCAAGTGCACTTTTGGAGTTAGGTCTGGTAAACTTCTGGGATTTATTGTCAGCAACAAAGGCATTGAGGTTGATCCAGCTAAAGTAAAGGCTATACAAGAAATTCATGCCCCCCGTACTGAAAAGGAGGTTAGAGGATTCTTGGGACGCTTGAACTATATTGCAAGGTTCATCTCTCACCTGACATCTACCTGTGAGCCAATTTTCAAGCTGTTGAAGAAAGATCAAGTGGTTGAATGGAACAATGATTGTCAAGTTGCTTTTGATAAGATCAAGGAATACTTACTAGAACCTCCTATTCTGATGCCACCCGTCGAAGGAAGGCCATTAATCATGTATCTGACTGTTTTGGATAACTCAATGGGGTGCGTGCTGGGCCAACATGACGAGTCTGGCCGAAAAGAGCATGCCATTTATTACCTTAGCAAAAAGTTTATCGACTGTGAGACTCGTTACTCACTGCTCGAGAAAACTTGTTGCGCTTTGGTATGGGCTGCTCGACAGTTAAGGCAGTATATGTTGACTCATACCACTCTGCTGATTTCCAAGATGGATTCGATCAAGTATATCTTCGAGAAGCCTGCTTTATCTGGAAGAATCGCTAGATGGCAAATGATCCTGACTGAGTATGACATCCAGTATACTACCCAAAAAGCTATAAAGGGGAGTGTACTAGCTGACCATCTAGCTCATCAAGCCGTCGAAGATTACCAATCTATGAGATTCGACTTCCCTGACGAGGACATCATGACATTGGACAACATTGAAGGTAACGAACCGTATGACGGACCTGAACAAGGATCCCGATGGATCCTATACTTTGATGGTGCTTCAAATGCACTTGGCAACGGTATCGGTGCGGTACTCATTTCTCCAGAAGGTTGCCATACACCCTTCACTGCCCGATTTTGCTTCAGCTGTACCAACAACATGGCTGAATATGAAGCTTGCATCTTTGGTCTCAAGGCTGCTATAGACTTGGGAATCAAATCTTTGGTCGTATTTGGGGACTCGGCTTTGGTTATCAGTCAAGTCAAAGGAGAGTGGGATACCAAACATCCTAATCTTATCCCATACGAAGAACATGTCTTGACATTGTTGCCTCATTTCGAGCAGATTATCTTCGAGCATTTCCTGCGAGAAGAAAACCAGTTAGCCGATGCTCTGGCTACAATGTCTTCCATGTTTAAACTCAACTGGGATAACGAGGCTCCCCAAATTACCATCGAGCGAATGGACGAACTTGCGCACTGTCATGAGATTAATACCGAAGAAGTAGTGGAACAACCCTGGTTTCATGAAATCAAAAGGTATCTCCAGACTAGAGAATATCCTGAAGGAGCTTCGGTCAATGACAAAAAGTTCTTAAGGAGATTTGCTGCCAAGTTCTTCCTAAGCAATGGCATCCTTTATAAGCGCAGCCATGATTATGTTCTACTTCGTTGTATGGACAAGGTTGAAGCAAAGTTGATCATGATCGAAATACATAGTGGCACATTTGGCACCCACTTGAGCGAACATACGATGGCTAAAAAGATTCTAAGGGCATGCTACTACTAGTCTACCATGGAAGCAGATTGTCATCAACATTCCCGCACTTGTCACAAGTGCCAAGTCTATGCCGACAAGGTACATATTCCTCTTGTTCCTCTCAACGTTCTGACAGCTCCTTGGCCATTCGCAATGTGGGGCATTGACATGATTGGAGAGATCAAGCCTACGACATCCAATGGACATCGCTTCATATTGGTCGTTATTGATTACTTTACCAAGTGGGTCGAAGCAGCTTCCTACGCCTCAGTTACAAAGAATGTGGTTGCCCTCTTCATCAAGAAGAACCTCATATGCCGGTATGGTATCCCCGACAGAATCATTACAGACAACGGTACAAATTTGAATAACACTATGATCACCGCTCTGTGCGAACAGTTCAAGATTTATCATCACAATTCATCTCCCTATCGGCCGAAGATGAACGGTGTTGTTGAAGCCGCGAACAAAAATATCAAGAAGATCATTCAAAAGATGACAGTCACCTACAAAGACTGGCATGAGATGTTACCGTTTGTGCTGCATGGATATCGTACTACGGCACGTACTTCAACAGGGGCAACCCCATTTTCTTTGGTATATGGCATGGAAGCTGTTTTACCTATGGAAGTTCAGATTCCTTCATTAAGGATTATGAAGGATGCCGGTTTGAGTGAAGACGATTGGATTCAGACCCGGCTTGACCAACTTAATTTGATCGATGAGAAGCGACTTACTGCTGTCTGTCATGGTCAGACGTATCAAAAACGGATAATCAAGGCTTTCAACAAGAAAGTTAGGCGTCAGGTATATCAAGTCGGAGATCTTGTAATCAAGCGGATCATCTTGCCGCAAAGTGATCCCAGGGGCAAGTGGACTCCTACTTACGAAGGACCGTTTGTGATCAAGAGCATCTTTTCTGGTGGGGAAATGATTCTGACCACCATGGACGGTGACGACTTGCCACACCCTGCGAACGCAGACATAGTCAAAAGATACTACGTATAAGATAACCCGACAAGTTGAAAACCCGAAAGGGAGACTTGGGAAAAAATGGGTATCCCGGTGAATCGAAAACCTGAAAGGGCGGTTCAGGCAAAAATTAGGGATAAAACAAAAAGATATGTACACCCGGCAAGTTGAAAACCCGAAAGGGAGACTTGGGCAAAAAGGGGTTTCCCGGTGGATCGAAAACCCGAAAGGGAGGTCCAGGCAAAAGTTAGGGAATTAAAGCGTATGACTATGTCTCGTCGGATCACTTTAAGAACAATCTCTTCACCGACAAAGCTCCAAGCTACTGATCAATCCAATCATCGGCGGACGAAGCAGCGAATGGACAAGATACTCAGAGTTCTGAAGGCAATAGCAGAATGGGAATCCCATGGAATTATTACACATAGCCATCTTTCTCTTGTATAAATTTTTTCTCAATTTTTACGACAACATTATCTTACTAGGATGTCTGTCTCCTTTGTACAAAGATACTTACAAAAGTTAATACAAAGATAGTTCAAAATGCAGAAATTTGCTTGCCTTTCTTTCTTTTTTACACTTATGTTTTATTTGAAAACGTCCAAAGTTTTGTTAAATAGGCATATGCATTTGAATATAATCACTGCTTACAAATAAAGCGAAATTGAGAAAGGATAATTACTGATAGGTTGAAGGTGTAGGAAGATATATTTGTGCCATTCCAGAAGAAATCCCCTGCAATACATTGTTCAGATCCTCAACAAAGCCAAAGTCTAAAAGTATGTGTCCCCAGCGGAGTTAAAATTCAAGACCCCCAGCGGAGCCCGAAGACCCTGAAATACCTATCCCCAGCGGAGCCAGAATATTCTAAACCTTCTTCCCCAGCGAAGTCAAATTTCCAACTATCAATCCCCGGTGGGAACTGTTCAACTTCCCCCAATTTCCCCAGCAGGTTATCTTAAAAGCCTGAGGACCAAGCAAATAACAGTTAACTTCTTGGTTGCTTCCCCGTTAGTTTGGCGTACAACCCAAAACTCCTGATTTCACTGGCCGAGTAAACATTCGCCCCACAGAGTTATCTCCCAGCAAGATCGAAGATTCTCGGTTTCTTTTCTCCAAGCAGAAGCCTCCCAGGTTTTTAACTCCCTAGTAAAGATTTTCAGAGTTTTCCCTATTTCCCGGGAAAACCATGAAGGATTCTCACTCCCTGCAGAAGTGGTCAAAGGCCTTATTAATCCCCACAAATCACCAAGGATTTTCAATCTCCAGCAGTGGTCCCAGGATTTCTCCTTCTCAAGCAAACAAAGATCTTTGATCCCCAAGCAGTCAGCAAGGATTTCTCATCTTCAACAATCAAAGATTTATTTTGGAATCCCCAGCATTGGTCAAGGATTTACTTTCCTCGGCAGCAGCCAAGGATTTATTTGCCTCAGCAAGGCAGACACTCGGCTTACATGCACATCCATTACATTCATATATCATAAACATTAATGAAATACAGTTCATTGCATCATACATGTCATGCAACATAACTTTGTGTTTCAGCTAACATTTTACCCTTTTCAGGATAATATTAAAATCTATCTTTATCAACTATGCAAAGATGTCAGATACAGTACGGATACACTCCAAGACATGGAAGTCATTCTGCTACTCATTCGGATCTCTTGTTCAGATACAGTATGGATACACCCCAGACACGGCGGTCATTCTACTACTCATTCAGACTTCAGCAATCCGATACAGACTAGATACGCTCCAGACACGGCAGCCATTCTATCTCTCATTCAGATTCAACTATCAACTACAAGTTCAGATACGCTCCAAACACGGATGCCATTCTGGCCCTTACACCAGAAGTTTGATTCTCCCCAGTGCAATCGCCACGGAAGTCATTATGTCACCTATTCAGATCCCAGTTACAGTCTCAGATACACTCCAAACACGGAAGTCATTCTGCTACTCATACAGATCTCAGCTCCAGTTACAGTCTCAGATACACTCCAAACACGAAAGTCATTCTGCTACTCATACATATCCCAACTTCAGATACAATACAGATACACTCCAGACACGACAGTCATTCTAATATTCATTCAAAGTTCAAATATGGTTACATCTCAGATACGCTCCAGACACGGACGCCATGCTTTTTCTCATATAGACTCAGTCTCCAAATACAGTTCAAATGCATTCCAGACACGGATACCATTTTGACGCTCATTCTTCTGACCTATAACATTGCAATTCAAACAAACATTCTTGGATGGCATCTTTAAGCCCATTTCCAGCAAGATTTCATCATCTCCAAATGGCATCTTTAAGTCCATTTCCTCAGCTATATTTTGACGAGTGCAAATTTATGGGCACTCTAGTGTCCAATCCTCTTTCACCTTCGAGTCGCGAAAGGCAAACTCGCCAATATAACTCTTCAGGTTCAAGAAGATTGAACAGGGGAAACTGTTGTACCCCAAAATTTTCCCTCTCTTTTCATCAACATTTCCTCATCCCAAGACTCTTGGAGCTCAAGATCAGGCTAGGGTTTGCTCTGCTCAAGACCCCTCCTTGCACTGTTGACCTAAAGTAAGGTTTGAGTTTGCACAGAGATGTTTTGACCTACAATGCCCAAAGTGACTTTCATACTTCATGTTAGACTCACAAGTTTTCCATACCAATTTTCAAGCCTTGATTCAAATTTTGCCCAGTCAATTGGACAGTTGACCCAGAAATCAGTTGTATTGGGGAAATGGTCAATTGTGGCCATTTGACAGTCAAACCTCATGAATTTTGACCCACATCAACATTATGAACTCATATGAACAATTTTATCAAGTTTGGATCACAATTCCACAAGAAATTTGATCAGAACACCAAAAGGGCAAAATGGTCATTTTTAGGGTTTTGACTGCACAAAGGCAATTTTTGACTGTTTGACCTAGCCAATGGAAAATCAAGCTCAACCATGGACACAAGGACTCAATGACATTGTCTTGGCCCATTCAACAAGTTCAAAAGATCTCAGATGCATAAGATTGACAGATGAATTTTTCAGTCAACTGATCAAAATTTGACTGTATACTAAAAAGTCAAACTTTGACTTTTTGGTCAAAATCAAGTGCCAAGAGTCATTTTTCATCAAGACATGTCAAATTATGTAACTTGTTCATCAAGAAACCCAAAATTGCAAATTAGGGTTTAAAATGGAAAATTTTCATAACTTAGAAATTTTCTAAGTTATAAAATTTTCCTATTTTTTCCTAACTTTGTCCCATTTTTTCACCAAGATGCAAATGGATTCAAACAAAACTTGTAACATGAAAGTTGTAGTTCATCACAAAGTCTACAACTTTTATTCACAAAGTTTTCTAAAAAGAAGCTTGGATCTCAAGTTATGAGTTTGGGAACAAGGGTACCTAAAACTTTTAACTTAGAGAAATTTTGCCCTAGTTTAGGCAGGATTTTGACCCATCTTCTTGGCCATTTTTCACATAGTTCCACTTAGAGTTTCGAGTTTCATTTCAAATATGGATTATAGTAAATGTTGTAAGCTTTCCAAATTGCCCATAGTTCCATTTTTCACATAGTTCCATTCCAGTGGACACACCATGGCTAAGAAAATCCTTCGGGCAGGATATTTCTGGTCCACGATGGAAGCCGATTGTTACCAACACTCCCGAACTTGTCATAAGTGCCAGATCTATGCTGACAAGGTGCATATCCCTCCAGTTCCTTTGAATGTCCTAACGGCACCTTGGCCTTTCGCAATGTGGGGCATCGATATGATCGGTGAGATCCGACCAACGGCATCCAATGGGCATCGCTTCATCTTGGTGGCGATCAATTACTTCACGAAATGGGTTGAGGCAGCTTCCTATGCCACAGTAACCAAGAGCGTCGTGGCGTGTTTCATCCGGCATAATTTGATCTGTCGGTACGGCGTCCCAGAAAGAATCATTACGGATAATGGTACCAATCTCAATAACAAAATGATCACTGAACTCTGTGAACAATTCAAGATACAACACCATAATTCTTCCCCCTACCGGCCGAAGATGAATGGGGCTGTAGAGGCAGCCAATAAAAATATCAAGAAAATTGTGCAGAAGATGACAGTGACCTATAAAGATTGGCACGAGATGTTACCGTTCGCTCTTCATGGGTACCGCACCTCAGCAAGGACATCGACCGGGGCAACTCCTTTCTCCTTGGTCTATGGCATGGAGGCAGTCTTGCCAATCGAGATCCAGATACCCTCTCTCCGAATAATGAAGGATGCAGACTTGAATGAAGATGATTGGATCCAAACTCGACTTGATCAACTAAATCTGATTGACGAAAAGAGGCTCACTGCTATCTGTCATGGTCAAACGTATCAGAAACGGATGATCAGGGCATTTAACAAGAAAGTCAGACCGCAAGAGTATCAAGTTGGGGACCTGGTAATCAAACGCATCATCCTTCCTCAAAGTGATCCCCGGGGCAAATGGACCCCTACTTACGAAGGGCCATTTGTGGTTAAGCGTGTGTTCTCAGGAGGAGCCATGATCCTAACCACCATGGATGGTGACGACCTTCCTCACCCCGCCAATGCAGACATAGTGAAAAAATACTACGCATAAATAAAAGACCCGCTAGGTTGACATACCTAGGCAAAATAAGGGCTTCCCGGCGAACCAAAAGGGTTCGGGCAAAAATAAGGGATGAAATGAAAAAAATCTGTACACCCGGAAAGTCGAAAACCTGAAAGGGCGGCTTGGGCAAAAATGGGTATCCTGGTGGACTGAAAACCCGAAAGGGCGGTCCAGGCAAAAGTTAGGGATAAAAGCGTAACACTATGTCTCATTGGATCACTTCACATCCGGAATTCGGCATCAACTATCTGGCTCCAGATTTCGACATTGACCAATCAGCTTCATCTTCAAATTAGGCAGCAAAGCGATGAGACGTTCGAAGACATAAAGGCAATAGCAGAGTTGGAACCCAGTGGGATTGTTCACATAGCTGTTTTGTTTTCTTTTTCAAATTATAAACTCTATACTTTTTGGCGATGTCCTCTTACTAGGATGTCAGCCTCTTGTACAAAAAACGCCTATTCACAGGCAAAATTTAAATCAATACAAATTCACTTGTCCATACAAATTGCCATTGTTTTCCTCTTTTTGTTTTGTCTTGCGAAGAACGTCCAATGTTCATTTTTTGATATATGCATTTGACATTAAAATTGCTGATTCATAAATATTCGCATATGAAACAAGAGATTGATTACAGGTGACATCAAAGACAGGGGCAATGTGGGTTTGTCTATTGCCGTCTGGTTGTTTTGTTCGCCAAGGCACCAAGGTAGGTTCAACTGAAGAATGTGGCCAAATCATCTTAACTCCCCGCAGAGTAAAAACAAGGTTCAGCAATACTTTCCCCAAGAGAAGTTGATCCCCCGTCAATCCTGAAGAAGCCCAACATTCCCCGGCAGGTCTTAAAGCTCATCCCCAGTAGATTCTGGAAGCTTATCCCCTGCGAAGAACGGACGTCTCGCCCAAGTTTTATTTAGAGTTATTTCCTCACAAGGACTTATAACTGGGTTATCCTCAGCTAAAGGCCACGGAAGACCGCTCTCGGCAAAGTTCCTTCAATCCCCAGCGGAGTCTATCTTTGGTATTCCCAAGCAGAGTTTATCTTTGGAGTTCCCCAGCGGAGTTTATCATCATTATCCTCAGCGGAATCCATCATTAAAGTCCTCAGCAGGCCTCTCATCAAAACTTCGGCCAAGTATCTCTTCCGCAGAGCAGCTTCCCGGCCGTTCGTCAAGGATTTATTTTCCTAAGATGAAATTACACTCATAACCATTTAACATTTTCATACATCTTGCTTACATACATGATGAAATGCATATACATGTTGAACATCATGACATCATGCATATCATACATCATGACATCGCATACAACTTACATTTTTGCCTTTTCAGGAAAAAGACAATCCCAAAAACAATTACCGTCAACTGTCGCAATTCCGGATTCGATACCTGTATCTAGCCAGGGCACATCTGAGAGTGACAACATTTCCAGATTCGACTCCTGTATCCAGCCAGGGCTTATCTGTTGACCACGTTTCCAGACTCGATTCCTGTACCTAGCCAGGGCACGTCTGAAGAGTTCGAAGATTCGATTCCTGTATCCAGCCAGGGCACATCTATCAACTACAACATTTCCAGATTCGACTCCTGTATCCAGCCAGGGCATATCTGTTGACCACGTTTCCAGACTCGACTCCTGTATCCAGCCAGGGCATATCTGTTGACCATGTTTCCAGACTCGATTCCTGTATCTAGCCAGGGCACGTCTGAAGAATTTGAAGATTCGATTCCTGTATCCAGCCAGGGCACATCTATTGACGACTATTCCCAGATTCGACTCCTGTATCCAGCCAGGGCACATCTGTGAGCAACCGATTGTAGACTCAATTCCTGTATCTAGCCAGGACATATCTGCATAAGGAGATTGAAGATCAAACACCTGTAACAAGCCAGGAAAACATCCGTCCTTCTCAAATACACAAGTTCTCGCTAAGGAATCTCTTATGCGATCAACACTTCCAAATGGCATCAATAAGCCCATTCCCGTCAAAGTTCTGTCACTGCTCCCGATGGCATCTGTAAGCCCATCACCCTATCCACCATCTCTCCAAATGGCATCTGTAAGCCCATTCCTGACATCACATTATTGATACTTCAACATGCGAGTGCAAATTTCCGGGCACTCTAGTGTCCAATCTCCTTTTACCCTCGAGTCACGAAAGGCAAACTTGCCAATCTAACTCATCAGGTCCAAGAAGATTGAACAGGGGCAACTGTTGTACCCCAAAATTTGCCCTCCCATTTCCTCAACATTTTCTCATCACAAGACATTTGAAGATCAAGATACAATTAGGGTTTCCTCTGCTCAAGACTTCTCCTTGCACTGTGGACTCAAATTAGGGTTGGTGTTTGCACAAAGATGTTTTGACCTAAAATGCCTAAGATGACTTTCATGCTTCATGTTGGACTCCCAGGTTTACCTATACCAAGTTTCAAGTCTTGATTCCAAGTTTTACCCAGTCAATTGGACAATTGACCTAGAAATCAACTGTATTGGGAAAAAAGTCAACTGTGGCCAATTGACAGTCAAACCTCATGAAATTTGATCCACATCAACATTATGAACTCACATGGACCATTTGATCAAGTTTGGATCACAATTCCACAAGAAATTTGATCAGATCATCAAAAGGGCAAAATGGTAATTTCTAGGGTTTTGACTGCACAAAGGCAATTTTTGACTGTTTGACCTAGCCAATGGCAAACCAAGCTCACATATGGACTCAAGGACCCCATGGAATTATCTTGACATGTTCATCAAGCTCAAAAGATCCCAAGTACACAAGATTGACAGTTGAATTTCCCAGTCAATTGATCAATTTTGACTGTATACTGAAAAGTCAAACTTTGACTTTTTGGTCAAAATCAAGAGTCAAGATTCATTTTTCATCAAAACATGCCAAATCATGAAACTTGTTCACCAAGAAATCTCAAAATGCAAATTAGGGTTTGAAAATGGAATTTTTCATAACTTAGAATTTTTCTAAGTTATGGAAAACCCTAATTTTTTCCCAACTTTGCCCCATCTTTTCACCATGATCCATTTGGATTCAAACCAAAGTCAAAACATGAAAGTTGTAGCTTGTTGCATAATCTACAACTTTGATTCACAAAGTTTTCTCATTTGAAGCTTGTATCTCAAGTTATGATTTTTTGAATAAGGGCACTAAACCATCTTTTAACTTAGTGAAATTTGACCTATTTTGACAAGGTTTTCTACCCTACTTCAAGGCCACTTTTCATACCCTTCCACTTGGAATTTTGATTTGCATTTCAAAGATGGATTGTAGTACACATTCCAAGCTTTCCAAAATGTCCAAGAACTCATCAAACAACCTCATAACTTGAGAGATTCGAATTTCACAAGTTGGCAAAAATTCACTTTTGTTCTTCATCAAGACATGTTCACAAACTTGCAAATTTGAATTCAGTTTGCTTTATGCTTAATTACAGGTCCTTGAACCAATCCATACTCAATAATTTAATGCATATTCTTTGTACTAAGACCAAGTTCTTTGAGTTCAAGCTTTGTCTAATGGTTTAATCCTAAATTAGATAAAGTAAACTATCCATTTTTGCAAAAGTTCACTTTATGTCAATTTGAAAATCAAACAAGTACAAGCTAAATCTGAATGGCACAAGATTATGGACAAATTGCTCTGATCAAGAGAAGATTATGCAGCCCATTAGGAGGTCCCCTACATGCCTAGAACATCAACTTGCATTTCTTTGCTTCACATAGAAGAAACATCCATAACTCATGCCAACTCTCTCTTCAGCTTAGAAACACAAGAACAAAGTTGTCAAACACATTACACATAACATATCCAAGCTAACACACGAGCTCTTGACCTCCAATACACCCTCCATCTCAGAATCATCCTCAAACTGCACAAACAGGGGTGCCCCTGCAGTTTGAGTGCAAACTCCCAATCCCTTCGAGCATTTTGATCAAGACCTGTTCCTCTACCTTCCCTACAACATATGCAAGCTAACCATGGCCTAAAACCTGACCTGTAATCACTCTAACAGTTTCCACCATTTTCATTTTTTCCTTTTGCAGTTGAAGTTCCATAGCTTGATTCAGAAGCTCTCAAGACAAAGTAAGCATTGAAACAGCATCCCTGGACCTCAAGGAAGCTTTTCCAATCATCACCTTGCACTGAAAGTTCCTCATTCCCCAGATTGAAGTTCAACTGCACAGGTAAAAGTTTGAATTCGTATCTCTCTTATTAGGCATCTTTAGTCTTAAGTTTGTGAAGAAACAAGGTCCTACTCATAGCCCTGAACATGTACATATCTTTACATTTTATTTCTTTTGCCTGAGTAGAGAGAATTTAAGCTTTGAAAATGGTAGAAAAACTAGGTCAGAAAAGAGGGGGAGATAAATTCTCCCTCATCTTAGAGAGATAGGTCAAGTTCTTTATATGGTTAGAACCGTCTCTTCATGCTTAACATCTTTTGTGTTGGAAGTTTGTTCAAAAAATCAAGGAATCAAGAGTTAGAAGAAGCTGAACATGGCGCGCGTTTTTCAAATGTTTTGTGCTGGAGGTTGAAGACAGTGTTTCATTGGGCTGGGCTTTTGTGTTCTTTCTTTTCACACCATCCTTTTTGGCTCACACCCCCCTGAGCCCATTTATTCATTCTTTAACATTTTTGACTTTTTCCTTTTTTGCTGACTTTGTTTATTTTTTCTCATGCCATTAAAAAATTAAAAATATTTTTTTCATTATTTTTTGCATTTATTGCATATTTATTTGATTTATTTCTTTGTTTATACATAAATATATATATATATGTATTATTATTAGAATAAATAAGAAATAATGTAAATACAATTTTTATTTTTTATTTACTCTCTGAAAATATTTCACACAAAAAATACTCTTTTATTTATTTTATTAAAATATTAAATAAATATTTATTTTTAGAATAATACATATTTAGGGTTATATATATATATATATGTGATTATTAATATATTTAAGACAAAAATATAACAATACTTGATTTTTTTCATTTTATTAATATTTGATATAAAAATACCTTTTTTCACAATACACTTCATTTTATTTTATTTTTGTACATAATAAATAAATAGTTGAATTAAATTAGAAAATAATACCTTTTCTTTAAAATTAGGGTTTTTGCCCTAAATTCAAAATATTCAAAAAAAATAATAATATATTTTTATTTTCTTTTTTCCTTTTACATAAATAATAATTTCTCATACACATAAAGAAAAAAAAAACTTTCTTTTTGCATTTCACATATTTATTTAATTTCCATTTAATTATGTATTAGTTAAATTGCAAATATTCAATTGATGTAATAATTTAGATTTAAATTCTTGTCAATATCCCCCATTTGAACATTTGTACCCCCCTTCCCATATTTGGTTTTGTAATAGCTTAGTAATTTTAATTTCGCACTTTATCGCTTTCTAATGATAACATGTTAGAATTAGGGTTTGTATGCAAAAAACGATAAAAAATAGTTTGACCTAATACAAGATAAACAAGCATGAAAATGGACACACAAATCACACTTGCACCCCGTAGGGTATTCCACTTGTTGCCTTCAATAATGGGCCATATTGCATGTTAGGTGTCTTTGGCAAAACAAAACAATGTCAAATGATCATAGTCCCTCGATGACGCTTTCGAAAGTTGCCTAAAAAATGATCAAGTCCCTTAAAGAAAAAGAATGCCCAAAGACACTTGGCACCATTGCAATCATGGTCTAAACGATGACCCGCGCCCGTCCCTTTCACATCCTAACACAAGGTTGCCCACCAAATACAATGGTGGAGCAAACTTGTTAAAAGGGTTAAAAGTATAGCAATGATCTTTTGAGAAATTTAGGAGTAGATAACCTCTTAGTTACTTGAATCAACTTGCAAAAACAAAACACTTGCCTAATTTCAAAATCACACCTCACAACACTTTCAAAACAAAACTTTCAAAACAAAATGAAAACTTTTTTTTCAAAAGACATACATCTTTGTATACATCCCCACATGGATCATTACAAAGGTTGCCACCACATTGGCCTCTTTTCAAAAACATTTTCAAAACCCACACACTCAAGCACCATTTAAAACAATTGAAAACAAAAGGCAAGTGATCTAAGCAAGTAACTAAGAGCCCATGGATAACCATGGATAGAAAGGGTGCTAATACCTTCCCTTTCTATAATCTACTCCCCGAACCCAAGAAAACATCTCAAAAGGTTTTTGCTGTGCTTTTTAAACCTTTCCTTAGGATAAAATAAAAAGTCGGTGGCGACTCTTGCTAACCGCAACATTTGCGAATACAAACGCAAAACTCAAGTCAGTTCTCCCACCGTATCACATAACTGGCGACTCTGCTGGGGAGAACTTTTAAAGTGGAGTAACCTTAGGGTTTAGATCACCTTTGTTTTCAATTGCTTGCTTTGTTTGCTTTTACATATTGTGGGCTTTGTATCGGAGTTTTATAGATCCTAACCCGGATCTGGGGAAACCCTTTTAGGTAGCAACAAGGCTGTGAGGGAACTGTGCGGGGTATACCGACATGGTTGAAGCAGTCTGCTACGTTGATGTGGCACTTTGGTGTGTACCGGTAACCCTTGAGTTCAGTCAAGGAGAGTACGGGGCCGCCGCGTGGTGTCATGAAGCATCAACTGACCTTAGGAACCTTAATTGAACCATCTTGGCCTTTTAGGGGTAGTGAGATAACTGACTTTGGTGCAGTCCGAGGTTGGTTGATACTCGATACTACACTCAATTGAGGTTTGCTTTCCTGGAATATTTCGGTCGCCAGTTCAGTGGCTAAATCGAAACGATGAACAATGAAAGCAATCCAGTGATATTGGGACCTTTAGAACCCGGTTACTTTTGATAGGACAGGTTGAACCCACCAAGCTTCAAGAGGGTAATACCCAGACCCCATGCAAGCCTAAACTCTAAGGGTTGGTGTGACTTGTGTGCCTTACCATGTTTTGCCTCTGTGAATGTTTATAGTGCATTTACTCATCACATCATTACATCATACAAACATCATGAGCATTGACTAACCATTTCAAGGGTTTCGAATCTTCATCTTTGTTCTTGTTTTATAGGACATGGAAACTGCTCGCAGAAAGACAATTCAGATTAGCCTTGTAAAGATCCCTCCTCAGCTTAAGGAGCTTCTGTCCAGGATTCCCGAGGGTTCTTCATTCAGTGAGAGACATGGGAGACTCATCAACTTGGTTAACACCAACATTGAGGAGGACTTGATAAAGGTCCTGTTCCAATTCTTTGACCCTCTGCATCACTGCTTCACCTTCCCGGATTATCAGTTGGTGCCTACATTGGAAGAGTTCTCCCGACTTCTGAAGGTCCCTATCCTTGATCAACTACCCTACAACGGTATGAAAGAGGAACCCAAGCTTGAAGAGATTGCTAAAGCCTTGCACCTACAGACATCTGACCTCAAGGGACATTGGGAAGTTAGAAGTGGTATCAAAGGATTCTTAGCTAGATTTCTGTTTGAAAAGGCTCAAGAATGTTGGAACTCTCTTGACCTACGAGCTTTTGAAGAAGTCATGGCCCTCCTTGTCTATGGTTTGGTGTTGTTCCCTAACCCAGATCAGCTTATTGATATCAGTGCTGTCCAGATCTTTATGACCAGGAATCCTATACCTACACTGTTGGGGGACATCCTTCACTCATGTTACACTCGAACCATGAGGAGAAGGGGTGTCCTTATGTGTTGCACTCCTCTCTTGGGAAGGTGGTTTATTTCGCATCTTCCACAATCAGTTTTGAAGAACGAGCGGGGTTTGAGATGGTCACAACGGTTAATGACTCTCACGCATGCAGATATACATTGGTGCCCTAGGTCTAGGGAAGACATCACTATCATTGATCGTTGTGGGGAATACCCTAATGTTCCTTTATTTGGAATCAAAGGAGGTATCACCTACAACCCATGCCTAGCTTGGAGACAATTTGGTTATGCTCGGAAGGATGGCCCTCATGACATGTTAATTCCTGACATAGTTTTCGATTTCGACAACGATACTCAAGGACTTCGTCAGAGATTTATCAGAGCTTGGAGGATGCCAAGTAGGATAGACAGCAAGACATTGGGGCACCGGAACTCCATCCCGTTGGAACCTTACCTCAAGTGGGTACGAGCCCGCTCCCAGAAGTTAGTAATGCCTTACCCTCACACGCTACCTGTAATCAAAGAGCCAGTCTTGGAAGGAGAAGCATCCTACACCATTCAACATCCCGACATGCCCACCTCCTGGGAAGAGATGCAGAAGAGCTGGATCCAACTTAAGGAAGAACGGAATTCTCTTGAGACCAGTCTACATGCTAGTGAAAAGAAGGTCCTGGAACTCACCCGCCTGCTGCACGAGGAAAGGAATCTCAACACCTACATCGCGCCAAAGAGGATGCGCAATGTCTTTTTACCTTAAGGAGTTATTTTGTAATATTTGGCCCATGAGGCATTTATGTACTAACGAATTCCTCCTTATTAATATGATGTGCGTTCCTTTTTGTCTACAACAAATTTTGAATGTTCTAAATCCTTGAATGCATTGCATACATACGCATTCCATTGCACCATATGCATAGCAGGTACCCTATTTCACAGGTTGCTTAATTTTTCGCTGTTTGTGTGCACAGTCATCATGAATCCAGAGTCCTCCAGTGAGCAAGCAATCAAGGCCCTTCAGGCCCAAAGTGCACAGTTTCAAGAGATGGTCCTAAGCCTAGCCCAAGGTCAGCAAGAGTTGAAGACTCTACTCATGAAGAAGAAGAAGAAAAAGAGGACTGCATTGTTCAACACCGGACGCAGATTTAGGAACACACTCCACAATGAAGCTGATCCAACCACTTCTTCTGCTGAGAAAAATAGTCCCCAAGGGGGAGGAGCTCCTAGCCCCGCAGTCTCCGACAACGAGACGGACTATAACGACGAACAATACCCACCTGCTGCTGACAGATACAAACAATTGGAGGACCGCTTGAGCACCATGGAGATTCAGAATGTGCCGGGACTGGATTTCGGAGATTTGGGGTTATCTTCTGGGGTAGTCATTCCACACAAGTTTAAGGCGCCTGCCTTCGCCAAGTATGATGGGGTCTCCTGCCCAAAGCTGCATCTGAGGTCGTATGTAAGGAAAATCCAACCTTACACGGCGGATAAGAACCTCTGGATTCACTTCTTCCAAGACAGCCTCTCGGGGTCTCAGCTTGAATGGTTCTACCAATTAGATGGAACTAGCATCCGACACTGGGAAGATTTGGCAACCGCATTCTACAGACAATACCAATACAATTCTGATCTCGCTCCTACGCGTACCCAACTTCAGGGTATGTCTCTAGGAACGGGTGAAGGGTTCAAAGAGTACGCTCAAAAATGGAGAGATTTGGCTGGCAGGGTGCAGCCTCCATTAACTGATCGAGAGCTGGTTGATATGTTTCTGGGAACGTTGTCTGGTCCGTTTTTCAATCATTTGGTTGGTAACTCCTCCGCTGGGTTCACAGATTTGATATTAACGGGAGAAAGAATTGAAGCTGGCATCAGGTCAGGCAAGATACAAAAGGCTGCCTCTACAAGTGCTGAGAAGAGGCCGTTTAAGAAAGAAGCAAGTGCCGTCTATGGTCCTAGAAGACAAGTCAAGCCCGAAAGTCGCCAAGCCGTCAATGCTTTGGTCATCTCTAAACCTGTTGCTGCTCCTCAGCAGTACAATCAACAAAGAAGTGAAAGGCCCAAGAGGCAGTATACCCGATTGAGTATGACATTATCTCAAATTTTACCCCAACTGTTATCCACCAACCTGGTGACCCTCAAAGAAGCTCCTAAAGTCGTCAACACTGCGTCTCCTAAATACAACCCAAATGCCCGGTGTGCTTATCATTCTGATAGTCCCGGGCACACTACTGATGATTGCTGGGCCTTGAGAAACAAAGTGCAAGATCTAATTGACGCAAAAGAAATTCAGTTTGAAGCGCCGGAAAGACCGAATGTTGTAACGGCTCCTATGCCCCAGCATAGGGTAAATGCCATTGAGGAAGAAGTGTACGCTGTTTCGGTAGATGAAGTTGTTACCCCTTTGAAGACTGTTAAGAAGAACCTACTGCGGGCCGGTTTATTTCCGGGTTGCGGCGAAGGTTGCCCATTCTGTGCTATTTCCCTATCTGATTGTCCCTTGCTAAGATTAGGCATCCAAGGCCTAATGGATAACAAGGAGATTCTATTCAAAAAGACTGCTGTTCAATTGGTTCCGATGAAAGAAGTTTCCGTGATTACCATCTTCAAAAATCCAATCAAGGCTCCCCCAAAGAAGCCTATTCAAATCTTGACAGTTGCGCCTGTGATCATTACTGTTCCAGGACCCCTCTCCTACGTGTCTGATAAAGCTGTCCCCTGGCATTATGGGGCAGACGTATATGTAAATGGAATCAAGCAAGAATTTGATGCTAGTGCCAGTATCTGCGATATCACCGGTCCAGCTAAAGTCACCCGCAGTGGCAGGCTCTTCTCGCCTGACATTGCGCCGCCCGCTATTCGAAAACCCCTCCTCATAAAACCTGCAAGTTTACCAAGTCCTGTTGCTGATCAAATTGTGTCCCCTGCTGCCGAGTCATCAAATGCTCGGGGCAAAGGGATTGAAGAAGAGCCTGCCCGGATGGAGGCACCAATACCCGTAAATGCTGAGGCCTCCCGACAAGAAATGGAGGAGATTCTGAAAATAATAAAGAAAAGTGATTTTAATGTTGTCGAGCAGTTGGGGCATACACCCTCCAAGATCTCCCTGCTCTCCCTATTGCTATGCTCCGAGGCTCATGCTAAGGCGTTAATCTCATTTCTCAAGACGGCCCACGTGCCGCAGGAGACGTCTGCAGTTCAGTTCACTGACTGCATAGCAAATCTGACGGCGGACAACGGCTTGGGCTTTTCAGATGCTGACCTGACCGCAAAAGGGAGAGACCACAATGATGCCCTGCATGTCTCTATTGAATGCAGGGGCACTACTCTGGCACATGTATTGGTGGACACTGGTTCTTCCTTGAATGTTCTTCCGAAAAAGGCTTTAGATCGTCTGGATTATGAGGGCCTGGAGTTGAAACCCAGCAATATCATCGTCAGGGCCTTTGACGGTTCCAAAAGGATGGTTCATGGAGAGGTTAACATCCCTATTCGTGTGGGCTCTCAAGTGTTTGACTCTACCTTTTACGTGATGGATATACGTCCATCATACTCTTGTCTGTTGGGTCGACCTTGGATCCATAAAGCTGGGGCAGTGACCTCCACCTTGCACCAAAAGCTGAAGTATCCCGTCAGGGGGAAGATCGTCACTGTACAAGGAGAAGAGGAGTATATGGTGAGCCATTTGAATTCCTTCAGGTACATCGAGATGGACGGAGAGTTCATTGAAACCCCCTTCCAGCATTTCGAGGAGGTGCATCCAATTTCAGCAGCTGCAGAGACAACGGCCGAAGAGAATGATTCCTTGAAGATGGCTTCCCTAAGGGATGCCCGGGCTGTAGTTCAGAAAGGCAATTGTGCACACTGGGGTCAGCTTCCTGACTTCACTCAGAAGAACGACAAGTTTGGGCTAGGCTTTACTGCAGAGGCTCAGAAGGAGGTGCGCAAAGAGAAGATCGGAAAGGCTCCGGTGTTTATTTCCAGCTCAAGGGTGAATGCTATCGAGGAGGATGTGGAGGAAGCTGAGTTTGACAGTTGGATCTACCCGACTGCCAGCGACGGACCGAGCAACTGGACAGCAAGGGATTTTACCCCTATCACATTTGTCACGCAGTAATTGATTTCTTTTGATTTCCAAATTTGTAACAAACAATATGTTAAAACTTTGTTGGCTCGGTGTCCTGCCCGGGACATCGTAGCTCCATTTGTGAGGGCTTTTTGTATGACATTTTCATATATCATCAATCAAAACATTGGACGTTTGTTGCATTTCAAATCTTGTGCTCTTTTTCTTTCTGTGTTATATATATTGCAAAACAGCTATATTTACACACACTCACTTATACAGGTTTCAATCCACTCTGGATCTCACTGGTAACAGCTCTGCTACCGCCAGTTATGACTTCGAAAATCCGATCAACTTGGCCGAAGACGAAGGTGAAGATGATTGCGAAGTGCCTGGTGAACTCGCAAGACTGCTACTCCAGGAAGAGAGGGCTATTCAACCACATGAAGAGCCTGTGGAGACAATTAACTTGGGTACTGAGACGGATAAGAAAGAAGTCAAGATTGGTGCCAATCTAGAGCTCAGCGTGAAGCGACGATTGATCCAGATGCTGCAAGATTACATGGAGATTTTTGCTTGGTCCTATGAAGATATGCCTGGTTTGGATGCCGACATTGTAGTTCACCACCTGCCAACCAAGGAAGACTGCCCTCCGGTAAAGCAGAAAGTCCGACGGATGCGTCCAGAGATGTCTGAAAAGATCAAGGCCGAGGTTATGAAGCAATTTGATGCCGGGTTCCTTGCAGTAACTTCTTACCCTCAGTGGGTTGCCAATGTTGTGCCAGTGCCGAAAAAGGACGGTAAGGTCAGAATGTGTGTTGACTACAGGGATCTGAACAGGGCCAGCCCCAAAGATGACTTCCCCCTACCTCACATCGATGTCCTTGTTGACAATACAGCTCAACACAAGGTGTTCTCCTTCATGGATGGCTTCTCAGGGTATAATCAGATCAAGATGGCTCCTGAAGATATGGAGAAGACTACATTTGTGACTCAGTGGGGGACCTTCTGTTATAAGGTCATGCCATTCGGATTGAAAAATGCTGGGGCAACCTATCAACGTGCCATGGTTGCTTTGTTCCATGATATGATCCATCATGAAATTGAGGTATACGTTGATGACATGATTGCAAGGTCTCAAACTGAGGAGGAGCACCTTGACCATCTGAGGAAGTTGTTTGACCGACTCAAGTTATACAAGCTGAGGTTGAATCCCAACAAATGCACCTTTGGGGTAAGATCCGGAAAGTTGTTAGGTTTCATTGTAAGTGATAAGGGTATTCAGGTAGATCCTGCCAAGGTAAAAGCCATACAAGAGATGCCGACTCCAAAAACAGAGAAAGAAGTCAGAGGTTTCCTAGGACGGCTGAATTACATTGCCCGATTCATCTCACATCTGACTGCTACTTGTGAGCCAATCTTCAAATTACTGAAGAAAGATCAAGTGGTACGCTGGAATGATGAATGTCAGGCCGCCTTTGAAAGAATAAAGGAATATCTCCAAGAGCCACCCATTCTTATGCCACCGGTGGAAGGAAGACCTCTGATACTTTACTTGACAGTGCTTGATAATTCAATGGGGTGTGTGCTGGGGCAGCATGACGAGTCTGGCCGAAAAGAGCACGCTATTTATTACTTGAGCAAAAAGTTTACCGACTGTGAGTCTCGTTACTCACTGCTTGAGAAAACTTGCTACGCTCTTGTATGGGCTGCTCGCCGGCTGAGACAGTATATGCTGACTCACACTACCTTATTGATTTCAAAGATGGATCCCATTAAGTACATATTTGAAAAGCCCGCTCTGTCTGGGAGAATAGCGAGATGGCAAATGATCTTAACAGAATATGACATCCAGTATACAACTCAGAAAGCAATAAAGGGAAGTGTACTGGCTGATCATTTGGCACACCAACCTGTGGACGATTATCAATCATTGAACTTTGATTTTCCGGACGAAGACATCATGGTGGTAACTGACTGTGAAGTACCTGGACCGGATGAAGGACCTGAGGAAGGATCCCGATGGTCTATGCATTTTGATGGAGCCTCCAATGCTTTGGGTAACGGCGTCGGCGCTGTAATCATATCTCCCAAGGGAACTCATACTCCCCTCACCGCCCGATTATGTTTCAGCTGTACCAACAATATGGCAGAATATGAGGCATGTATCATGGGTTTACAAGCTGCAATCGATTTGAGGATCAAGTTTCTAAGTGTCTTCGGAGATTCCGCTCTCGTGATCAATCAGATCAAAGGCGAGTGGGATACGAAACACCCGAATCTCATTCCTTACAAAGAATATGTGTCGACCTTGCTCCCTCACTTTGAAGAGATAACTTTTGAACATTTCCCCAGAGAGGAGAATCAGCTAGCAGACGCACTAGCCACGATGTCTTCAATGTTCAAAGTTAAATGGGACAATGAGGCTCCCCGAATCATAATCTGGAAGTTGGATGAACCGGCATACTGCTGCGAGCTCGAGGCTGAGAAGGTGACTGAAAAACCCTGGTATCACGAGGTGAAGAGGTACTTGGAAGCCCAGGAATACCCTGAAGGTGCATCTGTCAATGATAAGAAGTTCATGAGGAGGTTTGCTGCAAAATTCTTCCTCAGCAACGGCATTCTCTACAAACGGAATCATGATTCAACTCTGTTACGTTGTGTGGATAAGGCTGAAGCAGAGAAAATTATGATGGTACTGCATGAAGGTACATTTGGGACCCATTCCAGTGGACACACCATGGCTAAGAAAATCCTTCGGGCAGGATATTTCTGGTCCACGATGGAAGCCGATTGTTACCAACACTCCCGAACTTGTCATAAGTGCCAGATCTATGCTGACAAGGTGCATATCCCTCCAGTTCCTTTGAATGTCCTAACGGCACCTTGGCCTTTCGCAATGTGGGGCATCGATATGATCGGTGAGATCCGACCAACGGCATCCAATGGGCATCGCTTCATCTTGGTGGCGATCGATTACTTCACGAAATGGGTTGAGGCAGCTTCCTATGCCACAGTAACCAAGAGCGTCGTGGCGCGTTTCATCCGGCATAATTTGATCTGTCGGTACGGCGTCCCAGAAAGAATCATTACGGATAATGGTACCAATCTCAATAACAAAATGATCACTGAACTCTGTGAACAATTCAAGATACAGCACCATAATTCTTCCCCCTACCGGCCGAAGATGAATGGGGCTGTAGAGGCAGCCAATAAAAATATCAAGAAAATTGTGCAGAAGATGACAGTGACCTATAAAGATTGGCACGAGATGTTACCGTTCGCTCTTCATGGGTACCGCACCTCAGCAAGGACATCGACCGGGGCAACTCCTTTCTCCTTGGTCTATGGCATGGAGGCAGTCTTGCCAATCGAGATCCAGATACCCTCTCTCCGAATAATGAAGGATGCAGACTTGAATGAAGATGATTGGATCCAAACTCGACTTGATCAACTAAATCTGATTGACGAAAAGAGGCTCACTGCTATCTGTCATGGTCAAACGTATCAGAAACGGATGATCAGGGCATTTAACAAGAAAGTCAGACCGCAAGAGTATCAAGTTGGGGACCTGGTAATCAAACGCATCATCCTTCCTCAAAGTGATCCCCGGGGCAAATGGACCCCTACTTACGAAGGGCCATTTGTGGTTAAGCGTGTGTTCTCAGGAGGAGCCATGATCCTAACCACCATGGATGGTGACGACCTTCCTCACCCCGCCAATGCAGACATAGTGAAAAAATACTACGCATAAATAAAAGACCCGCTAGGTTGACATACCTAGGCAAAATAAGGGCTTCCCGGCGAACCAAAAGGGTTCGGGCAAAAATAAGGGATGAAATGAAAAAAATCTGTACACCCGGCAAGTCGAAAACCTGAAAGGGCGGCTTGGGCAAAAATGGGTATCCCGGTGGACTGAAAACCCGAAAGGGCGGTCCAGGCAAAAGTTAGGGATAAAAGCGTAACACTATGTCTCATTGGATCACTTCACATCCGGAATTCGGCATCAACTATCTGGCTCCAGATTTCGACATTGACCAATCAACTTCATCTTCAAATTAGGCAGCAAAGCGATGAGACGTTCGAAGACATAAAGGCAATAGCAGAGTTGGAACCCAGTGGGATTGTTCACATAGCTGTTTTGTTTTCTTTTTCAAATTATAAACTCTATACTTTTTGGCGATGTCCTCTTACTAGGATGTCAGCCTCTTGTACAAAAAACGCCTATTCACAGGCAAAATTTAAATCAATACAAATTCACTTGTCCATACAAATTGCCATTGTTTTCCTCTTTTTGTTTTGTCTTGCGAAGAACGTCCAATGTTCATTTTTTGATATATGCATTTGACATTAAAATTGCTGATTCATAAATATTCGCATATGAAACAAGAGATTGATTACAGGTGACATCAAAGACAGGGGCAATGTGGGTTTGTCTATTGCCGTCTGGTTGTTTTGTTCGCCAAGGCACCAAGGTAGGTTCAACTGAAGAATGTGGCCAAATCATCTTAACTCCCCGCAGAGTAAAAACAAGGTTCAGCAATACTTTCCCCAAGAGAAGTTGATCCCCCGTCAATCCTGAAGAAGCCCAACATTCCCCGGCAGGTCTTAAAGCTCATCCCCAGTAGATTCTGGAAGCTTATCCCCTGCGAAGAACGGACGTCTCGCCCAAGTTTTATTTAGAGTTATTTCCTCACAAGGACTTATAACTGGGTTATCCTCAGCTAAAGGCCACGGAAGACCGCTCTCGGCAAAGTTCCTTCAATCCCCAGCGGAGTCTATCTTTGGTATTCCCAAGCAGAGTTTATCTTTGGAGTTCCCCAGCGGAGTTTATCATCATTATCCTCAGCGGAATCCATCATTAAAGTCCTCAGCAGGCCTCTCATCAAAACTTCGGCCAAGTATCTCTTCCGCAGAGCAGCTTCCCGGCCGTTCGTCAAGGATTTATTTTCCTAAGATGAAATTACACTCATAACCATTTAACATTTTCATACATCTTGCTTACATACATGATGAAATGCATATACATGTTGAACATCATGACATCATGCATATCATACATCATGACATCGCATACAACTTACATTTTTGCCTTTTCAGGAAAAAGACAATCCCAAAAACAATTACCGTCAACTGTCGCAATTCCGGATTCGATACCTGTATCTAGCCAGGGCACATCTGAGAGTGACAACATTTCCAGATTCGACTCCTGTATCCAGCCAGGGCTTATCTGTTGACCACGTTTCCAGACTCGATTCCTGTACCTAGCCAGGGCACGTCTGAAGAGTTCGAAGATTCGATTCCTGTATCCAGCCAGGGCACATCTATCAACTACAACATTTCCAGATTCGACTCCTGTATCCAGCCAGGGCATATCTGTTGACCACGTTTCCAGACTCGACTCCTGTATCCAGCCAGGGCATATCTGTTGACCATGTTTCCAGACTCGATTCCTGTATCTAGCCAGGGCACGTCTGAAGAATTTGAAGATTCGATTCCTGTATCCAGCCAGGGCACATCTATTGACGACTATTCCCAGATTCGACTCCTGTATCCAGCCAGGGCACATCTGTGAGCAACCGATTGTAGACTCAATTCCTGTATCTAGCCAGGACATATCTGCATAAGGAGATTGAAGATCAAACACCTGTAACAAGCCAGGAAAACATCCGTCCTTCTCAAATACACAAGTTCTCGCTAAGGAATCTCTTATGCGATCAACACTTCCAAATGGCATCAATAAGCCCATTCCCGTCAAAGTTCTGTCACTGCTCCCGATGGCATCTGTAAGCCCATCACCCTATCCACCATCTCTCCAAATGGCATCTGTAAGCCCATTCCTGACATCACATTATTGATACTTCAACATGCGAGTGCAAATTTCCGGGCACTCTAGTGTCCAATCTCCTTTTACCCTCGAGTCACGAAAGGCAAACTTGCCAATCTAACTCATCAGGTCCAAGAAGATTGAACAGGGGCAACTGTTGTACCCCAAAATTTGCCCTCCCATTTCCTCAACATTTTCTCATCACAAGACATTTGAAGATCAAGATACAATTAGGGTTTCCTCTGCTCAAGACTTCTCCTTGCACTGTGGACTCAAATTAGGGTTGGTGTTTGCACAAAGATGTTTTGACCTAAAATGCCTAAGATGACTTTCATGCTTCATGTTGGACTCCCAGGTTTACCTATACCAAGTTTCAAGTCTTGATTCCAAGTTTTACCCAGTCAATTGGACAGTTGACCTAGAAATCAGCTGTATTGGGAAAAAAGTCAACTGTGGCCAATTGACAGTCAAACCTCATGAAATTTGATCCACATCAACATTATGAACTCACATGGACCATTTGATCAAGTTTGGATCACAATTCCACAAGAAATTTGATCAGATCATCAAAAGGGCAAAATGGTCATTTCTAGGGTTTTGACTGCACAAAGGCAATTTTTGACTGTTTGACCTAGCCAATGGCAAACCAAGCTCACATATGGACTCAAGGACCCCATGGAATTATCTTGACATGTTCATCAAGCTCAAAAGATCCCAAGTACACAAGATTGACAGTTGAATTTCCCAGTCAATTGATCAATTTTGACTGTATACTGAAAAGTCAAACTTTGACTTTTTGGTCAAAATCAAGAGTCAAGATTCATTTTTCATCAAAACATGCCAAATCATGAAACTTGTTCACCAAGAAATCTCAAAATGCAAATTAGGGTTTGAAAATGGAATTTTTCATAACTTAGAATTTTTCTAAGTTATGGAAAACCCTAATTTTTTCCCAACTTTGCCCCATCTTTTCACCATGATCCATTTGGATTCAAACCAAAGTCAAAACATGAAAGTTGTAGCTTGTTGCATAATCTACAACTTTGATTCACAAAGTTTTCTAATTTGAAGCTTGTATCTCAAGTTATGATTTTTTGAATAAGGGCACTAAACCATCTTTTAACTTAGTGAAATTTGACCTATTTTGACAAGGTTTTCTACCCTACTTCAAGGCCACTTTTCATACCCTTCCACTTGGAATTTTGATTTGCATTTCAAAGATGGATTGTAGTACACATTCCAAGCTTTCCAAAATGTCCAAGAACTCATCAAACAACCTCATAACTTGAGAGATTAGAATTTCACAAGTTGGCAAAAATTCACTTTTGTTCTTCATCAAGACATGTTCACAAACTTGCAAATTTGAATTCAGTTTGCTTTATGCTTAATTACAGGTCCTTGAACTAATCCATACTCAATAATTTAATGCATATTCTTTGTACTAAGACCAAGTTCTTTGAGTTCAAGCTTTGTCTAATGGTTTAATCCTAAATTAGATAAAGTAAACTATCCATTTTTGCAAAAGTTCACTTTATGTCAATTTGAAAATCAAACAAGTACAAGCTAAATCTGAATGGCACAAGATTATGGACAAATTGCTCTGATCAAGAGAAGATTATGCAGCCCATTAGGAGGTCCCCTACATGCCTAGAACATCAACTTGCATTTCTTTGCTTCACATAGAAGAAACATCCATAACTCATGCCAACTCTCTCTTCAGCTTAGAAACACAAGAACAAAGTTGTCAAACACATTACACATAACATATCCAAGCTAACACACGAGCTCTTGACCTCCATTACACCCTCCATCTCAGAATCATCCTCAAACTGCACAAACAGGGGTGCCCCTGCAGTTTGAGTGCAAACTCCCAATCCCTTCGAGCATTTTGATCAAGACCTGTTCCTCTACCTTCCCTACAACATATGCAAGCTAACCATGGCCTAAAACCTGACCTGTAATCACTCTAACAGTTTCCACCATTTTCATTTTTTCCTTTTGCAGTTGAAGTTCCATAGCTTGATTCAGAAGCTCTCAAGACAAAGTAAGCATTGAAACAGCATCCCTGGACCTCAAGGAAGCTTTTCCAATCATCACCTTGCACTGAAAGTTCCTCATTCCCCAGATTGAAGTTCAACTGCACAGGTAAAAGTTTGAATTCGTATCTCTCTTATTAGGCATCTTTAGTCTTAAGTTTGTGAAGAAACAAGGTCCTACTCATAGCCCTGAACATGTACATATCTTTACATTTCATTTCTTTTGCCTGAGTAGAGAGAATTTAAGCTTTGAAAATGATAGAAAAACTAGGTCAGAAAAGAGGGGGAGAGAAATTCTCCCTCATCTTAGAGAGATAGGTCAAGTTCTTTATATGGTTAGAACCGTCTCTTCATGCTTAACATCTTTTGTGTTGGAAGTTTGTTCAAAAAATCAAGGAATCAAGAGTTAGAAGAAGCTGAACATGGCGCGCGTTTTTCAAATGTTTTGTGCTGGAGGTTGAAGACAGTGTTTCATTGGGCTGGGCTTTTGTGTTCTTTCTTTTCACACCATCCTTTTTGGCTCACACCCCCCTGAGCCCATTTATTCATTCTTTAACATTTTTGACTTTTTCCTTTTTTGCTGACTTTGTTTATTTTTTCTCATGCCATTAAAAAATTAAAAATATTTTTTTCATTATTTTTTGCATTTATTGCATATTTATTTGATTTATTTCTTTGTTTATACATAAATATATATATATATATATATATGTATTATTATTAGAATAAATAAGAAATAATGTAAATACAATTTTTATTTTTTATTTACTCTCTGAAAATATTTCACACAAAAAATACTCTTTTATTTATTTTATTAAAATATTAAATAAATATTTATTTTTAGAATAATACATATTTAGGGTTATATATATATATATATGTGATTATTAATATATTTAAGACAAAAATATAACAATACTTGATTTTTTTCATTTTATTAATATTTGATATAAAAATACCTTTTTTCACAATACACTTCATTTTATTTTATTTTTGTACATAATAAATAAATAGTTGAATTAAATTAGAAAATAATACCTTTTCTTTAAAATTAGGGTTTTTGCCCTAAATTCAAAATATTCAAAAAAAATAATAATATATTTTTATTTTCTTTTTTCCTTTTACATAAATAATAATTTCTCATACACATAAAGAAAAAAAAAACTTTCTTTTTGCATTTCACATATTTATTTAATTTCCATTTAATTATGTATTAGTTAAATTGCAAATATTCAATTGATGTAATAATTTAGATTTAAATTCTTGTCAATATCCCCCATTTGAACATTTGTACCCCCCTTCCCATATTTGGTTTTGTAATAGCTTAGTAATTTTAATTTCGCACTTTATCGCTTTCTAATGATAACATGTTAGAATTAGGGTTTGTATGCAAAAAACGATAAAAAATAGTTTGACCTAATACAAGATAAACAAGCATGAAAATGGACACACAAATCACACTTGCACCCCGTAGGGTATTCCACTTGTTGCCTTCAATAATGGGCCATATTGCATGTTAGGTGTCTTTGGCAAAACAAAACAATGTCAAATGATCATAGTCCCTCGATGACGCTTTCGAAAGTTGCCTAAAAAATGATCAAGTCCCTTAAAGAAAAAGAATGCCCAAAGACACTTGGCACCATTGCAATCATGGTCTAAACGATGACCCGCGCCCGTCCCTTTCACATCCTAACACAAGGTTGCCCACCAAATACAATGGTGGAGCAAACTTGTTAAAAGGGTTAAAAGTATAGCAATGATCTTTTGAGAAATTTAGGAGTAGATAACCTCTTAGTTACTTGAATCAACTTGCAAAAACAAAACACTTGCCTAATTTCAAAATCACACCTCACAACACTTTCAAAACAAAACTTTCAAAACAAAATGAAAACTTTTTTTTCAAAAGACATACATCTTTGTATACATCCCCACATGGATCATTACAAAGGTTGCCACCACATTGGCCTCTTTTCAAAAACATTTTCAAAACCCACACACTCAAGCACCATTTAAAACAATTGAAAACAAAAGGCAAGTGATCTAAGCAAGTAACTAAGAGCCCATGGATAACCATGGATAGAAAGGGTGCTAATACCTTCCCTTTCTATAATCTACTCCCCGAACCCAAGAAAACATCTCAAAAGGTTTTTGCTGTGCTTTTTAAACCTTTCCTTAGGATAAAATAAAAAGTCGGTGGCGACTCTTGCTAACCGCAACATTTGCGAATACAAACGCAAAACTCAAGTCAGTTCTCCCACCGTATCACAATATATATATATATATATATATATATATATATATATATATATATATATATATATATATATATATATATATATATATATATATACATATATATATATATATATATACATATATATATATATATATATATATATATATATATATATATATATATATATATATGTATATATATATATATATATATATATATATGTATATATATATATATATATATATATATATATATATATATATATATACATATATATATATATATATATACATATATATATATATATATATACATATATATATATATATATATAGATATATATATATATATATGTATATATATATATATATATGTATATATATATATATATATATATATGTATATATATTATATATATATATATATATATATATATATATATATATATATATATATATATATATATATATATATATATATATATATATATATATATCTCTATATATATATATATATATACTATGTTTTATTAAATAATTAGAATAAAAGACCAAAAATATTACATTTTTATTTGTATCATTATTTATACTAAAAAATGCCCTTTTTTTGAATATATTTCATTTTTATACATATTAATATTTTTTGTACATAAAAATATATATTATATTCATTTTCTTAAGGAATTAGGGTTTTTGCCCTAAAAACAAATAAAATTAATCTTTATTTATTTCTTTACACCTTGTATATTAAAAAAAAAATACTTTTGCATACATGAATAAATAAAAACCTTTTTTTGCATAATACATTCTATTCAATATTTATTTATTGTATTTATTTAAATATTGTATATTTACATATTATGCCTTGCAAATTCAATATGGTTGTAATAATTTAGGATTTAATTTCTTGCAAAATAAAACCCAATTCAAATTTGTACCCCCCCTCCTTATATCATGTTGTAATAGTGTAAAATTTAAATTCTCGCACCTTTAAATGCTTTCAATTATGCCATGATTAGACTTAGGGTTTGTATGCAAAGTCAAATCAACAAATAGTTTGACCTAATCAAAGACAAAATGCATGAAAATCAAACACAATGCAAACTTGCACCCCTAGGATTACAATCCACTTGTTGCCTTCAAAAATGGGCCATGGTATGCATGTCAAGTACTTTGGCAAAACAAAAACAAAACAAAGATCATAGTCCCTCGATGACGCTATCTGAGTTGCCTAAACAAAAATGGTCAAGTCCCTCAAGAAAATTGCCAAAAATACTTGACATTATTGCTATCATGGTCTATACGATGACCCGCGCCTGTCCTATTTAACATCGTAACACAAGGTTGTTCATCAAACACAATGGTGAAACAACACTGTTAAAAGGGTTAAAAACATAAGAAAGATCTTTGAGTAAAATAAGGTAGACAACTCTTAGTTACTTGATTAAAGCTTGCAAAAAAAACATCCTTGCTATCTTCAAAACACACTTCACAACACAAATTTCAAAACATTTCCCAAATCAAACTTTCAAACATTGAAATCTTTTCAAAAGATAAAAACACCTTTGTATACATTCAAACAAGAATCATTACAAAGGTTGCCACAATGATAGCCTCTTTTCAAAACATCTTTCAAAACCACACAAAAAGCACCATTTCAAACAATTGAAGAGCACCATTTCAAACAATTGGAAAGCAAAGCAAGTGATCTAAGTAAGTAACTAAGAGCCCATGGATAACCATGGATAGAAAGGGTGTTAATACCTTCCCTTTCTATAATCTACTCCCCGAACCCAAGAAAACATCTCAAAGGTCTTTCCTGTGCTTTTTGACATTTCCTTAGGATAAAATAAAAAGTCGGTGGCGACTCTTGCTAAACTGAAACATTTGTGAACACAAACGCAAAACCTCAAGTCAGTTCTCCCACCGTATCACATGCATCATATCATGACAGGTTTCTCCCATACAGGTCGCCTTATCTTCCTACTATTTATTTCAATAATATGGATATAGAACAAAAGGTGAAAGATCTCCAAGCTCAAAATGCTCAATTCCAACAAATGTTTCTGGCTATGGCTAAGGGGCAAGTGGACCTGAAGACCCTTCTTCTCAAAGAAAAGAAGAAAAATTCCAAGAAGTCAGTAGGCATCCTGAACTTGAGAAGTAGAGCTAGAGGACCAGTCAAGGGAGCTCTAGATCTTTCAACTCCATCCAACATGGGGGATAGTCATGAAGAAGACAATTGTCTGGAGATTGATGAAGCCGAAGCTGACTACTCTGAGGAATAATCTCCTCCCACTGTTGTCAAGTACAAACAGCTGGAGGATTGCCTCAGTGCTATGGAGATTCAACAGATACCCGGCTTGGATTTAGGAGACATGGGTTTGGTTTCTGGAGTGGTCATCCCCCCAAAGTTCAAAATCCCTACCTTTGTCTTGTACGATGGAGTCTCTTGCCCTAAGATGCACTTAAAGTCTTATGTATGCAAGATTCAACCATACACAACTGATCTAAAACTTTGGATCCATTTCTTCCAAGAAAGTCTAGTAGGGACTCAACTCGAATGGTTCTATCAATTGGAGAGTTCTCGCATCCACACCTGGGAGGATTTAGCTGCTGCTTTCTACAAGTAGTATCAGTACAATGCTGATCTTGCACCAACTCATGTGCAATTACAGAACATGACCATGGGTTCCAACGAGAGCTTCAAAGGATACGCCCAAAAGTGGAGAGATCTGGCTGGTAGGGTGCAGCCCCCTTTAACTGGCAGGGAGATGATTGACATCTTCATGGGAACTTTGACTGGGCCTTTCTTCAAACTCCCAATCGGAAACTCCCCAGTCGGGTTCACCGAGCTAATACTGACCGGCGAAAGGGTCGAAGTTGGCATCAAAAGTGGAAAGATCCAAGGAGCTACACCTCCTCATGCTCAGAAAAAGCCATACAGTGGGAAGAAAGAGTCCAATGCAGTGTCTGGTCAAAAGAGTCGTC
Organism: Vicia faba; assembly: GCA_948472305.1. Taxonomy (NCBI): domain Eukaryota; kingdom Viridiplantae; phylum Streptophyta; class Magnoliopsida; order Fabales; family Fabaceae; genus Vicia; species Vicia faba. Next base: position 1,442,719,972 of record OX451737.1, on the reverse strand, counting down.
ATGACCAACACGTGGGGGCAGTCCTGATCTCCGGTTCTGCGTCGCATCGACAATAACAAAGGGGAAATCAACGAAGGCCAGACGAGCCCAAAAGACAGTTTACCAACATCAACATGCCGTTATCTCAAGCGCTACAACACTTGTTAAGGATGAATCTGACTACATTGATAGGACCTCATCCAAACCCTAAAACTTCTTCTCCTAACTACAATCCTAATTCAACGCGTGCTTATCATTCTGACAATCCCGGGCATGACACTAACGATTGTTGGGCATTGAAGTACAAGATTCAGAATTTGATTGACGCCAAGGAGATCGAGTTTGACCCTCCAGAGACTCCAAACGTGATCACTGCTCCTATACCAAATCATTGAGAGCGTGTTGTTCATTTTGAATTTTCAATTGTAATTTCTTTTGTTATTCAAACAATTATCTATTAATGTCAAAATTTGTTTCATTAATGCATTGCATATGTTTGTCTTGATCTGATCCACTCATTTTCATTACATTTAAACTATGATTTTTACTCACTTTATGACATTCAACTCTTGCTAAAAGTTACAAGCCTTTAGAGGGAGGATGACGAAAACAATGCTATAATCTCATACAATATGCTTTTGGACAGATCTTGCTGACGATGTACAGGCGTTTCTTTCAAATCCTAAACACTGGAGTTATAAGGAAGATAATCCCTAGTCAACCCCTTCGAGCCAAAGAAGTAGAAGTTTTCTGTTTTAACATAAATTGAAATCTTTAATCAAAACCTGGGGCAGGGTAGTCTCTCAGTTAATTCAAATGCGCGTTTAGCCGCAAACTCTCATCTCGTAATACAATGAATGACATCAAAACATTCCTCTGGAATCAAAAGACGGTGATGGTTCCCTATCACATAGGCAGTCATTATCTCTCAAAAAGAAAAGCCCACTAAGTTAAAACCTACAAAGGAGACTTAAGGAAACAGGGGCATCCCGTTGACTGTAATCTCAAAACAAGAACAGTCAGGCAAAAATCAGGGATAACAAATCAAAAAGAGGTCACTAAAAATCCTTAGCAACATGAAAAAAGGTTGCAAAAAAAATGAATGCCTTCCGATAAACTTAACTTGTCTGAATCATCACCAACGCGTCATTCCAGACTAAATTAGAGTTTAAACACACAATTAACCGAGCTTAGGACTGAAGAACGTCACAAAGAGCGGGTGGGTACAAATACACTTTGAGCCTTTATCCTTTGTTTCTTAAACCGTGAACCAAACCACGTTACAACCCTTCAAAAGTCCTAATTGAATCATGGGTTAGTTCGAAAGTATACTGTTACAAAAGGTATCCTGACTCCTGTAAGGGCTTACTCAAAACCCTGAGTTGAATTTTTCTTACAAAAATTTCTTTACTTGCTAAAATGCATTTTCAAAAGTTTCAAGACAAACATAAACTTTGCATTACTTGAATATCATTGTTTGCATATGGCTACTTGTTTGACAGCGGAGAAATTCATACAAAGAATAACCAGTGAACCAAAGCTCTCTCAGTGAACTAAATCACTTTAAGTGGGACGAAACTTCCAATAACAAATCTCCTATCTACAAGGGGGGGCATGACATGTCATTATCCAGCACACCTGGGGCAGTCCATTCAAGATTCCAAGAAATCTCTCAAGAAATGCTGAATAACCAGGGACATGTCTCCATCTCCGTTACTTGGGGCATTGAACGTCAATCTCAACAAAGGGTTACGTACAATCAAACATTTTCTGGCAATGCCACAAACATTTGCTGCTATGGGCAATGACAAATCTCCCCAAAATCCTTCTCATAGGATGATTCCCCAGCCTGATTTTTCAATCTTTGAAAACTTTTTCAACTGAGTCGACTTCAAGAATCCTCGAGGATTTCTGCCAGTGAAGTCGCTGCCTCTCCAACAGACTGGGCAACAGTGTTTATTTCCCCAACAGAGAGCAGGATCCCCCGGCTTGAGTTTGCCACTCTGACTACTATAAATCAGAGGACCACGACTCCTCTTCCCCAACAGAATACTCTACAATCCTGAAAAACACTATGAAGCCTGGATTTCAACCAGATAACAGTATAAGACGCTGCGAAGCCTGGATTTCGAGCAGATAGTAGTTCCCTTCTCCAAAGACACTATGAAGCCTGGATTTCAACCAGATAACAGTATAAGGTACTGCGAAGCCTGGATTTCGACCATATAGTAGTTCCCTTCTCCAAAGACATTGTGAAGCCTGGACCCGACCAGATATCAGTTCAACTTCATCCTTTCAAGCAAGTTACTGCGAAGCCTGGAATCCGGCCAGATAACAGTAAACTTCCTTATCCCCAGCAAGTCATTGTGAAGCCTGGAATCCGACTAGATAACAGCTAAATTTTGATTCTCTCCAGCCAAAGATAATCCCCCCAGTAGAGCAACGGGAAACCGAGACTCATGAGATCTTTTCCCCAAGCAAGAATCAACACTCTCCACAGAGTTTTCAATATCCCCCAGCAGATTTCTCCTCAAAACGGGAATCCCCAGTGGAAACATTCTAAGAAAAGTTTGAAGACACACCTACTCTTCAATGGTAGTCCGGGGTTTAATAACTCCCTGACATTTGTCAAGGATTTATTTTCCTAGACAAAAATACATTCACTAACATTTCACACATGACAAGAGCATACATCATAATCTCATTTTTGAGAACATTATTACATGATGCATCTCATCTACCATGACATTGCATGCGACTTTGCCTTTACCTTTTCAGGAAAAGGTCAACAAATAAAGTTCATCACCTTTTTTGGAGTAGCAATCGTCCAAGATTCCTTCATCATCTTTTGGATTAGCAATCATCCCAGATCCCTTCATCATCATCAAGCAACCCTACACAGGTTCCTCCTATTTCCAAGATGAAGTTTTACACAGACTCATCATGAAGCAACCCTACACAGGTTTCTCCTTTCCAGATGCAGTTTTACACTGACTCATCATGAAGTAACCCTACACAGGTTCCTCCTTTCCAGATGTAGTTTTACACGGACTCAAGCAACCCTACACAGGTTCCTCCTATTTCCAAGATGCAGTTTTGCATGGACTCATCATCAGGCAACCCTACACAGGTTCCTCCTATTTCCAAGATGCAGTTTCACAAGGACTCATCATTAAAGCAACCCTACCCAGGAAATTCCAGATGAAGTTTCGCATGGACTCATCATTGAAGCAACCCTACCCAGTTTCCTTCTCACTTCCAGATGCAGTTATACACTGACTCATCATGAAGTAATCCTACCCAATTTCCTTCTCAGTAAATTCCAGATGAAGTTTTACACGGACTCATCATCAAGCAACCATACACAGTTCAGATATGCACCAGATACGGATGCCATCCTGATACTCATTCAAAGACAACTTTCAGATATAGTTCAGATACGCACCAGATACGGATGCCATTCTGATACTCATTCAGATTTCAACTTTTGATACAGTTCAGGTACGTACCAGATACGGATGACATCCTGATACTCATTCAAAGACAACTTTCAGATACAGTTCAAATACGCTCCAGACACGGATGCCATTCTGATACTCATTCAGATTTCAACTTTTGATACAGTTCAGATACACTCCAGACATGGATGCCATTCTGATACTCATTTAGACTCAACTTTTGATATAATTCAGATACAATCACCTCTGGATGGCATCTATAAGCCCATCTCCAAATACTGTCCATCATTTCTCCAAATGGCATCTTTAATCCCATTCCCTATACAATCAAACACAACATCAATGAGTGCAAATTTATGGGCACTCAAGTGTTCAATCATCTTCCACCTTCAAGTCACGAATGGCAGATTCGCCAAATCTAACTCTTCAGGTGTAAGAAGATTGAACAGGGGCAGCTATTGTACCCCGAAATTTTCCCTCTCATTTCTCAAAGAATCACTATGGACCCTCAGGTTTGCTTCCATCCAGTTCCAAGCCTTGAATTGCAATTTTTTTTCAAGAATGTCATCCACAAGGGCAAAATGGTCATTTGCATACTGAAAAGTCAAACTTTGACTTTTGGATCAAAATCAAATTTCAAGAATCATATTTCATCAAGACATGATGAGATATGAAGTTTATTTCATCTAAAAATTCAAAAGTCAAAAACTACTTTGGAAAAGTCAAAATTCTAAATACTTAGAATTTTTTCTAAGTGTTTAAGAAATATGACAAGCTCAGAACTTCTGGCCAGATTTTTACCATGATGCAAGCTGATTCTGGAAGAACTTATGATACAATAGTTATAGATTTCAATGAGATCTAAAACATTGCAGAACAAAACTTCTCCTAGAAATGTTGGGATTTCAAGTTATAACTCCTCAAAGACACGTCCATGAAACTAAAGCACACAGCAAATTCTGGACACTTTCAAAATAGATTTTGGTCAGAACTTCTGGGCCGGTTTTCACAAAGTTTTAGTCAGAGTTTGCAAGGGTAATTCAAAGAAGGTTACAAAGCATGCTGCAAGCTTCCTGGAAAGTCTGAGAACTCCTTCAGAACATGCTGGAGCAAGGAGATACAAAGACCAGAAGTTGGTTATTCATTCTGAATTATGTTGAAACTGAACTTTTGATCTAGAATTAAGCAATGATGAAGAATCTTACATTGCAGGATTTCTGGTTTGATAAGTATCATCATCATTTAATGCTCACAACCCCTTTTGAGTCTTTATCCAAAGGATTTCCCCACGTGTGGCATAAAAGTACCATTATTGTCTTGGAAAAACAAACTCTTGTACAAGAGTGTGCTGGGCCCATGCGTTGCTTTTGATTTTGAAGTTACCTTTCCTTAAATCACGCTTACAAACCCAGCTTAGGCATGGCTAAAAGCTGCTAACCACCATGCTTGCTTCAAGAACAAGGCAGCACCTTAGCATATGAAGGCTATATTCAACGCTTCGGTCAGAACTTGACCAAATCCCAAAACCTTGTTTATATAACCTGCTGCATTGCTACAGCACAGACCTATAACCAACATCTAATTCAGCCTACGCATGCATCCCATAATTGCACCAAACTAGCATACAAAGACTGTGATCAAAAGGCAAGGGAACAGGATGCCAAAAAGGTTATGTGATACGGTGGGAGAACTGACTTGAGGTGTTGCGTTTGTATTCGCAAATGTTGCAGTTTAGCAAGAGTCGCCACCGACTTTTCTTTTATCCAAGAGGAAAGGTAAAAAAGCACAGGAAAGACCTTTGAGATTGTTTCTTGAGTTCAGGGGGTAGATTATGAAAAGGGAAGGTGTTAGCATCCTTTTCATCCATGGTTTTCCATGGGCTCTTAGTTACTTGCTTAGATCACTTGATTTTGTTGTTTGAATTTGTGCTTTGTATGGTTTTGAAAGTATTTTGTAAAAGAGGCCATTCGTTTAGGCAACCTTTGTAATGATTCTTGTTCGTAAGAATGTATACAAAGATGTTTATCTTTTGAAAATGTTTTCAATGTTTGTAAGATGTTTTGAAATGTGTGTGTTTATTTTGAAAAATTGCAAGGATTGTTGTTTTGAAATAGAGCAAGTAACTAGAAGCTATCTACCTACTCAAATGTCTTTCTTGTGCATTTTCTATTCCTTTGATATTGTTGTCTTACCATTGATTTGGTAAGCAACCCTATCTTTGGATGTAAACGGGACGGGCGTGGGTCATCGTATGGCCATGATTAGCAATGTTTGCAAAGTATCTTAGCATTTGGAGGGACCAAGATCATTTTGTAAGGCAACTTTTGAATAGCGCCATCGAGGGACTATGATCTTATATTTGTTTGTTTTGCCAAGATACTTCGCATGCGTAACATGGCCATTTTTGTTTTAGGCAACCAAGTGGGGAAACCCTAAGGGTGCTTGTGTGCAAGTGTATCTTTTTCATGCTTTGATTTTGTCTTGTATTTAGGGTTTCCTATATTGCTTTTTTTTGTTCTTGTCATACAAACCCTAATTACTAACCATGGCATATAAAGCGATAAATTGCGTAATGTAAATATTTCTAAGCTATTACAACAATTTATGGGAGAGGGGAATACAAATTTGAATGGGGATTTGCAAAAAATATAAATCTAAATAAATTATTACAACCAAATCGAATTTGTACGAATTAGAATAAATACAATACAATATTAAAAAGAAAATGCAATGCAATGTACATGTAAAAAAAGATTTTTGTGTCTTGCTTTTATGTAAAAGAAAATTTAATTTAAACCTAAAAATATAAAGAAAAGGAATTGATTTTTAAAAGGGGTTTAACTCTAATTATTATTTAAAAGAAAATAAAGTTTTTATATCTATTATTTTATGTATCTTCTTGTATATAAATAATAAATAATATTGTATATAAAAAAAGTATAAAATTATATATATGCAAAAATAAGTATTTATAAGTATGAAATGAAAAATAAATTGAACTAAATATGTTTAATTAAATTTATAAATTTATTAAGAAAATAAATGATATCCTAGTAAAATAAAATGTATTTTTATGTGAGAAATAAAATAAAGTGAAATATTATTAATTTATTTTTTGGGATTTTTATGTATTAAAGAAATATTTAAAATATTAAATATGATAATAAAACAAATAAAAAATAAAAATATATAAAAGTTGGCAAGGGGGTGATGTAGCAAAACTGTGGTGAGAGTTGGAAAAAAATCTAAAGCCCACACATGAAGCCCAAACCTGCAAAAAAGGGTCAAAAAACTGAAAAGAAGAAAAATGTAAAAAAACAAAAGTAGCGCGCCCAGGTTCGAACCCAGGACATGGGTCTCACCAGCACGCTACTTTGCCACCGGGGTGGCTATACTTCCATTATCTTAAGTGAAACAAAAATATCATATTCTGAACCAAGTCCTTGCCATGTTTCATCTTCTTCCTCAAGCTTTGGCCAGACATCCTGTAACTCTCTCATACTTCCATAAAAATGAAAATTCATAACATGAAAGTTGTAGTACTTGAGCACACGATTCCAACCATATAAGTTATGTGAACTATTAATCAAAGAATAAAGAGAATTTTAACAGCCCTAAATCTTGACCTAATATTTCCAGAAATTTCAAGTTCCAAATTCTCTCAGCACAAGTAAAATTAATGCAAGATAATGGTATGTACAACTTCGTTATGATGAGGACTACATTTTTTATTCACAAGTCGTGGCCTAAGGTTGCCTGTACAAGGAGATAGAGTTTGAAATTTTACCTCCTTTAGTTGGAATCGTGAATGGAACTGGGGTGAGTTTGATGGAGGCCTGATGCTTGCTTGAGCTTCCTTGAACTTCCCTAGATGTATCCCAACCCTTGCCTTGCTCTGAAAGTAACTGGAACTCCTTGGCCAAGTCAAACTGCAAGCTCTGAAGTCAACAATGGCAGATGGTGGAGGAGTGATTACAGAACAGGGATGAAGGTCTGGATTAACTAGGTATCAAGTATGTAAGATGTTTGAATGATCCAAACTCAAAACGCACGAGTCAAATGGAAGATGGATGTGCTTATGCAAAATCTGCAGTTTTGGACATATTTTTGGTGTTTTGCTGGTTAGGAGTGTTTCATGTCCTTGCTCAACCTCCATTGTGTTGTATATTGTTTGTATATTAGTATTGAAATGGTTTGATGTCAACCCTCTAGCTGTTGTGCCTTCCCTAGCCTTTTTGCCACTTTTCTTGTATTTGAAGTAAAGTGATAAGATAAAGCTTCTCATGCTTGTACTGGCTGGTTTAGGGTTGGTATATCTTCTCTACAAGTTGCATTAGGTTTGTGGTACTTGTATGTGCCAAGGGGACAGGTCCAATGCTCAAGATTGTAAAGTTTGCAAAAGTTGACCTTTTTCAAAATGGCAATGGAACCTTTTTGCCATAAATGGAATTGCAAGTTGGATAATGATCCTAAGGCATGGATAGAAGCTTTGTCAACTGAGTAAGCATTTAATTAAGGATTATGGAACAAGTTTGGGACCTGTAAAGCATGGATTAGCCAGCATAGCTACTGAATGCAACTTGGTTCTTCATGAAATGGCTTGAACAAAAAGTGAGAAAATGCCAACTTCCTCTCTTCGATTATCCCTACTCAAAAATGATCTTGAGGAGCTCTTAGACATTTTTGATAGCTTGAAATGTTCTCTATAATTCATCTTTGAAATTCATTTTGAGATACCTCTTGGAACTAGGTGAAAAGTAGCCATGAAGTTGGGTCCAAAACCTGCCTAAATTAGGGCAAAATTTCACTAAGTTAACAAGTTCATGACCATGTATTCACAAATTTATATCTTGAGATCCAAGCATCTTTAGGGAAAAGTGTGTGAAGCAAAGTTGTAGATTTCATGGAGGTCTACAACTTTCATGTTTGTAACTTTTCTTGAATCATTATGCATCATGGTGAAAAAGTGGCCTAAAGTTGAGATAAAATAAGAAAATTTTCTATACTTAGAAAATTTCTAAGTTAGGAAAATTTTCAAATTCACACCCTAATTTTCAAATTTGGTTTTCTTGATGAAAAAGTTTCACATTTTGACATGTTTTGATGAATTATGACCCTTGGCACTTGATTTTGACCAAAAAGTCAAAGTTTGACTTTTCAGTGTACAGTTGACTTTTGATCAGTTGACTGCAAACTTCATCTGTCAATCCAATGTATTTGAGATGTTTTGAGCCATGTAATTAAGTCAAGATAATGCCATTGAATCCTTGAAATCATGCTTGAACTCAATTGGTAATTTTCCAGGTTAAAAATCAGAAATTTCCCTTCCTCAGTCAAAACCCTAATTTTGACCATTTTGCCCTTTTTGTGATTTGACCAAATTTCTTGAGGAACTGTGGTACAAACTTGATCAAATGATACATATAAGTTTAAAATGTTGATGTGGATCAAAAATTATGAAGTTTGACTATAAATTGGCCATGGTTGACTTTTCCCCCAATACAGTTGATTTTTAGGTCAACTGTTCAATTGACTGATCAAAAATGTGGTTCAAGGCTTGAAACTTGTCATGAGTGATCTTAGGGATCCATAATGATGTTTTAAAGTCATATGAAGCATTGATAGTCCAAAAATCCTTGTGCAAACTCAAACCCTAATTTTGGGTTATCAGTGCAAGATGAGATGTCTTGAGCTCACCAAATCCTAGTCTAGTCTTGAGTCAAAGAGATCTTGTGAGAAAAGTCTTGATAAATGAGAGGGAAAATTTTGGGGTACAACAGCTGCCCCTGTTCAATCTTCTTAAACCTGAAGAGTTAGATTGGCGAGCTTTGCCATTCGTGACTCGAAGGTGAAAGATGATTGGACACTAAAGTGCCCATAAATTTGCACTCGGCGATGTGTAGTTGAGGGAATAGGCTTAAAGATGCCATTTGTGTTAGAACAATGTTTGAATCTACTACCCTATATTTGAGTTTTGATGATAACAAAGTGAAAAGATATAGTATTTAAATGTTTCATGATTGAACTATATGCTGCCTGAAATTACTATGCTCTGACTTGCAGATACGCTGATTAAAAATAAGCAAGATCACTTATTCAGCATCAGAATTTGATACACCAGCATCAGAAGTTGCTGAATCAGAACGTCAAGATCAGATGATCAACTCACGCACATGCTGAAGCTTGATGAACAGAACTGCGCGTAAAACACTCTGTTACAGAAACACATTAGTTCATCACGTGCATTGAAGAAGCAACGGTACTATGCATTGAAAGCTAATCAATACCAACGGCCTCATTCTAGACAAGATCTGCTCAAAAAGGAAAGCTTGTTATTAGCATTAAATCAAGAATATTGCATTCAACGTTCATCTTCTCAAATGCTATATAAACAAGGCTTCAAAGATTATAATGGCTAATGCTCTCCAAATCTCTACACGCACAAAGCTGAACCATTATCTTCACTCTACCAGTTTTGCTAAACCAAACTCTGATATTCATTATTGTTTAGCAATCTAGTTTCTAAGCTTAATTTGTGTATACATCACAGTTGTGATAAAGTTTTGTAGAAAACATTCACACACATTGTTTTATACCTTTGTAAGAAAGTGTTGCCTTGACAAACCGGATTGTGGTTTGAATCAAGAAGGCTTTAGCAGTTGTTAAAGCAGTCTGTAATATTCAGTTGAATATAGTGAATTAAGACCTCGTTGGAGAGAGGCGAAATCACCTTGACGGGTGGACTGGAGTAGTTTGAGATCAAACGAACCAGGATAAAAATATCTTGTCAATTGCTTTAAGATTTCAGTTTTACAATTCAACCCCCCCCCCTTCTTGTGTTTTTCACCCTTTCAATTGGCATCAGAGCGCCTGGTTCTGAGCTAAAACACTTAACCATGTCAGTACAAGATCCAGCGTCAGAAAAACACAATGGCAGGAAACAACTCTCATTTCAGCAATGACAACAATGAGGACAGAGACAGATTCAGCGGCAAACCTCCAGTTTTTGATGGAGAAAACTTTGATTACTGGAAAGACAGAATTGAAAGCTTCTTTCTAGCACATGATGCTGATCTGTGGGATATGGTGACAGATGGATACACGCACCCTGTGAATGCAACTGGTCAGAAGATTGATAGAAAATCAATGACTGATCAACAAAAGCGTGACTTCAAGAATCACCATAAGGCCAGAACCATCCTCCTCAGTGCCATCTCCTATACTGAGTATGAAAAGATCTCCAACAGAGACACAGCTAAGAACATCTTTGATTCTCTCAGAATGACGCATGAGGGCAACATTCAAGTCAAGGAAACAAAAGCTCTGGCGCTCATTCAGAAGTATGAGGCGTTTAAAATGGAAGAATCTGAATCCATTGAAACTATGTTCTCTAGATTCCAGATTCTGGTAGCTGGTCTCAAAGTTCTGGACAAAGGATACTCTACTGCTGACCATGTCAAGAAGATAATCAGAAGTTTACCCAAGCAGTGGAGGCCTATGGTTACTGCTCTGAAGCTAGCGAAGGATCTCAACAAAATCACTCTGGAGGAACTTATAAGCTCCCTCAGAAGTCATGAGATAGAGCTAGAAGCTGACGAGCCTCAGAAGCAAGGTAAGCCTTTAGCTTTAAAATCTAACAGAAAATCTGAGTCTAAAGTTTTGCAGGCAGTTGAAGAAACATCTGATGGATCCTCATCAGAAGAAGACGAACTTTCCCTTCTCTCCAGAAGAGTAAATCAACTGTGGAAGCAAAGACAAAGGAAGTTCAGGAATCCCAGAAGATCTGATCAGAACGAGTCTTCTTCCAGATACAGAAGGACAGACTCTTCCTCTGGATACAGAAGATCTGAAGGCTCCTCCAGTAGCAAGAAGCCGAATACAAAAGACATCATCTGCTACGAGTGCAATGAGCAAGGACACTACAAGAGTGACTGCCCAAAGCTTCAGAGGGAAAAGCCCAAAAAGAAGTTTGGAAGAGAGAAGAAGAAAAGTCTCATGGCCACATGGGATGACTCTGACTCGTCTGAAGCTGACTCAGAATCAGATGATGAAAGGGCAAACATAGCGCTCATGGCGAACATTCCAGATGATAGTGAAGCTTCTGAATCAGACTCAGAATCAGACACAGAAGAGGTATTCCCTAACTTCGCTGTTAATTTTACAAAGGCTGAACTTGCTGAAAGCCTCAATGAAATTCTGGAACGTTATCAGCAGATTAGAGCTAAATTCAGAGACCTGAAAAGGAATCTTGAATCTGACTCTAATAAGTCTGAGAGTCTCAAATTGGAAAACTCTGAGCTGAGAGATAAAATTTCAAAATTAGAAAACTCTTTACAAAACTCTCAGAAGGAACCAATTTCTGAAACTCCCAGCAACGCTGATGAGATCATCAAGGAGTATGATCACAGTTTCCAGAAGTTCCTTGCTAAAAGCATAGATAGAAGCAGAATGGCTTCAATAATCTATGGAGTTAGCAGAAACGGCAGGAAAGGAATAGGATACCTAGGTAAGGTTCCTACACCGAAAAATGTCATGGATTTAACCATCAAACACACTCCTTTAAATTCACACTTTGTGTATGGTCACACACATGACATCAAATATACTAGCAGTAAGCACTCTGTGAAACCAAAATTCAACCAGAGTTTTGGTAAAACTAACAAATCAGGACCCAAGAAGATCTGGGTACCTAAGGATAAAATAATACATGTTGCAGATATCTTTAGCAGCAAGTCAGAAACACCAGTCATGGTACCTGGACTCTGGCTGCTCACGACACATGACGGGAAGAAGGCATATGTTCCAAAGCCTGGAACTTAAGCCTGGAGGCCACGTTGGCTTTGGAGGCAATCAGAGGGGAAAGATTATTGGCTCTGGAACTGTAGGTAATGGAAATCTTCCCTCTATTAATAATGTTCTGCTAGTTGATGGATTGATGCATAATCTGTTATCCATAAGTCAATTAAGTGATAACGGTTATGATATAATCTTTAATCAAAAATCATGTAAAGCTGTTAGTCAGAAAGATGGGACTATCCTGTTTAATGGTAAGAGGAAAAACAACATTTACAAAATCAAACTTTCTGAACTAAAGAGTCAGAATGTAAAATGTCTTCTGTCTGTTAACAACGAGCAGTGGATCTGGCACAGAAGATTGGGGCATGTTAGTATGAGAAGAATATCTCAGATTAACAAACTCAATCTGGTCAGAGGACTTCCTAATTTGAAGTTCAATTCAGATGCTCTGTGTGAAGCATGTCAGAAAGGCAAATTTGCAAAACCTTCTTTTAAATCCAAAAAGGTTGTTTCTACCTCTAAGCCATTAGAACTTCTGCACATTGACTTATTTGGACCAGTTAAAACTGCTTCAGTCAGTGGTAAGAAGTATGGGTTAGTAATCGTAGATGACTATAGCAGATGGACATGGGTAAAGTTCTTAAGACACAAGGACGAGTCACACTCTGTGTTTGTCACCTTCTGTAACCAAGTTCAGAATGAAAAAGATCTTAGAATCGTTAAAGTCAGAAGTGATCATGGTGGAGAATTTGAAAATAAAGATTTTGAGTCATTCTTTAATGACAAAGGCATTCTGCATGATTTCTCTTGTCCTAGAACTCCCCAACAAAATGGAGTTGTAGAACGAAAGAACAGAACATTGCAAGAAATGGCCAGAACCATGATCAATGAGACAAACGTTGCTAAGACTTTCTGGGCAGAGGCAATAAACACAGCGTGCTACATTCAGAATAGAATCTCAATAAGACCTATTCTGGAAAAGACTCCATATGAATTGTGGAAGAACAGAAAGCCCAACATTTCGTATTTTCATCCATTTGGATGTACTTGCTTTATATTGAATACGAAGAATTATTTGAACAAGTTTGATTCTAAGGCACAGAAGTGTATCATGTTAGGATACTCTGAACGCTCAAGAGGGTACAGAGTATACAATACAGAAACACAGATTGTGGAAGAATCAATCAGTGTTCGTTTTGATGATAAGCTTGACTCTGAAAAGTCAAAGCAGAATGAAATTTTTGCAGGTATAGAAATTGAATTTGCAGGTTCTGAAGACAAGTCGTCAGAAGCTCTCAACACAGACATTCCTTCAACGTCTGAAAGAAGCAATGCTAGAAATCCTACAACTGCTGCTGATCAACCTCAGAAGAGATTACCCAGAAGCAGTTTGGATCACCCAGAAGAGACTATCCTAGGAAGAAAGGAAGATCCAATCAGAACAAGAGCAAGCTTCAGAAACTCTGAAGAAACTCTTATGGGACTTGTGTCTCTGATTGAACCTTCTTCTATTGATGAAGCACTTCTGGATAATGACTGGATTCTGGCAATGCAAGAAGAGCTGAATCAATTCACCAGAAACGACGTATGGGATCTCGTTCCCAGACCAAAAGGATTCAACGTCATTGGAACAAGATGGGTGTTCAGAAACAAGTTAAATGAACAAGGTGAAGTCGTCAGAAACAAGGCACGACTGGTTGCACAAGGTTATAGTCAGCAAGAGGGGATAGACTATACAGAAACCTTTGCCCCAGTCGCCAGGTTAGAATCTATCAGACTTTTAATTTCATTTGCTGTTAATAGAGGCATCACTCTGTATCAGATGGATGTCAAAAGTGCATTCTTAAATGGTTATATAGAAGAAGAAGTTTATGTTCACCAACCCCCAGGTTTTGAAAATACAAAACATCCAGAACATGTTTTCAAACTAAAGAAGTCACTGTATGGTCTGAAACAAGCTCCCAGAGCTTGGTATGAAAGGCTAAGTAACTTTCTGCTTGAAAATGAATTCACCAGAGGGAAAGTGGACACTACTCTATTCTGTAAAATAGTTAAGAGTGACATTTTAGTCTGTCAAATTTATGTTGATGATATTATTTTTGGTTCTACTAATCCTTCTCTTGGAAGAAAATTTGCTAAGTGTATGCAGGCAGAATTTGAGATGAGCCTCATGGGGGAACTGAAATTCTTTCTAGGAATTCAGATCAATCAAACTCCAGAAGGAACTTACATTCATCAGAGCAAATACATCAGAGATCTTCTGAAGAAATTTGACCTCTCAGAATGTAAGCCATCAAAGATTCCAATACATCCCACGTGCATTCTGGAAAGAGAAGAGGTAAGCAAAAGTGTAGAACAGAAAGTCTACAGAGGTATGATTGGTTCTCTCCTTTATCTGACAGCTTCAAGACCTGATATCTTATTCAGCGTATGTATTTGTGCTAGATTCCAATCAGATCCTAGAGAATCTCACTTAACAGCTGTTAAGCGAATTTTCAAGTATCTGAAAGGTACTACTAATCTGGGTTTGTTTTATAGAAAATCTAGTGATTACAGCTTAGTAGGCTACTGTGATGCTGATTTTGCTGGAGATAGAGTGGAACGTAAAAGTACTTCTGGAAGCTGCCAGTTTCTGGGAGAAAATCTGATCTCGTGGTCCAGCAAAAGGCAATCAACAATTGCTCTGTCAACAGCAGAAGCTGAGTACATAGCAGCAGCAGGATGTAGCACACAAATGCTCTGGATGAAAAGTCAGCTTGAAGACTTCCAGATTTTTGAGAGTAACATTCCTATTCTTTGTGATAATACTTCTGCAATTTGCTTAAGTAAGAATCCTATTTTACATTCTAGAGCTAAGCATATAGAAATAAAACATCACTTCATTAGGGACTATATTCAGAAAGGTATTTTAAACTTAAAATTTATAGATACAGACCATCAATGGGCTGATATCTTTACTAAACCCCTTTCAGAAGATAGGTTCAATTTCATTCTGAAACATCTCAGCATGAAAGTATGCCCAGAATGAAAATGTTTTAATTCCATATATTTACTTTCAGAATGTAATTATTTTGCTGTGAACTTCTGATCAATCTCCTTTCAGAAAGATAGAACATGCAGATTGTATCAGATGCAAGTCTAAAAATCTGAGAGTCTAATCTCAAAGACAGACGTGCTGATCACTACATCAAACAAGTGTCATCCAATCATCAGCAAATCTCTGAAGCAGAACGCGTGCACGCTTCTGAGAAGGCAAAGCGCTGATTGGGTGCATTGAGACACATGTCTGGTAACCGTCTTTAAGTATCTTTCTCAAATCCCCCAAAATCAGCAAGCATTTAATGAAAAGTAATCACGCGTGTTAATGGCAATCATTATTTTTTTTCTCTCTCTTAAAAACGTTTAATTTTTCAAAATAATTTTTGAAAACTCTATTTAAGCACATTATTCTTCATTCTTATTCTTTACGCTTTCTCATAATCATTCAAGTATTTTCTGCATATTTCTGAGTTTATCTCCTTCAAACCTTTTTCTCTCAAACCATTCTCAAAGCTTTTTAGTGAGAACAATGGCATCCTCCAGCATTTCTGCAGGCAATCAGAAGAAAGAAACTTCTGAGCAATATCAGGTGCCCCTCAGAACTCTTCTCACACCGGTAAAGAATCTTGAAGTTCTCTCTGAGTTAATCGTCGACTTCGAAAGCTTGAAGGATAATGGATTTGACCTAACTGAGGAAATTAGGGCTCAAAAGTGGGAGAGGTATTTCGATAGGTTGGTTGGACCAACCTTCCCAGCGCTTGTCAAGGAATTTTGGATTCACGCCAAGGTTTCCAAATATCTAGTCATCTCTTCTGTCATGGGAAAGAAGATTGTAATTTCTGAAGATCTCATTGCTAGATTAATCGGTCAAAGTGGTGGTGGAGTCCGTTGTGTGGACATGGCTGAAAGATGCCCTGATATAGGTGTGGTAGCCAACAGAATTTTCACTCTTGGAATGCCCAGCAGCAAAATTAAGGATCTGAAGGATCACTGCAGAGTATGGGCCAAGATTGTTCTGGGCTGCTTCAATCACAGGAAACCAACAAGTTCTCCTGATTATATAAACGTGGATCAGCAATTTCTGATCTACTTTATTGATCAGAGGGTGAAGATCAATCTGGCACACTTCCTGTTCAACCATCTCAAGACCAGTGTGAAAGAGACTAGAGAAGAAGAAAGGACCAAAAGGGACTGGATACCGTTTGGAAGACTTATATCAGATATTCTGACAGAGAATAAGCTGATAGAGTATCTGAGCGAAGCTCAAATGCTGAGCACTATTGAACAACCAACTGTTGGAAAACCGCTGAACGCTAAGAACCTGAAAAAGATGAAGCTGATAGAAAATATTCAAAAGGAACCCAGAGCTACTTCAACTGCTGACATCTCCAGCAGAAGAGTGCCTCTGAGTGATTTTCCAATATTTTCTGAAATGGAATCCAAATCAGATATGTTTCTCAAGTATCCAGATTCATACAAGGCAGAAGATGCAAGTTCAAAGCTGAAGATCAAAGATCTGAGTCAACCCCAACCTGAAGTGACTCAGAAGAAGACAAAGAAGAGGAAAGCACCAGCAGAAGGATCATCTCATCAGACTCCAAAGAAAAGAGGTATTTCATCTGCTGCCCCTATTTCAATTTCATCTACTATTCCAACATCTGTTGCTCCTCCTCAAACCTCTCACAGAATATCAATCCCAATCCCTACCATTGATGAAACCATACCAGAAGACCCTTCTGAGGCCTTACAACTCAGAAGAACCAGAATTAAAATTCCCAAACAACCAACTGTTTCAACAACACCAGCACTTGATAGAGTGCTAGCTGATATTGAGCGTGAACATGCTTCTGCTCAACCAAATTCTGAACCACCAAATATTCCTCCTCCACAACCAGAACCACAACCTGAACCACAACAAGAACAACAAACAGAACCAGAACCACAACAACAACAACCTCTCACAGAAGAACCTCTGATCCCTGAGCAATCAGAGATTCCACCTCCTCAACCAGAAAATAATCCACCTTCTCCACAAACAGAGTTTCACCATTCTGAAACCCCTTCTCCTCATCATTCTGACCCTCACTCACCTCAACCTTCACCGTTGGCAATCCAGTTGCCATGTGGAACCACCATTGTCAGGCCCCAGTTGCCATCCTCATTAGAATCAACACCTCCAAAAACTCCTACCACTCCAATCGAAATATCTGACTCTGACTCTGATACCCCTCCTCCAAAACAAACAGCATCTCAGCAAACCTCTGAAAACCAATCCTCTGAAAACCCCAGCAGGATCCTCATTGACTTAACAAGTCTTGAACGTCTTGCTGATCTAAGACACAAAATTGCAATTCCCAAACCAAAGCAACCAGATGTTGGCTCTGGTATTTTGAATTTTGAAACAGGTATGCTGCAATGGATTGCTTCTTTGAAGCAAGTCTGTCCTGAGATGATTGACCCAGCTGCTTCTGATCAGCTCTGGTCACAGTTCAGATTATGGGTACGTGCTGAAGCACTCAAGCTGCAGGACGTCAACTATGAGCAGGCTCAACTGAACTTCAGCAAGCTGCTGAAGGAAGTTGAAAGTCAGCTGCCTCAAGAAGTTGTGCTCCCTCTGGACAGTGAACCTTGGTTGGAGAAACAGCAAGCTGCACAGGTGCAACCATCAGAAGAAGACAAGACCCTTCAGGAAGAAAATCCAGCAGAAGATGTAGCTGAAAGTTCTGAGAAGCTTCCTCCTTCTGAAAGTTCTCAAGCTGCCTTGGACAGGCAGGCTCTGGAAGAACTAAGGCTGAATGACTTGCGTCTACAGCAGCGGATGGACGACAATGATCAGAAGATGAAAGCAAGAATGGATGTACAGGACAGCAAAATTGACACTGTTGTCACCATGGTTCAGAAGCAGAATGAAACTTCTGAAAAGATTCAAGCGATGCTGGAAAGCCTGTTCTCACGCATGCCACCTCAACCTTAAATCTTTTTCATGCATAACTTCTTCATGCTCTCTTCATTTTCTGATGTACTGTTTTGACTATGTTTGTGTAATGTTCTTTTGCTCTGAACTATTTTAATATAATTTGTTTTTCTGATCTAAATTGTTTTAGCACATCACTAACACTTTTTGATTGTTGCCAAAAAGGGGGAGAACAAGAATGATATTTAAAATCAATAACGGCTAACTAGACAGAAACTCTCAAACATTCTAACTCTATTACTTGAAATGTTTTTCTGTTTTGTTTAAAGTCTACAGGCACAAGGAAGCTCCTGAACACTATGAAGCATAGAAGCTCTAATCAAAATGTAGAAGCTCTGATCAATGTTGCTCTGATCAAATATGAAGTTCTGATCGTCCTAACACTCTGATCCAAAGCAAAGCTCTGACAGGAAAAGCTCTGAAGCTCTGCTCTCTGCTAAGTCAAAGACTCTGATAATCTGATGTTCAAAGAAAGAAAAAGATCTGATCCTGAAGAACACGTATATCAAAGGGAAGTAACAAACTCAGGGGGAGTATCTCTTAACTCTGATTTCTCCTTACTTCTTAACTCTGAAACATTTCCCAGATACCTTTTCACATTATTTTTTCATTTAAAATATCTAGTTTTTGTCATCATAAAAAAGGGGGAGATTGTTAGAACAATGTTTGAATCTACTACCCTATATTTGAGTTTTGATGATAACAAAGTGAAAAGATATAGTATTTAAATGTTTCATGATTGAACTATATGCTGCCTGAAATTACTATGCTCTGACTTGCAGATACGCTGATTAAAAATAAGCAAGATCACTTATTCAGCATCAGAATTTGATACACCAGCATCAGAAGTTGCTGAATCAGAACGTCAAGATCAGATGATCAACTCACGCACATGCTGAAGCTTGATGAACAGAACTGCGCGTAAAACACTCTGTTACAGAAACACATTAGTTCATCACGTGCATTGAAGAAGCAACGGTACTATGCATTGAAAGCTAATCAATACCAACGGCCTCATTCTAGACAAGATCTGCTCAAAAAGGAAAGCTTGTTATTAGCATTGAATCAAGAATATTGCATTCAACGTTCATCTTCTCAAATGCTATATAAACAAGGCTTCGAAGATTATAATGGCTAATGCTCTCCAAATCTCTACACGCACAAAGCTGAACCATTATCTTCACTCTACCAGTTTTGCTAAACCAAACTCTGATATTCATTATTGTTTAGCAATCTAGTTTCTAAGCTTAATTTGTGTATACATCACAGTTGTGATAAAGTTTTGTAGAAAACATTCACACACATTGTTTTATACCTTTGTAAGAAAGTGTTGCCTTGACAAACCGGATTGTGGTTTGAATCAAGAAGGCTTTAGCAGTTGTTAAAGCAGTCTGTAATATTCAGTTGAATATAGTGAATTAAGACCTCGTTGGAGAGAGGCGAAATCACCTTGACGGGTGGACTGGAGTAGTTTGAGATCAAATGAACCAGGATAAAAATATCTTGTCAATTGCTTTAAGATTTCAGTTTTACAATTCAACCCCCCCTTCTTGTGTTTTTCACCCTTTCAATTTGGAGAAGTGATAAAATTTTGTTGGAGATGGCTTGTAGATTCCATCCAAGAATGTTTGTTGAATTGTAAGTTGTAAGCTGAAACAATGAGTATCAGAATGGTGTCCGCGTCTGAAACGTATTTGAGCTGTATCTGAGCTTGAAGTCTGAATAAGTGTTAGAATGGAATCCGTATCTGGAGCATATCTGAACTGTATCTGAACTTTGAAATTGAATGAGTAACAAAATGGCATCCGTGTTTAGAGCGTATCTGAACTGTATCTGATAGTTGAAATCTAAATGAATAACAGAATGGCATCCGTGTCTGGAACGTATCTGAACTTTGAAATTGAATGAGTAACAGAATGGCACCCGTGTCTGGAGCGTATCTGAACTGTATCTGATATTTGAAATCTGAATGAGTAACAAAATGGCATCCGTGTCTGGAGCGTATATGAACTGTATCATGATTGCATATTGTTAACGGTAGCTGTTAATCTTATCCTGAAAAGGGTAAAATGTTAGCTGGAATACAAAATTATGTTGCATGAAATGTATGATGCAATATATGTGTTTTATCAATGTTTATCATATATGGATGTAATGTATGCGCATGTAAGCTGATTTCTGTATTGCTGCATGATTGAGGAAAATAAATCCTTGACTGCTGCTGACGATATGTAGATTCTTCATGTCTTGAAGTTGGATATTTGTCAAAAATTCTGTTATGAGAGCAATGTCGTATACTGCTTGAGGAATCTGCTTGGGGAATCCTGAGAATTTTGATGACCTTTACTGGGGGTTAATAAAGGGAGTCTTTGTTCCATTGGGGAGTATCAGAAGTCAATTGTTACCCGGTTGGATTTCAGGCTTCAAAACAAATTGATGGGGAATTTGGAGAAGCTGGACGGTTTCCACCGGGGATTAATAGTTTTAAGTTTTAGTTCCATTGAGGGTTTAAATGACGTACTGTGGGGATTGCTCATGGAATGGCCTAAAGACGTTTTCCTATTCTTTCAACCTGTCAGTAATTGTCTTTTTTCATTTTGTTTATTTGTAAACAGTAATTATGTTCAAATGCGTATGTTCATTAATGAATCATTGGACGTTTTTGCAAATAAAACACAAGTGTAAAGAAAAAGGCAAATAGTTTTCTGTACTTTAAAGAGATATCTTTGTATTTACTTTGAATAAGTATTTTGTACAAAGGAGACAAACATCCTAGTAAGAGGATGGTGCCATAAAAGTAAGAAAAACTTTACAAAGAAAGATAGCTATGTGTGATAATCCCATGGGGTTCCCATTCTGCTATAGCCTCTGTATCTCCGAATATCTTGTCCATTTGTTGCTTCGTCCGAAGATGATTGAATTGATCAGAAGCTCTGAGTTTGTTAATGAAGATATTATCCTCAAAGTGATCCGACGGGACATAGTCATACGCTTTAATTCCCTAACTTTTTCCTTGACCGCCCTTTCGGGTTTTCAGTCCACCGGGAAACCCTTTTTTCCCAAGTCGCCCTTTCGGGTTTTCAACTTGCCGGGTGTACAAATTTTTTTATTTTATCCCTAATTTTTGCCTGAACCTTTTGGTTCGCCGGGATGCCCTTTTTTTGCCTAGGTGTGTCAACCTAGCGGGTCTCTTATGCGTAGTATCTTTTGACTATGTCCGTGTTCGCAGGGTTCAGCAGGTCGTCACCGTCCATGGTGGTTAAGATCATTGCCCCATCGGAGAAGATATTATTGATTACAAATGGTCCCTCATAGGTAGGAGTCCATTTTCCCCTGGGATCACTTTGTGGCAAGATAATGCGTTTGATCACTAGATCTCTAACTTGATATACTTGGCGTCTAACTTTCTTGTTGAAAGCCTTGATCATCCATTTTTGATACATCTGACCATGGCAAACAGAAGTAAGTCTCCTTTCCTCAATTAAGTTCGGTTGATCAAGTCGAGTTTGGATTCAATCATCCTCATTCAAGCCTGCATCCTTCATAATTCTCAAAGAGGGGATCTGAACCTCAATAGGCAAGACAACCTCCATGCCATAAACCAAAGAATAGGGTGTTGCCCCAGTTGATGTGTGAGTCGTGGTACGGTACTCGTGGAGAGAAAATGGCAGCATCTCATGCCAGTCCTTGTAGGTGACTGTCATTTTTTGTATGATCTTTTTAATGTTTTTATTAGCAGCTTTGACGGCACCATTCATCTTTGGCTGATAGGGGGATGAATTGTGATGTTGAATCTTGAACTGCTCGCACAAGGCGGTGATCATAGTATTGTTAAGGTTTGTACCATTATCAGTGATGATCCTTTCTGGGATACCGTACCGGAAAATGAGATTCTGCTTGATGAAGTGGGCAACAACATTCTTAGTAACGGATGCGAAGGAAGCTGCTTCGACCCATTTTGTGAAATAATCAATGGCCACTAGAATGAAACGATGTCCATTGGAGGCTGTAGGCTTGATCTCCCCAATCATATCGATTCCCCACATAGCAAAGGGCCAAGGAGTTGTCAAGACATTCAGAGGAATCGGAGGTACGTGCACCTTGTCTGCATAAATTTGACACTTATGACAGGTCCGAGAGTGTTGATAGAAATCTGCTTCCATGGTAGACCAGAAATAGCCTGCCCGCGGGATTTTCTTCGCCATCGTATGCCCACTGGAGTGGGTGCCAAAGGTGCCCTCATGTAGCTCAGTCATGATCTTTTCAGCCTCAATCTTATCCATACAACGGAGCAGAATAGAGTCATGATTGCGTTTGTACAGGATGTCGTTACTCAGGAAGAACTTAGCAGAGAATCTCTTTAAGAACTTCTTATCATTGATTGAAGCTCCTTCTGGATATTCTTGAGCCTCGAGATACCTCTTGACTTCATGAAACCAAGGTTGGTCCACTACTTCTTTAGTATTAATCTCGTGACAGTGTGTTGGTTCGTCCATTCGTTCAATGGTGATTTGGGGAGCCTCGTTATCCCAATTAAGTTTAAACATAGATGACATTGTGGCTAGAGCATCTGCTAGCTGATTTTCTTCTCGCGGGAAATGCTCGAAGGTAATCTGCTCAAAATGTGGTAGCAATGTCAAAACATGTTCTTTGTAAGGGATAAGGTTTGGATGTTTAGTGTCCCACTCTCCTTTGATCTGATTGATGACCAAAGTTGAATCTCCAAACACATCTAAATATTTGATTCCCAAGTCTATGGCAGCCTTGAGACCAAAGATGCATGCTTCGTATTCTGCCATGTTGTTCGTACAGTTGAAGCAAAGTCTGGCAGTAAAGGGAGTATGACACCCTTCCGGAGATATGAGTACAGCGCCGATACCATTACCAAGTGCATTGGATGCCCCATTAAAGAATAGGGTCCATCGGGATCCTTGTTCAGGTCCGTCATATGGTCTGATTTCTTCACAGTTGTCTAATATCATGATGTCTTCATCCGGGAATTGAAACTTCATGGACTGATAATCTTCTACAGCTTGATGAGCAAGATGATTAGCTAGCACACTTCCCTTTATGGCTTTCTAGGTAGTGTATTGTATGTCATATTCTGTTAGGATCATCTGCCATCTAGCTATTCTTCCAGATAGAGCGAGCTTTTCGAAGATGTACTTTATCGGATCCATCTAGATATCAACAAAGTGGTATGAGTCAACATATACTGTCTTAGCCGGCGAGCAGCCCATGCCAGAGCACAACAAGTTTTCTCGAGCAGTGAATATCTGGTTTCGCAGTCGGTAAACCTTTTGCTCAGGTAGTAAATAGCGTGCTCTTTTCGGCCAGACTCGTCATGTTGCCCCAATACACAACCCCATTGAGTTCTCTAAAACGGTCAGATACATGATCAGTGGTCTTCCCTCGACTGGTGGCATCAAAATAGGAGGCTCTTGTAAGTACTCCTTGATCTTGTCAAAAGCAATCTGGCATTCCTCATTCCATTTGACTACTTGATCATTCTTCAATAGTTTGAAGATTGGCTCACAAGTAGCTGTCAAGTGAGAAATGAATCTGGCAATATAGTTCAGGCGTCCTAAGAATCCTCTGACTTCCTTCTCAGTGCGAGGAGCAGGCATTTCTTGTATCGCTTTAACCTTGGCAGGATCGACCTCGATGCCTTTGTTGCTGACAACGAAACCTAAGAGTTTACCAGACCGGACTCCGAATGTACACTTGTTTGAGTTCAACCTTAACTTGTACTCCTTCAATCTTACAAACAACTTTTGCAAGTGATCAAGGTGCTCCTCTTCAGTTTGTGATCGGGCTATCATGTCATCTACATAGACCTCTATCTCATGATGTATCATATCATGAAATAAGGCTACCATGGCGCATTGATAGGTTTCCCCAACATTCTTCAGTCCGAATGGCATCACTTTGTAGAAGAACGTGCCCCACTGTGTGACAAATGTAGTTTTCTCCATGTCCTCAGGTACCATTTTCATTTGGTTATAGCTTGAGAATCTGTCCATGAAGGAAAACACTTTGTGTTGGGCTGTATTATCAACCAGGATGTCGATGTGGGGAAGTGGAAAATCATCTTTAGGGCTGGCCCTGCTTAAATCTTTATAATCCACACACATTCTTACTTTGCCATCCTTTTTAGGCACGGGAACAATGTTGGCAACCCATTGAGGATAGGAAGTGACGGTTAAGAATCCAGCATTGAACTGCTTCATGACTTCCGCTTTGATCTTCTCTGACATGTCAGGTCTCATGCGGCGGACTTTGTGCTTCACTGGTGGACAGTCTTCTCTTGTGGGCAGACGATGTACCACGATGTCTGTATCAAGTCCTGGCATGTCCTCGTATGACCAGGCAAAGATCTCAACATAATCATGTAATAGCTTAATTAGACGTTCCTTGACACTCGGCTCTAGGTTGGCACCCACTTTGATTTATTTTTTATCTTCCTTGGTACCCAAGTTGATTGTATCCAACGGTTCCTCATGAGGCTGAATAACTCTTTCCTCTTATTGTAGTAGTCGGGCCAATTCCCCTGGTACTTCACAATCTTCCTCACCTTTGTATTCGGCTTGGTAGATTAGATCTTCAGAGTCACTAAAGGCTATAGCAGTATTGTTACCCATGGGATCCGGAATGGAGGAGTACCTGCATTTGTGAGTGTGGGTGTGTGTAAGTGTATAGCCATCTTTAAACAATAAAATGTAAAAGAAAGACAATGAGCACAAAAGGTTTGTATGTGAAAAAACGTCCATGATTCATTGAATGTCATATGAAGATGAAATAAAAAACCCTTACAAATGGACCATTGTGCCTCGGGTAAGACACAAGGTTTTTAAAGTGCAAATTGTTTGTGAATATTACAAGTCCAACCGAAATGTAAAAGATAAATTACTGAGAGATGAAAGTTATTGGGACAAAGTCTCTGGCTTCCCAGTTGTGAAGTCCTCCGTTGACAATAGGAAATATCCAATCTTCCAAGCTACCATCTTCTTCACTATCTTCCACTGCGTTGACCTCTTGGTTACTAATCTTCAAAGGTGGCCCTCCAGCATGGGCACGGCGCACATCCTTCTGAGCAGTTGAAGTAAACCCTAAGCCAAACTTATCTGATTTATACGGGATGTCCGGAAGATGCCCCCAGATGGTGCATCCACCCTCTTCTACTACTGCCTTAGCGTCTTTTAGAGATGACATCCTAAGCGGAGGTCTTGTGATATTGGGAATCAGGGATACCGCCTTAGTTACCGCTACTTCTTGAGAGACCTCCTCGAAATGTTGAAAAGGAGTTTCAATGAACTCACCATCCAACTCCACATATCAGAAAGAATTTAGATGGCTAATCATGTACTCCTCTTCCCCGTGGACAGTTATGATCTTTCCTTGGACCGGGTACTTCAGCATCTGGTGTAGTGTGGAGGTGACAGCATCGACATTATGGATCCAGGGCCGTCCTAACAGACAGGAGTAAGAGGGGCGGATGTCCATCACATAGAAGGTTAAATTGAAAATCTGAGTTCCCACCTTTATCGGGATGTCCACCTCCCCGTGGACCATCTTCTTTGAACCATCAAATGCTCTCACAACTATGTTACTGGGTTTTAATGTCAGCCCTTCGCAATCCAATCTGTCAAGGGCTTTCTTCGGTAAGACGTTTAAAGATGAACCCGTGTCCACCAAGACATGGGCCAGAGTCGTTCCTCTAAACTACACAGAGATATGCAATGCCTCGTTGTGCTTTCTCCCCCTGGGTGTCAAATCAGCATCAGAGAAGCCTAGGCCGTTATCAACTGTCAAACTGGCCACACAGTCTTAGAACTGATCAGCAGACGTCTCTTGTGGCACATGGGCTGTCTTCAAAAATTTTACCAAAGCTTTCGCATGTGCCTCAGAGCACAGCAGTAAGGCTAGCATGGAGATCTTGGAGGGAGTTTGCCCCAACTGTTCAACCACGTCATAGTCACTCTTCTTTATTATCCTCGGGATCTCTTCCATTTCCTTCTTGGATGTTTTGGGGATAGCTAGTGATTGAGCCTTCGTCTGGACAAGCTCTCCTTGAATGCTTTTTCCTCGATTTTCTGCAGTAGAAGTGTTGGTAGGGTTAACAACAGGGGTCGTGTCGTCTTTGTCGGTAGGTGCACTTGCAGGTATGATTATTGGTACAGAGGTAGTCTTTGGAACAGCCACGGGTCCAAAAACTGCCTTTGGAGGGGCAATCTCTAGAGAAAAGATTTTACCTCTATGGGTAATCTTACTAGTTCCAGCAATATTGCTAACGTCGGAAACTTCTTCTTCGGAGCTCACTTCTTCGGTGGTTAACCCATCTTGTTTAATACCATGGTAGTAAATTTCTCCACCGTAATTCCACGGTACTGTTTTATCTGATTCGTATAGGATCGGCCCGGGAATTGTAATTATAAGAGGAGTAGTCTTCAGAGCCTATGTAATCCTAATGAGTCTTTTGGGGACCCTGGAAGGATTGGCGGAGATGGTTATGATTGAAACGTCTTTAATAGGAATGGGTGAAACATGAGCATTTTCAAACAGAATTTCTTGGTTGTCTATCAGGCGTTGAATACCTATCTTCAACAGAGGGCAATCAATTGAGGAGGATAAGCAAATATGGCAGTCTTTATTACAACCTGGGAATATACCAGCTTTCAATAAATTCATCTTAATGATCGAGAGCGGAGTCAAGAGTTCATCCACTGTAGCAACAAATAAATCTTCATCGATAGCATTGGCGCTGTGACCATGTCTAGGCATAGGAGCGGAAATGACATTTGGTTTCTCGGGCACCTCAAACTCAATTTATTTTGCATCTATGAGGTCTTGAATCTTGTTTTTTAGAGCCCAACAGTTGTTGGTGTCGTGGCCCGGATTTTCGGAATGGTATGCGCATCTGGCATTCGGGTGATAATGAGGGGATGCGGTGTTGGGATTCTTTGGAGCTTCCTTCAAAGTCGCCAAATTAGATTTCAGCAGATGTGGTAAAACCTGGGCTAGAGCCATATTAATTCTGGTGAATTGGCGGACTGGCCTTTCCATCCTTGGTTGGTTACCTCTTGGTTGATCAGATGTAGATTTTGGGATCATAACGGCCCCTACCATTGGTCGACGTTCAACTCTCCTTTGGTTCCTTTATGGATAAACAGCAGATACCCCCTTCTTTCCAATGAAAGGCTTTCTCACAGCTTTAGAGGCAGATGAGTCCTTCTGAATCTTCCCACTTTTTATGCCAGCTTTCACCCTCTCCCCGGTTAATATTAACTCAGTAAATCCAGCAGATGAACTCCCAATCAAATGGTTGAAGAAAGGGCCTGATATAGTGCCTAAGAACATATCTACCAATTCCCTTTCAGACAGATGGGGTTGCACTCTCCCAGCTAGATCTCTCCATTTTTGCGCGTAATCTTTGAAACCCTCATTTGAAACCATAGCCATACTCTGAAGTTGAGTACGGGTAGGCGCCAAATCTGCATTGTACTGGTATTGTTTATAGAAAGTTGCGGCAAGGTCTTCCCAGTTGTGGATGTCGACCCTTTCTAATTGGTAAAACCAATCAAGTTGTGTTCTGGATAAACTATCTTGGAAAAAATGCACCCATAGCTCTTTATCGATAGAGTGCGGCTGAATCTTTCTCACGTATGATCGGAGGTGCATTTTAGGACATGACACCCCATCATATTTTGAAAACAACGACACTTTGAACTTTGGCGGGATTACAATTCCTGACACTAGCCCCAATTCTTCGAAGTCTAGACCTGGTACCCTCTGTATTTCCATAGCGCGTAAACGCTCTTCAAGATGTATGTACTTATCATCAGCCGGAGGGTATTGTTCCTCAGAGTAGTCTTCCTCTTCTTCCTCTTCTTCAGATTCTGACGGCACCGCTGTTTCTTTTCCTTTCCCTTCTCCTTCTCCTGAAGTGGTTGCAAAATTCAAGGTTCTTCTAGTTTGTCCCTGAAATCTTCTCCCCATATTCAAAACCCCAGTGGCTTTCTTTAGTTTCTTCTTTCTTTCTTCAGCTAACAGAGTCTTCAACTCATCTTGCCCCTTGGCTAGGGTCATGAGTAACTGTTGAAACTGCATGTTTTGAGCTTGAAGATCTTTGACCGTCTGTTCGAGATCCATCTTACTGAAATAAACAGTAGAGAGATGAGGAAACTGGTTGCAAAAGACCTGTTTATGTTATGATGAATAATATGTATACATGCAATGCTTTCAAGGATTTAAAAATTCAAATTTGTTTTAAACAAAAAGAAACACACATTATATTAATAAGATAGAATTTGAGTACATCAATGCCCCTTGGGAAAAATAATACAAAATTCTAAGATAAAAAAGTATTGCGCATCCTCTTTGGTTCTATGTAGGTATTTAGAGTCTGCTCCTCGTGAAGTAGCCTAGTGAGTTCCAAAACCTTCTTCTCGCTTGCGTAGAATTGGGCTTCAAAAGTATCTCGCTCTCCTTTGAGTTGTATCCAATCCCTTTGTAGATCTTCGAGTGATGTGGGCATGTCAGGATGTAGGATAGTGTATGGAACTTCTCCTTCCTTAACAGGCTCAATAATCACTGGGAGAATGGAAGGATAAGGCATCATAAGACTTTGAGCGTGGGTTCGTACCCACTTGAGGTAAGGCTAAAGAGGGATTGAATTCTTGTGTCCCAAAGTCTTGCTATCCACCTTGTTTAACATCCTCCAAGCTCGGATGAATCTCTGGCGAAGACCTTGATCGTCGTTGTCGTAGTCGAATACCAAGCCTTGGATCAGCATATCATGTGGGCCATCCCTTCGGGCATAACCAAACTGTCTTAGAGCCAAGCAAGGGTTGTAGGTGATGCCTCCCCTAATTCCAAGTAGAGGGACATTAGGGAATTCCCCATAATGCTCAACAATGATAACATTCTCTTTGGATCGAGAGCACCAATAAATATCTGAATGTTTGAGTGTCATTAACCTTTGTGACCACCTTAATCCTTGATCATTCTTTAAGACTGATTGGGGAAGATGAGAAATAAACCATCTTTCTAGGAGGGTAGTGCAACACATAAAGACCCCTCTTTTCCTCATTGTACGAGTGTGAAAAGAGTGTAGGATATCCCCTAGTAATGTAGGCACCGGATTGCGTGACATGAAGATTTTGACGGCACTTACATCTATGAGTTGGTCAGGATTGGGAAACAAGACCATACCATAGATAAGAAGAGCCACAATCTCCTCAAAAGCTTACAAGTCTAGGGTATTCCAACAGCTTTGGGCTTTCTCAAACAGAAACTTTGCTAAGAAGCCTTTGACACCACTTCTAGTTTCCCAATGAGTTGTGACATCAGATGAGTGCAAGTGCAGGGCTTGAGAAATCTCTTCTGGATTTGGATCTCTTTCCGTACCGTTGAAAGGTAGTTGATTGAGAATAGGAATCCTCAAGAGTTGAGAGAATTCTTCCAAAGTAGGCACAAGCTGATATTCAGGAAATGGGAAGCAATGATGCAAAGGGTCAAAGAACTGGAAGAGAACCTTCATCATATCCTCCTATGTGTTGGAGGTGACCAAGTCGAGTAGACGACCATGCCTCTCGGTGAATGGAGAGTTCTCAGGGATCCTC
The DNA here is from genome assembly GCA_948472305.1 of Vicia faba. Lineage (NCBI taxonomy): Eukaryota > Viridiplantae > Streptophyta > Magnoliopsida > Fabales > Fabaceae > Vicia > Vicia faba. The sequence continues at coordinate 1,442,690,105 of OX451737.1, read as the reverse complement.
GAGGCTAGCTCCTTGAGTTGTGGAGGAATTCTTACAAGGTTGATTTGGATGGTTTTCCTGCGAAATGAATCCATATCCTACAAAACAAGAACAAAGATGAATCTCCAAAATCCTTGAAATGGTTAGTGAATGCACATGATGTTCATGATGTTCATGATGTTATGTACAAATATGCATATACAAGCAAATCAAACAAGCTCTTAGTTTAGGCTTGCATGGGGTTTTATAGGTAAGTACCCTCTTGAAGTTTAGTTGGCTCAACCTGTCCTAATAATAGTAATCGAGTTCTAAGGAGCTCAATATCACTGGATTGTTTCCTTGGTCATTGTTTCAGATTAAACCTCTTTAATGGAGACCGAAATATCCCAAGAAACCAACCCTCAATGAGTGTAGTATCGAGTATCTTCCAACTTCGGACTGCACCAAAGCCGGTCATCTCACTACATCCTAAAGGCCAAGTTGGTCAAGTAAAGGGTTCTAGAAGTTCATTAGTGCTTCATGACAATCACTCAGCGGCCCCGTATTCTCTTTGATTAACTCAAAGGCTACCGGTACCCACAAATATGTCACACTAACATAGCTATTGCTTAGATCATGTTGGTATACCCCGTACAGTTTCCACAATGTATTGCTATTTACCTATAATGTTTCCCAAATTCGTGTAGAGGATTCAAACCCAAACAAAGAACCATAATGTAAAGCAAACAAGTCAAACAATGTAAGCAAATAAATGTGATCTAAACCCTAAGGTAACCCCACTTTTATAATATTCCCCAGCAGAGTCGCCAGTTCTGTGATACGGTGGGAGAACTGACTTGAGGTGTTACGTTTGTATTCGCAAATGTTGCGGTTTAGCAAGAGTTGCCACTGACTTTTCTTTTATCCAAAAGGAAAGGTGAAAAAGCACAGGAAAGACCTTTGAGATTGTTTCTTGAGTTCGGAGGGTAGATTATGAAAAGGGAAGGTGTTAGCACCCTTTTCATCCATGGTTTTCCATGGGCTCTTAGTTACTTGCTTAGATCACTTGCTTTTGTTGTTTGAATTTGTGCTTTGTGTGGTTTTGAAAGTATTTTGTAAAAGAGGCCATTCGTTTAGGCAACCTTTGTAATGATTCTTGTTGGTAAGAATGTATACAAAGATGTTTGTCTTTTAAAAATGTTTTCAATGTTTGTAAGATGTTTTGAAATGTGTGTGTTTGTTTTGAAAAATAGCAAGGATTGTTGTTTTGAAATAGAACAAGTAACTAGAAGCTATCTACCTACTCAAATGTATTTCTTGTGCATTTTCTATTCCTTTGATATTGTTATCTTACCATTGATTTGGTAAGCAACCCTATCTTTGGATGTAAACGGGACGGGCGTGGGTCATCGTATGGCCATGATTAGCAATGTTTGCAAAGTATCTTAGCATTTGGAGGGACCAAGATCATTTTGTAAGGCAACTTTTGAACAACGTCATCGAGGGATTATGATCTTATACTTGTTTGTTTTGCCAAGATACTTCGCATGCGTAACATTGCCATTTTTGTTTTAGGCAACCAAGTGGGGAAACCCTAAGGGTGCTTGTGTGCAAGTGTATCTTTTTCATGCTTTGATTTTGTCTTGTATTTAGGGTTTCCTATATTGCTTTGTTTTGTTCTTGCCATACAAACCCTAATTACTAATCATGGCATATAAAGCGATAAATTGCGTAATGTAAATATTTCTAAGCTATTATAACAATTTATAGGAGGGGGAAATACAAATTTGAATTGGGATTTGCAAAAAATATAAACCTAAATAAATTATTACAACCAAATCGAATTTGTACGAATTAGAATAAATACAATACAATATTAAAAAGAAAATGCAATGCAATGTACATGTAAAAAAAGATTTTTGTGTCTTGCTTTTATGTAAAAGAAAATTTAATCTAAACCTAAAAATATAAAGAAAAGGAATTGATTTTTAAAAGGGGTTTAACTCTAATTATTATTTAAAAGAAAATAAAGTTTTTATATGTATTATTTTATGTATCTTCTTGTATATAAATAATAAATAATATTGTATATAAAAAAAGTATAAAATTATATATATGCAAAAATAAGTATTTATAAGTATGAAATGAAAAATAAATTGAACTAAATATGTTTAATTATATTTACAAATTTATTAAGAAAATAAATGATATCCTAGTAAAATAAAATGTATTTTTATGTGAGAAATAAAATAAAAATAAAATAAAGTGCAATATTATTAATTTATTTTTTAGGATTTTTATGTATTAAAGAAATATTTAAAATATTAAATATGATGATAAAAATAATAAAAAATAAAAATATATAAAAGTTGGCAAGGGGGTGATGTAGCAAAACTGTGGTGAGAGTTAGAAAAAAAACTAAAGCCCACACATGAAGCCCAAACCTGCAAAAAAGGGTCAAAAAACTGAAAAGAAAAAAAATGTAAAAAAACAAAAGTAGCGCGCCCAGGTTTGAACCCAGGACACGGGTCTCACCAGCGTGCTACTTTGCCACTGGGGTGGCTATACTTCCATTATCTTAAGTGAAACAAAAATAAGATATTCTGAACCAAGTCCTTGCCCTGTTTCATCTTCTTCCTCAAGCTTTGGCCAGACATCCTGTAACTCTCTCATACTTCCATAAAAATGAAAATTCATAACATGAAAGTTGTAGTACTTGAGCATACGATTCCAACCATATAAGTTATGTGAACTATTAATCAAAGAACAAAGAGAATTTTAACAGCCCTAAATCTTGACCTAATATTTCCAGAAATTTCAAGTTCCAAATTCTCTCAGCACAAGTAAAATCAATGCAAGATAATGGTATGTACAACTTCGTTATGATGAGGACTATATTTTTTATTCACAAGTCGTGGCCTAAGGTTACCTGTGCAAGGAGATAGAGTTTGAAATTTTACCTCCTTCAATTGGAATCGTGAATTGAACTGGGGTGAGTTTGATGGAGGCCTGATGCTTACTTGAGCTTCCTTGAACTTCCCTGGATGTATCCCAACCCTTGCCTTGCTCTGAAAGTAACTGGAACTCCTTGGCCAAGTCAAACTACAAGCTCTGAAGTCAACAATGGCAGATGGTGGAGGAGTGATTACAGAACAGGGATGAAGGCCTGGATTGACTAGGTATCAAGTATGTAAGATGTTTGAATGATCCAAACTCAAAACGCACGAGCCAAATGAAAGATGGATGTGCTTATGCAAAATCTGCAGTTTTGGACAGATTTTTGGTGTTTTGCTGGTTAGGAGTGTTTCAGGTCCTTGCTCAACCTCCCTTGTGTTGTATATTATTTGTATATTAGTATTGAAATGGTTTGATGTCAACCCTCTAACTGTTGTGCCTTCCCTAGCCTTTTTGCCACTTTTCTTGTATTTGAAGTAAAGTGATAAGACAAAGCTTCTCATGCTTGTACTGGCTGGTTTAGGGTTGGTATATCTTCTCTACAAGTTGCCTTATGTATGTGGTACTTGTATGTGCCAAGGGGATAGGTCCAATGCTCAAGATTTTAAAGTTTGCAAAAGTTGACCTTTTTCAAAATGGAAATGGAACCTTTTTGCCATAAATGGAATTGCAAGTTGGATAATGATCCTAAGGCATGGATAAAAGCTTTGTCAACTGAGTAAGCATTTAATTAAGGAGTGTGGAACAACTTTGGGACCTGTAAAGCATGTATTAGCCAGCATAGCTACTGATTGCAACTTGGTTCTTCATGAAATGGCTTGAACAAAAAGTGAGAAAATGCCAACTTCCTCTCTTTTATTCTCCCTACTTAAAAATGATCTTGAGGAGTTCTTAGAAATTTTTTAAAGCTTGCAATATGCTCTATATTTCATATTTGAAATGAATTTTGATATACCTCTTGGAACTAGGTTAAAAGTAGCCATGAAGTTGGGTCCAAAACCTGCCTAAATTAGGGCAAAATTTCACTAAGTTAACAAGTTCATGACCATGTATTCACAAATTTATATCTTGAGATCCAAGCATCTTTAGGGAAAAGTGTGTGAAGAAAAGTTGTAAATTTCATGGAGGTCTACAACTTTCATGTTTGGAACTTTCCTTGAATCATTATTCATCATGGTGAAAAAGTGTCCTAAAGTTGAGAAAAAATAAGAAAATTTTGGCAAAATACCCTTTTTAGTCCTTTAAGTTTACCCCAAGGTCCATTTTGGTCCTTTATCTAAAAAAAGTGTCAAACTGGTCCTATAATTCTTTCAAAAGGACCATAGGAGTCCTTTCCTTCCATTTTGGTCCTTTTTGGTTCAGCCCATTCTTCTTTATTTCAATTTGTAACTCCATTATCTTATGTTTCAGCCCATCCTCCCTTTCCTTTAGATGATGTATCTCCATCTTTGCTCCATCAAGATCATTTTGCAGCTTCTCCAATGAACCAAAAAGGACCAAAATGGACGGAAAGGACTCCTATGGTCCTTTTGAAAGAATTATAGGACCAGTTTGACACTTTTTTTAGATAAAGGACCAAAATGGACCTTGGGGTAAACTTAAAGGACTAAAAAGGGTATTTTGCCGAAAATTTTCTATACTTAGAAAATTTCTAAGTTAGGAAAATTTTCAAATTCAAACCCTAATTTTCAAATTTGGTTTTCTTGATGAACAAGTTTCACATTTTTACATGTTTTGGTGAATTATGACCCTTGGCACTTGATTTTGACCAAAAAGTCAAAGTTTTACTTTTCAGTGTACAATTGACTTTTGATCAGTTGACTGCAAACTTCATTTGTCAATCCAATGAATTTGAGATGTTTTGAGCCATGTAATTAAGTCAAGATGATGCCATTGAATCCTTGAAATCATTCTTGAACTCAATTGGTCATTTTCCAGGATAAAAATCAGAAATTTCCCTTCCTCAGTCAAAACCCTAATTTTGACCATTTTGCCCTTTTTGTGATTTGACCAAATTTCTTGAGGAACTGTGGTCCAAACTTGATCAAATGATACATATAAGTTTAAAATGTTGATGTGGATCAAAAATTATGAAGTTTGACTATAAATTGGCCATGGTTGACTTTTTCCCCAATACAGTTGATTTTTAGGTCAATTGTCCAATTGACTGATCAAAAATGTGGTTCAAGGCTTCAAACTTCTCATGAGTGATCTTAGGGATCCATAATGATGTTTGAAAGTCATATGAAGCATTGATAGTCCAAAAATCCTTGTGCAAACTCAAACCCTAATTTTGGGTTATCAGTGCAAGATGAGATGTCTTGAGCTGACCAAACCCTAGTCCAGTCTTGAGTCAAAGAGATCTTGTGAGAAAAGTCTTGATAAATGAAAGGGTAAATTTTGGGGTACAACAGCTTCCCCTGTTCAATCTTCTTAAACCTGAAGAGTTAGATTGGCGAGCTTTTCCATTCGTGACTCGAAGGTGAAACATGATTGGACACTAAAGTGCCCATAAATTTGCGCTCAGCGATGTGTAGTTGAGGGAATGGGCTTAAAGATTCCATTTGGAGAAGTGATAGAATTTTTTTGGAGATGGGCTTGTAGATGCCATCCAAGAATGTTTGTTGAATTGTAAGTTGTAAGCTAATAGAATGAGTATCAGAATGGTGTCCGCGTTTGGAACGTATTTGAGTTGTATTTGAGCTTGAAGTCTGAATAAGTGTTAGAATGGCATCCGTATATGGAGTGTATCTGAACTATATCTGAACTTTGAAATTGAATGAGTAACGGAATGGCATCCGTGTATGGAGCGTATTTGAACTATATCTGATAGTTGAAATCTAAATGAATAACAGAATGGCATCCGTGTCTGGAGCGTATCTGAACTTTGAAACTGAATGACTAACAGAATGGCACCCGTGTCTGGAGCGTATCTGATATTTGAAATCTGAATGAGTAACAGAATGGCATCCGTGTCTGGAGCATATCTTAACTGTATCATGATTGCATATTGTTAACGGTAGCTGTTAATCTTATCCTGAAAAGGGTAAAATGTTAGCTAGAAAACAAAATTATGTTGCATGAAATGTATGATGCAATATGTGTTTTTATCAATGTTTATGATATGTGGATGTAATGTATGTGCATGTAAGCTGATTTGTTGTATTGCTGCATGATTGAGGAAAATAAATCCTTGACTGTTGCTGAGGATATGTAGATTCTTCATGTCTTGAAGTTGGAGATTTGATAAAAATTCTATTGTGAGAGCAATGTCGTATACTGCTTGAGGAATCTGCTTGGGAAATCCTGAGAATTTTGATGACTTCTACTGGGGGTTAATAATGGGAGTCTTTGTTCTGTTGGAGAGTATCAGAAGTCAATTGTTACCCCGGTTGGATTTTAGGCTTTAAAACAAATTGATGGGGAATTTGGAGAAGCTGGATGGTTTCCACCGGGGATTAATAGTTTAAAGTTTTATTTTCGTCGGGGGTTTAAATGACGTACTGTGGGGATTGCTCATGGAATAGCCTAAAGACATTTTCATATTCTTTCAACCTGTCAGTAATTGTCTTTTTTCATTTTGTTTATTTGTAAAAAGTAATTATGTTCAAATGCATATATTCATTAATGAATCATTGGACGTTTTTTCAAATAAAACACAAGTGTAAAGAAAAAGGCAAATAGTTTTCTGTACTTTAAAGAGATATCTTTGTATTTACTTTGAATAAGTATTTTGTACAAAGGAGACAGACATCCTAGTAAGAGGATGGTGCCATAAAAGTAAGAAAAATTTTACAAAGAAAGATAGCTATGTGTGATAATCCCATGGGGTTCCCATTCTGCTATAGCCTCCGTATCTCCGAATATCTTATCCATTTGTTGCTTCGTCTGAAGATGATTGAATTGATCAGAAGCTCTGAGTTTGTTAATGAAGATATTGTCCTCAAAGTGATCCGACGGGACATAGTCATACGCTTTAATTCCCTAACTTTTTCCTGGACAGCCCTTTCGGGTTTTCAGTTCACCGGGAAACCCTTTTTTGCCCAAGTCGCCCTTTCGGGTTTTCAACTTGCCGGGTGTACAGATTTTTTTATTTTATCCCTAATTTTTTCCCGAACCATTTGGTTCGCCAGGATGCCCTTTTTTTTTTCCTAGGTGTGTCAACCTAGCGGGTCTCTTATGCGTAGTATCTTTTGACTATGTCCGCATTCGCAGCGTGTGGCAGGTCGTCTCCGTCCATGGTGGTTAAGATCATTGCCCCACCGGAGAAGATGTTCTTGATTACAAATGGTCCCTCATAGGTAGGAGTCCATTTTCCCATGGGATCACTTTGTGGCAAGATAATGCGTTTGATCACTAGATCTCCAACTTGATATACTTGGCGTCTAACTTTCTTGTTGAAAGCCTTGATCATCCATTTTTGATACATCAGACCATGGAAAACAGCAGTAAGTCTCCTTTCATCAATTAAGTTCAGTTGATCAAGTCGAGTTTGGATCCAATCTTCCTCATTCAAACCTGCATCCTTCATAATTCTCAAAGATGGGATCTGAACCTCAATAGGCAAGACAACCTCCATGCCATAAACCAAATAATAGGGTGTTGCCCCAGTTGATGTGCGAGCCATGGTACGGTACTCGTGGAGAGAAAATGGCAGCATCTCATGCCATTCCTTGTAGGTGACTGTCATTTTCTGTATGATCTTTTTAATGTTTTTATTAGCAGCTTCGACGACACCATTCATCTTTGGTCGATAGGGGGATGAATTGTGATGTTGAATCTTGAACTGCTCGCACAAGGCGGTGATCATAGTGTTGTTAAGGTTTGTACCATTATCAGTGATGATCCTTTCTGGGATACTGTACCGGCAAATGAGATTCTGCTTGATGAAGCAGGCAACAACATTCTTAGTAACGGATGCGATGTAAGCCGCTTCGACCCATTTTGTGAAATAATCAATGGCCACTAGAATGAAACAGTGTCCATTAGAGGCTGTAGGCTTGATCTCCCCAATCATATCGATTCCCCACATAGCAAAGGGCCAAGGAGCTGTCAAGACATTCAGAGGAACCGGAGGTACGTATACCTTGTCTGCATAAATTTGACACTTATGACAGGTCCAAGAGTGTTGATAGCAATCTGCTTCCAAGGTAGACCAGTAATAGCCTGCCCGTAGGATTTTCTTCGCCATCGTATGCCCACTGGAGTGGGTGCCAAATATGCCCTCATGTAGCTCAGCCATGATCTTTCCAGCCCCAACCTTATCCACACAACGGAGCAGAATAGAGTCATGATTGCGTTTGTACAGGATGTCATTACTAAGGAAGAACTTAGCAGAGAATCTCCTTAAGAACTTCTTATCATTGATTGAAGCTCCTTTTGGATATTCTAGAGCCTCGAGATACCTCTTGACTTCATGAAACCAAGGCTGGTCCACTACTTCTTCAGTATTAATCTCGTGACAGTGTGCTGGTTTGTCCATTCGTTCAATGGTGATCTGGGGAGCCTCGTTATCCCAATTAAGTTTAAACATAGATGACATTGTGGCTAGAGCATCTGCTAGCTGATTTTCTTATCGCGGGAAATGCTCGAAGGTAATCTGCTCAAAATGTGGTAGCAATGTCAAAACATGTTCTTTGTAAGGGATAAGGTTTGGATGCTTAGTGTCCCTCTCTCCTTTGATCTGACTGATGACCAAAGATGAATCTCCAAACACATCTAAATATTTGATTCCCAAGTCTATGGCAGCCTTAAGACCAAAGATGCATGCTTCGTATTCCGCCATGTTGTTCGTACAGTTGAAGCATAGTCTAGCAGTAAAGGGAGTATGACACCCTTCCGGAGATATGAGTACAACGCCGATACCATTACCAAGTTCATTGGATGCCCCATCAAAGAACAGGGTCCATCGGGATCCTTGTTCAAGTCCGTCATATTGTCTGATTTCTTCACAGTTGTCTAATGTCATGATGTCTTCATCCGAGAATTCAAACTTCATGGACTGATAATCTTCTATAGCTTGATGAGCAATATGATCAGCTAGCATACTGCCTGTTGTACCCCAATTTTTGACCTAAGATCCCATTTTTATTTTTGCATTTTTTAAGATAAGTCAAGGTCACGAAATACGGTCGGTTTTAATGTCTCACCTTCGAGCTTTGACTATGCGAAGATTGTCAAGTGTTTTGAACATTTTTAGCATATGTATCACTAATTTCTAATCGCATACAAAGGTGTATGTTCATGTTTTCTTTTGTGTCATGTGCAGAGACAGGTCTGAATCAAGAGCATCAGGTGTCGCGCCTCAATTAAGGTTTTGAGTCTCCCAAGCCAAAAGTACGGTTGATTATGGATTCTCGAAGACTGATTCATCAAGGCACAACTGTTGCACCCTAAATTTCGCCCCTAATATGTTTTAGTCGCACTTTCATACCATATTTTGTCATTTGGTCACAATCATTAGTAAATATCTTCATTCATCATATTTTGCATCATTAGTCGTATTTAAGTTGACCAGAAAAGTCAGTTTAAATCAAAGTTTGCATCGTCCTTTAGTTAAAAAAATACCTGACATTTCACTTCATGCATTTTTATCTCTTCACTATTTTCTTGCAATGCTCCAAATTGTTTATATGTCGATAATAAAATATTTCGGTTTTATAGACAAACTGTTAAAAGCGATTCGATATTGTGCGAAAAAATAGCGAGAAAAATATTTCAAGTTTTCACCTTTTACCGATCATTTTATGAATCTGCGCTTCGCGTAGATTATGACAGTATGCTCGCTTTATTTTTCGGTACAGTTCGAAGTCTCGTTTTTAACCTTAAACGTCTGTTTAGTCTGATATTTTTATTATTATTTTATTTTTGATTTTTGACTTCTTGAATATTTTTTCTTTAATCTTTGTGACATGTAGATTATTTTAATGTGTTCATTTTATTTTATCGGATAAATTTTCGTCCGTTTTTTATCGTTTTCGGTCATTTTGTGTCTTTATTTTTAATTCAGAAAAAATTCAAAAAAATTAGTTTAAATTGAGTTTTTTTTATACTTTTAGGTTTTATTTTATTTTTGTCATTCAGGGGCGTTTTTGTCACAAAAATATAATGATTACACTATACTATGCTCTCATTGGCTGTTAGCAAAAGTGGTGGATTGATACACAAAAAAACAAAAAAACTTACAGTAGCTCCTCATCTATTCTCTCTAACTCTCTATTCATTGGCTCCTCCCAATTTTCTCTGTTAAAAAAAAACACACACTTTCATCCTCCCTTTTCCTTATACTTTTCAAGCTGATGCAACAGCATATCCCATATGACATCATCTATCCTTCACCATTCATTTTAAAACCAAGAACCAAAACACATAAAAAGATTCATTACAAACAAAGCCCCAAAAATTTTGACACAAAGAACCGTTCGTTCATGATGTTTAGCTTATAAGGAGATTTTGATAACACCAACAAAACAACCAGTAGCTAACTTCTTGATATGCACACTCCCACTCCCTCAAAACGCCATTAGAAAAAGACGAAAAACAACCCATAAACCAAACTGACTTTTCTCTCACTATTATGCAACTCACCCTCTCCACAACTTGTTCCTACACTGGATCTTCAAACCGAACCTCCACGATCAGCTTACACCAACAAACAACAAACCCTCCAACAAGATTATGGCAGACCCAACAAGTTTCATAGCAACATGGTTCACACCTTTTTCCATTTTCATCTTTGTAAACCTCGTCATAGGTACCATAGCTCTCACTTCACCGCCCACCGTTCCCGTCGTCACCGGTTTATTTGCGGCGAGAGGTGTATTCGACAAGAATTCGCATTCTCAGTGTAGTTTCTTATCGGGAACGAATAAGGTGAAGTTTCTAAGGCAATCTACTCAGCCTTGTAAACAACGCCGAGCATCTCATTGTGGTGCTCTTCGTGCGACTTGTCGTGCCGAGAAGATCTTGATCGCGAATAGAGGCGAAATTGCTGTTCGTGTTATTCGTACTGCTCATGAATTGGGGACTCCTTGTGTTGCTGTTTATTCCACCGTTGATAAGGATGCTCTTCATGTTAAATTGGCTGATGAGTCTGTTTGCATTGGTGAAGCTCCCAGTAGCCAATCGTATTTGCTGATTCCAAATGTTTTGGCTGCTGCTGTTAACCGCAAGTGCACAATGTTGAATCCTGGATATGGTTTCCTTGCTGAGAAACATTTGGCTGCATGGTTTAACAAGTCTGACAGTGAGATTGTTGACCACTACACGTATGTTATATTGGGTGATGGTTGTCAAATGGAAGGAAACTGTTTGCAACTGTTACATTGCATCGAGCATGGGATTTGCAGAACCGTGCCTCTTCCTCACACTTGTGTTTCTCCTCCGTGCACCCTTGCAGAGGTTGGAAACTGGAATTATGAGCCGAAAATGGAATGTGAAGACATCTGGGTACATTATTCTTTACTGCCTTCCAATGTTTCTTCTCCAGCTTTTTGTTATTTGGGTCGGCCCTCTAATTTACTTATGCGCCCCAAGACTATTTATTTGATTAGTTTAGCTTTAATTTATTTAATATATTTCATTAGTTAATTAAGTTAATTATTTATTTAGGTTAATTAGTTTTAATTAATTAAAAATATAAAAAATATTAGTAAATCTTATATTTAGATTTAGTTTAGTATTAATTTAGAATTTTTTAATTAGTTTAGATGTATTTTATAACTTTAAAATATTTAGAGTCATAATTAATAACTTTAGAATTTTAATTTAATTAGATATAAATTAGTAATGTTAGAACCTTTAATTAGTTTAGGTATATTTTGATAACTTAAAAATTTTAATTTGTTTAGATCTATTTTATAATTTTAGAACTTCCAATTAGTTTAGATACATTTTGATAACTTTAGAATTTTAATTTAATCTTAGAATTTTTAATCTTTAATTTAGAATTAATTTAGTTTTTGACTTAAGTTAGTAATTTTATTATTAATATAGTTTAGATTAACTTAGTAATTTTATAATGAACTTAGTTTATACTTAAACTAGTTTAGATGTAATTTAGCAACTTTAGAATTAATTTAGTTTAGACCTAATTCAGTAATATTAGAGTGTTAATTTATTTTAAATTTAATTTAATAACTTTCGAATTTTTGTTAGTAACTTTAGAGTTTTAATTTAGTTAATAACTTCAAAATTTTAGTTAGTTAGACACTTTAGAATTTAATTCTAGTTTACTTAGTAACCTTAGAATTTCAAATTAGTTTAGATAATTTTTTTCCACTTTTCTTTTATTCATGATTCTTCTTTGTCCATTCATTTAGTTTCTTATAATTTATCTTGTTATCTACCTTATTCGTTTCTCATGGATTTTAATCATTTATGATTTCTTACTCGAATATTAGATCTACCCACTTATGATTAATTCCAAAGGAAATGTTTCAACTCAGTTGACTTCACGTCATCAAATACATCTTCCACAATCGTGCGAATAGCCTCATTCATGTTTTGCTTGCTTACTATTTTTCCAAACTTAAGACAATTTTCCCAAAAGACTCCATTTTCAAACTCACTCCTTTTAAGTCAAAACTTCGACACTAGGTCGTCGTATCTTCAAAATCTCGCCAACACTGATTTTTAGCCAAACGAACCATTTTAATCAAACAAACAATTTTAACCAAAAAACAGATATTTCAAAAGGTTCCTGCGGAGTACCGCAGATGCACTGGGTGCTAATACCTTCCCATTGTATAACCAACCCCCGAACTCTCGATCTCTTTCAAAAACGCATTGTATTTTTATTACTTTTAAGTATTATTTTACATTGCATATTTTAGGGTTTTTTTCGCTCTTTTCCCTTTTCCCTTGGAAATAATAAAGCGCGGTGGCAACTCTTGCTTTTGTGAGTCAAGTTAATTAATAGCTTGATCTCCGATTTTCACCGCTACACTGCCCTTTATGGCTTTCTGGGTAGTGTATTGTATGTCATATTCTGTTAGGATCATCTGCCATCTAGCTATTCTTCCAGATAGAGCAGGCTTTTCGAAGATGTACTTTATCGGATCCATCTTAGATATCAACAAAGTGGTATAAGTCAACATATATTGTCTTAGCCGGAAAGCAGCCCATGCTAGAGCACATCAAGTTTTCTCGAGCAGTGAATATTTGGTTTCACAGTCGGTAAAATTTTTGCTCAGGTAGTAAATAGCGTGCTCTTTTCGGCCTGACTCGTCATGCTGCCCCAATACACAGCCCCATTGAGTTCTCTAAAATGGTCAGATACATGATCAGTGGTCTTCCCTCGACTGGTGGCATCAAAACAGGAGGCTCTTGTAAGTACTCCTTGATCTTGTCAAAAGCAATCTGGCATTCATCATTCCATCTGACTACTTGATCTTTCTTCAATAGTTTGAAGATTGGCTCACAAGTAGCTGTCAAGTGAGAAATGAATCTGGCAATATAGTTCAGGCATCCTAAGAATCCTCTGACATTCTTCTCAGTGCGAGGAGAAGGCATTTCTTGTATCGCTTTAACCTTGGCAGGATCGACCTCGATGCCTTTGTTGCTGATAACGAAACCTAAGAGTTTACCGGACCGGACTCTGAATGTACACTTGTTTGAGTTCAACCTTAACTTGTACTCCTTCAATTTACAAACAACTTTTCCAAGTGATCAAGGTGCTCCTCTTCAGTTTGTGATCGGGATATCATGTCATCCACATAGACCTCTATCTCATGATGTATCATATCATGAAATAAGGCTACCATGGCGCGTTGATAGGTTGCCCCAGCATTCTTCAGTCCGAATGGAATCACTTTGTAGCAGAACGTGCCCCACTGTGTGACAAATGTAGTTTTCTCCATGTCCTCAGGTGCCATTTTCATTTGGTTATAGCCTGAGAATCCGTCAATGAAGGAAAACACTTTGTGTTAGGCTGTATTATCAACCAGGATGTCGATGTGGGGAAGTGGAAAATCATCTTTAGGGTTGGCTCTGTTTAAATCTCTATAATCCACACACATTCGTACTTTGCCGTCCTTTTTAGGAACGGGAACAATGTTGGCAACCCATTGAGGATAGGAAGTGACGGCTAAGAATCCAGCATTGAACTGCTTCATGACTTCCGCTTTGATCTTCTCTGACATGTCAGGTCTCATGCGGCGGACTTTGTGCTTCACTGGTGGACAATCTTCTCTTGTGGGCAGACGATGTACCACGATGTCTGTATCAAGTCCTGGCATGTCCTCGTATAACCAGGCAAAGATCTCAACATATTCATGCAATAGCTGAATTAGACGTTCCTTGACACTCGGCTCTAGGTTGGCACCCACTTTGATTTCCTTTTTATCTTCCTCGGTACCCCTGTTGATTGTATCCAACGGTTCCTCGTGAGGCTGAATAGATCTTTCCTCTTGTTGTAGTAGTCGGGCCAATTCCCCTAGTACTTCACAATCTTCCTCACCTACGTATTCGGCTTGGTAGATTATATCTTCAGAGTCACTAAAGGCTATAGCAGTATTTTTACCCATGGGATCCGGAATGGAGGGGTACCTGCATTTGTGAGTGTGGGTGTGTGTAAGGGTATAGCCATCTTTAAACAATAAATGTAAAAGAAAGACAATGAGCACAAAAGGTTTGTATGTGAAAAAACGTCCATGATTCATTGAATTTCATATGAAGATGAAATAAAAAACCCTTACAAATGGACCATTGTGCCTCGGGTAAGACACATGGTTTTTAAAGTGCAAATTGTTTGTGAATATTACAAGTCCAACAGAAATGTAAAAGATAAATTACTGAGAGATGAAAGTTATTGGGACAAAGTCTCTGGCTTCCCAGTTGCGAAGTCCTCCGTTGGCAGTAGGAAATATCCAATCTTCCAAGCTGCCATCTTCTTCACTATCTTCCACTGCATTGACCTCCCGGTTACTAATCTTCAAAGGTGTCCCTCCAGCACGGGCACGGCGCACAACCTTTTGAGCAGTTGAAGTAAACCCTAAGCCAAACTTGTCTGATTTATACGGGATGTCCGGAAAATTCCCCCAGATGGTGCATCCACCCTCTTCTACTACTGCCTTAGCGTCTTTTACAGTATGCTTTTGGACAGACCTTGCTGACGATGTACAGGCGTTTCTTTCAAATCCTAAACACTGGAGTTATAAAGAAGATAATCTCTAGTCAACCCCTTCGAGCCAAAGAAGTAGAAGTTTTCTGTTTAAAACACAAATTGAAACCTTTAATCAAAACCTGGGGCAGGGTAGTCTCTCAGTTAATTCAAAATGTGCGTTTAGTCGCAAACTCTCTGTTCGTAATACAGTGAACGACATCAAAATTTCCTTTGGAACTAAAAGACAATGATGGTTCCTTATCTCATAGGCAGTCATTATCTATCAAAAAGAGAAAAGCCCACTGAGCCAAAACCTACAAAGGAGGTTTAAGAAAGCTGGGGCATCCCGCTGACTGTAATCTCTAAAATAAGAACAGCCAGGCAAAAATTAGGGATAACAAATCAAAAGAAAGAGGTCACTACAAATCCTCAACAACATGAAAAATATTGCAAAAATGACTGTCTTCCAACAAAATTCAACTTGTTTGAACCATCACCAAAAAAGTCGTTCCAGACTCATTTGGAGTTCAAATGCACAATTAACTGAGTTTAGGATTGAAGAACATCACAAAGAGCGGGTGGGTACAAATATACTTTGAGCCTTTATCCTTTGTTTCTTAAACCGTGGACCAAGCCACGTTACAACCCTTCAAAAGTCCTAATTGAAGCATGGGTTAGTTCGAAAGCATACTGTTACAAAAGGTACCCTGACTCATGTAAGGCTTTGCTCTAAATCTTGAGTTGATTATTTCTTTTAGAAAGTTTTCTGCTAAAAAATGCATTTTTCAAATTTTTAAGACAAGCATAAACTTTGCATTATTTGAATATTGTTGTTTGCATATGGCTATTTGTTTGACAGTAAAGAAATTCACACAGTGAATATCCGATGAACGAAAGCTCTCTCAGTGAACAAAATCACTTCAAGTGGGATGACACTTCCGTTGCAAAAATCTCTTATCAACAAAAGGGGACTTGGCATGGCATTGTCCATTAAACCTGGGGTAGTCCAGTTAAGATTTCAAGAAATCTCTCAATTGCAGAGTAACCTGGGGCAAGTCTCCATCTTCATCACTTGGGGAATTAAACGTCAAACCCAACCAAGGGTTACATACAGTCAAACATTTGATACTAGGGGCAATGACGAATCTCTCCAAAATCCTTCCGAAAAGAAATTCAAGAAGCCACGAGAAGTTCATCACCTCTCTAGCAGACCAGTGGTCATGGGTTTATTTCCCCAACACTTGTCAAGGATTTATTCTCCAATAAAAAAATTACATTTCAACAACATTCATAACATATGCAGATTGATCGGCAGGTAAAGGTTATCATTACCTTTTGGAGTAGCAGTCGTCAAAGATTCCTTCATTACCTTTTGGAGTAGTAATCGTCCAAGATTCCTTCATCACCTTTTTGAGTAGCAGTCGTCAAATATTCCTTCATCATCCGGTTGAGTCAAAGTTAATCCAAGACCTTCTCTAGTTCAGACAGATCGACACTGAGATCTCCCTGATTCTTA
Organism: Vicia faba; assembly: GCA_948472305.1. NCBI lineage: Eukaryota > Viridiplantae > Streptophyta > Magnoliopsida > Fabales > Fabaceae > Vicia > Vicia faba. The sequence continues at coordinate 1,442,673,573 of OX451737.1, read as the reverse complement.
TTCCAATTGAAGATATTCCAGATTTTTGTTGTTTCAGATAAATCTCTCAACGGTTTACTCTTATTCACTTCCAGATTTTTCACTATCGGAGACGAAGAATCCAACTCTTTTCTCCATCACCAGTTCAGGATTTATTTTCCCCAGCGAAAGGTCGTCTTGAAAACATTACACATCCGTGCCTCAGGACATCATACAATGCAATCTCATTTACTTTGAGAACGTCATTGTTTGATATATGTCATGCCACTAACCTTTACCTTTCAGGAAGGATGCAATCAATTTCTCACCAAAATTCGTATCGTGAAACCTGGACGTTGACCAGATAACGATACAACACTGTGAAACCTGGACGTTGACCAGATAACAATAAGGTATACTGTGAAACTTAGATATTGACCAAATAACAGTTTACTCGGCCAATTACTTTGAAGCCCGGATTCAACCGGGTATTAGTAGGCCCCAAAGTCAAAAGGGAAACCCGGATGTTGACCGGATAACCATTGTTTTCTTTTGAAGACTGGACGCTGACCAGATAGGAAGTAAGGTATCGTGAAACCTAGACGTTGACCAGATAATGATACAACACTGGGAAACCAGGACGTTGATCAGATAACAGTTAACCGTTAACAGAATGAAGATTCTCATCCTTAAAAACCTCAGAAGATTGGCATACTCCCAAGCTCCTGATACCCTTAACAGAATGAAGATTCTCATCCTTAAAACCTCAGAAGATTGGCATACTCTTAAGCTCCTGATACCCTTAACAGAATGAAGATTCTCATCCTTAAAACCTCATAAGATTGGCATACTCCCAAGCTCCTGATACCGTTAACAGAAGGAAGATTCTCATCCTTAAAAACCTCAGAAGATTGGCATACTCCCAAGCTCCTGATACCCTTAACAGAATGAAGATTCTCATCCTTAAAACCTCAGAAGATTGGCATAATCCCAAGCTCCTGATACCCTTAACAGAATGAAGATTCTCATCCTTAAAAACCTCAGAAGATTGGCATACTCCCAAGCTCCTGATACCCTTAACAGAATGAAGATTCTCATCCTTAAAACCTCAGAAGATTGGCATACTCCCAAGCTCCTGATACCCTTAACAGAATGAAGATTCTCATGCTTAAAACCTCAGAAGATTGGCATACTCCCAAGCTCCTGATACCGTTAACAGAATGAAGATTCTCATCCTTAAAAACCTCAGAAGATTAGCATACTCCCAAGCTCCTGATACCCTTAACAGAATGAAGATTCTCATCCTTAAAAAACTCAGAAGATTGGCATACTCCCAAGCTCCTGATACCCTTAACAGAATGAATATTCTCATCCTTAAAACCTCAGAAGATTGGCATACTACCAAGCTCCTGATACCGTTAACATAAGGAAGATTCTCATCCTTAAAAACCTCAGAAGATTGATATACTCCCAAGCTCCTGATACCCTTAACAGAATGAAGATTCTCATCCTTAAAACCTCAGAAGATTGGCATAATCCCAAGCTCCTGATACCCTTAACAGAATGAAGATTCTCATCCTTAAAAACCTCAGAAGATTGGCATACTCCCAAGCTCCTGATACCCTTAATAGAATGAAGATTCCAATCCTTAAAACCTCAGAAGATTGGCATACTCCCAAGCTCCTGATACCCTTAACAGAATGAAGATTCTCATCCTTAAAACCTCAGAAGTTTGGCATACTCCCAAGCTCCTGATACCGTTAACAGAATGAAGATTCTCATCCTTAAAAACCTCAGAAGATTGGCATACTCCCAAGCTCCTGATACCCTTAACAGAATGAAGATACTCATCCTTAAAAACCTCAGAAGATTGGCATACTCCCAAGCTCCTGATACCCTTAACAGAATGAAGATTCTCATCCTTAAAAACCTCAGAATATTGGCATACTCCCAAGCTCCTGACACCCTTAACAGAATGAAGATTCTCATCCTTAAAAACCTCAGAAGATTGGCATACTCCCAAGCTTCTGATACCCTTAACAGAATGAAGATTCTCATCCTTAAAACCTCAGAAGATTGGCATACTCCCAAGCTCCTGATACCCTTAACAGAATGAAGATTCTCATCCTTAAAACCTCAGAAGATTGGCATACTCCCAAGCTCCTGATACCGTTAACAGAATGAAGATTCTCATCCTTAAAAACCTCAGAAGATTGGCATACTCCCAAGCTCCTGATACCCTTAACAAAATGAAGATTCTCATCCTTAAAACCTCAGAAGATTGGCATACTCCCAAGCTCCTGATACCGTTAACAGAATGAAGATTCTCATCCTTAAAACCTCAGAAGATTGGCATACTCCCAAGCTCCTGATACCGTTAACAGAATGAAGATTCTCATCCTTAAAACCTCAGAAGATTGGCATACTCCCAAGCTCCTGATACCGTTAACAGAATGAAGATTCTCATCCTTAAAACCTCAGAAGATTGGCATACTCCCAAGCTCCTGATACCGTTAACAGAATAAAGATTCTCGTTCCTGAAACCTCAGAAGATTGGCATACTCCCAACCTCCTGACCAAAACGCCTGAATGAAGATTCTCATTCTTGCTTCCCTAGTAGATTGGCATACTCCCAACCTCCTGACCCATTCGCCTGAATGAAGATTCTCATTCTTGCTTCCCCAGTGGATTGGCATACTCCCAACCTCCTGACCCAAACGCCTGAATGAAGATTCTCATTCTTGCTTCCCTGGAAGTGGCATATAACCCGAGCTCCTGATATTCTCGACAGAATGAAGATTCTCATTCTCAAAGTGGCATATAACCCGAGCTCCTGATATTCCCGACAGAATGAAGATTCTCATTCTCAAAGTGGCATACAACCTAAACTCTTGAAATTCTTCCAAACAGGAAAAAGCTTATCCCCAGAGTCCTGAGCTTAGTCTCCAGCAGGATAGCTACCCCCAACAGTATAGCTATTCCCCACAGAGTTTTACTCCCCAACAAATCAAGATTTTCATCCTTGATTCTCCAGCGAAGTTGCCAGAGCCTTCTTTACTCTCAGCATAAATTTGTCAGAATTTTTAATCCCCTGCAGATCGAAGATTCTCATTCTTAACTCCTCAGCACAAATTCCCCCTAGCAGAATGAAGAATCTCATTCTCAATTCCCCACAGAGTTTTCAAATATTCCCCAGCGGAGTTCTCCTCAAAACAGGAATCCCCAGTAGAAATATTCTAAGCAAAGCTTGAAGACACACATACTCTTCAACAATGGTCCAGGATTTATCTTCCCCGGCAGCAGTTAAAGATTATATTATCTCCAGCTATCCAGGATTTATTTTCCTCAGCAAGACAACTCATCAGCTTACATGTGCATACATTGCATTCATATATCATAAGCATTGATAAAACACATATATTGGATCATACATTTCATGCAACATAACTTCGTGCTTCAGCTAATATTTTACCCTTTTCAGGATAAGATTAGCAAGCTACCAGTATACAATCTGAAAACAGTTTACGGATGCTTCCAAACATGGATGTTAATCTATCGCTTGTTGAAAACAATTTACAGAGGCTCCAAACACGGATGCTAATCTATTGCTTATTCAGACCCCCAGCTCAGAGACGTTCCAGACATGGATACCTTTCTGATACTCATTCTTTCACCTACAACATACAGTTCAACAAACATTCTTGGATGGAATCTTTAAGCCCATCTCCGACAAGATTCTGTCACATCTCCAAATGGCATATTTAAGTCCATTCCCTCAACTATGCTTTGACAAGTGCAAATTTATGGGCACTCTAGTGTCCAATCATCTTTTACCTTCGAGTCGCGAATGGCAAACTCGCCGATCTAACTCTTCAGGTTCAAGAAGATTGAACAGGGGCAGTTGTTGTACCCTAAAATTTGCCCTCTCATCCTTCAGGAATTCATCTTGAATTCTCAGAGTTTCTCTTAAACAAATTCAAGCCCTTAATTATCATTCCTTTCCAAGTAAACCATTTACAAGAGCAAAATGGTCATTTGCAAGCTCAAAAGTCAAAAATTTTACCTTGGAAAAGTTAAATTCTAAATACTTAGAATTTTTCTAAAAGAAAAGTGTTTAAGAAGAAAATGGCACTTCAGAGCTTCTGAACAAACCTCCAGGTAGAAACGGTCAGAAGTTGCAAACCGGGCTCAGCACATAACATTCAGTCAGAACATGGCTCTTTCAGCAGTTACACAAAGTTCAACCAGAGTTTGCTAGAGAAGTGTAAAGAAGGCAACAAAGCATGAAACTCCTTCAGAACGTATTGGGATCAGAAGGTAATGGGATCAGCAGATTGGGTAAAATACTGAAGCAGAATCACTAAGTCTAGATTTTTTAAGGCAGATCAAAGGAGCATGTTGGGAAGTCTGGAAAACTCTCAGAATTTGCTGAGGCAGCAAGAGGCCAAGGTCAGAGCTTGGTTTACATTATTCTTTTTTGGTGAAGCAGAACTGCTAGCTCAGGTTTTAGGTAATGATGCAAAATCTCATATTACAAGATTTTTTATTTTGACAAATCTCATCACCATTTAATGCTCATTAATACTCACAACCACTTTTGAGCATTCATCCAAGGGGTCTTTCCATGTGTGGCATGGTAACACCCTCGTGCAGGCTTAGGCATGGGTCTATACACCACTTTTCGCCTAGGGGTGTCACTTCTCCTTAATCCTCGCTTACTGTTCCAACCTAGGCTGAAAAGTTGTCTGTCATCACAACTTTTCATGAACTTCCTTCAAGAACAAGTTAACCCCTACTGCATAGTGTTAGCGCCATTTAACGTTTAAAAATTCACAAAGCCTTGCCTATAAATATGACACCATTTTCCATTAAAAAAGGGAGAAAAACATCCAGAAAAAATTGCTAGAGGAGAAACATAAAACTCTAGTAAGAAAAAAAAACCTTGTGAATCTCTGTCCAAAAATCCTTGGTATTTTCACAAACTTTGAGCTTCCTGCCTCCAAACTTCATTAATACCCAGTTTGCTTTGTGACCAAAGAACACCCATACAGTTTCTGACCATACATACACATACTTTTTCCATCCACCCATCCTAAAAAAGAACCTGTCCAGAACACCATCAGAGCTAAAGCTAGCTCCCACTCACAGATTTTTTTAACAGCCAGGTAAGCACCTGCTGACTTTCATCACGCTGCTAAGCATCATCAGCTTTGCATGCTTAATAAACACAATGTAAATATCATGTTGTTGTTGTATGCGTTTTGAGGATTTTCATACCTCTGAATGCTTAAGTAGGAAGTGAATCAGTATAGAACCTACTTGTGGCCTTGTTGGTTCTGTCCTCTGATAACACTTTGACACCTGCTGAGACTGTCCTAGGCATGTCCTCTGTTTTGTGGAAAAATAATAAAACTGCAGATGTTCTGGCTAGCACAGGGAGAAGCCAAGTTCTGACTTTGACGTTAGCACATCTGAAGCCTGTTTCGCTGTCAATAATATCAGAACTTCTAAAAATTATTGTATTTCCAGCGGGGTCAGAACTTCTGACTTCCCCACTAACAAACTTTTGTCTTGCAACGCATGGGGGTCAGAACTTCTGACCTTCCCACTAACAGGTTTATGTTTTGCAGGAGCCAGAGTCAGAAGTTATGACTCATACATTTTCACCAACAGGTTGATAATCCTGCAGCAGGCCTGGGTCAGAACTTCTGACTTCCTCTCAGTAGCGCGCTAGCCCTCTCTCTCTTTCTCTTTTCCTTCCCCTTGTTATTTCCTTTTCTTATCTATTTTTCTCGTTGAACCACCCCCATGTACAAATGTGTATCCCCATCCCCTAAATATTGTAATAGCGTAGGATTTTACATTTCCGCATTTTTATTGCTTTCAAATATAAATGCTAGTAATTAGGATATGTATGGCAAGATAAAAACAATGAAATAGAAAATCCTAATTCAAGATAAAATCATGCATGCAATAAAACAGACTTGCACACAAACACCCCTTAAGGTATCTCCACTTGGTTGCCTAAACAAATGGCCATGGTATGCATGTTGAGTATCTATTGGAAAAACAAAAACAAAAAGATCATAGTCCATCGATGAAGCTATCTTGGTTGCCTATACAAAAATGATCTAGTCCCTCGGAAAAATTGCTAAAGATACTTAGCACAATTGCTATCATGGTCTATACGATGACCCGCGCCTGTCCCGTTTAACATCCTAACACAAGGTTGTTCACCAAATGTAATGGTAAAACAACACTGTCAAAAGGGTTAAAAACGTATAGGAAATATATTTGAGTAAAATAGGGTAGACAACTCTTAGTTACTTGATCAAAACTTGCAAAACATCCTTGCTATTTTCAAACACACCTCACAACACAATTTCAAAGCATTTCCCAAATCAAACTTTCAAAACATTGAAATCTTTTCAAAAGAAGAAAAACACCTTTGTATACATTCAAACTAGGATCATTACAAAGGTTTCCACAATGATGGCCTCTTTTCAAAACATCTTTCAAAACCACACACAAAGCACCATTTCAAACAATTGAAAAGCAAAAGCAAATGATCTAAACAAGTAACTAAGAGCCCATGGATAACCATGGATGAAAAGGGTGCTTGCACCTTCCCTTTTCATAATCTACCCCCCGAACCCAAGAAAACATCTCAAAGGTCTTTCCTGTGCTTTTTGACCTTTCCTTTGGATAAAATAAAAAGTCGGTGGCGACTCTTGCTAAACCTCACAATTGCGAACACAAACGCAAAACCACAAGTAAGTTCTCCCACCGTATCACAGAACTGGCGACTCTGCTGGGGATATCTTTAAAAGTGGAGTTACCTTAGGGTTTTAGATCACCTTTACATGCTCATCTTGCTTGATTTGTATGCTTTACCTTTTTTGGTTCCTTGTTTGGGTTTGTTTTAAATCCTACACCCGGATTTGGGGGCACCTTTTAGGTAAGTAGCAATAAACTGTGAGGGAACTGTGCGGGGTATACCGACATGGTTGAAGCATTGGCTACGTTAGTGCGACATATTTGTGGGTACCGGTAGCCTTTGAGTCAATCAAAGAGAATACGGGGCCGCTGAGTGATGTCATTAAGCACTAATGAACTCTTAGAACCTTACTTGACCATCTTGGCCTTTTTATGGGTAGTGAGATGACCGGCTTTGGTACAGTCCGAAGTTGGTAGATACTCGATACTACACTCATTGAGGATTATTTTCTTGGAATATTTAGGTCGCCAGTAAAGTGGCTAAACTGAAACAATGAACACAGAAAATAATCTGGTGATATTGAGATCCTTAGAACCCAATTACTATTTATAGGACAGGTTGAGCCAACTAACTTCAAGAGGGTACTTACCTACGAACTCCATGCAAGCCTGAAACCTAAGGACTTGTCTGCTTTGCATGAATATGATTATCTGTATATACATTTGCTTACTTTTGCATACCTGTACATAACATCGTAACATCATACCATATCATTTTTCAATAACCATTGCAAGGATCTCAAGGGTCTTTGATGCAGGGTCACGTTGAATCAGACATCTACCAAAGGGAAAGAGGATTCATTTTCCTCTAAACAAACACCGTCAAAGATCAAGTACAACAACTTGAATCGAGGGCTATGACCCACTTGACATGGTGAGCTTGATTCTCGTGGAAAGACATCTACCGATACAAAGTTCTCCAATCAAAGATGTTGATCGAAGTTCATCCTCTAATATTTTCTTGTGTTTACCCCGCGAGATTCTTGAAAACATGCATCCACATATCATGCATCGTATCATGACAGGTTTTCCCTTTCAGGTCTCCTTATTTTCCTACTGTTTATTTCAGTAGAGATGGCTCTAGAGAGGACTGTCAAAGAGATCCAGGCTCAAAACGCTCAACTTCAAGAAGTGTTCTTGAACCTGTCCCAGGGGCAAGAAGAAGTGAAAGCTCTCCTCACAAGGGGAATGGTCCTAGGGAATCCAGGGGGAATCAGGAATGATCAGTTGGAAGGGCTACAGATTGAGATGGCAACAATGAGAATTCAGATGATGGGACAACTGGTGGGCCAGATGGCTCTTATTCAAAACCTGGCTCAAGGACAAGAGGAGTTAAAAGTCCTCATCAACAAATTGCATCAAGATAGATGTAATCAGGTGGGGAAAACAACTAGGGTTGAAGATCAAGTCACCATTCAGCCTCCCTTGAGACAAGAAGTCAAGGGAAAGTCTCCCCGGTTTGCTTCAGGGTCACAAGCCCAACAACAACCTCACCAGCATCAACAGGATAATCGGCGTGAGCAAAATACATCTGAAAATCACTCCACTGAGATTAACATTCCGTTATCCCAAGTGCTGCAACACTTGTTGGAAGGCAAGCTAATTGTATTAAGGGACCCCCCTCGGCGTCCTAAAACAGCCTCCCCAGGGTACAATCCAAATGCGAGATGTGCGTATCATTCCAACAGTCCTGGGCATGACACCGATAGTTGTTGGGCATTGAGAAACAAAATTCAAGATCTGGTTAAAGAAACAATGCTGGAGTTCACGCAAGATGGCCAGATGAAAATCTTCCGTTGAAGGCTCTCCGTTTAAAGTGACAAGTTCGAACTAAGAGGCTTTCTGCTCATTTGAATTTTCAAGTTGTAATTTCTTTTGTTATTCAAGCAATTATCTATTAATGTCAAACTCTGTTTCATTAATGCATTGCATATGTTTGTCTTGAATTCATCCATTCGTTTTCACTATACTTGAACTATGCTTTCTACTTTCTTGATGACATTTAACTCTTGTTAAAAGTTACAAACCTTTAGAGGGAGGATGACGAAAACAATGCCATAATCTCATACAGTATGCTTTTGGACAGACCTTGCTGACGATGTACAAGTGTTTCTTTCAAATCCTAAACACTGGAGTTATAAGGAAGATAATCCCTAGTCAACCCCTTCGAGCCAAAGAAGTAGAAGTTTTCTGTTTAAAACAAAAATTGAAACCTTTAATCAAAACCTGGGGCAGGGTAGTCTCTCAGTTAATTCAAAATGCGCGTTTAGTCGTAAACTCTCCGTTCGTAATACAACGAACGACATCAAAATTTCCTTTGGAACCAAAAGACAGTGATGGTTCCTTATCTCATAGGCAGTCATTATCTATCAAAAAGAGAAAAGCCCACTGAGCCAAAACCTACAAAGGAGGTTTAAGAAAGCTGGGGCATCCTGCTGACTGTAATCTCGAAAATAAGAACAGTCAGGAAAAAATTAGGGATAACAAATCAAAAGAAAGAGGTCACTACAAATCCTCAACAACATGAAAAATATTGCAAAAATGATTGTCTTCCAACAAAATTCAACTTGTGTGAACCATCAACAAAAACGTCGTTCCAGACTCATTTGGAGTTCAAATGCACAATTAACTGAGTTTAGGATTGAAGAACATCACAAAGAGCGAGTGGGTACAAATATACTTTGAGCCTTTATCCTTTGTTTCTTAAACCGTGGACCAAGCCACGTTACAACCCTTCAAAAGTCCTAATTGAAGCATGGGTTAGTTCGAAAGCATACTGTTACAAAAGGTACCCTGACTCCTGTAAGGCTTTGCTCTAAATCTTGAGTTGATTATTTCTTTTAGAAAGTTTTCTGCTAAAAAATGCATTTTTCAAATTTTTAAGACAAGCATAAACTTTGCATTATTTGAATATTGTTGTTTGCATATGGCTATTTGTTTGACAGTAAAGAAATTCACACAGTGAATATCCGATGAACGAAAGCTCTCTTAGTGAACAAAATCACTTCAAGTGGGATGACACTTCCGTTGCAAAAATCTCTTATCAACAAAAGGGGACTTGGGATGGCATTGTCCATTAAACCTGGGGTAGTCCAGTCAAGATTTCAAGAAATCTCTCAATTGCAGAGTAACCTGGGGCAAGTCTCCATCTCCATCACTTGGGGCATTAAACGTCAAACCCAACCAAGGGTTACATACAGTCAAACATTTAATACTAGTGTGGCGGTAGAAATGTGCAAGACTAATCCATTGGATTGACTAGACTTTATACAAATCAAAATAAAAATCTCCACCGCGCTTTATTATTTCCAAAGGAATGGGAAAAGAGCGAATAACCCAAAAAAGAGGGGGAAAGATTCAAGGTAAGGGGGTTGGTTATGCAAAGGGAAGGTATTAGCACCCTAAACATCTACGGTACTCCGCAGGAACCTCTTTGAAAAATCTGTATATTTTGGCTATAAAAATGTGTTGTATATAAAATGGATGGTGGAGGTGAGAAAAGAAATATTTTTATGATTTTTGCACCCTCCGCAGTTGCGAACCTTTAGTGCCTACGTACCACCTTTCGTGCAATAGGGGATCAGGGTACACGTAGTTCCTCTAAAAAATACTTGTATGTTGGTTGATTTTAAACAAGGAGACAAGTCGTCATTGTTAGGAGAGAAATCTCGACTAACGCCCACAAGGTGTAAGAAAGATGGACCATGCGTCAACAAGAGTGAGAGTTTGAGAACGCCTCTAGTACTCAAGTGGAAAAGTCGACACCTTTATAACCATAGGTGTGATACGGTGGGAGAACTGACTATGGTTTTGCGTTTGTATTCACAAATGTTTCGGTTGAGCAAGAGTCGCCACCGACTTTTTATTTTATCCTAAGGAAAGGTTTAAAAAGCACAGCAAAAACCTTTGAGATTTTTCTTGGGTTCGGGGAGTAGATTATAGAAAGGGAAGGTATTAGCACCCTTTCTATCCATGGTTATCCATGGGCTCTTAGGTACTTGCTTAGATCAACTTGCCTTGGTTTTCAATTGTTTGAAATGATGCTTTGTGTGTGGGTTTTGAAAAATGTTTTGAAAAGAGGCCAATGTGGTGGCAACCTTTGTAATGATCCATGTTGGGATGTATACAAAGGTGTATGTCTTTTGAAAAGTTTTTTCATGTTTTTGTTTTGAAAGTGTTTTGTGATGTATGGTTTTTGAAAAAAAATAAGCAAGTGTTTTTGTTTTGCAAGTTGACAAGTACTTAAGAGCGATCTACCCTAAAGTTCTCAAAGATTTTTGTTATGTTTTAACTCTTTTAACAATTTTGTTCCACCATTGTATTTGGTGGACAATCTTGGGTTAGGATGTGAAAGGGACGGGCGCGGGTCGTCGTTTAGACCATAATTGCAATAGTGCTAAGTATCCTTGGGCAATTTTGAAAGGGGCTTTGATCATTTTAGGAAACTTTCGAAAGCGTCATCGAGGGACTATGATCATTTGATTGTTTGTTTTGCCCAAAGAGACCTATCATGCAATATGGCCCAATTTTTTGAAAGGCAACAAGTGGATGTAACCCTAGGGGTGTTTAGTGTGCAAGTGTGTTTTATTGCATACAAGAGTTTTTTTTTCTCTTTGAATAAGGTTTTTCTATTTCATTGATTTTATCTTTCCATACACGTCCTAATTACTAGCAATAAGAAGCGGAAATGTAAAATCCTACGCTATTACAACAATTAGGGGAGGGGGATACACATTTGTACATGGGGGGTTCAACGAGAAAAATAGACAAAAAAGAAAATAGCAAAAAAACAAGATATAGAGAGAGAGAGAGGGAGCCCGCGCGCTGCTGGGAGGTCATCAGAAGTTCTGACTCAGATCCGCTGCCAGATGATCAACCCGTTAGTGAAACTGGATGAGTCAGAACTTCTGACTCTGGCACCTGCAAAACAGAACCTTGTTAGTGGGGAAATCAGAAGTTCTGATTTCCCTGCGCTGCAAGACAGAAGTTTGTTAGTGGAGAAACTAGAAGTTCTGATTCTGCTGAAAAAGCAATAACTCTCAGAGGTTCTGATATCATTGACAGCAAAACAGGCTTCAGATATGCTAACGTCAAAGTCAGCATTTGGCTTTTCCCTGTACTAATCAGAACATCTGCAAGTCTGTTGTTACTCCACAAAACAGGAAACATATTTGAAACAGATCCAGCAAATACAAAAATGTTTCAAAGGTCAGAAACACCAAAGTCACAGGCACGTCCTATACTGGTTCAGAACGTTCTGAGGTATGAAAATCCTCAGAACATAAACAGCAACAACGTGATATTTACATTATGTTATTTGAATATGCACAGCTGATGATGTTTAACAGCGTGATGAGGGTCAGCAGGTGCTTACCTGACTGTTGGGAAAGTTGTGGGTGAAGGTTTAGCTTCTGGTTCTGGTGGTGTTCTGGACAGATTTTCTTTGAAAAAGGGGAAGTAAAGGTGTATACGTATGCAGGGTCAGAAGTTTGGAAAGGGTGTCTTTGGTTTACAGAAAAAACTGGATATTTGATGAAGTTGAAGGTGAGAAACTCAAAGTTATGAAACAAAGCTGGAGATTTTGGCAGAGTTTCAGAATGTTATGTTGCTAAGGGTTGCTGTTTCTCTCTTAGCAATTTCTGTTTCTTTTCTTGAACGCCTTTTGCAGTGGTGAAAGCTCTCTATTTATAGGCAAAGTTCTTGTGGATGCCTTGAACATTTAAAGCGCCAACAGAGTTTGAATTTGTTCTTTGACAGAAATTCCTGGGAAGTTGTGATACAGATAGCTTTCAGCCTAGGTTGCAGCAGCAGGCGTAGATTGGGGAGAAGTGACCTATGAAGTGGGCGGTGGCGTGAAGACCTATGCCAGAATCTGTGCAAAAGCGTTTTCCAAGCCACACGTGAATGCTCAGGAGTGGTTGGAAGCATTAATGGGCATTAAATGGTGACAAGACCTATCAACATCAACATTCTGGTAATGGAAACCAGCGTTGAATCAGCAGCGTAAACCATGCTCTGGCCTTGGCTTCCTGTTGTCTTAGTAAGCTCTGGAGATTCTTTATCAGTGTAACATCCACTCTTCTGATCTTTCATCTTCTGATTTCAACCTGTTCTGAGGGAGCTTTCAGACTTCCCTGCTTCTCTTGCATTCCTTTAGCAAATTCTGACTGAGCTTGTGTAACTGCTGAAGGGGCATGTTCTGTTTGAGGCTTACATATTAAACCACGTTTACAACTTCTGATTGAACTGATGTAGCTGCTGAAGAGCCAACTTCTGACCACGCTGAGCCAAGCTTGCAACTTCTGACCGTCTTCATCTGGAATGGGTCCAGAAGTTCTGAAGCGCTGATTTTTCTAAAAACACTTATTTTAGAGAAGCATTCTAAGTACTTAGAATTTGATTTTTCTCAAGATAAAAGCGTTGTTTTTAGAGTTCGTGAGATCATCTTGCTCTTATAAGTGGCTTGTTTGGGCAAAGGGATAACTCAGGACTTGGATTTGTTTCAGAGGGACCTTGAAAATTCAAGATGGTTTCCTGAAGAAAGGGGAGGGCAAATTTTGGGGTACAACAGTTGCCCCTGTTCAATCTTCTTGAACCTGAAGAGTTAGATTGGCAATCTTGCCTTTCGCGACTCGAAGGTAAAAGGAGATTGGACATTAGAGTGCCCGGAAATTTGCACTCGCATGTTGGAGTATCAGCGAATGTGATGTCGGGAATGGGCTTATAGATGCCATTTGGAGAGGTGGTGGATAGGGAGATGGGCTTATAGATGCCATCTGGAGAGGTGACAGAACTTCGTCGGGAATGGGCTTATGGATGCCATTTGGAAGTGATGATCGCACAAGAGATTCCTTGGCGAGAACTTTATGTATCTGAGAAAGGTAGATGTTTTCCTGGCTTGTTACAAGTGTTTGATCTTCAATCTCCTTATGCAGATATGCCCTGGCTGGATACAGGAATTGAATCTTCGAACTCTTCAGACGTGCCTGGCTAGATACAGGAATCGAGTCTGGAAATCTTCAGACGTGCCCTGGCTAGATACAGGAATCGAGTCTGGAAATGTTGTAGTTGATAGATGTGCCCTGGCTGGATACAGGAATCGAATCTTTGAACTCTTCAGACGTGCCCTGGCTAGATCGAGTCTGGAAATATGGTCAACAGATATGCCCTGGATGGATACAGGAATCGAATCTGGAAATGTTGTAGTTGATAGATGTGCCCTGGCTGGATACAGGAATCGAATCTTCGAACTCTTCAGACGTGCCCTGGCTAGATACAGGAATCGAGTCTGGAAATGTTGTGACAGTTGAAGGTAGTTGTCTTTGGGATTGTCTTTTTCCCTGAAAAGGCAAAACATAAGTTGTATGTAATGTCATGATGTATGATATGCATGATGTTTTAATATGAAACAGCGTTGTATGTACTTTATCATGTATGTAAGTGAAATGTTTATGAGTGTATTTTCGTCTTAGGAAAATAAATCCTTAACGATCGGCCGGGGAATTGTTTTGTGGAAAAGATATTCTGCTGAAGTTTTTGATGAGAGGCCTGCTGAGGACGACTTCAATGATGAATTCCGCTGGGGATAATGATGATAAACTCCGTTGGGGATACCAAAGATAAACTCCGCTGGGGATGGAAAGAACTTTGTCGAGGGCGATCTTCCGTGGCGATTAGCTGAGGATAACCCAGTTATAAGCCCTTGTGAGGAATAACTCTGAATAAAGCTCGGGAGAAACATCCGTATTCTGCAGAGAACAAGCTTCCAGAATCTACTGGGGATAAGCTTTAAGACCTGCCGGGGAAAGTTGTGCCTTTTCAGGATTGACGGGGAGTCAACTTCGCTTGGGGAGAGTATTGCTAAATCTTGTCTTACTCTGCGGGGCGTTGAGATGACTTGGTCACATTCCTCAGTCAAATCTACCTTGGTACCTTGGCGGACAAAGCAACCAGACTGCATCAGACAACCTTACATTGCCCTTGTTTCTGATGTCACCTGTAATTGATCTTTTGCAAACATTTATAAATTAGCAATTTAATGTCAAATGCATATATCAAAAATGAACATTGGACGTTCTTCGCAAGACAAAACAGAAAAAGGAAAAAACAATGGCGATTTGTATGGACAAGTGAATTTGTATTGATTTGAACTTTGCCTGTGAATAGGCGTTTCTGTACAAGAAGCTGATATCCTAGTAAGAGGATGCCGCCGAATAATCACAGAATTTACAATTTTTTTGAAAGAAAACAAAACAGCTATGTGATCAATCCCACTGGGTTCCAACTCTGCTATTGCCTTTATGTCTCCAAGCGTCTCATCGCTTTGCTGCCTAGTTGAAGATGAAGCTGATTGGTCGATGCCGAAATCTGAGCCAGATAGTTGATACTGAATTCCGGATGCGAAGCGATCCCATGAGACATAGTGTTACGCTTTATCCCTAATTTTTTCCTGGACCGCCCTTTCGGGTTTTCAGTCCACCGGGATACCCATTTTTGCCCAAGCCGCCCTTTCAGGTTTTCGACTTGCCGGGTATACAGATTTTTTTTATTTCATCCCTTATTTTTGCCCGAACCCTTTTGGTTCGCCGGGAAGCCCTTATTTTTGCCTAGGTATGTCAACCTAGCGGGTCTTTTATTCATGCGTAGTATCTTTTCACTATGTCTGCATTGGCGGGGTGAGGAAGGTCGTCACCATCCATGGTGGTTAGGATCATGGCTCCTCCTGAGAACACATGTTTAACCTCAAATGGCCCTTCGTAAGTAGGGGTCCATTTGCCCCGGGGATCATTTTGAGGAAGGATGATGCGCTTGATTACCAGGTCCCCAACTTGATACTCTTGTGGTCGGACCTTCTTGTTAAATGCCTTGATCATTCGTTTTTGATACGTCTGACCGTGACAGATAGCGGTGAGCCTCTTTTCGTCAATCAGGTTTAATTGATCAAGTCGATTCTGGATCCAGTCATCTTCATTTAAGTCTGCATCTTTCATTATCCGGAGAGAGGGTATCTCGACTTCAATTGGCAGGACTGCCTCCATGCCATAGACCAAGGAGAAAGGAGTTGCCCCGGTTGACGTTCTTACTGAGGTACGGTACCCGTGAAGAGCGAACGGTAACATCTCGTGCCAATATTTATAGGTCACTGTCATCTTCTGCACAATTTTCTTAATGTTCTTATTAGCTGCCTCTACAGCCCCATTCATCTTCGGCCGGTAGGGAGAAGAATTGTGGTGCTGTATCTTGAATTGTTCACAGAGTTCAGTGATCATTTTGTTATTGAGATTGGTGCCATTGTCCGTAATGATTCTTTCCGGGACACCGTACCGACAGATCAGATTATGCCGGATAAAACGTGCCACGACGCTCTTGGTTACCGTTGCGTAGGAAGCAGCTTCAACCCACTTCGTGAAGTAATCGATCGCCACCAAGATGAAGCGATGCCCATTGGATGCCGTCGGTCGGATCTCACCGATCATATCAATGCCCCACATTGCAAAAGGCCAAGGTTCCGTCAGGACGTTCAGAGGAACTGGAGGAATATGCACCTGGTCAGCATAGATCTGGCATTTGTGACAAGTTCAAGAATGTTGGTAACAATCGGCTTCCATTGTGGACCAGAAGTACCCTGCTCGAAGGATTTTCTTTGCCATGGTGTGTCCACTGGAATGTGTCCCAAATGTACCTTCATGCAGTTCTATCATGATCTTCTCTGCTTCAGCCTTATCCACATAACGTAGTAGCGTTGAATCATGATTCCGTTTGTAGAGGATGCCGTTGCTGAGGAAGAATTTTGCCGCACACCTCCTCATGAACTTCTTGTCATTGACAGATGCACCTTCAGGGTATTCCTGAGCTTCCAAGTACCTCTTCACCTCATGATACCAGGGTTTTTCAGTTGCCTCCTCGAGGTCGTAGCAGTATGCCGGTTCGTCCAACTTCCAGATGATGATCCGGGGAGCCTCATTGTCCCATTTAACCTTGAACATTGAAGACATAGTAGCTAGTGCATCCGCTAGCTGATTCTCCTCTCTTGGGAAATGCTCAAAAGTTATCTCTTCAAAGTGGGGAAGAAAGGTTGACACATACTCCTTGTAAGGAATAAGATTTGGGTGTTTCGTATCCCACTCGCCTTTGATCTGATTGATCACGAGAGAGGAATCTCTGAAGACACTCAGGAATTTGATCCTTAAGTCGATTGCAGCTTGTAGACCCATGATACATGCCTCATATTCTGCCATGTTGTTGGTGCAGTTGAAACACAATCGGGCGGTGAGTGGAGTATGAGTTCCTTTGGGAGATATGATTACAGCGCCGACGCCGTTACCCAAAGAATTGGAGGCTCCATCAAAATGCATGGACTATCGGGATCCTTCCTCAGGTCCTTCATCCGATCCAAGTACTTCACAGTCAGTTACCACCATGATGTCTTCGTCCGGAAAATCAAAGTTCAATGATTGGTAATCGTCCATAGGTTGGTGTGCCAAATGATCTGCCAGTACACTTCCTTTAATTGCTTTCTGAGTTGTATACTGGATATCGTATTCTGTTAAGATCATTTGCCATCTTGCTATTCTCCCAGACAGAGCAGGCTTTTCAAATATATAATTGATGGGATCCATCTTTGGAATCAATAGAGTAGTGTGAGTCAGCATATACTGTCTCAGCCGGCGAGCAGCCCATACTAGAGCGCAGCAAGTTTTCTCAAGTAGTGAGTAACGAGGCTCACAGTCGGTAAACTTTTTGCTTAAGTAATAAATAGCATGCTCTTTTCGGCCGGACTCGTCATGCTGTCCCAGCACACACCCCATTGAATTGTCAAGTACTGTCAAATATAGTATCAGAGGTCTTCCTTCCACTGGTGGCATAAGAATGGGTGGCTCTTGGAGATATTCCTTTATCTTTTCAAAGGCAGCCTGACATTCATCGTTCCAACGTACTACTTGATCTTTCTTCAGTAATTTGAAGATTGGCTCACAAGTAGCAGTCAGATGTGAGATGAATCGAGCAATGTAATTCAGTCGTCCTAGGAAGCCTCTGACTTCTTTCTCTGTCCTTGGAGTTGGCATCTCTTGTATGGCTTTTACCTTGGCAGGGTCTACCTGAATACCTTTATCACTCACAATGAAACCTAGCAATTTTCCGGACCTCACCCCAAAGGTGCATTTGTTGGGATTCAACCTCAGCTTATATAACTTCAGTCGGTCAAATAGCTTCCTCAGATGATCAAGGTGCTCCTCCTCAGTTTGAGACCTTGCAATCATGTCATCAACGTATACCTCAATCTCATGATGGATCATATCATGAAATAAAGCAACCATGGCACGTTGATAGGTTGCCCCAGCATTTTTCAATCCGAATGGCATGACCTTGTAACAGAAGGTGCCCCACTGAGTCACAAAGGTAGTCTTTTCCATATCTTCCGGGGCCATCTTGATCTGATTATACCCTGAAAAACCATCCATGAAGGAGAAAACCTTGTGTTGGGCAGTATTGTCAACAAGAACGTCGATGCGAGGTAAGGGGAAGTCATCCTTGGGGCTTGCCCTGTTTAAATCCCTGTAGTCAACACACATTCTGACTTTACCGTCCTTCTTCGGCACCGGCACCACATTGGCAACCCACTGAGGGTAGGAAGTTACTGCTAGAAATCCGGCATCTAATTGCTTCATAACCTCGGTCTTGATCTTTTCAGACATCTCTGGGCGCATGCGGCGAACCTTTTGCTTTACCGGAGGGCAGTCTTCCTTGGTTGGCAGGTGATGAACTACAATGTCGGCATCCAAACCAGGCATATCTTCATAGGACCAAGAAAATACCTCCATGTAATCGTGTAGCATCTGGATCAATCGTCGCTTCACGCTGAGCTCTAGATTAGCCCCAATCTTGACCCCTTTCCTATCTGTCTCAGTACCCAGGTTAATCGTTTCCACCAGATCTTCATGTGGTTGAATAGCCCTCTCTTCCTGGAGTAGCAGTCTTGCGAGTTCACCAGGCACTTCACAATCATCTTCACCTTCGTCTTCGGCCAAGTTGATCGGATTCTCGAAGTCATAACTGGCGGTAGCAGAGCTGTTACCAGTGAGATCCAGGGTGGATTGAAACCTGTATAAGTGAGTGTGTGTAAATATAGCTGTTTTGCAATATATAACACAGAAAGAAAAGAGCACAAGATTCGAAATGCAACAAACGTCCAATGTTTTGATTGATGATATATGAAAATGTCATACAAAAAGCCCTCACAAATGGAGCTACGATGCCCCGGGTAGGACACCGAGCCAATAAAGTTTTAACATATTGTTTGTTACAAATTGGAAATCAAAAGAAATAATTACTGCGTGACAAATGTGATAGGTGTAAAATCCTTTGTCGTCCAGTTGCTCGGTCCGTTGCTGGTGGTTGGATAGATCCAACTGTCAAACTCTGCTTCCTCTACATCCTCCTCAATAGCATTCACCCTTGGTCTGGTGATAATCACTGGAGCCTTCTTGATCTTTTCCTTGCGCACAGCCCTCTGAGCCTCTGCAGTAAAGCCCAGCCCAAACTTGTCATTCTTTTGAGTGAAGTCAGGAAGCTGACCCCAGTTTGCACAATTGCCTTTCTCGATTACAGCCCGGGCATCCTTCAAGGACGCCATCTTCAACGGAAAATCTTTTTCGACCACTGCCTCAACTGACGCCAACACTGGAGGTACTTCCTCAAAATGCTGAAAGGGGGTTTCAATAAATTCCCCGTCCATCTCGATATACCAGAATGAATTCAAGTGACTCACCATGTATTCCTCCTCACCCTGCACAGTAACAATCTTCCCTTTGACATGGTATTTGAGCTTTTGGTGTAAAGTGGAAGTTACTGCCCCAGCTTTGTGAATCCAGGGCCGACCTAACAAGCAGGAATAAGATGGACGAATATCCATTACATAGAACGTTGAGTCGAAAACTTGGGAACCCACAAGAATAGGGATGTCTACTTCACCGTGCACCATCCTCTTAGAACCGTCGAAGGCTCTAACAATGATGTTACTAGGTTTCAATTCCAAACCTTCACAATCCAGGCGATCCAATGCCTTCTTAGGCAAAACATTCAGGGAAGAGCCGGTATCCACTAAAACGTGTGCAAGAGTAGTGCCCCTGCATTCTATGGAAACATGCAGGGCATCATTGTGATTTTTCCCTTTGGGGGTGAGGTCAGCATCCGAGAACCCCAAGCCATTGTCAGCTGTCAAATTAGCCACACAGTCGGTGAATTGGTCCGCGGAGGTCTCTTGCGGCACATGGGACGTTTTCAGAAATGAAATCAGGGCTTTTGCATGGGCCTCTGAGCATAGCAGCAATGATAGCATAGAGATTTTGGAGGGAGTATGCCCCAACTGTTCAACAACGTTAAAGTCACTCTTTTTGATGATTTTAAGAATTTCCTCCATTTCTTGTTGGGAGGCTTCTACAGCAGTCTTTTTTGGTGCCTCCGTCCTGGCAGGCAAATCGGTAGCAACTTCTTTACCCCGAGTATCAGAGGACTCGGCGGCAGTAGTAGACACAGGAACTTGAATTGGAACGTGCACACTTGCGGGTGTGATGGTGAGTGGTTTTCGGATATCTGGCGGTGCAATGTCAGGCGAGAAGAGCCTGCCACTGCGGGTAATCTTGGCGGGACCAGTGATGTTACTGATACTGGTATTGGTGTTGAACTTCTGCTTCACCCCAAGCACATACACATCGGCCCCATAATGCCATGGGACCGCTTTATCAGACTCGTAGGGGAGAGGCCCTGGAACAGTAATAGTAATGGGTGCAACAGACATAATTTGGACTGGTTTCTTCATGGGGGCTTTAGCAGGATTGTAAATCGTGACAACAGATATTTCTTCAACAGAAACAAACGGAACAACAGTTTTCTTGAACAGAATTTCTTTGCTATCCATCAGGCTTTGGATGCCTGATTTCAGCAGTGGACAACCGGTGGGGATAACAGCACACAGGAGGCAACCCTTACTACAACCCGGAAATAAACCGGCTAGTAGCAAGTCCCTCTTAATAGTCAACAGAGGGGTAGCAACATCATTTACTGAAACAGCGTACAACTCTTCTTCAATGGCATTTACTCTATGCTGGGGCATAGGAGCAGTTACAACATTCGGTCTTTCAGGCGCTTCAAACTGAATTTCCTTTGCATCAATAAGATCTTGCACTTTGTTTCTCAAGGCCCAGCAATCATCAGTAGTATGCCTAGGACTATCAGAATGATAAGCACAACGGGCATTTGGATTATACTTAGGAGATGCAGTATTCACGACTTTAGGAGCTTCTTTGGTGGTCACCAAGTTGGTTGATAACAGTTGGGGTAAAATTTGCGATAAGGTCATACTTAGTCGAGTATACTGCCTCTTGGGCCTTTCACCTCTTTGTTGATTGTACTGCTGAGGAGCGGCAACAGGTTTTGAAATGACCAGAGCATTGACGGCTTGGCGACTTTCTGGCTTGACTTGCCTTCTAGGACCATAGACGGCACTTGCTTCTTTCTTAAAAGGCCTCCTCTCAGTACTTGCAGCAACACCCTTCTGAATCTTTCCTGACTTGATGCCAACCTCTATTCTTTCGCCTGTTAAGATCAAATCGGTAAACCCCGCGGAAGAGTTACCAATCAGATGATTGAAAAATGGCCCAGATAGGGTCCCTAGAAACATATCAACAAGTTCACGATCGGTTAAAGGAGGCTGCACCCTGCCAGCCAAATCCCTCCATTTTTGTGCGTACTCTTTGAATCCTTCGCCTGTTCCTAACGACATACCCTGAAGTTGGGTACAAGTAGGGGCAAAGTCAGAATTGTATTGGTATTGTTTGTAGAAAGCGGTGGCCAAATCTTCCAAATTTCGAACGCTGGTTCCTTCTAGCTGATAAAACCACTCCAACTGAGCTCCAGAAAGACTGTCTTGAAAGAAATGAATCCAAAGGTTTTTATCTGCCGTATAGGGTTGAATTTTTCTCACGTAGGACCTGAGATGCATTTTGGGACAGGACAGCCCATCATACCTCACAAACGCTGGCACTTTGAACTTTGGGGGAATCACAATCCCGGCAACCAAACCCAAGTCTTCAAAATCCAAACCCGGTACTCTTTGTAGCTCCATGGCGGCCAACCTGTCTTCTAGCCCTTTGTATTTATCATCAGCTGGAGGGTATTGCTGATCGGTATAATCTTCATCCTCTTCGACCTCCTCCTCTTCCGCATCAGACTCGGAAGGTACCGCAGCTCCACCTCCTTTGCTGGTTCCTTCATCAGAGATAGGAGGAAATTCAAGCACTCTCCGAGCTTCTCCGTCAAATCTTCTCCCCAAAGTGGCCATCCCGAGCCTCTTTTTCTTCTTTTTCACTGGGTCTTTGTTCCCCAATTGAGTCTTGATATCCTCCTGACCCTTAGCCAAGGTCATCAGGAGTTGCTGGAACTGTGCATTCTGAGCTTGTAGGTCTTTGACTGTTTGCTCGAGATCCATCCTGACTGTCACAAACAGCAGACAGATAAGGAAACCTGGAGTGAGACCTGCTTATGCACATGATGAATGGTATGCTTATGTATGTAATGCATTCAAGGATTTAGAACATTCAAAATTGTTTCAGACAAAGAAGAACGCACGTCATATTAATAAGAAGAAATTTGTTAGTACGTAAATGCCCCATGGGCCAAATATTACAAAATAACTTCTCAAGGCAAAAAGACATTGCGCATCCTCTTTGGTGCGATGTAGGTGTTGCGGGCCTCTTGCTCATGGAGCCGGTGGGTAAGCTCTAGAACCTTCTTCTCACTGGCGTAGAAGCTAGCTTCAAAAGTATTTCGTTCCTCCTTGAGCTGAATCTAACTTCTCTGCATTTCCTCCCACGATGTAGGCATGTCTGGATGTAGGATGGTGTAGGGAACCTCTCCTTCATTGATGGGCTCTTTAATCACTGGGAGTACATGAGGATAAGGCATCATTAGACTTTGGGCTCGAGCTCGTAACCACTTGAGATAAGGCTCAAGAGGGATGGAGTTCTTGTGTCCCAGAGTCTTGCTGTCAACCTTGTTGAGTTTTCCCCAAGCTCTGATGAATCTTTGGCGAAGTCCTTGCGCATTGTTGTCGAAGTCAAAAACTAGGTCAGGAATCAACATATCATGAGGTCCATCCCTCCGTGCATATCCAAATTGCCTCAAAGCTAGGCAAGGGTTGTAGGTGATACCTCCCCTGATTCCAAGTAAAGGAACATTAGGAAATTCTCCGCAACGATCGACGATGATGACATTTTCTCTGGACCGAGAACACCAATGCACATCAGAATGAGTAAGAGTCATCAACCGTTGGGACCACCTTGAGCCTTGATCATTCTTTAGGACAGATTGTGGAAGGTGCAAAATAAACCACTTTGCAAGGATAGGAGTACAGCACATGAGAACACCCCTCTTTCTCATTGTTCGTGTGTAAAATGAGTGAAGAATGTCCCCAAGCAATGTTGGTATTGGATTTCTGGACAAGAAGATTTTGACGGTGTTGACATCTACCAATTGGTCAGGATTTGGGAACAAGACCAACCCATAGATAAGGAGTGCCACAATCTCTTCAAAGGCTTGTAGGTCCAATGAGTTCCAACATTCTTGTGCCTTCTCAAACAAGAACTTTGCTAAGAATCCTTTGACGCCGCTTCTGGTTTCCCAATGCCCCTTGATGTCGGATGGTTGTAGACGTAATGCTCGAGCAACATCTTCCGGCTTTGGTTCCTTTTCCGTACCGTTGAAGGGTAGTTGATTAAGGATAGGGATTCTTAGGAGTTGAGAAAACTCCTCCAAAGTGGGTACCAATTGATAATCAGGGAAAGTGAAACAGTGGTGAAGAGGATCAAAGAACTGGAATAGCACTTTCATCATGTCTTCTTCAATGTTGGTGTTGACTAGGCTGAGCAGTCTGCCATGTCTTTCACTGAAGGATGAATTTTCCGGAATTCTTGAGGTGAGCTCCTTGAGTTGAGGAGAGATTCTCACAAGGTTGACTTGAATGGTTTTTCTGCGAGGAACTTCCATGACCTACAAAACAGGAACAAAGATGAAGATCCAAAACCCTTGAAATGGTTAGTGAATGCATATGATGTTTTATGATGTCCATGATGTATGCACAAAACATATGTACAAGCAAATCACACCAAACCCTAGTTTCAGGCTTGTATGCGGTTTCATAGGTAAGTACCCTCTTGAGTGTAGTTGGCTTAAAAACCTGTCCTATAAATAGTAATTGGGTTCTAAGGAGCTCAATATCATTGGATTGTTTTCAATGTTCATTGTTTTGGTTTAGCCACTTAATTAGCGACCAAAATATTCCAAGAAAACAACCCTCAATGAGTGTAGTATCGAGTATCTACCAACTTCGGACTGCACCAAATCCGGTCATCTCACTACCCCTAATAAAAGGCCAAGATGGTCAAGTAAGGTTCTAGGTCATTAGTGCTTAGTGACATCGCTTAGCGGCCCCGTACTCTCCTTGATTGAACTCAAGGGTTACCGGTACTCACAAATATGTCGCACTAATATAGTTGTTGCTTCGACCGTGTCGGTATACCCCGCACAGTTTCCACAACGTATTGCTATCTGTGAATGTTTCCCAAAATCCGGGTGTAGGATTGCAAACCCAAACCCAAACAAGAGAGTCAAAATGTAAAGCAAACAATTCAAACAATTTGTCATGCAAGAGGGTGATCTAAGCCCTAAGGTTACTCCACTTTTAAAATCTCCCCAGCAGAGTCTCCAGTTCTGTGATACGGTGGGAGAACTGACTATGGTTTTGCGTTTGTATTCGCAAATGTTTCGGTTGAGCAAGAGTCGCCACCGACTTTTTATTTTATCCTAAGGAAAGGTTTAAAAAGCACAGCAAAAACCTTTGAGATTTTTCTTGGGTTCGGGGAGTAGATTATAGAAAGGGAAGGTATTAGCACCCTTTCTATCCATTGTTATCCATGGGCTCTTAGGTACTTGCTTAGATTAACTTGCCTTGGTTTTCAATTGTTTGAAATGATGCTTTGTGTGTGGGTTTTGAAAAATGTTTTGAAAAGAGGCCAATGTGGTGGCAACCTTTATAATGATCCATGTTGGGATGTATACAAAGGTGTATGTCTTTTGAAAAGTTTTTTCATGTTTTTGTTTTGAAAGTGTTTTGTGATGTATGGTTTTTGAAAAAAAATAAGCAAGTGTTTTTGTTTTGCAAGTTGACAAGTACTTAAGAGCGATCTACCCTAAAGTTCTCAAAGATTTTTGTTATGTTTTAACTCTTTTAACAATTTTGTTCCACCATTGTATTTGGTGGACAATCTTGTGTTAGGATGTGAAAGGGACGGGCGCGGGTCGTCGTTTAGACCATAATTGCAATAGTGCTAAGTATCCTTGGGCAATTTTGAAAGGGGCTTTGATCATTTTAGGCAACTTTCGAAAGCGTCATCGAGGGACTATGATCATTTGATTGTTTGTTTTGCCCAAAGAGACCTATCATGCAATATGGCCCAATTTTTTGAAAGGCAACAAGTGGATGTAACCCTAGGGGTGTTTAGTGTGCAAGTGTGTTTTATTGCATACAAGAGTTTTGTTTTCTTTGAATTAGGTTTTTCTATTTCATTGATTTTATCTTGCCATACACGTCCTAATTACTAGCAATAAGAAGCGGAAATGTAAAATCCTACGCTATTACAACAATTAGGGGAGGGGGATACACATTTGTACATGGGGGGTTCAACGAGAAAAATAGACAAAAAAGAAAATAGCAAAAAAACAAGATATAGAGAGAGAGAGAGAGGGAGCCCGCACGCTGCTGGGAGGTCATCAAAAGTTCTGACTCAGATCCGCTGCCAGATGATCAACCCGTTAGTGAAACTGGATGAGTCAGAACTTCTGACTCTGGCACCTGCAAAACAGAACCTTGTTAGTGGGGAAATCAGAAGTTCTGATTTCCCTGCGCTGCAAGACAGAAGTTTGTTAGTGGAGAAACCAGAAGTTCTGATTCTGCTGAAAAAGCAATAACTCTCAGAGGTTCTGATATCATTGACAGCAAAACAGGCTTCAGATATGCTAACGTCAAAGTCAGCATTTTGCTTTTCCCTGTACTAATCAGAACATCTGCAAGTCTGTTGTTACTCCACAAAACAGGAAACATATTTGGAACAGATCCAGCAAATACAAAAATGTTTCAGAGGTCAGAAACACCAAGGTCACAGGCACGTCCTATACTGGTTCAGAACGTTCTGAGGTATGAAAATCCTCAGAACATAAACAGCAACAACGTGATATTTACATTATGTTATTTGAATATGCACAGTTGATGATGTTTAACAGCGTGATGAGGGTCAGCAGGTGCTTACCTGACTGTTGGGAAAGTTTTGGGTGAAGGTTTAGCTTCTGGTTCTGGTGGTGTTCTGAACAGATTTTCTTTGAAAAAGGGGAAGTAAAGGTGTATACGTATGCAGGGTCAGAAGTTTGGAAAGGGTGTCTTTGGTTTACAGAAAAAACTGGATATTTGATGAAGTTGAAGGTGAGAAACTCAAAGTTATGAAACAAAGCTGGAGATTTTGGCAGAGTTTCAGAACGTTATGTTGCTAAGGGTTGCTATTTCTCTCTTAGCAATTTCTGTTTCTTTTCTTGAACGCCTTTTGCAGTGGTGAAAGCTCTCTATTTATAGGCAAAGTTCTTGTGGATGCCTTGAACATTTAAAGCGCCAACAGAGTTTGAATTTGTTCTTTGACAAAAATTCCTGGGAAGTTGTGATACAGATAGCTTTCAGCCTAGGTTGCAGCAGCAGGCGTAGATTGGGGAGAAGTGACCTCTGAAGTGGGCGGTGGCGTGAAGACCTATGCCAGAATCTGTGCAAAAGCGTTTTCCAAGCCACACGTGAATACTCAGGAGTGGTTGGAAGCATTAATGGGCATTAAATGGTGACAAGACCTATCAACATCAACATTCTGGTAATGGAAACCAGCGTTCAATCAGCAGCGTAAACCATGCTCTGGCCTTGGCTTCCTGTTGTCTTAGTAAGCTCTGGAGATTCTTTATCAGTGTAACATCCACTCTTCTGATCTTTCATCTTCTGATTTCAACCTGTTCTGAGGGAGCTTTCAGACTTCCCTGCTTCTCTTGCATTCCTTTAGCAAATTCTGACTGAGCTTGTGTAACTGCTGAAGGGGCATGTTCTGTTTGAGGCTTACATATTAAACCACGTTTACAACTTCTGATTGAACTGATGTAGCTGCTGAAGAGCCAACTTCTGACCATGCTGAGCCAAGCTTGCAACTTCTGACCGTCTTGATCTGGAATGGGTCCAGAAGTTCTGAAGCGCTGATTTTTCTAAAAACACTTATTTTAGAGAAGCATTCTAAGTACTTAGAATTTGATTTTTCTCAAGATAAAAGCGTTGTTTTTGGAGTTCGTGAGATCATCTTTCTCTTATAAGTGGCTTGTTTGGGCAAAGGGATAACTCAGGACTTGGATTTGTTTCAGAGGGACCTTGAAAATTCAAGATGGTTTCCTGAAGAAAGGGGAGGGCAAATTTTGGGGTACAACAATAGGGATAGGAGAATGTTGCTCGACTATCAATGAATCATGTCTCACCTTGAAAAAAAGTTTTGAATGGAAAAGGTGCTTAGGCGCACAAAAGAGTTTGAATGAGTTGAAGTGTTTTGTTAATTTTGAAAGAAATGTCAAAGTATGATTAAATGAATTGAAGTTTGTTTAAAGAAAATAAGTTTTAAAAGAAAAGGCACTCGACAAAGTCGAGGTTTATTATGAAAGCGGTTTTAGTTTAAAAACAAAGAAGATTTTGAAAGAAGATGAGAAGGTTTTGAAAATTAAAGAAGATGGGAGGAGATGAAGGGACTATCCTAAAGCATAAGGTAAAAGCTAAGGAAGAGAACCGTCTAACCAACATGAAGTCGATACTTGACATTATAAGCCAATGTAGAATTCCCATTCTTTGGAGTGAAACCAAGCAAGAAAAGATAATAGACCTCTTGAGAGAACCAAGCTTCAAGTGTATTAAGTCTTTGCAAAAATTAGGCAGAGTAACGGCTGTATACGGGTGAATTCCATATTACAAACAAAGTATGTAATCACAATAACCTGCATACAAAACAAACAAACAACCCAATGTCTTGAGGTAAACCTCAAGAACTCCAGACAAAATATCAAATAAAGTCACAAAGTCTCCAAGATAGGCCAAGGTCTCTAATCCTAAGTCCAAGAAGTCCATCACTCCATAATGCAAAGGATAGTAACCATGTAGTCCAAGTATCATTAATGATTTTTATGGTTTATGTTGATTATTAGGTGTCTTTAAAAGGAAAAGAAAAGCTCAAGTGAGCAAAATAAAAATGACATAAAAGTAAATGCTCAAGTGAGCAAAGATGAAAATAGCATGAAATGTAAAATGCTAAAAGTAAATGGTACATAAAGCATGAAAATAAAAGCGTAAAGTAAAGTTAATTGTTAGTAATTAGTGGTTAGTTGGATGACCATCTTGAAACTTGCATTTGGAACTCATTAGAGGATTGGTAGAACCAAAGCCTCCACACAACAAGTTGCATTTGCTTTTTGTCAAGTATATCATCCATTTTGGAATTCTCATAAGGCAACATGTAATGATCAATGATGTTTAAGTGATCCGCGTTGACCAAAGGTGTTGTAGATCCATTAGAGGATTGGTAGAACCAAAGCCTCCACACAATGAATCTCAAGGTTATTGGATCAAAGAGATCAAATTAACATACTTGGGCTTGCAATCATAAGTTTGGGCCACGAATGATCATTTATTCGAATCGGGATAAAATTTAGTGCTATGTTAAGCAATCGTAAGTGGACTTATGTAGAAGTCACACCTATTTTGAGGCCGGTCAATAGCAATCTATGTACTTCATGTTTGGATAAATGATATAGAGATCACCGTCCCTTAACATGTAGCACAATTAAAAAAGAAAGGGATAAGATGAAGAGGGAGGGAAATGATAAGCTAATTTGGATCACCATTTCAAAATTCTTTCATCTTTAAATTCAACCACTCCTCTAGATGGATTAAAGCACTAAACATATCATTAATCCAAAGCACCAAAAATGAATTAAATAATTCACTCTTAGGTAGATTTGAATTGATGAACATTTATCCAACTTCATCTACATCACAAAGTCCATTGAGTTTAAAGACAAATTGGACATTTAAAATTGCAATCCAAACCAACAATTAAAAGGAGTGAGTAGAAAAAGCATTTTGGATCAAAGTTGCCCCAAAACAAGGCAAAAAATGCATTCTGTCCTGGTGTAAATCGATTTACACTACTATGTAAATCGATTTACACAGTACAGTTTTCAAAAATTCGCGTGAAATTGCTTCTGTGCAATCGATTTACACTTAGTGCAAATCGATTGCACACAGTAACAATAGCAAAAACAGCATTTTAAAAGGGCAATTTCTTGTTCAAACTTTCCATCAAACACCTTATGATCATGGATACACTTGAGCACGAAAATTCCATCAAATAATGAGAAAATAACACCATTGAAATCACAAAATAATGCTCAAAGAATCAATCCCAAAGATCACCAAGAGATCACATTGTGAAAGATGAATTATCCAACTTACCAAAGGTAGATCTAGAGAATTATCAAAACAACTTCAAGAATTTGCTTCAATTCAACCACAAGAATCAATTGACCAAGCTTGGATGTAGAGAATTGATGGAGAAAAAGTGTTTGGATGAAGGTTTAGCTCAAAGATTAGTAAGCTTCAATGCAAAGCTTACTAACTTTTTGAAAATGGAGCTTTGAGTGAATTTGGTAGATGGAGAGAATTGAGAGATTTTTTAGCAAGGTGGATTTGGCTATCAAAAGCTTGAAATTTGAATGAAATGAGGGCTCTATTTATAGAGTTTTAGGATTGGGATTAGTGGTAATTTGGTAATTGATTCTTGGAGCCAAAATTTGAATTAATGATAATTCTTTCAAATATTAGAGACAAAATTTGAATTAATGATAATTCTTTCAAATATTAGAGCCAAAATTTGAATTAATGATAATTCTTCTTAAAAATGAAAAATTGGCACTAAAATTTGAATTAATGATACATGAAGAAAAATTGGAGCCAAAATTTGACAATTTTAAAATGCTGGTGATTTTTTTTTAAATTTCACGTTGTGCAATCGATTGCACTACAGTGCAAATCGATTTGCACAGTGTATTTTTTCCAAAAATTGCGCAAAATTCACTTTGTGCAATCGATTACACTCTAAGAGCAATCGATTGTACAGTGAAAAAATGAAATTTTTTTTAATTCTTTTTCTTTGCAAATAGAGATTTTAGAGAAATAATACCGGAAAACCTTATTTGCCATATGCTTCGACTCGGTACCTACAAAACACAAATATGAAAAGACAAAGACAAATATTTTTTGCATTTTGATTAGAAGTTAGTCAACAATACAAGAGCGAACTTAAAGATAGAATGCAAATGTGATGAATGAAGCTATTTATTAATGATTGTGACTGAATGATAAAATATGGTATGAAAGTGCGACTGAAAAAGTTAGGGGCAAAATTTAGGGTACAACAGCTGCCCCTATTTAAATATCTTTTAGCCAGATAGGCGGAAAGTAATTAAATACAAACATACCTGAATTTTGTCCCTGATGCGATGAGATGATAGCATATGTTATGAATGAATGCATGGACTCTTTTTTTGACATATATATTTTTTGAATGATGTATGAGATGAGACAGACTCTGTGGGAACATGGAAAGACTCAAAATTGGAAACTTATGGTAGTTTAGATGAAATGACGTGGAAAGACACGCTGGGGAACAACAAGATACTTCTGGATATCTGTCAGGGAGACAAAGAGTAACCATCAATACTTGGAAAAAAGAGATAAAACTCGAGAAGGCAAGCAGCGACATCCAAGAATGGCATTGAATGAGGTGAGCAACTCTCTGGAAAAGGCAATCAGAAGCATCTAGAAGAACATTAGATGTGGGATGAGACCAAATTTGAAGCTACATCAGAGTCGTCCAGGAAAGACGCTGGACAGAAAAGAAACACGACATCCAATACTGGCTTTGAATGAAGGGAAAACTCAACGTCTAATACTGGCTTTAGACGAGAGAAAAGATCACAACATCCAATACTGGCTTTGAATGAGTGAAAGGGATCTTGACATTCAATACTGGCTTTGAATGAAGAAAAAACTCAATGTCTAATACTGGCTTTAGACGAGAGAAAAGATCACAACATCCAATACTGGCTTTGGATGGAAACAAAAGATCCTGACATTCAATACTGGCTTTGAATGAAAGAAAAGCTCAAAATATCCAATACTGGCTTTGGATGGAAACAAAAGATCCTGACATTCAATACTGGCTTTGAATGAAAGAAAAGCTCAAAATATCCAATACTGTCTTTGGATGGAAACAAAAGATCCTGACATTCAATACTGGCTTTGAATGAAAGAAAAGCTCAACGTCTAATATTGGCTTTAGACGAGAGAAAAGATTACAACATCCAATACTGGCTTTGAATGAGTGAAAGAGATATTGACATTCAATACTGGCTTTGAATGAAGGGAAAACTCAACGTCTAATACTGGCTTTAGACGAGAGAAAAGATCACAACATCCAATACTGGCTTTGAATGAGTGAAAGAGATCTTGACATTCAATACTGGCTTTGAATGAAGAAAAAGGTAACAACATCCAATACTGGCTTTGGATGGAAAAAGAGACAGCTGAACCGATGTTTTCTTTGGTAGGTGCCAAGTAAGTTGGACTTTAATCTCAAGGTGACATGTCGACTGCAACAAGACCCCGGGAAATGCAAATGAGGATGAAACACTCTTGTTATGCATTATGTGTGAATTTTTTATGCATGATATGTGAATGATCTATGCATGTAATGCTGACGTTTATGAAAATGGAGTTTGACTCTTTTGTGGATGTAAGATTGGAAGTTTGGTTCCTCAACACGGAGAACTCTGCCAAACTTGCTTGGAAAGAAAATGTCTTGAACCCCAAATTTGTCACACTTGTAAATTGTATTGAACTGATGATCTTCTGAGGAAGGACATGAAGAGCTACTTGGTGACTTGTCCCAGATTAGCTGGCTGTTGAAGATAAACTGATCATGGCTTCAGTCGAAAGTTGCTGGAAATAAGCTGATCACGGCTTCAGCTCCGAAATGACTATTGGAGATAAACTGGTCATGGCTTCAGTTCTTGAAATGATTATTGGAAAGAATGTCCCAGTATAAGTCTTGAAAATGATCTTCTGGCTAACCAATTCTGAGAAAACTCGCGTTGAGCAGCAAATCTTGAACTGATTCTCAACAGGATCTGGAAGATACTTGCCCCTGATAGGGTCACTGACCAAGTTTCTTAGTTGTTTAAAATTCCTTGGTGAGGAAATCTTGTTTGCAAGAAAAATTGTTTATTCAAACATGGTATTTTTAATGCAAAGTTCATGCAAAAGTTTTGAATCCAAAATCATTTTTGAAATGATGTTATTGGTGTATAGAAAATGCATCACTGGTTAAAACAGTGGTTTATACTTTTAAAGTGAAAACAAAGGTATGAAACCAAAACAAATGATTCGCAAAAGATCATAGGAGTCAGTTTACGCAACCTTGCTGTAGTATGCTTTCAAAAGAAACATAGCTTCAATTAGGTCTTTAAGGGTTGTAACGTGGTCAGGTTCACGGTTTAAGAAATAAAGGATAAAGGCTCAAAGTTTATTTGTACCCAACCCAATCTTCGTGATGTTCTTCAGCCCTACGTTCAGTTAATTCAGAATATGCATTCAGTTTCCAAGAGATTTTGGAATTGCACTGATGGTAGCAATAACGATGGCTCATAAGCTAAAGGAATTATTGAGAATGACAGACATTTCTTCTTACATATTTTTGCTGTTTTGAGGACTTTTGTCAACTCTGGTGGAGAATTTTGAGGATTTGAAGACCTCTTCTGATTGGATTTATTATTCCCAACTTTTTCCTGAATTGTTTCATTTGAGATTACAGTCAGCAGGATGCCCCAGTTTTTTGCCTGAACTGTTTCATTTGAGATTACAGTCAGCGGGATGCCCCAGTTTTTTTTGCCTAAGTCTCCTTCATAGGTTTTGACTTAGCGGGATTTTTCTGTTGATTTTTATTTTCATTTCATTTTTCCTTTTTTTGGAAAGATAATGACTGCCTTGCTCAATGATTACGGGGAACCATCTTTGTCATTTTTTGTTTGAGAGCATCTTTGACACTTCTTGTTGTGTGCAAAGGAAAGCTTGATCGCGACCTTTGTTGAAAGGTGTCTTGCATGATTTCTCTTGTAATTGAATGCACAACCAAATTAACTGAGAACTACCCATCCCCGGGTTAAGATTGTGGGTTTTTCTGTATAGAAAGAAACTCCAACTTCTAGGCTCAAAGGGGTGAACAAGGGATTAACTTCCTTATTTCTCCAGTGTTTGGGAGTTGAAACAATGCCTGTATATCCTCAGCAAAGTTTTATTCGAAAGCATACCAGCAACAATTATGGGTATTTCTTTTTCATCATCCTCCCTCAAATCTTTGCATAAACAAAATCTTGATAAAGGGAGTAAACAAGAGAAATGTATTTGAAAGCAGTAAATGAAAATGATTTGAATCAAAACATTGCAATGCTCATTTCATTAAACTTAACATGAAAGTACAAACGGAATTTGAAAGCAACAATTTTATCATAAACAAGGGGAAAATGCAAACAGAAAGAAACATGGCCTAGTGACTAATCAGTAACAAGGATGAGCTGTCCTGTCTGAAACACTGGCTTTAGGAAGTGACTTGAGGGTATCTCGACTCAGTCTTCAGCCACTTTGTTTTGGCAAAGGATTGTTGATGACATTAGGACCTGCCTCCTTGAAAGTGAGAATATTTGCTTTCACCAATTCTTGCACTTTGTTTTTCAATGCATAACAGCTTTCTAAATCATGACCGGCAGCTCCCTGATGAAATTCACAGTGAAGGTCAGATCTGAACCCAGCTGGAGGAGGATTTCGAGGAATCATAGGCCTAGTCGTAATTAAGCCCTTCTGCACCAATGCAGGATACATTTCAGTGTATGTCATAGGGATAGGATCAAACTGAGCCCTATTCTGATTTTGATTTTGCACAATATTTTGTCGTTGAGGAACCTGAACTGGTTGAGCATTGACCGCAGGAGTAACAGCCGCTACTTGTGGTTGATCAGTGTATTGAGGCCTACAGCGAGGTCCTCTTCTCTCAGTTGAGACAACATTGGCCTCTACCTCTTTCTTCTTCTGAAAGTTCCCAAGGTATTTCTTTGCACCATTAGAAGATTCAGCAGCTTTAGACACTTTACCACTCTTGATACCTTCTTCTAATCCATGGCCAATAGTCACCAGGTCTGTGAAGCTGGACGAAACACTACAAATCATCTTCTCCAAAAAGAAGGGGGATAAAGTATCCATGAACAAACCAGTTATCTCTTTCTCTGCTAGAGGCGGTTCAACTTGAGATGCCAGTTCTCTCCATCGTTGAGCATACTCCTTGAAAGATTCTTTCTCATTCTAAAACATATTTTGTAGTTGGCGACGATCAGGTGCCATGTCAAGGTTGTATTTGTATTGCTTTATGAAAGCATCAACAAGATCTTGGAAGCATTGGATACGACCTTTCTCAAGTCCCATATACCATTTCAATGAAGCTCCACTCAGACTGTCTTGGAAACAATGGATAAGCAGCTTGTCATTCTTTGTGTAAGCAGACATCTTTGAAAGTACATCACCAAATGACTTCTTGGACAAGTGTGCCCCTTATATTACTCAAACTCGGGAGTCTTGAACTTTCAGGCATAACCAGATCAGAAACCAAGCACATATTGTTAGAATCAACACTGAAGAACTCATTTCCTTCCATAGCTCTAAGTCTCTTCTCCAAAGTATGATACTGTTCTTTGAACTCTTCAAACTCACCAAAGTCTCCCTGACTCACACTTCGAGGACTGGCAGCATGGTACTCAAAGAGAGGATCCCCAAAAGCAGCTTGTGCAGCAGGTTGACGAGAAACAGTATGAATGATTGGCTGAGGCTCAGTGAAAACTGGAGCTTGAAAGACTGGTCGAGAAGACTGGCCAACCATTGAAGTAATTACAACAGGTGGAGAGTAATTCTGAGGTAACCCGAAATCTGGCCATGCAGTAGATGTATGCTGGATAGGTTGAGTGTCAACAGCAGCAGTTGGGATTTCAGATATCACAGTCCTTTGAGGTGGCTCTCCTCTGGAAATTAGGACTTGCATCATCTCAGTAAGTTTGGCCATGCCTGACTTTAACTCGTCGATTTCCATTCTGACTTCCATGTTGTGTTGTTCTTGGTTTTCCATTCTCAATCTGACAGCAGCTCTAGTCCCGTAGTTATGTTGAGGAATCAACTTGTCGGTAGATGACTAACTGGAAGGAAGAAGCAACTGGGAATAAGATCCTGATCAACCTGGATGTATGCAAAATGATGCAGAGAATGCAAATGATATGCAATGTTATGCAATGCACTGTACAGTAATAGGATCACACAGTTCAGAGTCACGAGCCTGGAGTCAAAGGTACAACCCATAAGGTATGGACTAATGGTTATCACCTACCGAACAAGGTTCTAAGAGGTTCCCAGAGTCTACATCCTTCCTTCAGATATTACCAACTTCCCGATTAACTCGGTAATTAGTAATATTCTCAAGAAAAACTCGTCCGAGTGTAGTATCGTGTGACAAATATTTCTGGATTACTCCGTTATAGCTTCCGCACTACACCTAAAAGGCCAAGATGGGTTAGGTAATCTACAGTCCTCAGCTTCAGTAGGCTCCCAGGTCGAAAGCAGTACGTCTTCCCGATTACTCGGTAAATGATACTACAGTCAAAGGGGCCTCCACTGAGTGGGGGATCTCATGCCTCCTTTTTTGGGATTACTCCCTCAAAGTTAACATGACTATATCGCCCGTCCTATCTTAAGTTTTCCCTAGTCCGGGTATAGGACTTATAAGAAATCCCCAAGCACCCTGTAAACCAGGAAAATCCAGACAAACATATATACAAAATATAACACATAAACACAATAGCATATATACAGATATAAACAAAAATAGGTTTAACCCACTTAGGGATGGACCAGCAAGAGGTCAATCTGTCCCCAGTGAAGTCGCCATTTTTTTCTGTGGCGGTAGAAATGTGCAAGACTAAGCCATTGGATTGACTAGACTTTATACAAATCAAAATAAAAATCTCCACCGCGCTTTGTTGTTTCCAAAGGAATGGGAAAAGAGCGAATAACCCAAAAAAGAGGGGGAAAGATTCAAGGTAAGGGGGTTGGTTATGCAAAGGGAAGGTATAAGCACCCTAAATATCTACGGTACTCCACAGGAACCTCTTTGAAAAATCTGTATATTTTGGCTTTAAAAATGTGTTGTATATAAAATGGATGGTGGAGGTGAGAAAAGAAATATTTTTATGATTTTTGCACCCGCCGCGGTTGCGAACCTTTAGTGCCTACGTACCACCTTTCGTGCAATAGGGGATCAGGGTACACGTAGTTCCTCTAGAAAAGACTTGTATGTTGGTTGATTTTAAACAAGGAGACAAGTCGTCATTGTTAGGAGAGAAATCTCGACTAACGCCCACAAGGTGTAAGAAAGATGGACCATGCGTCAACAAGAGTGAGAGTTTGAGAACGCCTCTAGTACACAAGTGGAAAAGTCGACACCTTTATAACCATAGGGATAGGAGAATGTTGCTCGACTATCAATGAATCATGTCTCACCTTGAAAAAAAGTTTTGAATGGAAAAGGTGCTTGGGCGCACAAAAGAGTTTGAATGAGTTGAAGTGTTTTGTTAATTTTGAAAGAAATGTCAAAGTATGATTAAATGAATTGAAGTTTGTTTAAAGAAAATAAGTTTTAAAAGAAAAGGCACTCGACAAAGTCGAGGTTTATTATGAAAGCAGTTTTAGTTTAAAAACAAAGAAGATTTTGAAAGAAGATGAGAAGGTTTTGAAAATTAAAGAAGATGGGAGGAGATGAAGGGACTATCCTAAAGCATAAGGTAAAAGCTAAGGAAGAGAACCGTCTAACCAACATGAAGTCGATACTTGACATTATAAGCCAATGTAGAATTCCCATTCTTTGGAGTGAAACCAAGCAAGAAAAGATAATAGACCTCTTGAGAGAACCAAGCTTCAAGTGTATTAAGTCTTTGCAAAAATTAGGCAGAGTAACGGCTGTATACGGGTGAATTCCATATTACAAACAAAGTATGTAATCACAATAACCTGCACACAAAACAAACAAACAACCCAATGTCTTGAGGTAAACCTCAAGAACTCCAGACAAAATATCAAATAAAGTCACAAAGTCTCCAAGATAGGCCAAGGTCTCTAATCCTAAGTCCAAAAAGTCCATCACTCCATAATGCAAAGGATAGTAACCATGTAGTCCAAGTATCATTAATGATTTTTATGGTTTATGTTGATTATTAGGTGTCTTTAAAAGGAAAAGAAAAGCTCAAGTGAGCAAAATAAAAATGACATAAAAGTAAATGCTCAAGTGAGCAAAGATGAAAATAGCATGAAATGTAAAATGCTAAAAGTAAATGGTACATAAAGCATGAAAATAAAAGCGTAAAGTAAAGTTAATTGTTAGTAATTAGTGGTTAGTTGGATGACCATCTTGAAACTTTCATTTGGAACTCATTAGAGGATTGGTAGAACCAAAGCCTCCACACAACAAGTTGCATTTGCTTTTTATCAAGTATATCATCCATTTTGGAATTCTCACAAGGTAACATGTAATGATCAACGATGTTTAAGTGATCCGCGTTGACCAAAGGTGTTGTAGATCCATTAGAGGATTGGTAGAACCAAAGCCTCCACACAATGAATCTCAAGGTTATTGGATCAAAGAGATCAAATTAACATACTTGGGCTTGCAATCATAAGTTTGGGCCACGAATGATCATTTATTCGAATCGGGACAAAATTTAGCGCTATGTTAAGCAATCGTAAGTGGACTTATGTAGAAGTCACACCTATTTTGAGGTCGGTAAATAGCAATCTATGTACTTCATGTTTGGATAAATGATATAGAGATCACCGTCCCTTAACATGTAGCACAATTAAAAAAGAAAGGGATAAGATGAAGAGGGAGGGAAATGATAAGCTAATTTGGATCACCATTTCAAAATTCTTTCATCTTTAAATTCAACCACTCCTCTAGATGGATTAAAGCACTAAACATATCATTAATCCAAAGCACCAAAAATGAATTAAATAATTCACTCTTAGGTAGATTTGAATTGATGAACATTTATCCAACTTCATCTACATCACAAAGTCCATTGAGTTTAAAGACAAATTGGACATTTAAAATTGCAATCCAAACCAACAATTAAAAGGAGTGAGTAGAAAAAGCATTTTGGATCAAAGCTGCCCCAAAACAAAGCAAAAATGCATTCTGTCCTGGTGTAAATCGATTTACACTACTATGTAAATCGATTTACACAGTACAGTTTTCAAAAATTCGCGTGAAATTGCTTCTGTGCAATCGATTTACACTTAGTGCAAATCGATTGCACACAGTAACAATAGCAAAAACAGCATTTTAAAAGGGCAATTTCTTGTTCAAACTTTCCATCAAACACCTTATGATCATGGATACACTTGAGCACGAAAATTCCATCATATAATGAGAAAATAACACCATTGAAATCACAAAATAATGCTCAAAGAATCAATCCCAAAGATCACCAAGAGATCACATTGTGAAAGATGAATTATCCAACTTACCAAAGGTAGATCTAGAGAATTATCAAAACAACTTCAAGAATTTGCTTCAATTCAACCACAAGAATCAATTGACCAAGCTTGGATGTAGAGAATTGATGGAGAAAAAGTGTTTGGATGAAGGTTTAGCTCAAAGATTAGTAAGCTTCAATGCAAAGCTTACTAACTTTTTGAAAATGGAGCTTTGAGTGAATTTGGTAGATGGAGAGAATTGAGAGATTTTTTAGCAAGGTGGATTTGGCTATCAAAAGCTTGAAATTTGAATGAAATGAGGGCTCTATTTATAGAGTTTTAGGATTGGGATTAGTGGTAATTTGGTAATTGATTCTTGGAGCCAAAATTTGAATTAATGATAATTCTTTCAAATATTAGAGCCAAAATTTGAGTTAATGATAATTCTTTCAAATATTAGAGCCAAAATTTGAATTAATGATAATTCTTCTTAAAAATGAAAAATAGACACTAAAATTTGAATTAATGATACATGAAGAAAAATTGGAGCCAAAATTTGACAATTTTAAAATGCTGATGATTTTTTTTAAATTTCACGCTGTGCAATCGATTGCACTACAGTGCAAATCGATTTGCACAGTGTATTTTTTCTAAAAGTTGCGCAAAATTCACTTTGTGCAATCGATTACACTCTAAGAGCAATCGATTGTACAGTGAAAAAATGAATTTTTTTTTAATTCTTTTTCTTTGCAAATAGAGATTTTAGAGAAATAATACCGGAAAACCTTATTTGCCATATGCTTCGACTCGGTACCTACAAAACACAAATATGAAAAGACAAAGACAAATATTTTTTGCATTTTGATTAGAAGTTAGTCAACAACACAAGAGCGAACTTAAAGATAGGATGCAAATGTGATGAATGAATCTATTTATTAATGATTGTGACTGAATGATAAAATATGGTATGAAAGTGCGACTGAAAAAGTTAGGGGCAAAATTTAGGGTACAACAACTAGGGGCAATGACGAATCTCTCCAAAATCCTTCCAAAAAGAAATTCAAGAAGCCACGAGAAGTTCATCACCTCTCTAGCAGACCAGCGGTCATGGGTTTATTTCTCCAACACTTGTCAAGGATTTATTCTCCAATAAAAAAATTACATTTCAACAACATTCATAACATATGCAGATTTATCGGCAGGTAAAGGTTATCATTACCTTTTGGAGTAGCAGTCATCAAAGATTCCTTCATTACCTTTTGGAGTAGTAATCGTCCAAGATTCCTTCATCACCTTTTTGAGTTGCAGTCGTCAAAGATTCCTACATCATCCGGTTGAGTCAAAGTTAATCCAAGACCTTCTCTGGTTCATACAGATCGACACTGAGATCTCCCTGATTCTTATTCCAGATTTTTGTTGTTTCAGATAAATCTCTCAACGGTTTACTCTGATTCACTTCCAGATTTTTCACTATCGGAGACGAAGAATCCAACTCTTTTCTCCATCACCAGTTCGGGATTTATTTTCCCCAGCGAAAGGTCGTCTTAAAAACATTACACATTCGTGCCTCAGGACATCATACAACGCAATA
Organism: Vicia faba; assembly: GCA_948472305.1. Classification (NCBI taxonomy): domain Eukaryota; kingdom Viridiplantae; phylum Streptophyta; class Magnoliopsida; order Fabales; family Fabaceae; genus Vicia; species Vicia faba. The sequence continues at coordinate 1,442,633,458 of OX451737.1, read as the reverse complement.
TCATTTACTTTGAGAACGTCATTGTTTGATATATGTCATGCCACTAACCTTTACCTTTCAGGAAGGATGCAATCAATTTCTCACCAAAACTCGTATCGTGAAACCTGGACGTTGACCAGATAACGGTACAACACTGTAAAACCTGGACGTTGACCATATAACAGTAAGGTATACTGTGAAACTTGGATATTGACCAAATAACAGTTTACTCAGCCAATTACTTTGAAGCCCGGATTCAACCGGATATTAGTAGGCCCCAAAGTCAAAAGGGAAACTCGGATGTTGACCGGATAACCTTTATTTTCTTCTGAAGACTGGACGCTGACCAGATAGGAAGTAAGGTATCGTGAAACCTGGACGTTGACCAGATAACGATACAACACTGTGAAACCTGGACGTTGACCAGATAAAAGTTAACTGTTAACAGAATGAAGATTCTCATCCTTAAAAACCTCAGAAGATTGGCATACTCCCAAGCTCCTGATACCCTTAACAGAATGAAGATTCTCATCCTTAAAACCTCAGAAGATTGCCATACTCCCAAGCTCCTGATACCCTTAACAGAATGAAGATTCTCATCCTTAAAACCTCAGAAGATTGGCATACTCCCAAGCTCCTGATACCGTTAACAGAGTGAAGATTCTCATCCTTAAAAACCTCAGAAGATTGGCATACTCCCAAGCTCCTGATACCCTTAACAGAATGAAGATTCTCTTCCTTAAAACATCAGAAGATTGGCATACTCCCAAGCTCCTGATACCCTTAACAAAATGAAGATTCTCATCCTTAAAAACCTCAGAAGATTGGCATACTCCCAAGCTTCTGATACCCTTAACAGAATGAAGATTCTCATCCTTAAAACCTCAGAAGATTGGCATACTCCTAAGCTCCTGATACCCTTAACAGAATGAAGATTCTCATCCTTAAAACCTCAGAAGATTGGCATACTCCCAAGCTCCTGATACCGTTAACAGAATGAAGATTCTCATCCTTAAAAATCTCAGAAGATTGGCATACTCCCAAGCTCCTAATACCCTTAACAGAATGAAGATTCTCATCCTTAAAAACCTCAAAAGATTGGCATACTCCCAAGCTCCTGATACCCTTAACAGAATGAAGATTCTCATCCTTAAAAGCCTCAGAAGATTGGCATACTCCCAAGCTCCTGATACCCTTAACAGAATGAAGATTCTCATCCTTAAAAACCTCAGAAGATTGGCATACTCCCAAGCTCCTGATACCCTTAACAGAATGAAGATTCTCATCCTTAAAACCTCAGAAGATTGGCATACTCCCAAGCTCCTGATACCCTTAACAGAATGAAGATTCTCATCCTTAAAACCTCAGAAGATTGGCATACTCCCAAGCTCCTGATACCCTTAACAGAATGAAGATTCTCATCCTTAAAACCTCAGAAGATTGGCATACTCCCAAGCTCCTGATACCGTTAACAGAATGAAGATTCTCATCCTTAAAAACCTCAAAAGATTGGCATACTCCCCAGCTCCTGATACCCTTAACAGAATGAAGATTCTCATCCTTAAAACCTCAGAAGATTGGCATACTCCCAAGCTCCTGATACCGTTAACAGAATGAAGATTCTCATCCTTAAAACCTCAGAAGATTGGCATACTCCCAAGCTCCTGTTATCGTTAACAAAATGAAGATTCTCATCCTCAAAACCTCAGAAGATTGGCATACTCCCAAGCTCCCGATACCGTTAACAGATTAAAGATTCGCATCCTTAAAACCTTAGAAGATTGGCATACTCCCAAGCTCCTGATACTGTTAACAGAATAAATATTCCCGTTCCTAAAACCTCAAAAGATTGGCATACTCCCAACCTCCTGACCCAAACGCCTGAATGAAGATTCTCATTCTTGCTTCCCTAGTAGATTGGCATACTCCCAACCTCCTGACCCAAACGCCTGAATGAAGATTCTCATTCTTGCTTCCCCAGTGGATTGGCATACTCCCAACCTCCTGACCTAAACGCCTGAATGAAGATTCTCATTCCTGCTTCCCTGGAAGTGGCATATAACCCGAGCTCCTGATATTCCCGACAGATTGAAGATTCTCATTCTCAAAGTGGCATATAACCCGAGCTCCTGATATTCCCGACAAAATGAAGATTCTCATTCTCAAAGTGGCATACAACCTAAACTCCTGAACTTTTTCCAAACAGGAAAAAGCTTATCCCCAGAGTCCTGAGCTTACTCTCCAGCAGGATATCTACCCCCCAACAGTATAGCTATTCCCCACAGAGTTTTACTCCCCAACAAATCAAGATTCTCATCCTTGATTCTCCAGTGAAGTTGCCAGAGCCTTCTTTACTCTCAGCATAAATTTGTCAGAATTTTTAATCCCCTACAGATCGAAGATTCTCGTTCTTGACTCCTCAGCACAAATTTCCCCTAGCAGAATGAAGATTCTCATTCTCAATTCCCCATAGAGTTTTCAAATATTCCCCAGCAGAGTTCTCCTCAAAACAGGAATCCCCAGTAGAAATATTCTAAGCAAAGCTTGAAGACACACATACTCTTCAACAGTGGTCCAGGATTTATCTTCCCCGGCAGCAGTTAAATATTTTATTATCTCCAGCTATCCAGGATTTATTTTCCTCAGTAAGACAACTCATCAGCTTACATGCGCATACATTGCATTCATATATCATAAGCATTGATAAAACACATATATTGGATCATACATTTCATGCAACATAACTTCGTGCTTCAGCTAATATTTTACCCTTTTCAGGATAAGATTAGCAAGCTACGAGTATACAATCTGAAAACAGTTTACGGATGCTTCCAAACATGGATGTTAATCTATCGCTTGTTGAAAACAGTTTACGGAGGCTCAAAAACACGGATGCTAATCTATTGCTTATTCAGACCCCCGGCTCAGAGACGTTCCAGACATGGAGACCTTTCTGATACTCATTCTTTCACCTACAACATACAGTTCAACGAACATTCTTGGATGGCATCTTTAAGCCCATCTCCGACAAGATTCTGTCACATCTCCAAATGGCATCTTTAAGTCCATTCCCTCAACTATGCTTTAACGAGTGCAAATTTATGGGCACTCTAGTGTCCAATCATCTTTTACCTTCGAGTCGCGAACGACAAACTCGCCGATCTAACTCTTCAGGTTCAAGAAGATTGAACAGGGGCAGCTGTTGTACCCTAAAATTTGCCCTCTCATCCTTCAGGAATTCATCCTGAATTCTCAGAGATTCTCTTAAACAAATCCAAGCCCTTAATTATCATTCTTTTCCAAGTAAACCATTTACAAGAGCAAAATGGTCATTTGCAAGCTCAAAAGTCAAAAAATTTACCTTGTAAAAGTTAAATTCTAAATACTTAGAATTTTTCTAAAAGAAAAGTGTTTAAGAAGAAAATGGCACTTCAGAGCTTCTGAACCAACCTCCAGGCAGAAACGGTCAGAAGTTGCAAACCGGGCTCAGCACATAACATTCAGTCAGAACATGGCTCTTTCAGCAGTTACGCAAAGTTCAGCCAGAGTTTGCTAGAGAAGTGTAAAGAAGGCAACAAAGCTTGAAACTCCTTCAGAACATACTGGGATCAGAAGGTAATGGGATCAGCAGATTGGGTAAAATACTGAAGAAGAATCACTAAGTCTAGAGTTTTTAAAGGCAGATCAAAGGAGCATGTTGGGAAGTCTGGAAAACTCTCAGAATTTGCTGAGGCAGCAAGAGGCCAAGGTCAAAGCTTGGTTTACATTGATCTTTTTTGGTGAAGCAGAACTGCTGGCTCAGGTTTTAGGTAATGATGCAAAATCTCATATTATAAGATTTTTGATTTTGACAAATCTCATCACCATTTAATGCTCATTAATGCTCACAACCACTTTTGAGCATTCATCCAAGGGGTCTCTCCACGTGTGGCATGGTAACACCCTCGTGCAGGCTTAGGCATGGGTCTATACGCCACTTTTCACCTAGGGGTGTCACTTCTCCTTAATCCTCGCTTACTGTTCCAACCTAGGCTGAAAAGCTGTCTGTCATCATAACTTTTCATGAACTTCCTTCAAGAACAAGTTAACCCCTACTGCATAGTGTTAGCGCCATTTAATGTTTAAAAATTCACAAATCCTTGCCTATAAATATGACACCATTGTCCATTAAAAAAGGGAGAAAAACATCCAGAAAAAATTGCTAGAGGAGAAACAGAAAACTCTAGTAAGAAAAAAAAACCTTGTGAATCTCTGTCCAAAAATCCTTGGTATTTTCACAAACTTTGAGCTTCCTGCCTCCAAACTTAATTAATACCCAGTTTGCTTTGTGACCAAAGAACACCCATACAGTTTCTGACCATACATACACATACTTTTTCCATCCACCCATCCTAAAAAAGAACCTGTCCAGAACACCATCAGAGCTAAAGCTAGCTCCCACTCACAGATTTTTTTAACAGCCAGGTAAGCACCTGCTGACTTTCATCACGCTGCTAAGCATCATCAGCTTTGCATGCTTAATAAACACAATGTAAATATCATGTTGTTGTTGTATGCGTTTTGAGGATTTTCATACCTCTGAATGCTTAAGTAGGAAGTGAATCAGTATAGAACCTACCTGTGGCCTTGTTGGTTCTGTCCTCTGATAACACTTTGACACCTGCTGAGACTGTCCTAGGCATGTCCTCTGTTTTGTGGAAAAATAATAAAACTGCAGATGTTCTGGCTAGCACAGGGAGAAGCCAAGTTCTGACTTTGACGTTAGCACATCTGAAGCCTATTTCGCTGTCAATAATATCAGAACTTCTGAAAATTATTGTATTTCCAGCAGGGACAGAACTTCTGACTTCCCCACTAACAAACTTTTGTCTTGCAGCGCATGGGGGTCAGAACTTCTGACCTTCCCACTAACATGTTTCTGTTTTGCAGGTGCCATAGTCAGAAGTTCTAACTCATACATTTTCACCAACAGGTTGATAATCCTGCAGCAGGCCTGGGTCAGAACTTCTGACTTCCTCTCAGCAGCGCGCTAGCCCTCTCTCTCTTTCTCTTTTCTTTCCCCTTGTTATTTTTGAAATTCTGGCAACAGATACTTAATGTCACAGTGAATGTTATGACACCATATCTGACAAAGTGTACACAAACCAAACAGTAATTTAAAAGACAGTAAAGAACACAGTCAATTGTTAACCCAGTTCAGTGTATAACAACACCTACATCTGGGGGCTACCAAGCCAGGGAGGAAATTCACTATAAGAGGTATTAATTTAGGAATAAACCAACCAGTTTATCTCCTACACTTAAGACCTACCCAATGCAACTTCAATCTAAGTCCTAATTAAACCTGAGTTCCTACTCACTCCCCCTCAATCACATCAGTGATACTAATCTATTGATTAATAAGATTATGAAGACATTCTTCAATACACACGCTTGATTTTGCTTCAAAGCTTTAATCAAGAGACACAACACTCGTGCTTCAAAGCTTTGAGTGATAAACAACCCTTACAACCAAATCCTACACCAAGTCACTTATCAAGTGATAATTGCTTGGCTCACAGTAGTTACTAAAACTATCACAACTACAAGATGCGTTATTGAACTTCTCTTCAAAAGTGCTGCTCACCATTAGGATTCGTGAGAAATATATAAGCAGTCTATCCTTCATTTTTGGGCTTCCATAAAAATAGCTAGGGTTAACCAAAGTTAACCTAAAGACTTGGTCTTGAGCTTTCATCATAACAGATTAGGGTTAAGCAAGGTTAACCTAATATCCACGTGAGCATCTGAAATATACTTCAACTCAGAATAGCACACCAGATTCCTGAAAATTCTCAGGAACAATAAATCTGCACAACAACTTGATCAGTATAGGATGTCTTAACATTGGTTATGACATCATGTGTCCTGCTCACTGATTTTGGTAGAATTCAGTACATATGATCATAGCTTAATCATCATGATATTTACTCATACTGAGTTGTTCCTGTAGAGCATTCCTTCTGCAGAATTTGTCTTTATCCCAGAATGTTATGACATCAGTCATGACATTCGCAAATCTGGTTTTACCAAAAATTAATGCCAACAAGAAAACACTTACAAACTCCCCCTTTGGAAATTTTTTGGCTAAAACTCCTAAACAATCAGAGATTAGAAAGCAGCAGAATTTTTTAATAACAGCTAATCTAACTACCAATATCCAATTCTACCAAAATTACCACAATTACTTCTCCCCATTTTTAGCCACAAAGAGGCCAAAGGATCTAGTACTTTAAGTTATACAGACATCAAAAGGAAATCTAAAATACACAGAAACAGAGAGAAGGTATTAAATAGCAGCAGCAAGTTCCAGCATCAATCTTTACAACTCAGCAAACACAGACCTTCAGGTACTGTAATCTCCTGAGGAAGCACTATTTTTAGCATCATCTTCTGGTGAGCTTCTTGCAGAACCATCATGTTGTTCTTCATCAGCATCCTCTTCCCTCATTTGTTCTTCATTCTCCTCATGTTCCAGACTAGTAATCAGCTCTTCAAGAGTCCTTTTTCTTGCATCAAGCTCTCTGCAGGTTTCTTTTAGAACAGTTATAACATCAGCTTTCTTGGAATGAGCTTTGACATTTGATGTCTCAGCAGATGTCATAACAATGTCAGGGACATGTGTTCCTTGAAACAACTTATAGTGAAAACCAAGTGCAGGAGCTCTTTTGCACACAGAGTCCTTTTCAACCAGAATATCAGGATATTGATCAATGATTATACCACACAGGAGAGAGGGAAAAGAAATAGGGCCTTTAATAGCATAGCTCTCAGCATGTTTCATTGTTTGATCAAAGATGTAGTTGCCATAATCAAAGTTTGTTCTAGTTCCAACAGCATAGATAAATCTTCCCAAACCAGTGGAGATGGTGGATTTGTGGTTGGTGGGAACCCAATTAGCTGCACCAATTTTGTGCAGTATGGCAAATTTCATACTCAGCCTGCTTGCAGTTAGCTTCCCTTTCAAGGGCCAGTGCTTGACTTGCTTGGCAGTGATGGTTTGACAAACCTGGTTGTCAGTAACTTCAAGCTCAGGCTGAGCTTCATCAGGCCTCCCTAGGTATTTGTTTATCACAGTAGGAGAGAAATTTACCTTCCTTCCTCTCACATAAACACTCTTAAAATCAGCTGACTTTCCATCAGCAGATCCACCAGACAAATTTACTATGAATTCTTTGACAAGAATCTCATAGTAGTTGGAAAACTTGACCACTGTTTTCATTAGGCCAGCAGCCTTGATGAGATCCATGACTTCCTTACACTTAATAGCACTTATGTTCAGCTCCATCTCTAAGGCAATCCTTTTCAGAAACACATATTTCCAGCTGCTTGCATTTTCTGGATGGTGAAAGGAGATGTTGTCAATGGCAACCTCAGGAACCTTAGGCAGTTTGCTCGAAGAGGGTTTCTTCCTGAGAGGAATGTCTGGAACATTGCTCTCAACATCAAAATCAAAGTCTGATTCCTCATCAGATTCAGAGGGTTCAGGAGCCTTTCTTTTCTTGGCTATAGGTTGTCTCAAGGGTTTTGAGAGACTACCAACAGATACCCTAGCTTTTACCTTACCCTTCCCTTTGGAAGTTCCAGCCTTTTGATCCTTCTCAGCTTCTTCTCTGGCCTTGTTCTCAGGCCTAGCTTTTTCATGAACAACTTCAGTAGCCTTCTCTTTGGAGGGGCTTTGGGAAGCACTCCGCTTTTCTTTTCTACTCATCATCCTTCTTGCTATGCTAGGGTTGACATTAGCAATTAAATCATTGTCAGAAAATTCTTCATCAACATCAATGACAGGAGGTTCAACAGCCTTGTCAGTAGGGGTCTGGTGATCATCAGGTTTCTCTGGAGATTTCTCAATGTTGTCATCAGGTGTCTCAACATTCTGAGAGACATTGGGATCACTTTCTAAATTAAGGCTAGCCGTTTCTTGGTTCAATGGTACAGATATACCAGGAACATAGTGATTCTCATTAAGAATCCTAGTGACTAGTCTGGCAATAGCTTGATACACATAAGCATAACCTCCCATATTAGCTATCTCTGGGGGAACAGAGGATGATGGTTGAGGAGATTTACCAGAGGGAGAAGCTTGTGATCTTCTTGCATGTCTGGTTCACAACTTCTTGACCTTAGTAGGATCGGCTGCCATTGCACGAAGTGGAGTTACCTCAAGAACATCAGCATCCATGGGGTTTACGATTGCCCTAGGTTCGGTGTCAGTGGGTGAGGAAGATGCAGTTGCCTTTGATGAAGATGATGACACAGATTGTTGAGACATCTTGAGAGATTGAGAATACAAGTGACAGCGAGTGTGAAATTTTCTTTTGAGGGAATGGAGAGTGATGCAGCAAACTGAGAAGAGGGAGATATAAATATGTCTATTCCTCTTCTTAAACTTTTGGAAAGAAAGAGGGAAACAAATGATTATCCTTATTAGAATAAACTTGATTGAAATATCTCTTCCAAACCTTGTGTTAAGCAAAATTAATTGCTACATCTCTTCATATTGGCAAATACCCAACTTGCCCCTTAAATTCTCAAACTGACTAGCATCAAGTGTCTTGGTAAAAATATCAGCCAGTTGTAGTTCAGTGGCAACATGTTCCTGCTTAATCACCTTCTCCTCCACAAGATCTCTGATGAAGTTATGTCTAATGTCAATATGCTTAGTCCTGCTGTGCTGTATAGGATTCTTGGATATGTTAATAGTACTCAAATTGTCACAGTACAATGTCATGACATCTTGTGTGACATTATACTCAGTCAGCATCTGTTTCATCCAGATCATTTGAGAACAGTTGCTACCAGCTTCTATGTATTCAGCTTCAGCAGTAGATAGAGACATACAGTTTTGTTTCTTGCTGAACCAAGAAACAAGATTATTCCCCAAAAAGAAGCATCCTCCAGAGGTGCTCTTTCTATCATCAGCACTACCAGCCCAATCAGCATCACAATAACCATACAGAATTGGTTCACATCCATGAGAGTACAGCATGCCATAATTGTAAGTTCCACTCACATACTTTAGAATTCTTTTCACCTGGTTGATGTGACTTACTTTGGGTTCAGCCTGGTATCTTGCACATACTCCAACTGCAAAGGCAATGTCAGGTCTGCTGGCTGTTAAGTATAGCAGACTTCCTATCATGCTTCTGTACAAGCTTTGATCCATATTTGCCCCACTTGTGTCTTTGGACAACTTTAAATGAGTAGGTGTAGGAGTCCTTTTATGACTGGAATTCTCCATCCCAAACTTCTTGACAATATTCTTTGCATACTTGCTTTGAGACAGAAAAATTGAGTCTTCCATCTGTGTGACTTGTAGTCCAAGAAAGTAGGTCAATTCTCCTATGAGGCTCATTTCAAATTCAGCTTGCATCTGGTTAGCAAAATGTTTAACCATTTTATCTGACATTCCTCCAAACACTATGTCATCAACATAAATTTAAGCTACCATTATCTTTCCTCCTTCATTCTTGAAAAAAAGAGTTTTGTCCAAACCTCCTTTCCTGTATCCTTTGTCAGTGAGGAACTTTGTCAACCTTTCATACCAAGCTCTAGGAGCTTGTTTCAGACCATATAATGCTTTCCTCAATTTGTAGACATGATCAGGACAGTTTGGATCCACAAATCCTTTAGGCTGTTCCACATACACTTCCTCATTTAAGTACCCATTTAGGAAGGCACTCTTCACATCCATCTGAAACAGCTTGAACTTAAGGAGACAAGCAACTCCCAAGAGAAGTCTGATTGATTCCAGTCTGGCTACAGGTGCAAAAGTCTCATCAAAATCAACCCCTTCAACTTGATTGTATCCTTGAGCAACAAGCCTTGCCTTATTCCTGGTGACAACTCCTTCAGCATCTGACTTGTTCTTGTAGATCCACTTTGTGCCAATGATGTTTGTTCCTTCTGGTCTAGGAACTAACTCCCATACTTCATGTTGCTTGAACTGGTTCAGTTCATCTTGCATTGCTCCAATCCAATATTCATCAGTCAAAGCCTCTTTAACATTTTTTGGTTCAATCTTAGACACAAAACAAGAGTTTGTGATGATTTCTCTAGATCTTGTAGTGACTCCACTGTTAGGATCTCCTATGATGAGTTCCTTAGGATGATCTTTCTGAATTCTGATGGAAGGATCTTTGTTATCTACCTTTGATTCAGACTCTGAGGGAGTAGGATTAGGCACATCATCCTTTTTAGACACTTGTGTTGAAGTCTCAAAGAGTGTCACAACATCATACGGGACATTTGTTTCCTCATGGTGATCATCAACTATGACATTTATAGACTCCATCATAGCTTTGGTCCTGGAATTGAACACCCTATATGCTCTGCTGTTGGTAGAGTATCCTAGGAATATTCCTTCATCACTTTTAGGGTCCATCTTTCTCCTTTGTTCACGATCTGTCGGAATATAGCATTTGCTCCCAAAGACATGGAAGTACTTCACTGTAGGCTTTCTTTGTTTCCATAGTTCATAAAGGGTGGATGATGTTCCCTTTCTCAAGCTGACCCTGTTGTGGACATAACAGGTTGTATTCATAGCTTCAGCCCAAAAATGAATAGGAAGCTTCTTGGCATGTATCATTGCTCTGGCAGATTCTTGTATAGTACTGTTTTTCCTTTCCACAACTCCATTTTGTTGAGGAGTTATAGGTGAAGAGAACTCATGATTGATTCCTTCTGAAGAACAGAACTCATCAAACTTACTATTTTCAAATTCCTTACCATGATCACTTCTGATTCTGACAATGCATCCTTCTTTTTCTCTTTGAATTCTTTTGCACAATTCCTTAAATACATCAAATACGTCAGACTTTTCCCTAATGAAGTTTATCCAGGTGAATCTGGAAAAATCATCCACAACAGCATAGGCATATCTCTTTCCACCAAGACTTTCCACTTGCATGGGACCCATCAGATCCATATGTAGAAGTTCTAGCACCTTAGAGGTGGTCAGATGTCTTGTCTTTGGATATGACATTCTAGTTTGCTTTCCAACATGACATTCACCACAGACTCTCCCTTCATCAATCTGAAGCCTTGGAATCCCTCTGACAGCCTCCATGGATATGATCTTTTTCATCCCTCTAAGATGTAAATGACCAAGTTTTTGGTGCCACAGTTTCACTTCCTTTTCTTCTTTGTCTATAGAGCACACAGAAGAGTAGTTAGTGTTCTCAGACTCCCATAAGTAATAGTTGTCTTTTGATCTGACTCCTCTCATTACAACTTCTTGTTTTTCATTAGTTACAAGATATTCAGACTTGGTGAAGTTGACCTTGAATCCTAGATCACATTATTGACTGATACTTATGAGATTAGCAGTCAAACTATTTACCAGCAACACTTCATTTAGGTTTGGAACTCCAGGGCAGTCCAAGTTTCCAACTCCTTTGATTTCTCCTCTAGCACCATCTCCAAAAGTGACATAACTAGTAGTATGAGGTTTGACATCATTCAGCAGATTCTTGATTCCAGTCATGTGTTTAGAGCATCCACTGTCAAAGTACCAGTCTTCCTTGGCAGAAACTCTAAGGGAGGTGTGAGTTATCAGGGCTGCAGTCTTTTTCTTCCATTATTGAGTATATGGTGCCTTGTTAGTCTTAGGTTTGACATATGGGGTCTGATTAGGATATCCATATAATCTGAAGCAGAATGGCTTTATGTGACCAAACCTCCCACAATAATGACATCTCCATCTTTTTTTCTTCATATTTCTCTATTCTTGATGTTGAGTCCTATGTTGTGACATCTGCTTTGACATTTGTTTATCAGGCCTGGTCTTCTTCTTGTCAACAGCAGATTTATTTGCAGCCACAAATCCTAGACCAGGCATGTTTCCTGCACTTTGTCCAGCCTGAAGGATTTCTTCCAACTTGTCAGTTCCTGTTGTTAACATCTTGACAGACTTAGTCATCTAATCAAGTTTGGAGTTCAACATTAGAACTTCACCTTTGAGATGGCTTATAGTAGCAGTGTCTGCCTTCTTCTCAGCCTCCAACTTCACTATGAGCTTTTTCTGTTTCTCATTTTGCTGACAGACTTCAGCACTTCTGATACATAGCTTCTTGTAGGAGTCAGCAAGTTCTTCAAATGTCACTTCCTCATCACTAGAATCATTATCAGAGTTACAAACACCAGATAGTGCAGTAACTAGTTTAGCAGATTCTTCTTCAGAATTACTTTCTGAGTCACCATCAGACCAAGTAACAGACATTCCTTTCTTTTGTTTCTTTAGAAAGGTAGGACATTCAGCTCGAATATGCCCATATCCTTCACATCCATGGCATTGGATTCCTCTGCTTTGATTTCCCTTTTCTTCAGACTTAGTTCTTTTGCTGGAGTCATAGGATCTGCTAATGTCAGAGGAAATGTTCTTGACATTTGACCTTGACTTTGGGTCCATTCTCTTGATGAGTTTGTTGAACTGCCTTCCAAGCATAGCTATAGCTTCTGATATATTCTCTTCATCACTCTCCTTGCTTTCATCTTCAGTATTGGATACAAGGGCTATGCTCTTGTTTTTCTTGTCAACATTGTTATTGATCCCCATCTCAAATGTCTGAAGTGACCCAATGAGTTCATCAACCTTCAAGTTGCAGATATCCTGAGCTTCCTCTATAGCAGTCACTTTCATTGCAAACCTTTTAGGCAAGGATCTGAGAATCTTTCTTACCAGCTTTTCTTCTGACATATTTTCTCCCAATGCTCCTGAGGTGTTGGCAATTTCCAAGATGTTCATGTGAAACTCATGAATGGTCTCATCTTCCATCATCCTTAGATTCTCAAATTTGGTAGTGAGCATCTGAAGTCTTGACATTTTTACTTTGGATGTACCCTCATGGGTGGTTTTGAGAGTGTCCCAAACATCCTTGGCCAGTTCACATTGATGTACTAGTCTGAATATGTTTCTATCAATTCCATTGAACAAGGAATTTAGTGCTTTAGAGTTACCCAGGGCCAACTCTTCTTCTTCTTTGCTCCATTCTTCCTCAGGTTTCAGACTAGTCGTCCCATCTTTCCCAGTTATGGTGGGATGGTTCCATCCTTTGTCAGCAGCTCTCCAAGCTTTTTTTTCCAGTGACTTCAAGAAGGCAATCATACGAGGTTTCCAGTAGTCATAGTTTGATCCATCCAGAATAGGTGGTCTGTTCCCAAATCCTCCTTCCTTGTCCATAGTGCCAGAAAATAATATCCCTAGATCTCACCCAGAAAGATAGGCAGGGTGCCTGCTCTGATGCCAATTGAAATTCTGGCAACAGATACTTAATGTCACAGTGAATGTTATGACACCGTATCTGACAAAGTGTACACAAACCAAACAGTAATTTAAAAGACAGTAAAGAACACATTCAATTGTTAACCCAGCTCAGTGTATAACAACACCTACATCTGGGGGCTACCAAGCCAGGGAGGAAATTCACTATAAGAGGTATTAATTTAGGAATAAACCAACCAGTTTATCTCCTACACTTAAGACCTACCCAATGCAACTTCAATCTAAGTCCTACTTAAACCTGAGTTCCTACTCATTCCCCCTCAATCACATCAGTGATACTAATCTACTGATTAATAAGATTATGAAGACATTCTTCAATACACACGCTTGATTTTGCTTCAAAGCTTTAATCAAGAGACACAACACTCGTGCTTCAAAGCTTTGAGTGATAAACAACCCTTACAACTAAATCCTACACCAAGTCACTTATCAAGTGATAATTGCTTGGCTCACGGTAGTTACTAAAACTATCACAACTACAAGATGCCTTGTTGAACTTCTCTTCAAAAGTGCTGCTCACCATTAGGATTCGTGAGAAATATATAAGCAGTCTATCCTTCATTTTTGGGCTTCCATAAAAATAGCTAGGGTTAACAAAAGTTAACCTAAAGACTTGGTCTTGAGCTTTCATCATAACAGATTAGGGTTAAGCAAGGTTAACCTAATATCCACGTGAGCATCTGAAATATACTTAAACTCATAATAGCACACCAGATTCCTGAAAATTCTCAGGAACAATAAATCTGCACAACAACTTGATCAGTATAGGATGTCTTAACATTGGTTATGACATCATGTGTCCTGCTCACTGATTTTGGTAGAATTCAGTACATATGATCATAGCTTAATCATCATGATATTTACTCATACTGAGTTGTTCCTGTAGAGCATTCCTTCTGCAGAATTTGTCTTTATCCCAGAATGTTATGACATCAGTCATGACATTCGCAAATTTGGTTTTACCAAAAATTAATGCCAACAAGCAAACACTTACAATTTTCTTTTCTTATCTATTTTTCTCGTTGAACCACCCCCATGTACAAATGTGTATCCTCATCCCCTAAATATTGTAATAGCGTAGGATTTTACATTTCCGCATTTTTATTGCTTTCAAATGTAAATGCTAGTAATTAGGATATGTATGGCAAGATAAAAACAATGAAATAGAAAATCCTAATTCAAGATAAAACCATGCATGCAATAAAACACACTTGCACACAAACACCCCTTAAGGTATCTCCACTTGGTTGCCTAAACAAATGGCCATGGTATGCATGTTGAGTATCTATTGGCAAAACAAAAACAAAAAGATCATAGTCCCTCAATGACGCTATCTTGGTTGCCTATACAAAAATGATCTAGTCCCTCGGAAAAATTGCTAAAGATACTTAGCACAATTTCTATCATGGTCTATACGATGACCCGCGCCTGTACCGTTTAACATCCTAACATAAGGTTGTTCACCAAATGCAATGGTAAAACAACACTGTCAAAAGGGTTAAAAACGTATAGGAAATATCTTTGAGTAAAATAGGGTAGACAACTCTTAGTTACTTGATCAAAACTTGCAAAACATCCTTGCTATTTTCAAACACACCTCACAACACAATTTCAAAGCATTTCCCAAATCAAACTTTCAAAACATTGAAATCTTTTCAAAAGACGAAAAACACCTTTGTATACATTCAAACTAGGATCATTACAAAGGTTGCCACAATGATGGCCTCTTTTCAAAACATCTTTCAAAACCACACACAAAGCACCATTTCAAACAATTGAAAAGCAAAAGCAAATGATCTAAACAAGTAACTAAGAGCCATGGATAACCATGGATGAAAAGGGTGCTTGCACCTTCCCTTTTCATAATCTACCCCCCGAACCCAAGAAAACATCTCAAAGGTATTTCCTATGCTTTTTGACCTTTCCTTTGGATAAAATAAAAAGTCGGTGGCGACTCTTGCTAAACCGCACAATTGCGAACACAATTGCAAAACCACAAGTCAGTTCTCCCACCGTATCACAGAACTGGCGACTCTGTTGGGGATATCTTTAAAAGTGGGGTTACCTTTGGGTTTTAGATCACCTTTACATGCTCATCTTGCTTGATTTGTATGCTTTAACTTTTTTGGTTCCTTGTTTGGGTTTGTTTTAAATCCTACACCCAGATTTGGGGGCACCTTTTAGGAAAGCAGCAATAAACTATGAGGGAACTGTGCGGGGTATACCGACATGGTTGAAGCAGTGGCTACGTTAGTGCAACATATTTGTGGGTACCGGTAGCCTTTGAGTCAATCAAAGAGAATACGGGGCCGCTGAGTGATGTCATTAAGCACTAATGAACTCTTAGAACCTTACTTGACCATCTTGGACTTTTTAGGGGTAGTGAGATGACCGGCTTTGGTACAGTCCGAAGTTGGTAGATACTCGATACTACACTCATTGAGGATTATTTTCTTGGAATATTTCGGTCGCCAGTAAAGTGGCTAAACTGAAACAATGAACACAAAATAATCTGGTGATATTGAGCTCCTTAGAACCCAGTTACTATTTATAGGACAGGTTGAGCCAACTAACTTCAAGAGGGTACTTACCTACGAACTCCATGCAAGCCTGAAACCTAAGGACTTGTCTGCTTTGTGTGAATATGATTATCTATATATACATTTTCTTACTTTTGCATACCTGTACATAACATCGTAACATCATACCATATCATTTTTCAATAACCATTTCAAGGATCTCAAGGGTCTTTGATGCAGGGTCACGTTGAATCAGACATCTACCAAAGGGAAAGAGGATTCATTTTCCTCTAAAAAAACACCGTCAAAGATCAAGTACAACAACTTGAATCGAGGGCTATGACCCACTTGACATGGTGAGCTTGATTCTCGTGGAAAGACATCCACCGATACAAAGTTCTCTAATCAAAGATGATCGAAGTTCATCCTCTAATATTTTCTTCTGTTTACCCTGCGAGATTCTTGAAAACATGCATCCACATATCATGATAGATGTAATCAGGTGGGGCAAACAACTAGGGTTGAAGATCAAGTCACCATTCAGCCTCCCTTGAGACAAGAAGTCAAGGGAAAGTCTCCCCAGTTTGCTTCAGGGTCACAAGCCCAACAACAACCTCACCAGCATCAACAGGATAATCGGCGTGAGTAAAATACATCTGAAAAGAACTCCACTGAGATTAACATTCTGTTATCCTAAGTGCTGCAATGCTTGTTGGAAATCAAGCTAATTGTATTAAGGGACCCCCCTCGGCGTCCCAAAACAGCCTCCCCAGGGTACAATCCAAATGCGAGATGTGCGTATCATTCCAACAGTCTTGGGCATGACACCGATAGCTGTTGGACATTGAGAAACAAAATTCAAGATTGGTTAAAGAAACAATGTTGGAGTTCACGCAAGATGGCCAGATGAAAAGCTTATGTTGAAGGCTCTCCGTTTAAAGTGACAAGTTCAAACTAAGAGGCTTTCTTCTCATTTGAATTTTCAAGTTGTAATTTCTTTTGTTATTCAAACAATTATCTATTAACGTCAAACTCTGTTTCATTAATGCATTGCATATGTTTGTCTTGAATTCATCCATTCGTTTTCACTATACTTGAACTATGCTTTCTACTTTCTTGATGACTGTGATACGGTGGGAGAACTGACTATGGTTTTGCGTTTGTTTTCGCAAATGTTTCGGTTGAGCAAGAGTCGCCACCGACTTTTTATTTTATCCTAAGGAAAGGTTTAAAAAGCACAGCAAAAAACCTTTGAGATTTTTCTTGGGTTCGGGGAGTAGATTATAGAAAGGGAAGGTATTAGCACCCTTTCTATCCATGGTTATCCATGGGCTCTTAGTTACTTGCTTAGATCACTTGCCTTTTGTTTTCAATTATTTGAAATGGTGCTCTTGTGTGTGTGGGTTTGAAAAATGTTTTGAAAAGAAGCCAATGTGGTGGCAACCTTTGTAATGATCCATGTTGGGATGTATACAAAGGTGTATGTCTTTTGAAAAGGTTTTCATTTGTTTTTGAAAGTTGTTTTGAAAGTGTTGTGAGGTATGGTTTTTTAGAAAATAGGCAAGTGTTTTGTTTTGCAAGTTTGATTCAAGTAACTAAGAGGTTATCTACTCCTAAATTTCTCAAAGTTTATTGCTATGTGTTAACCCTTTTAACAAGTTTTTTCCACCATTGTATTTGGTGGACAATCTCATGTTAGGATGTGAAAGGGACGGGCGCGGGTCATCGTTTAGACCATAATTGCAATGGTGCCAAGTATCTTTGGGCATTTTCTTTAAGGGACTTGATCATTTGTTTAGGCAACATTTTGAAAGCGTCATCGAGGGACTATGATCATTTGATTTGTTTGTTTTGCCCAAAGAGACCTAACATGCAATATGGCCCATTTATTTGAAGGCAACAAAGTGGAATACCCTAGGGGGTGCAAGTGTGATTTGTGTGTCCATTTTCATGCTTGTTTGTCTTGAGATTAGGTCATAACTATTTTGTTCATTTTATTCGCATATAAACCCTAATTCTAGCATTGTATATTTAGAAAGCGATAAAGTGCGAAATTTAAACTCCTACGCTATTACAACACAATAATATAGGGAGGGGGGTACAATGTTTCAAATGGGGATTTTGACAAGGAATTTAAACCTAAAACTATTACATCAAGATTTGAATTATTTACAGGATAAATTAATTGCATAAATAAAATAGAAATAGAACAAATATGCAAGAATGCAAAAAAGGGTTTTTTTATATGTATGAAAAAAATATTATTTATGAAAGATAAAAAGAAAATAAAAAGGTATTATTTTTGAGGTATTTTCCAAATTTAGGGTAAAAACCCTAATTTTTAATCAAAGGGGTATTAATCAATTATTTATTATTTACATACAAAAATAAAATAAATATGGTATATTTGTAAAAAAAGGGTATTTTTTAGTATTAAATATTAAAAAAAAATAAAATGTGTATATTTTGGTATTTTTATTCTAAGTATATTAATACATATGTATTTATTTGTATAATTTTCTAAATATATATTATATATACAAAAATAATAATATTTAATATTTATATAAAAAATATATTTTATGTAAAATGTTTTCAAGAGGTAATATAAAATAAAAATCAGAAAATAGCATGTTTGTATTATTTTTTGGCTATTTTAAATAAAAGGCAAATTTATTTATTTATGTACAAAACTAACTAATAGTCAAATAAATATCAAAATAAATGCAAAAAATATAAAAAAAATATTTTTAATGTTTTTTATGAATTGAATAAAAATATGGAAACAAAATCAAAAAGAAAATATAGAAAATAACAAGTAAAAATCAAAATGGGCCAGGGGGGTGTCAAAGTAGTAACAAGGTGCAAATAAGAAAAACACTCCAAGCCCAGCCCAGAAGACCTGTCTTCTTCAACCTCCAGCAAACAATGTTCAAAAAACGCGCGTTTGGTTCCAACATTCAAACATCCTGATTCTTTGATTTTTTTGCACAAACTTCCAACACAAAAAATGTTAAGCATGAAGCCACGATTCCAAATATATAAAGAACATCTCCTAACTCTCAGAAATGAGAGAGAATTTTAACAATCCCAAATCCTGACCTAAGTTTTCTACCATTTTCAGACCTTAAATTCTCACAGCTCAGGCAAAAGAAATGAAAAGTAAAAGAATGTACATGTTCAGTGGCATGAGTAGAACATTGTTTATTCACAAACTTAAAGCTAATGATGCCTAATAAGAGAGATACGAATTCAAAAACTTACCTGTTCAGTTGAAGTTCTATCTGGAAATGTAGGAACTTTCAGTGCAAGGTGATGATTGGAAAAGCTTCCTTGAGGTCCAGGGATGCTATTCCAATGTTTACTTTGTCTTGAAAGCTTCTGAATCGAGCTAGAGAACTTCACCTGCAAGTCAGAAATGTGAAAATGGTGGAAGTGGTTAGAGTGATTACAGGTCGTGCTTTTGCTTTTGGTTAGCTTGCATAGATGGTATGGAAGGTGTGTGAACTGGTTTGGGCAAGAAAGCTTGAGAGAAATGAAAGATGACACTCAAACTGCAGGCCTTGCCCTGTTTTTGCAGTTTGAGAGTGATTATGGCCAGGGGAGTGTTTGAGAGGTGCTAGGGTCGTGCCAAAGCTTGGTTCTGATCTTTGGAATATGTTTGATAACTTTTTCTAACTGTGTGTAAGCTGAGATGGAAGTTGGTATGTGTTATGGCACTTTTCTTCAACTTTAAGCAACAAATGCCAACTTGTGTTTCTAGGCATGTAGAGGGCCCCTAATGTGCTGCATAATCCCTCCTTGATCAGTGTGTTATGCTCATAATCTTGTGCCAATCAGATTTGCAATGTACTTGTTGGATTTTCAATTTGACATAAAGTGCAACTTTTCAAGAATGGATATTATGCTTTATCTATAAATGGATTAATCTTGCATACAATGTCCAAACTCATAGAACAACACCTTGGCACAAA
Organism: Vicia faba; assembly: GCA_948472305.1. NCBI lineage: Eukaryota > Viridiplantae > Streptophyta > Magnoliopsida > Fabales > Fabaceae > Vicia > Vicia faba. The sequence goes on along the minus strand of OX451737.1, from coordinate 1,442,613,665 downwards.
GGATTGGCATTAAATTATGGAGTGTAGATGAGATAAAAGACCTGTAATCTAGCTTAAGGCATGCTGAGTTCAAATTGCAAGGTTATGGACATGTAACTTGGTCATGAACAAAGTGAGTTTTTGCCATTTTGCAAAATTCGATTCTTCCTAACCATGAGGTTGTTTGAGAAGTTCTTGGACATTTTGGAAAGCTTGGAATGTGTACTACAATCCATCTTTGAAGTGAAAATTGAAATTCCAAGTGGAAGTGTATGGAAAAGGGCCTTGAAGTTAGGTAGAAAACCTTGTCAAAATAGGTCAAATTTTCACTAAGTTAAGAATGGTTTAGTACCCTTATTCCAAAAACTGTAACTTGAGATACAAGCCTCATTTGGGAAAACTTTGTGAATCAAAGTTATAGATTATGCAACAAGCTACAACTTTCATGTTTTGACTTTTGTTTGAATCCAAATGAATCATGGTGAAAAAGTGGGGCAAAGTTGGGAAAAAATTAGGGTTTTCCATAACTTAGAAAAATTCTAAGTTATGAAAAATTCCATTTCAAACCCTAATTTGCATTTCTTGGTTTCTTGGTGAACAAGTTTCATGATTTGGCATGTTTTGATGAAAAATGAATCTTGACTCTTGATTTTGACCAAAAAGTCAAAGTTTGACTTTTCAGTATACAGTCAAAATTGATCAATTGACTGGGAAATTCAACTGTCAATCTTGTGTACTTGGGATCTTTTGAGCTTGTTGAGAATGTCAAGACAATTCCATGGGGTCCTTGAGTACATATGTGATCTTGGTTTGCCATTGGCTAGGTCAAACAGTCAAAAATTGCCTTTGTGCAGTCAAAACCCTAAAAATGACCATTTTGCCCTTTTGGTGATCTGATCAAATTTCTTGTGGAATTGTGATCCAAACTTGATCAAATGGTCCATATGAGTTCATAATGTTGATGTGGGTCAATTTTCATGAGATTTGACTGTCAATTGGCCACAGTTGACTTTTTCCCCAATACAGCTGGTTTCTAGGTCAACTGTCCAATTGACTGGGCAAAACTTGGAATCAAGACTTGAAACTTGGTATGGTAAACTTGGGAGTCCAACATGAAGCATGAAAGTCATCTTAGGCTTTTTAGGTCAAAACATCTTTGTGCAAACACAAACCCTAATTTGGGTCAACAGTGCAAGGAGAAGTCTTGAGCAGAGGAAACCCTAACTGGATCTTGATCTTCAAAGGTCTGGTGATGAGAAAATGTTGAGGAAATGGGAGGGAAAATTTTGGGGTACAACAGTTGCCCCTGTTCAATCTTCTTGGACCTGAAGAGTTAGATTGGCAAGTTTTGCCTTTCGTGACTCGAGGGTAAAAGAAGATTGGACACTAGAGTGCCCGGAAATTTGCACTCGCATGTTGGAGTCTCAACAATGTGATGTCGGGAATGGGCTTACAGATGCCATTTGGAGAGATGGTGGATAGGGAGATGGGCTTATGGATGCCATCTGGAAATGTTGATCGCATAAGAGATTCCTTAGCGAGAACTTGTGTATTTGAGAAAGACAGATGTTTTCCTGGCTTGTTACAGGTGTTTGATCTTCAATTTCTTTATGCAGACATGCCCCGGCTGGATACAGGTATCGAATCTACAATCGGTTGTTCACAGATGTGCCCTGGCTGGATACAGGAGTCGAATCTGGAAATAGTCGTCAATGGATATGCCCTGGCTGGATACAGGAATCGAATCTTCGAACTCTTCGGATGTGCCCTGGCTAGATACAGGAGTCGAATCTGGAAATGTTGTAGTTGACAGATGTGCCCTGGCTGGACACAGGAATCGAATCTTCGAACTCTTCAGACGTGCCCTGGCTAGATACGGGAATCGAGTCTGGAAATATGGTCAACAGATATGCCCTGGCTAGATACAGGAGTCGAATCTGGAAATGTGGTCAACAGATATGCCCTGGCTAGATACAGGAGTCGAATCTGGAAATGTTGTAGTTGACAGATGTGCCCTGGTTGGATACAGGAATCGAATCTTCGAACTCTTCAGACGTGCCCTGGCTAGATACAGGAATCGAGTCTGGAAATGTGGTCAACAGATATGCCCTGGCTAGATACAGGAGTCGAATCTGGAAATGTTGTAGTTGACAGATGTGCCCTGGCTGGATACAGGAATCGAATCTTCGAACTCTTCAGACGTGCCCTGGCTAGATACAGGAATCGAGTCTGGAAACTGATTACTCTCAGATGTGCCCTGGCTAGATACAGGTATCGAATCTGGAATTTGTGGCAGTTGAAGGTAGTTGTCTTTGGGATTGTCTTTTTCCCTGAAAAGGCAAGAACATAAGTTGTATGCAACGTCATGATGTATGATATGCCTGATGTCATGATGTTCAACATGAGATAGTGTTGTATGCACTTTATCATGTACGTAAGCAAGATGTATGGAATGTGAAATGTTTATGAGTGTATTTTTATCTTAGGAAAATGAATCCTTGACGATCGGCTGGGGAATTGCTCTGTGGAAGAGATACTTTGCTGAAGTTTTGACGAGAGGCCTGCTGAGGACTTTAATGGTGGATTCCGCTGGGGATAATGATGATAAACTCCGCTGGGGATTGAAAGATAAACTCCGCTGGGGATTGAAATAACCTTGTCGAGGGAGATCTTCCATGGCAATTAGCTGAGGATAACCCAGTTATAAGCCCTTGTGAGGAATAACTCTGAATAAAGCTCGGGAGAGACGTCCGTATTCTGCAGGGAACAAGCTTCCAGAATCTACTGGGGATAAGCTTTTAGACCTGCCGGGGAAAGTTGGCGACTTCACTGAGGGAAGTATTGCTGAATCTTGTCTTACCCTGCGGGGAGCTGAGATCATTTGGTCACATTCTTCAGTCGAATCTACCTTGGTACCTTGGCAGACAAAGCCACCAGACTGCATCAGGCAACTTCACATTGCCCCTGTTTCTGATGTCACCTGTAATTAATCTTTCGTTTCATATGCAAATATTTATGAATCAGCAATTTAATGTCAAATGCATATATCAAAAATGAACATTGGACGTTCGTCGCAAGACAAAACAGAAAAAAGAAAAACAATGGCAATTTGTATGGACAAGTGAATTCGTATTGATTTGAATTTTGCCTGTGAATAGGCGTTTTTTGGTACAAGAGGCCGACATCCTAGTAAGAGGATGCCGCCGAATAACACAGAATTTACAATTTTGAAAAGAAAACAAAACAGCTATGTGAACAATCCCACTGGGTTCCAACTCTGCTATCGCCTTTATGTCTCCAAGCGTCCCATCGCTTTGCTGCCTAGTTGAAGATGAAGCTGATTGGTCGATGTCGAAATCTGAGCCAGATAGTTGATGCCGAATTCCGGATGCGGAGTGATCCAATGAGACATAGTGTTACGCTTTATCCCTAACTTTTGCCTGGACCGCCCTTTCGGGTTTTCAGTCCACCGGGATACCCATTTTTGCCCAAGCCGCCTTTTCAGGTTTTCGACTTGCCGGGTGTACAGATTTTTATTTCATCCCTTATTTTTGCCCGAACCCTTTTGGTTCGCCGGGAAGCCCTAATTTTTGCCTAAGTATGTCAACCTAGCGGGTCTTTTATTTATGTGTAGTATCTTTTCACTATGTCTGCATTGGCGGGGTGAGGAAGGTCGTCACCATCCATGGTGGTTAGGATCATGGCTCCTCCTGAGAACATATGTTTAACCACAAATGGCCCTTCGTATGTAGGGGTCCATTTGCCCCGGAGATCACTTTGAGGAAGGATGATGCGTTTGATTACCAGGTCTCCAACTTGATAATCTTGTGGTCTGACTTTCTTGTTAAATGCCCTGATCATCCGTTTTTGATACGTCTGACCATGACAGATAGCGGTGAGTCTCTTCTCGTCAATCAGGTTTAATTGATCAAGTCGAGTCTGGATCCAGTCATCTTCACTCAAGTCTGCATCCTTCATTATCCGGAGAGAGGGTATCTGGACTTCAATTGGCAAGACTGCCTCCATGCCATAGACCAAGGAGAAAGGAGTTGCCCCGGTTGACGTCCTTGCTGAGGTACGGTACCCATGAAGAGCGAACGGTAACATCTCGTGCCAATCTTTATAGGTCACTGTCATCTTCTACACAATTTTCTTGATATTTTTATTCGCTGCTTCTACAGCCCCATTCATCTTCGGCCGGTAAGGAGAAGAGTTGTGGTGCTGTATCTTGAATTGTTCGCAGAGCTCAGTGATCATCTTGTTGTTGATATTGGTACCATTGTCCGTAATGATTCTCTCCGGGACGCCGTACCGACAGATCAGATTATGCCGGATGAAACGTGCCACAACACTCTTGGTTACCGTGGCGTAGGAAGTTGCCTCAACCCACTTTGTGAAATAATCAATCGCCACCAAGATGAAGCGATGCCCATTGGATGCCGTCGGTCGGATCTCACCGATCATATCAATTCCCCACATTGCAAAAGGCCAAGGTGCCGTCAGGACGTTCAGAGGAACTGGAGGAATATGCACCTTGTCAGCATAGATCTGGCATTTGTGACAAGTTCGAGAGTGTTGGTAACAATCAGCTTCCATTGTGGACCAGAAATATCCTGCCCGAAGGATTTTCTTAGCCATGGTGTGTCCACTGGAATGTGTTCCGAATGTACCTTCATGCAGTTCCAACATGATCTTCTCTGCTTCAGCCTTATCCACACAACGTAGTAGAGTTGAATCATGATTCCGTTTGTAGAGAATGCCGTTGTTGAGGAAGAATTTCGCTGCAAACCTTCTCATGAACTTCTTGTCATTGACAGATGCACCTTCAGGGTATTCCTGAGCTTCCAAGTACCTCTTCACCTCATGATACCAGGGTTTTTCAGTCACCTTTTCGGCCTCAAGCTCGTAGCAGTATGCCGGTTCGTCCAACTTCCAGATAATGATCCGGGGAGCCTCATTGTCCAATTTAACTTTGAACATTGAAGACATTGTAGCTAGTGCGTCCGCTAGCTGATTCTCCTCTCTTGGGAAGTGCTCAAAAGTTATTTCTTCAAAGTGGGGAAGCAAGGTCGACACATACTCCTTGTAAGGAATAAGATTTGGGTGCTTCGTATCCCACTCGCCTTTGATCTGATTGATCACGAGAGCGGAATCTCCGAAGACACTCAGAAATTTGATCCTTAAGTCGATTGCAGCTTGTAGACCCATGATACATGCTTCATATTCTGCCATGTTGTTGGTGCAGTTGAAACACAATCGGGCGGTGAGTGGAGTATGAGTTCCTTTGGAAGATATGATTACAGCGCCGACGCTGTTACCCAGAGCATTGGAGGCTCCGTCAAAATGCATAGACCATCGGGATCCTTCTTCAGGTCCTTCATCCGGTCCAGGTACTTCACAGTCAGTTACCACCATGATGTCTTCGTCCGGAAAATCAAAGTTCAATGATTGGTAATCGTCCACAGGTTGGTGTGCCAAATGATCTGCCAGTACACTTCCTTTGATTGCTTTCTGAGTTGTATACTGGATGTCATATTCTGTCAAGATCATTTGCCATCTCGCTATCCTTCCAGACAGAGCAGGCTTTTCAAATATGTACTTGATGGGATCCATCTTTGAAATTAATAGAGTAGTGTGAGTCAGCATATACTGTCTCAGTCGGCGAGCAGCCCATACTAGAGCGCAGCAAGTTTTCTCAAGCAGTGAGTAACGAGACTCACAGTCGGTAAACTTTTTTCTCAAGTAATAAATAGCGTGCTCTTTTCGGCCAGACTCGTCATGCTGCCCCAGCACACACCCCATTGAATTATCAAGTACTGTCAAGTATAATATTAGAGGTCTTCCTTCCACTGGTGGCATAAGAATGGGTGGCTCTTGGAGATATTCCTTTATCCTTTCAAAGGCAGCCTGGCATTCATCGTTCCAGCGTACTACTTGATCTTTCTTCAGTAATTTGAAGATTGGTTCACAAGTAGCAGTCAGATGTGAGATGAATCGGGCAATGTAATTCAGTCATCCCAGGAAGCCTCTGACTTCTTTCTCTGTCTTAGGAACTGGCATCTCTTGAATGGCTTTAACCTTGGCAGGGTCCACTTGAATACCCTTATCACTTACAATGAAGCCTAGCAATTTTCCGGACCTTACCCCAAAGGTGCATTTGTTGGGATTCAATCTCAGCTTGTATAACTTGAGTCGGTCAAACAGCTTCCTCAGATGGTCAAGATGCTCCTCCTCAGTTTGAGACCTTGCTATCATGTCATCAACATATACCTCAATCTCATGATGGATCATATCATGAAATAAAGCAACCATGGCGCGTTGGTAGGTTGCCCCAGCATTTTTCAACCCGAATGGCATGACCTTGTAACAGAAGGTGCCCCACTGAGTCACAAAGGTGGTCTTTTCCATATCTTCCGGAGCCATCTTGATCTGATTATACCCTGAAAAACCATCCATGAAGGAGAAAACCTTGTGTTGAGCGGTATTGTCAACAAGGACGTCGATGTGAGGTAAGGGGAAGTCATCCTTGGGGCTTGCCCTGTTCAAGTCCCTGTAGTCGACACACATTCTGACTTTACTATCCTTCTTTGGCACTGGCACCACATTAGCAACCCACTGAGGGTAAGAGGTCACTGCAAGAAACCCGGCATCGAATTGCTTCATAACCTCAGCCTTGATCTTTTCGGACATCTCTGGGCGCATACGGCGGACCTTTTACTTTACCGGAGGGCAGTCTTCCTTGGTTGGCAGGTGATGAACTACAATGTCGGCATCCAAACCAGGCATGTCCTCGTAGGACCAAGCAAATATCTCCATGTAATCCTGTAGCATTTGGATCAATCGTTGCTTCACGCTGAGCTCTAGATTGGCACCAATCTTGACCTCTTTCCTATCTGTCTCAGTACCCAAGTTAATTGTTTCCACCGGCTCTTCATGTGGTTGAATAGCCCTCTCTTCCTGGAGTAGCAATCTTGCGAGTTCACCAGGCACTTCACAATCATCTTCACCTTCGTCTTCGGCCAAGTTGATCGGATTCTCGAAGTCATAACTGGCGGTAGCAGAGCTGTTACCAATGAGATCCAGAGTGGATTGAAACCTGTATAAGTGAGTGTGTGTAAATATAGCTGTTTTGCAATATATATAACATAGAAAGAAAAAGAGCACAAGATTTGAAATGCAACAAACGTCCAATGTTTTGATTGATGATATATGGAAATGTCATACAAAACCCTCACAAATGGAGCCACGATGCCCCGGGTAGGACACCGAGCCAATAAAAGTTTTAACACATTGTTTGTTACAAATTGGAAATCAAAAGAAATTTATTACTGCGTGACAAATGTGATAGGTGTAAAATCCTTTGCCGTCCAGTTGCTTGGTCCGTTGCTGGTAGTCGGGTAGATCCAACTGTCAAACTCTGCTTCCTCCACATCCTCCTCAATAGCATTCACCCTTGGGTTGGAGATAAGCACCGGAGCCTTTCTGATCTTTTCCTTGCGCACAGCCCTCTGAGCCTCTGCAGTAAAGCCCAGCCCAAACTTGTCATTCTTTTGAGTGAAGTCAGGAAGCTGACCCCAGTTTTCACAATTGCCTTTCTCGATTACAGCCCGGGCATCCCTTAAGGACGCCATCTTCAACGGAAAATCTTCTTCAACCACTGCTTCAGCTGATGCCAACACTGGAGGTACTTCCTCAAAATGCTGAAAGGGGGTTTCAATAAACTCCCCGTCCATCTCGATATACCGGAATGAATTCAAGTGACTCACCATGTATTCCTCCTCACCCTGCACAGTAACAATCTTCCCTTTGACAGGGTATTTGAGTTTTTGGTGTAAAGTGGAGGTTACTGCCCCAGCTTTGTGAATCCAGGGTCGACCCAATAAGCAGGAGTAAGATGGACGAATATCCATTACATAGAATGTTGAGTCGAAAACTTGGGAACCCACACGAATAGGGATATCCACCTCACCGTGCACCATCCTCTTAGAACCGTCGAAGGCTCTAACAATGATGTTACTAGGTTTCAGCTCCAAACCCTCACAATCCAGACGATCCAATGCCTTCTTGGGCAAAACATTCAGGGAAGAGCCGGTATCCACTAACACGTGCGCGAGAGTAGTGCCCCTGCATTCTATGGAAACATGCAGGGCATCATTGTGATTTTTTCCTTTGGCGGTAAGGTCAGCATCCGAGAACCCTAAGCCATTGTCAGCCGTCAAATTAGCCACACAGTCGGTGAATTGATCCGCGGAGGTCTCTTGCGGCACATGGGCCGTTTTCAGAAATGAAATCAGGGCTTTTGCATGGGCCTCTGAGCATAGTAGTAGTGATAGCATAGAGATTTTGGAGGGAGTATGCCCCAACTGTTCAACAACATTAAAGTCACTCTTTTTGATAATTTTAAGAATTTCCTCCATTTCTTGTTGGGAGGCTTCCATAGCAGTCTTTTTTGGTGCCTCCGTCCTGGCTGGCAAATCGGTAGCAACTTCTTTGCCCCGAGTATCAGAGGACTCGGCGGTAGTAGTAGACACAGGAACTTGAATTGGAACATGCACACTTGCGGGTGTGATGGTGAGAGGTTTTCGGATAACTGGCGGTGCAATGTCAGGCGAGAAGAGCCTACCACTGCGGGTAATCTTGGCGGGACCAGTGATGTTACTGATACTGGTATTGGTGTTGAACTCCTGCTTTACCCCAAGCACATACACGTCGGCTCCATAATGCCACGGAATAGCTTTATCAGACTCATACGGGAGAGGCCCCGGGACAGTAATAGTGATGGGTGCAACAGACATAATTTGGACTGGTTTCTTAACGGGAGCTTTGGCAGGATTGTAAATTGTGACAACAGATATTTCTTCAGCGGAAACAGACGGAACAGCAGTTTTCTTGAATAGAATTTCCTTGCTATCCATCAGGCTTTGGATGCCTGACTTCAGCAGTGGACAACCGGTAGGGATAACAGCACACAGGAGGCAACCCTTACTACAACCCGGAAATAAACCGGCTAGTAGTAAGTTCCTCTTAACAGTCAAAAGAGGGGTAACAACTTCATTCACCGAAACAGCATACAACTCTTCCTCAATGGCATTTACTCTATGCTGGGGCATAGGAGCAGTTACAACATTCGGCCTCTCAGGCGCTTCAAACTGAATTTCCTTCGCGTCGATAAGATCTTGCACTTTGTTTCTCAAGGCCCAGCAATCATCAGTAGTGTGCCCGGGACTATCAGAATGATAAGCACACCGGGCATTTGGGTTATACTTAGGAGACGCAGTGTTGACGACCTTAGGAGCTTCTTTGGTGGTCACCAAATTGGTTGATAGCAGTTGGGGTAAAATTTGAGATAAGGTCATACTCAGCCGAGTATACTGCCTCTTGGGCCTTTCGCCTCTTTGTTGATTGTACTGCTGAGGAGCAGCAACAGGTTTTGAAATGACCAGAGCATTGACGGCTTGGCGGCTTTCGGGCTTGACTTGTCGTCTAGGACCATAGACGGCACTTGCTTCTTTCTTAAAAGGCCTCTTCTCAGTACTTGTAGCAACACCCTTCTGAATCTTTCCTGACTTGATGCCAGCTTCTATTCTCTCGCCCGTTAAGATCAAATCGGTAAACCCCGCGGAAGAGTTACCAATCAGATGATTGAAAAATGGCCCAGATAGGGTCCCTAGAAACATATCAACAAGCTCACGATCGGTTAAAGGAGGCTGCACCCTGCCAGCCAAATCCCTCCATTTTTGTGCATACTCTTTGAATCCTTCGCTTGTTCCTAATGACATACCCTGAAGTTGGGTACGAGTAGGGGCAAGGTCAGAATTGTATTGGTATTGTTTGTAGAAAGCGGTGGCCAAATCTTCCCAATTCCGGACACTGGTTCCTTCTAGCTGATAAAACCACTCCAACTGAGCTCCAGAAAGGCTGTCTTGAAAGAAATGAATCCAGAGGTTTTTATCTGCCGTATAGGGCTGGATCTTTCTTACGTAGGACCTGAGATGCATTTTGGGGCAGGACAGCCTATCATACCTTACAAACACTGGCACTTTGAATTTTGGGGGAATCACAATCTCGGCAACCAAACCCAAGTCTTCAAAATCCAAACCCGGTACTCTTTGTAGTTCCATGGCGGCTAATCTGTCTTCTAACCCTTTGTATTTATCATCAGCTGGAGGGTATTGCTGGTCAGAATAATCTTCATCCTCTTCAACCTCTTCTTCCTCCGCATCAGACTCGGAAGGCACCGCAACTCCATCTCTCTTACTAGTCCCTTCATCAGAAGTAGGAGGAAATTCAAGCACTCTCCGAGCTTCTCCGTCAAATCTTCTCCCCAGAGTAGCCACCCCGAGTCTCTTTTTCTTCTTTTTCACTGGGTCTTTGTTCCCCAATTGAGTCTTGATATCCTCCTGACCCTTAGCCAAGGTCATCAGGAGTTGCTGGAATTGTGCATTCTGAGCCTGTAGGTCTTTGATTGTTTGCTCGAGATCCATCCTACTAAAATAAACAGCAGACAGATAAGGAAACCTGGAATGAGACCTGCTTATGCACATGATGAATGGTATGCTTATGTATGCAATGCATTCAAGGATTTAGGACATTCAAAATTTTTTTAGACAAAGAAGAACGCACGTCATATTAAGAAGAAATTTGTCAGTACATAAATGCCCCATGGGCCAAATATTACAAAATAAACTTCTTAAGGCAAAAAGACATTGCGCATCCTTTTGGGTGCGATGTAGGTATTGAGGGCCTCTTGCTCGTGGAGTCGGCGGGTAAGCTCTAGAACCTTCTTTTCACTGGCGTAGTAGCTAGCTTCAAAAGTGTTTCGTTCCTCCTTGAGCTGAATCCAACTTTTCTGCATTTCCTCCCACGATGTAGGCATGTCTGGATGTAGGATGGTGTAGGGAACCTCTCCTTCATTGACGGGCTCTTTAATCACTGGGAGTACATGAGGATAAGGCATCATTAGACTTTGGGCTCGGGCTCGTACCCACTTGAGATAGGGCTCAAGAGGGATGGAGTTCTTGTGTCCCAGAGTCTTGCTGTCAACCTTGTTGAGTTTTCCCCAAGCTCTGATGAATCTTTGGCGAAGTCCTTGCGCATCGTTGTCGAAGTCAAAAACTAGGTCAGGAATCAACATGTCATGAGGGCCATCCCTCCGTGCATATACAAATTGCCTCAAAGCTAGGCAAGGGTTGTAGGTGATACCTCCTCTAATTCCAAGTAAAGGAACATTAGGAAATTCTCCGCAACGATCAACAATGATGACATTTTCTCTGGACCGAGAACACCAATGCACATCAGAATGAGTAAGAGTCATCAACCGTTGGGACCACCTTGTACCTTGGTCATTCTTCAAGACAGATTGTGGAAGGTGCGAAATAAACCACCTTGCAAGGATAGGAGTACAGCACATGAGAACACCCCTCTTTCTCATTGTTCGTGTGTAAAATGAGTGAAGAATGTCCCCAAGCAATGTCGGTATTGGATTTCTGGACAAGAAGATTTTGACAGCGTTGACATCTACCAATTGGTCAGGATTTGGGAACAAGACCAACCCATAGATAAGGAGTGCCACAATCTCTTCAAAGGCTTGTAGGTCCAATGAGTTCCAACATTCTTGTGCCTTTTCAAACAAATATTTTGCTAAGAATCCTTTGACGCCGCTTCTGGTTTCCAAATGCCCCTTGATGTCAGATGGTTGTAGATGTAATGCTCGAGCAAAATCTTCCGGCTTTGGTTCCTTCTCCGTACCGTTGAATGGTAGTTGATTAAGGATAGGGATTCTTAGAAGTTGAGAAAACTCCTCCAAAGTGGGGACCAACTGATAATCAGGGAAAGTGAAACAGTGGTGAAGGGGGTCAAAGAACTAGAATAGCACTTTCATCATGTCTTCTTCAATGTTGGTGTTGACTAGGCTGAGCAGTCTACCATGTGTTGTACCCCAAAATTTTCCCTCCCATATTCTTCAAGAAATTGCCAAGTCATGCTTCAAAATTCCCCAAGGGTTGCACAGTTCAAGGGCCTCCTAACAGTCAAGATTAGGGTTTTGGTTCTGATCAAGAAAATGAAGTTTCCAAGGTTCCAATCAAGTACCACATGCCTATAAATGTGGTCAAGTATCCTCATACAAAGTTTCAATACTTTCAGCACAAAATTGCACAGTCAAAAACCCTAATTGCACTACAGTCAACTGTAGGGGCAAAATGGTCATTTGACAGTCAAAAGTTCAAATTTTTGGTCAACATCTCATTTTGAAGCCACAAACATCATTTGATCAATGCTTGATCATGATTCTCAAAGCTTGGCTCAAAAATCATCAAGATGCAAAAGTTTCCTTATTTGGACAGCTGAAAAGTCAACTGTAAATTGACCAGGGCATAACTTTCACATGGATTATCAGAAAAATTCCATCCAAAGCTCATTTTGAAGAGAAAGACATTTCCTACAACTCCTCTTCACACTTCAAGTCCAAGAAATGCTCTCACAAAAAGTTATCAATTTCAACATTATAGGTCATTTTTAAAAGTCAACAAAAAGGGACTTTAAGTCAAAGGCCATAACTTGAGATTGGTAAATCCAAATGACATGGGACCAAAGACATTGGTTAGAGGACTCAAATACCTTTCCAAAATGTCCAAGAACATGAGCAAAGCTTAAAATTTGAACAAGTTATGCCTTGTGGAAGTTGGGAAATTTTTGGATATTTTGAAAAGTCAACATTGATTCAAATGACCTAAAATTGCTAATGGGCTTCTTTTTCTTCCACAATTCATTATCCAAGGCATGTGCACGACCATTTGGCCCAAAGGGAAGTTTTTCTTCATTTTTTATTTATTTATTTGGATTTTTATTATTAATAATTCATTTAAATTAATTAAATACATGGAAAATACTAAACCTTATTTATCAAATCTTTTTGTACATGTAATAGGTTCAAAAATTCGTGCATGATCAATTAGGGAAGAATTGGAATTGATTGGATATGATTGAGAGCAAATGTGCATGAAAAGATTTGAAAATATTTTTCCATAAAAATCAAATATCCATACATCAATTCTTTGATTCCTTGGACAAGAAACTTAACCTAATTCATTCCATACATAAGCTGGATCAAGACCTAATGCTCACTAACCAAAAAGTTGCGCAAGAACATAGAAAACAAAACTTGACTTTTTGCTTAAAAATCTCAAAACTGAAAACAGGGTTAGAAGACGATTCAAGGCAAGATTTTTATCCCATCACCTTCCTGAAGCTTCAAGGAAGGATTTCCAATCAAAATCATTCATTCTAACGCCCTAAATTGGTAACACGAGTGCAACCTGTACAGAGAAAATTTCATATTCTTGCATCTCAATTCATGCGCATTTAGCAATTTTTAATATATGATTTGTGTTCATTATTCAATTCTGAAGCTAACTGTGTGATTTGATTTTGTTTTCGTGCCCCATATGAGGATTCACCATTAGAGACATCTAGGGTTTCCAGGTTTTCAATTTAGGCGTTTCTCATCCCTGTAAAATTAAGACACATGAATACCATGAATAAAACCAGCAGGTTGGGACGAATTGGAAGAGACCATCGCGCCTAATTTCTGAGGCCACATGGCCTAATCGCTATTATCAGAACAAGCTTATTTTGAGGGGGTTCAAAACCCCCGTTAACCGTTTTCTATTTTTTCAGGAAAACAAAACAATGAAGAAGACGATGCAGTGGCAAGCGCTGATTGGTTCGTTCAAAAAATTCGCGCCAGAATTCCATTAATCCATATTCTTGCTTATGTTATTTGTGCGTTATTTAATATACAAAGTGCGTTGGATGTCTCAGTGGCAAGCGTGTTGGTTGGTAATGTTCAGGACCTGGGTTCGAATCCCAGGTCCTCACCCCCTTTCATATTTTTCTTCATTTAATATTCATATGCAGTTTCAACGTAGTGGACCACCGTACGCCTTCAAAATCGAGCCGTTCACTTGGCCAATGAGATCAATCAAAGGGCCACGATCTGGGGAGCATGGTGAACTCTAGTCAATGCTCCTACACGCTGCTTGAAAAAGTCAACAAGGCCTCTAGTAATGGGCCAGAATCACTGGGCTGTACCTCACAACTGGGGACAACACCCCCCTGAGGTTTGCAATATTTTTCTTTGTTTTCATTCTTTTTTTATTTTAATTATTATTCTTTTCTCTTGTAATTTAATTATTTTTTGTTCATAAAAAACACAAAACACCAAAAAAATCAGAAAAGAGAAAAATTAATAAATATTTTTATTTTAGTATTTTTTTTTAAATAAATAACTTTAATTGATTAGTATTAATTTAGGAGAAAACCTTAATATTTTCTTAATTAATTTAAAAGTGGTAGAACTAGGGTTTAATCAATTTTTTCCTTTTTCTTTTATTTCATAATAACTAAATATTTCCTATTATTACTTTTATAATTAAATTGCATATAAATAATTAGGTTAAATATTAGGTTAAAATTTAATCTTTTCTTAATAAACTAAAAACAACTAGAATTAGGGTTAGCATTTTATTTTAATTAATTCTTTTTTTCATTAAAATCTTAAAATACCAAAAACAAATTTCTTTTTATTTTTATTAATTTAATAATGATTTAATTTAGTTTCATAAAAAAGGGGTCCAACGCCCCCGTTCCAACGTTAATTCAAATCGCGCATTTATTTTCTTTACGTATAATTTTTATGTATCTCTCCCAAGGCCATGTAATACTTATCTGTCGCACTTTTAATTCTTTATTTTTCTGTCAAATCGGGTTCTGGAAATTTTGGCGATGTGAACCCGCGCCTTTTGTAATAGCTTTAGAACTTTTACTTTTCGCAATTTTTAACTGCTAAATCAAGGCATGCAAGAATGAATGGATAAAAATAAAAATAAGCGCATAGATCACCCTTAACATGACAAGATAAAATAACTGAACATGACACACAAATCACACACCACCCCTAGGGTACGCCTCACTGTTGCCTTGCCTCGAAAGGGGATCGTCGAGTAGAGGATGTCTTAGTGAGTCCTCATGATCCGGGAACCTGGCATGAGGGTAGCTTCTAAGGTATCTTCCTATTGCTCTGGTGATCACCATGTCCCGAACCCTCGAATTGACCCGGACACCTCCAACGGTGGTGCTACCTACCTCTCAATGGTGGGATGGCACTACTTTAAAGGACATTTACACAGACGAATTCCTTAGGGTAGGTAAACAACTCTAGATACTTGCTCTAATTTCAAAACAAATTCAAAAAATACTTTTCACACCGACACCTTTTCAAAAAGCTTTCGAAAGCAATTTTTCAAACACTCTTGAGGACTGATACAAGAGTCGAACTGGAATTTTCAAAGAAACTTTTTAAAACCCACAGTTAAAAAGCAAACAAACCATTTTGAAAACACAATGAGCAAGTATCTAAGAGCCCATGGATAACCATGGATAGAAAGGGTGCTAACACCTTCCCTTTCTATAACCTACCTCCCGAACCGAGAGCAATCTCTTTAAGGAATTTTTCTGTGCTTTTTTCCTTTCCTTGTTGGAGAAAATAAAAGACGGTGGCGACTCTTGCTTCCGCGACATTTCGCGAACCAGCTTTAAACAGTCAGTTCCAGATCCACCGATCACAGAACTGGCGACTCTGCTGGGGATATCTTTATAAAGTGAGGTGTACCTTAGGACTAAGATCACTGTGTTTTCATTTTCTTTCTTTGCTTGCTTTAAATTGTGGGACTGTCTTGGGAGTTCTATAGATCCTAACCCGGATCTGGGGATACCTTCTTAGAAAGTAGCAACAAGGTTGTGAGGGAACTGTGCGGGGTATACCGACATGGTTGAAACAGTCTGCTACGTTGATGTGGCACTTTGGTGTGTACCGGTAACCCTTGAGTTCAGTCAAGGAGAGTACGGGGCCTCCGCGTGGTGTCATGAAGCATCAACAGACCTTAGGAACCTTAATTGAACAATCTTGGCCTCTTTAGGGTAGTGAGATAACTGACTTTGGTGCAGTCCGAGGTTGGTTGATACTCGATACTACACTCAATTGAGGGTTGCTTCCCTGGAATATTTCGGTCGCCAGTTCAGTGGCTAAATCGAAACGATGAACAATGAAAGCAATCCAATGATATTGGGACCCTTAGAACCCGGTTACTTTGATAGGACAGGTTGAACCCACCAACTTTAAGAGGGTAATGCCCAGACCCCATGCTGGCCTTAAACCCTAAGGGCTTGTCTTGTGTACCTTGTGTGCCTTACATGTTTGTCTTTGTAAATATCAGTGGTGTGTTTAATCATAGCATCATGACATCATCCAGCATCATATGCATTGACTAACCATTTCAGGGGTTCGAATCTTCATCTTTGTTCTTTGTTTTGTAGGACATGGAAACTGTTCGTAGAAAGACAATTCAAATCAGCCTTGTAAGGGTCCCTCCTCAGCTTAAGGAGCTTATATCCAGGATTCCCGAGAACTCTTCATTCAGTGAAAGACATGGAAGTCTCATCAGCTTGGTCAATACCAACATTGAGGAAGATATGATAAAGGTCCTGTTCCAATTCTTTGACCCTCTGCATCACTGTTTCACCTTCTTGGACTATCAGCTGGTACCTACATTGGAGGAGTTCTCTCGGCTCCTGAAGATCCCTATCCTTGATCAGCTACCCTACAACGGTACGGAAAAGGAACCTAAGCTTGAAGAGATTGCTAAAGCCTTGCACCTACAGTCATCTGACCTCAAGGGACATTGGGAAGTTAGAAGTGGTATCAAAGGGTTCTTAGCCAGGTTTCTGTTTGAAAAGGCCCATGAATGTTAGAACTCCCTTGACTTGCAAGCTTTTGAAGAAGTTGTGGCCCTCCTTGTCTATGGTTTGGTGTTGTTCCCTAACCCAGATCAGCTTATAGATATCAGTGCTGTCCAGATCTTCATGTCTAGGAATCCTATACCTACGTTGCTGGGGGACATCCTTCACTCATGTTACACTCGAACCATGAGAAAAAGAGGTGTCCTTATGTGTTGCACTCCTCTCTTGGGAAGGTGGTTTATTTCTCACCTTCCACAATCAGTTTTGAAGAACGAGCGGGGTTTAAGGTGGTCACAACGGTTGATGACTCTCACACATGCAGATATACATTGGTGCCCTAGGTCCAGAGAAGATGTCACTATCATAGATCGTTGCGGGGAGTACCCTAATGTTCCTTTACTTGGAATCAGAGGAGGTATTACTTACAACCCATGCCTGGCTTGGAGACAGTTTGGTTATGCTCAGAGGGATGGTCCTCATGACATGTTAATTCCTGACATAGTTTTTGACTTCGACAACGATACTCAAGGACTTCGCCAGAGATTTATCAGAGCCTGGAGGATGCTAAGTAGGATAGACAGCAAGACACTGGGGCACAGGAACTCCATCCCGTTGGAACCTTATCTCAAGTGGGTACGCGCCCGCTCCCAGAAGTTGGTAATGCCTTATCCTCATATGCTCCCTGTGATCAAAGAGCCAGTCTTGGAAGGAGAAGTGTCCTACACTATTCAGCACCCTGATATGCCCACATCCTGGGAAGAGATGCAGAAGAGCTGGATCCAGCTTAAAGAAGAACAGAATTCTCTTGAGACCAGTCTACATGCTAGTGAAAAGAAGGTCTTGGAGCTCACCCGCCTGTTGCATGAGGAGAGGAATCTCAACACTTACATAGCTCCAAAGAGGATGCGCAGTGTATTTTGGGATTGATTTGCTTTTGTATTATTTTGCCCATGAGGCTTTGATGTACTGAACAATTATTTCCTTAATGATAACGTGTGTTCCTTTTTGTCTACAACAAATTTGAACTTTCGAACCCTTGAATGCATTGCATAAACACATATCATTCATCATGTGCATAGCAGGTTCTCCTCTTTTCAGGTTGCTTACAGTTCTTCGCTGTTTATTTCAGCATCATGAATCCTGACTCGTCATCAACTGAGACATCCATCAAAGCTCTTCAGGCGCAGAATGCGCAATTTCAGGAATTAATCAAAGGTTTGGCTCAAGGCCAAGAAGAGCTGAAGGCTCTGCTCCTGAAGAAGGAGAAGAAGAAGAAGAGAAGGACTGTTCTGTTCAGCTCGGGCCGAAGGTTTGGCAATACTCTGCAGAATGAAGAGGCTGGTTCTTCTGTTGGCAAGAGTACTCCTCAAGCGGAAAAAGTTCCTAGTCCGGTAATCTCCGACAACGAGACTGATTTTGATGAAGAACAATATCCTCCGGCAGAAGACCGTTACAAGCAGTTGGAAGACAGGCTGAATGCTATGGAGATACAACAGGTACCTGGGCTGGATTTTGGAGATCTGGGTTTGTCAACTGGTGTGATTATTCCTCGGAAATTCAAAGCACCATCTTTCACTAAGTACGACGGGGCGTCTTGTCCCAAGCTACATCTCAGGTCCTATGTTCGGAAGATTCAACCGTACTCGGTGGATAAGAATTTGTGGATCCACTTCTTCCAGGAGAGTCTTTCAGGGACTCATCTCGAATGGTTCTATCAGCTGGATGGGACCAAGGTTCGTAACTGGGAGGAGTTGGCTACTGCTTTCTATAAGCAGTATCAATACAATGCCGACCTTGCCCCTACACGTACCCAACTCCAGGGTATGTCGTTAGGTTCAAGTGAAGGTTTTAAAGAGTACGCTCAGAAGTGGAGGGATCTGGCTGGCAGAGTGCAGCCTCCGTTGACTGACAGGGAGCTAGTAGACATGTTCTTGGGGACCCTATCTGGGCCATTTTTCAACCATCTTATCGGGAATTCGTCTGCAGGGTTCATTGATCTGATTCTGACTGGAGAGAGAATTGAGGCTGGGTTGAAGTCTGGTAAGATTCCAAAGGGTGCATCTACAGGTCCAGAGAAGAAACCCTTTAAAAAAGAGGCCAGTGTGGTGTATGGGCCCAGAAGGCAAGACAAACCAGAGCGCCGCCAATCTATCAACGCATTGGTGATTGCGAAGCCTGCAGCCGCTCCTCGGCAAGCTAACCAACCAAGGGCTGAGAGACCCAGAAGGGAATTCACCCGTTTGAGTATGACCTTGTCGCAGATCTTACCACAGTTGCTCTCAACCAACTTAGTAACCGTCAGAGAGGCTCCGAAGTTTGCAAATACTACATCTCCTAAGTACAACCCAAATGCTCGCTGTGCTTACCATTCTGATAGCCCGGGGCATGCCACTGATGACTGTTGGGCATTAAGGAATAAGGTGCAAGACCTTATCGACACGAAAGAGATACAGTTTGAAGCGCCTGAGAGGCCGAATATGGTTACTGCTCCTATGCCTCAGCATGGGGTAAATGCTGTTGATGAAGATGTTTACGCTGTTTCTGTGGATGATCTGGCCACTCCCTTAATGACTATCAAGAAGAACCTACTGTTGGCCGGTTTATTTCCGGGTTGCAGTGAGGGTTGCCTGTTCTGTGCTGTTTCCCTATCTGGTTGTCCCTTGCTGAAGTTAGGCATTCAAAGCCTAATGGATAGCAAGGAGATTTTGTTTAAGAAGTCTGCTGTTCAGTTGGTTCCGGTAGAAGAAGTTTCTGTGGTTACCATCTTCAATAATCCAATCAAGGCTCTCCCGAAGAAGCCTGTCCCAATCATGACTGTTGCACTTGTTGTTATCACTGTTCTGGGGCCTCTCCCCTACGTATCCGATAAAGCTGTCCCCTGGCACTATAGGGCAGACGTATATGTGAATGGGATTAAACAAGAATTCAACACTGGCACCAGTGTTTGTGATATCACTGGCCCAGCCAAGGTTACCCGCAGTGGCAGGCTCTTCTCGCCTGACATTGCACCGCCTGCTACCCGAAGACCCCTCCTTATAACACCTACAAGTGTACATGTTCCTGTTTCAGATCAAGTGGTTTCCCCTGCTGCCGAGTCATCCAATGCTCGGGGCAAGGGAGTTGAAGACGAGCCTGCCCGGATGGAGGCACCGATACCGATAAATGCTGAGGCCTCCCAACAAGAAATGGAGGAGATTTTAAAAATAATAAAGAAGAGCGATTTCAACGTCGTCGAACAGCTGGGGCATACGCCCTCCAAAATCTCCATGCTCTCCTTATTGCTGTGTTTAGAGGCCCATGCTAAGGCCTTAATCTCATTTCTCAAGACGGCCCATGTGCCACAGGAAACATCTGCAGTCCAGTTCACTGATTGCGTAGCAAATCTAACAGCGGACAATGGCTTAGGTTTCTCAGATGCTGACCTGACTGCAAAAGGAAGAGACCACAATGATGCCCTGCATGTCTCTATCGAATGTAGGGGCACTACTCTGGCACATGTATTGGTGGATACTGGTTCGTCCTTGAATGTGCTACCCAAGAAGGCTTTAGACCGTTTAGATTGTGAAGGCCTGGAACTGAAACCCAGCAATATCATCGTCAGGGCCTTTGACGGTTCGAAAAGGATGGTTCATGGAGAGGTTGACATTCCTATTCGTGTGGGCTCTCAGGTGTTTGACTCTACATTTTATGTGATGGATATCCGTCCATCGTACTCTTGTCTACTGGGTCAACCTTGGATCCATAAAGCTGGGGTAGTGACCTCTACCTTGCACCAGAAGCTGAAGTACCCTGTCAGAGGGAAGATCGTCACTGTGCAGGGAGAGGAGGAGTATATGGTAAGCCATCTGAATTCCTTCAGGTACATTGAGATGGATGGGGAGTTTATTGAAACCCCCTTTCAGCATTTTGAGGAGGTGCTTCCAATTTCAGCAGCAGCAGAAACAGCGGTCGGAGAGGATGTTCCCTTGAAGATGGCTTCCCTGAAGGACGCCCGGGCTGTGGTTCAAAAAGGTGAATGTGCTAACTGGGGCAGGCTTCCCGACTTTACACAGAAAACTGACAAATTTGGGCTGGGTTTTACTGCAGAGGGTCAGAAAGCTATGCGGAAGGCAAAGACTAGAAGACCTCCTGTGCTCATCACAAATCCAGGAGTGAATGCTGTTGGGGAGGACAATGAAGTGGACGAAGCTGAGTTCAATAGCTGGATCTATCCGACGACTGAAGGCGGATTGACCAATTGGATTGCCAAAGACCATACTCCTGTTACTTTTGTTACGCAGTAATAAACTTCTTTGTTTTGTTATTTGTAATAAATAATAAATAAACTCTATGGCCCGGTGTCTTACCCGAGGCACCGTGGTTTCATTTGTGAGGGCATATAAATTGTCATTTCATATATCAGAAATGAAAATCTTGGACGTTTTCTCGCATTTCAAATCTTGTGCTCCTTTTCTGTCTTTCTTTCCTTTACATATATTTCAAAACAGCTGTATTTACACACACACTCACTCATACAGGTTTCAATCCACTCTGGATCTCACTGGTAACGACTCTGCTACTGCCAGTTATGACTTCGAAAATCCGATCAACTTAGCCGAAGACGAAGGTGAAGATGATTGTGAAGTGCCTGGCGAGCTTGCAAGACTGTTACTTCAGGAAGAGAGGGCAATTCAACCCCATGAAGAGCCAGTGGAAACAATAAACCTGGGTACTGAGGCAGACAGGAAAGAGGTAAAGATTGGTGCCAACCTAGAGCTCAGCGTGAAGCAACGGTTGACTCAAATGCTACATTATTATATGGAGATCTTTGCCTGGTCCTACGAAGACATGCCTGGGTTGGATACCGATATTGTGGTCCATCACTTGCCAACTAAGGAAGACTGCCCTCCAGTTAAGCAAAAGGTCCGCCGTATGCGTCCAGAGATGTCTGAAAAGATTAAAGCCGAGGTTATGAAACAGTTTGACGCCGGGTTCCTTGCAGTAACTTCTTACCCTCAGTGGGTTGCTAATGTGGTGCCGGTACCAAAGAAAGACGGTAAGGTCAGAATGTGTGTCGACTACAGGGATCTGAACAGGGCCAGCCCCAAGGATGACTTCCCCCTACCTCACATTGATGTCCTTGTTGATAATACAGCTCAGCATAAAGTGTTCTCTTTCATGGATGGCTTTTCAGGTTACAATCAGATCAAGATGGCACCTGAAGACATGGAGAAGACTACCTTTGTTACTCAGTGGGGCACCTTCTGCTACAAGGTCATGCCGTTTGGACTGAAGAACGCTGGGGCAACCTACCAGCGTGCCATGGTTGCTTTATTTCATGACATGATCCATCATGAGATAGAAGTGTATGTGGACGACATGATCGCAAGGTCTCAGACTGAGGAGGAGCACCTAGATCATCTGCAGAAATTGTTTGACCGGTTGAAACTATACAAGCTGAGGTTGAACCCGAACAAGTGCACCTTCGGGGTAAGATCGGGAAAGTTGCTAGGCTTCGTGGTAAGTGATAAGGGCATTCAAGTGGACCCTGCCAAGGTTAAAGCTATTCAAGAAATGCCAGTTCCTAGGACAGAGAAGGAAGTCAGAGGCTTTTTAGGACGCCTGAATTACATCGCTCGGTTCATTTCACACCTAACTGCTACCTGTGAGCCAATCTTCAAGCTGCTGAAGAAAGATCAGGTAGTACGTTGGAATGATGAATGTCAGGCCGCTTTTGACAGAATCAAAGAGTATCTCCAAGAACCACCCATCCTTATGCCACCAGTTGAAGGGAGACCTCTGATACTATACCTGACAGTACTTGACAACTCAATGGGGTGTGTGCTGGGGCAGCATGACGAGTCTGGCCGAAAAGAGCATGCCATTTATTACCTTAGCAAAAAGTTTACCGACTGTGAGACCCGATACTCACTGCTTGAGAAAACTTGCTGCGCTTTGGTATGGGCTGCTCGCCGGCTGAGACAGTATATGCTGACTCACACTACCTTGTTGATCTCTAAGATGGATCCTATAAAGTATATATTCGAAAAGCCTGCTCTGTCTGGAAGAATTGCAAGATGGCAAATGATCTTGACGGAATACGACATTCAGTACACAACCCAGAAAGCCATCAAGGGAAGCGTATTGGCAGACCACTTGGCACATCAGGCCGTAGACGACTATCAGTCAATGAACTTCGAGTTTCCGGATGAAAGCATCATGATAGTGACTGATTGTGAAGTACCTGAACCGGATGAAGGACCTGAGGAAAGATCCCGATGGTCTATGCACTTTGACGGAGCCTCCAATGCTTTGGGAAACGGTATCGGCGCCATAATCATATCACCTCAAGGCACTCATACTCCACTCACTGCCCGACTATGTTTCAATTGTACCAACAACATGGCGGAGTATGAGGCGGGCATCATGGATCTTCAAGCTGCGATCGACTTAAGGATCAAGTTTCTGAGTGTCTTCGGAGATTCCTCTCTTGTGATCAATCAGATCAAAGGAGAGTGGGATACGAAACATCCGAATCTTATTCCTTACAGAGAATATGTGTTGACCCTGATCCCCCACTTCACAGAGATAACCTTTGAACACTTTCCAAGAGAAGAGAATCAGTTGGCGGACGCGTTAGCTACAATGTCTTCTATGTTCAAGGTCAAATGGGATAATGAGGCTCCCCGGATCATCATCTGGAAACTGGACGAACCGGCATACTGTTGCGATCTCGAGACTGAATTGGTAACTGAGAAGCCTTGGTACCATGAGGTGAAGAGATATCTGGAAGCTCAGGAATACCCTGAAGGTGCCTCTATCAATGATAAGAAGTTCCTGAGAAGGTTCGCGGCAAAGTTCTTCCTTAGCAACGGCATCTTGTACAAGCGAAACCATGATTCGACCTTACTGCGTTGTGTGGATAAGACTGAAGCAGAAAGGATCATGGAAGAGTTACATGAAGGGACCTTTGGTACGCACTCCAGTGGACATACAATGGCAAAAAAGATCCTTCGGGCAGGGTATTACTGGTCCACAATGGAAGCTGACTGCTACCAACATTCTAGGACATGCCATAAGTGCCAGATTTATGCAGACAAGGTGCATGTTCCTCCAGTTCCGCTGAATGTTCTGACTGCGCCTTGGCCGTTTGCAATGTGGGGCATAGACATGATCGGTGAGATTAAACCTACGGCATCTAATGGGCATCGCTTCATCCTAGTGGCGATTGATTATTTTACGAAGTGGGTCGAAGCAGCATCCTATGCTACGGTAACCAAGACTGTTGTGGCACGGTTCATTCGGCACAACCTGATCTGTCGGTACGGTGTCCCAGAAAGAATCATTACAGACAACGGTACCAATCTGAATAACAAGATGATCGCTGAGCTCTGCGAGCAGTTCAAAATACAGCACCACAATTCTTCTCCTTACAGATCGAAGATGAATGGGGCTGTAGAAGCAGCAAATAAAAATATCAAGAAAATCGTGCAGAAGATGACAGTGACTTATAAAGATTGGCACGAGATGTTACCGTTCGCTCTACATGGGTACCGTACCTCAGCCAGGACGTCAACCGGGGAAACTCCTTTCTCTTTGGTTTATGGTATGGAGGCAGTCTTACCAATCGAAGTACAAATACCCTCTCTCCGGATAATGAAGGATGCAAATCTGAACGAAGATGATTGGATCCAGACACGACTTGATCAATTAAACCTTATTGATGAAAAGAGACTCGCTGCTATCTGTCATGGTCAGACATATCAGAAACGAATGATCAGGGCATTTAACAAAAAGGTCAGACCACAGGAATATCAAGTTGGGGATCTGGTAATCAAGTGAATCATCCTTCCTCAGAGTGATCCAAGGGGCAAATGGACCCCTACGTACGAAGGGCCATTTGTGGTTAAGCATGTGTTCTCAGGAGGAGCCATGATTCTAACCAACATGGATGGTGACGACCTTCCTCACCTCGCCAATGCAGACATAGTAAAAAGATACTACGCATGAAAAAAGACCCGCTAGGCTGACATGCCTAGGCAAAAATTAGGGCTTCCCGTCGAACCAAAAGGGTTCGGGCAAAATGAAGGGATGAAAATGAAAAAAAATTTGTACACCCGGCAAGTCGAAAACCTGAAAAGGCGGCTTGGGCAAAAATGGGTATCCCGGTGGACTGAAAACCCGAAAGGGCGGTCCAGGCAAAAGTTAGGGATAAAAGCGTAATACTATGTCGCATTGGATCACTTTGCATCCGGAATCCGGTATCTATATCAAGTTCAGACGGCATCGATCAGTCAACTTCACCTTCAACCAAGGTCATCAAGTGATGAGACGCTCGGAGATATAATGGCAATAGCAGAGTTGAAACCCAGTGGATCATTCATATTTCACACAGCTGTTTTATTTTCTTTTGTACAAAATTTGTATAAACTCTTTTGTTCGGCGGCGTTCTCTTACTAGGACGTCAGCCTCTTGTATACAGAACGCCTATTTACAGGCCATTCAAAAATCAATACAAATATACTTTTCAGTTAAAAGTGCCAATTGTTTTTCTTTTTCGGTTTTGTTTTGCGAAGAGCGTCCAAGGTTCAATTTGTGATATATGCATTGACAATAATTTGCTAACTCATAAATATTTGCATACGAAACGAAGGGTTAATTACAGGTAACATTAGAAACAGGGGCAATAAAGAGTTGTCTAAACAATCTAATTGTTCTATCCACTAAGGTACCAAGGTAGGTTCGGCCGAAGAACATAACCAGTACATCTTAATTCCCCAGAGAGTGAGCCAGCAAGCAGTATACTCTCCTCAAGCCAAGCTATATTATCAAACCTTAAGGAAGTTGGGTATCCTCTAGCAGATCTCAACATTCCCCAGCAGCATATATGCACTCTTAACAGGCATCCCCGGCAGTCTTGGTCTAAAGATTGTTCCCCGGCGGTATACCAAACATTCAGTGGAGTTACTTCCAGTACATCTCAAAACTTCCCCCCAGAGAGTCCAATCTAGTTCCCCAGGAAATTTGGAATTCACCTCCCCAAGCAGTAAGCTTATCCCCAGTAGATTCTGGAAGCTTATCCTCGCAGAGCACGAACGCGTCTCCCGGCTTTATTCAAAGAGTTATTTCCTTACTAGGATATAACTGGGTTATCCTCAGCCAAAAGCCACGGAAAGGTCGTCGTCAACACAGTTCTTTCTTATCCCCAGCGAAGTCTATCAGCACTTCCGACACAGCAAAGATGTCCCCAGAAAGTCATTATCAACAACTCAGCAAAGTATCTCTCTCCCCACAGAGTATTGCTTCCCAACAAGATCGTTAGAGTACTTTCCTCCCCGCAGAATATTCCATTCGCCAAGTATATTCCCCAACGGAGTCATCTTCTCCTACCGGTATTCTTGCAACAATCATCCCCAGCGGAAACAAATATCTATTCAACATTAGCCCAGGAGTTAACTTCCCGGCATCCGTCAAAGATTTACTTTCCTAAGACGAAAACATACACATCACATCTTCATACATTATAGCATGCATGTACGCATCATGAACATACAATCTCACTTATTCTGAGAGCATCCCGCATGTCATACAACATGACATCGCATACAACTAACGCTTGTCTTTTCAGGACAAAGGTCAGTACAAAAATGATTACTATCAACGGTCGCAACTAAAGATCCGATACCTGAATCTTGCCAGGGTGTATCTGTTGACGACTGATTCCAGATCCGATTCCTGTATCTTGCCAGGGTGTGTCTGAAGAGTTCGAGGATCCGATACCTGAATCTTGCCAGGGTGCATCCGTTGAAAACTAACGTTGCCAGATCTGATTCCTGTATCTTGCCAGGGTGTGTCTGAAGAGTTCGAGGATCCGATACCTGAATCTTGCCAGGGTGTATCTGTTGAAGACTTGCATTACCAGATCCGATTCCTGTATCTTGCCAGGGTGTGTCTGAAGAGTTCGAGGATCCGATGCCTGAATCTTGCCAGGGTGTATCCGTTGAAGACTAGCATTACCAGATCCGATTCCTGTATCTTGCCAGGGTGTGTCTGAAGAGTTCGAGGATCCGATACCTGAATCTTGCCAGGGTGTATCCGTTGAAGACTAACATTACCAGATCCGATTCCTGTATCTTGCCAGGGTGTGTCTGAAGAGTTCGAGGATCCGATACCTGAATCTTGCCAAAGTGTATCCGTTGAAGACTAGCATTACCAGATCCGATTCCTGTATCTTGCCAGGGTGTGTCTGAAGAGTTCGAGGATCCGATACCTGAATCTTGCCAGGGTGTATCCGTTGAAGACTAACATTACCAGATCCGATTCCTGTATCTTGCCAGGGTGTGTCTGAAGAGTTCGAGGATCCGATACCTGAATCTTGCCAGGGTGTATCCGTTGAAGACTAGCATTACCAGATCCGATTCCTGTATCTTGCCAGGGTGTGTCTGAAGAGTTCGAGGATCCGATGCCTGAATCTTGCCAGGGTGTATCCGTTGAAGACTAGCATTACCAAATCCGATTCCTGTAACCAGTCAGGACATATCTACACAAAACATCTGAAGACCAGCTCCTGCAACATGTCAGGTACTCATTTTTCTTTTGCAGGTACGCAAGTTCTCGCTAAGGAATCTCTTACGCGATCAACATCCAGATGGCATCTATGAGCCCATCATCCTATTCATCAATCTCTAAATGGCATCTATAAGCCCATTTCCACCATCACTGCTACTATGTGAGCGCAAATTTCTGGGCACTCTAGTGTTCAATCATCTTCCACCCTCGGATTACGAAAGGCACGTCAGCCAATCTGCATCCTCAAGTCTAAGAATATTGAACAGGGGCAACTGTTGTACCCCAAAATTTGCCCTCCCATATTCTTCAAGAAATTGCCAAGTCATGCTTCAAAATTCCCCAAGGGTTGCACAGTTCAAGGGCCTCCTAACAGTCAAGATTAGGGTGTTGGTTCTGATCAAGAAAATGAAGTTTCCAAGGTTCCAATCAAGTACCACATGCCTATAAATGTGATCAAGTATCCTCATACAAAGTTTCAAGACTTTCAGCACAAAATTGCACAGTCAAAAACCATAATTGCACTACAGTCAACTGTAGGGGCAATATGGTCATTTGACAGTCAAAAGTTCAAATTTTTGGTCAACATCTCATTTTGAAGCCACAAACATCATTTGATCAATGCTTGATCATGATTCTCAAAGCTTGGCTCAAAAATCATCAAGATGCAAAAGTTTCCTTATTTGGACAGTTGAAAAGTCAACTGTAAATTGACCAGGGCATAACTTTCACATGGATTATCAGAAAATTTCCATCCAAAGCTCATTTTGAAGAGAAAGACATTTCCTACCTCTTCACACTTCAAGTCCAAGAAATGCTCTCACAAAAAGTTATCAATTTCAACATTATAGGTCATTTTTAAAAGTCAACAAAAAGGGACTTTAAGTCAAAGGCCATAACTTGAGATTGGTAAATCAAAATGACATGGGACCAAAGACATTGGTTAGAGGACTCAAATACCTTTCCAAAATGTCCAAGAACATGAGCAAAGCTTAAACATTGAACAAGTTATGCCTTGTGGAAGTTGGGAAATTTTTGGATATTTTGAAAAGTCAACATTGATTCAAATGACCTAAAATTGCTAATGGGCTTCTTTTTATTCCACAATTCATTATCCAAGGCATGTGCACGACCATTTGGCCCAAAGGGAAGTTTTTCTTCATTTTTTATTTATTTATTTGGATTTTTATTATTAATAATTCATTTAAATTAATTAAATACATGGAAAATACTAAACCTAATTTATCAAATCTTTTTGTACATGTAATAGGTTCAAAAATTCGTGCATGATCAATTAGGGAAGAATTGGAATTGATTGGATATGATTGAGAGCAAATGTGCATGAAAAGATTTGAAAATATTTTGCCATAAAAATCAAATATCCATACATCAATTCTTTGATTCCTTGGACAAGAAACTTAACCTAATTCATTCCATACATAAGCTGGATCAAGACCTAATGCTCACTAACCAAAAAGCTGCGCAAGAACATAGAAAACAAAACTTGACTTTTTGCTTAAAAATCTCAAAACTGAAAACAGGGTTAGAAGACGATTCAAGGCAAGATTTTTATCCCATCACCTTCCTGAAGCTTCAAGGAAGGATTTCCAATCAAAATCATTCATTCTAACGCCCTAAATTGGTAACACGAGTGCAACCTGTACAGAGAAAATTTCATATTCTTGCATCTCAATTCATGCGCATTTAGCAATTTTTAATATATGATTTGTGTTCATTATTCAATTCTGAAGCTAACTGTGTGATTTGATTTTGTTTTCGTGCCCCAAATGAGGATTCACCATTAGAGACATCTAGGGTTTCCAGGTTTTCAATTTAGGCGTTTCTCATCCCTGTAAAATTAAGACACATGAATACCATGAATAAAACCAGCAGGTTGGGACGAATTGGAAGAGACCATCGCGCCTAATTTCTGAGGCCACATGGCCTAATCGCTATTATCAGAACAAGCTTATTTTGAGGGGGTTCAAAACCCCCGTTAACCGTTTTCTATTTTTTCAGGAAAACAAAACAATGAAGAAGACGATGCAGTGGCAAGCGCTGATTGGTTCGTTCAAAAAATTCGCGCCAGAATTCCATTAATCCATATTCTTGCTTATGTTATTTGTGCGTTATTTAATATACAAAGTGCGTTGGATGGCTCAGTGGCAAGCGTGTTGGTTGGTAATGTTCAGGACCTGGGTTCGAATCCCAGGTCCTCACCCCCTTTCATATTTTTCTTCATTTAATATTCATATGTAGTTTCAACGTAGTGGACCACCGTACGCCTTCAAAATCGAGTCGTTCGCTTGGCCAATGAGATCAATCAAAGGGCCACGATCTGGGGAGCATGGTGAACTCTAGTCAATGCTCCTACACGCTGCTTGAAAAAGTCAACAAGGCCTCCAGTAATGGGCCAGAATCACTGGGTTGTACCTCACAACTGGGGACAACACCCCCCTGAGGTTTGCAATATTTTTCTTTGTTTTCATTCTTTTTTTATTTTAATTATTATTCTTTTCTCTTGTAATTTAATTATTTTTTGTTCATAAAAAACACAAAACACCAAAAAAATCAGAAAAGAGAAAAATTAATAAATATTTTTATTTTAGTATTTTTTTTGTAAATAAATAACTTTAATTGATTAGTATTAATTTAGGAGAAAACCTTAATATTTTCTTAATTAATTTAAAAGTGGTAGAACTAGGGTTTAATCAATTTTTTCCTTTTTCTTTTATTTCATAATAACTAAATATTTCCTATTATTACTTTTATAATTAAATTGCATATAAATAATTAGGTTAAATATTAGGTTAAAATTTAATCTTTTCTTAATAAACTAAAAACAACTAGAATTAGGGTTAGCATTTTATTTTAATTAATTCTTTTTTTCATTAAAATCTTAAAATACCAAAAACAAATTTCTTTTTATTTTTATTAATTTAATAATGATTTAATTTAGTTTCATAAAAAAGGGGTCCAACGCCCTCGTTCCAACGTTAATTCAAATCGCGCATTTATTTTCTTTACGTATAATTTTTATGTATCTCTCCCAAGGCCATGTAATACTTATATGTCGCACTTTTAATTCTTTATTTTTCTGTCAAATCGGGTTCTGGAAATTTTGGCGATGTGAACCCGCGCCTTTTGTAATAGCTTTAGAACTTTTACTTTTCGCAATTTTTAACTGCTAAATCAAGGCATGCAAGAATGA
The DNA here is from genome assembly GCA_948472305.1 of Vicia faba. Classification (NCBI taxonomy): domain Eukaryota; kingdom Viridiplantae; phylum Streptophyta; class Magnoliopsida; order Fabales; family Fabaceae; genus Vicia; species Vicia faba. Next base: position 1,442,583,133 of record OX451737.1, on the reverse strand, counting down.
ATGGATAAAAATAAAAATAAGCGCATAGATCACCCTTAACATGACAAGATAAAATAACTGAACATGACACACAAATCACACACCACCCCTAGGGTACGCCTCACTGTTGCCTTGCCTCGAAAGGGGATCGTCGAGTAGAGGATGTCTTAGTGAGTCCTCATGATCCGGGAACCTGGCATGAGGGTAGATTCTAAGGTATCTTCCTATTGCTCTGGTGATCACCATGTCCCGAACCCTCGAATTGATCCGAACACCTCCAACGGTGGTGCTACCTACCTCTCAATGGTGGGATGGCACTACTTTAAAGGACATTTACACAGACGAATTCCTTAGGGTAGGTAAACAACTCTAGATACTTGCTCTAATTTCAAAACAAATTCAAAAAATACTTTTCACACCGACACCTTTTCAAAAAGCTTTCGAAAGCAATTTTTCAAACACTCTTGAGGACTGATACAAGAGTCGAACTGGAATTTTCAAAGAAACTTTTTAAAACCCACAGTTGAAAAGCAAACAAACCATTTTGAAAACACAATGAGCAAGTATCTAAGAGCCCATGGATAACCATGGATAGAAAGGGTGCTAACACCTTCCCTTTCTATAACCTACCTCCCGAACCGAGAGCAATCTCTTTAAGGAATTTTTCTGTGCTTTTGTCCTTTCCTTGTTGGAGAAAATAAAAGACGGTGGCGACTCTTGCTTCCGCGACATTTCGCGAACCAGCTTTAAACAGTCAGTTCCAGATCCACCGATCACACCATGTCTTTCACTGAAGGATGAGTTTTCCGGAATTCTTGAGGTGATCTCCTTGAGTTGAGGAGAGATTCTCACAAGGTTGACTTGAATGGTATTTCTGCGAGGAATTTCCATGTCCTACAAAACAAGAACAAAGATGAAGATCCAAAACCCTTGAAATGGTTAGAGAATGCATATGATGCTTCATGATGTTTATGATGTATGCACAAAACATATGTACAAGCAAATCACACCAAACCCTAGTTTCAGGCTTGCATGGAGTTTCATAGGTAAGTACCCTCTTGAGTGTAGTTGGCTTAAAAACCTGTCCTATAAATAGTAATTGGGTTCTAAGGAGCTCAATATCACTGGATTGTTTTCATTGTTCATTGTTTTGGTTTAGCCACTTAACTAGCGACCAAAATATTCCAAGAAAACAACCCTCAATGAGTGTAGTATCGAGTATCTACCAACTTCGGACTGCACCAAAGCCGGTCATCTCACTACCCCTAATAAAAGGCCAAGATGGTCAATTAAGGTTCTAGGTCATTAGTGCTTAGTGACATCACTCAGCGGCCCCGTACTCTCCTTGATTGAACTCAAGGGTTACCGGTACTCACAAATATGTCGCACTAATATAGCTATTGCTTCGACCGTGTCGGTATACCCCGCACAGTTTCCACAACGTATTGCTATCTATGAATGTTTCCCAAAAATCCGGGTGTAGGATTGCAAACCCAAAAAAATAGAGCCAAAGTATAAAGCAAACAAATCAAACAATTAGTCATGCAAGAGGGTGATCTAAGCCCTAAGGTTACTCCACTTTTAAAAATTCCCCAGCAGAGTCGCCAGTTCTGTGATACGGTGGGAGAACTGACTATGGTTTTGCGTTTGTTTTCGCAAATGTTTCGGTTGAGCAAGAGTCGCCACCGACTTTTTATTTTATCCTAAGGAAAGGTTTAAAAAGCACAGCAAAAAACCTTTGAGATTTTTCTTGGGTTCGGGGAGTAGATTATAGAAAGGGAAGGTATTAGCACCCTTTCTATCCATGGTTATCCATGGGCTCTTAGTTACTTGCTTAGATCACTTGCCTTTTGTTTTCAATTATTTGAAATGGTGCTCTTGTGTGTGTGGGTTTGAAAAATGTTTTGAAAAGAAGCCAATGTGGTGGCAACCTTTGTAATGATCCATGTTGGGATGTATACAAAGGTGTATGTCTTTTGAAAAGGTTTTCATTTGTTTTTTAAAGTTGTTTTGAAAGTGTTGTGAGGTGTGGTTTTTTAGAAAATAGGCAAGTGTTTTGTTTTGCAAGTTTGATTCAAGTAACTAAGAGGTTATCTACTCCTAAATTTCTCAAAGTTTATTGCTATGTTTTAACCCTTTTAACAAGTTTGTTCCACCATTGTATTTGGTGGACAATCTCATGTTAGGATGTGAAAGGGACGGGCGCGGGTCATCGTTTAGACCATAATTGCAATGGTGTCAAGTATCTTTGGGCATTTTCTTTAAGGGACTTGATCATTTGTTTAAGCAACATTTTGAAAGCGTCATCGAGGGACTATGATCATTTGATTTGTTTGTTTTGCCCAAAGAGACCTAACATGCAATATGGCCCATTTATTTGAAGGCAACAAAGTGGAATACCCTAGGGGGTGCAAGTGTGATTTGTGTGTCCATTTTCATGCTTGTTTGTCTTGAGATTAGGTCATAACTATTTTGTTCATTTTATTCGCATATAAACCCTAATTCTAGCATTGTATATTTAGAAAGCGATAAAGTGCGAAATTTAAACTCCTACGCTATTACAACACAATAATATAGGGAGGGGGGTACAATGTTTCAAATGGGGATTTTGACAAGGAATTTAAACCTAAAACTATTACATCAAGATTTGAATTATTTACAGGATAAATTAATTGCATAAATAAAATAGAAATAGAACAAATATGCAAGAATGCAAAAAAGGGTTTTTTTATATGTATGAAAAAAATATTATTTATGAAAGATAAAAAGAAAATAAAAAGGTATTATTTTTGAGGTATTTTCCAAATTTAGGGTAAAAACCCTAATTTTTAATCAAAGGGGTATTAATCAATTATTTATTATTTACATACAAAAATAAAATAAATATGGTATATTTGTAAAAAAAAGGGTATTTTTTAGTATTAAATATTAAAAAAAAATAAAATGTGTATATTTTGGTATTTTTATTCTAAGTATATTAATACATATGTATTTATTTGTATAATTTTCTAAATATATATTATATATACAAAAATAATAATATTTAATATTTATATAAAAAATATATTTTATGTAAAATGTTTTCAAGAGGTAATATAAAATAAAAATCAGAAAATAGCATGTTTGTATTATTTTTTGGCTATTTTAAATAAAAGGCAAATTTATTTATTTATGTACAAAACTAACTAATAGTCAAATAAATATCAAAATAAATGCAAAAAATATTTAAAAAAAAATTATTTTTAATGTTTTTTATGAATTGAATAAAAATATGGAAACAAAATCAAAAAGAAAATATAGAAAATAACAAGTAAAAATCAAAATGGGCCAGGGGGGTGTCAAAGTAGTAACAAGGTGCAAATAAGAAAAACACTCCAAGCCCAGCCCAGAAGACCTGTCTTCTTCAACTTCCAGCAAACAATGTTCAAAAAACGCGCGTTTGGTTCCAACATTCAAACATCCTGATTCTTTGATTTTTTTGCACAAACTTCCAACACAAAAAATGTTAAGCATGAAGCCACGATTCCAAATATATAAAGAACATCTCCTAACTCTCAGAAATGAGAGAGAATTTTAACAATCCCAAATCCTGACCTAAGTTTTCTACCATTTTCAGACCTTAAATTCTCACAGCTCAGGCAAAAGAAATGAAAAGTAAAAGAATGTACATGTTCAGTGGCATGAGTAGAACATTGTTTATTCACAAACTTAAAGCTAATGATGCCTAATAAGAGAGATACGAATTCAAAAACTTACCTGTTCAGTTGAAGTTCTATCTGGAAATGTAGGAACTTTCAGTGCAAGGTGATGATTGGAAAAGCTTCCTTGAGGTCCAGGGATGCTATTCCAATGTTTACTTTGTCTTGAAAGCTTCTGAATCGAGCTAGAGAACTTCACCTGCAAGTCAGAAATGTGAAAATGGTGGAAGTGGTTAGAGTGATTACAGGTCGTGCTTTTGCTTTTGGTTAGCTTGCATAGATGGTATGGAAGGTGTGTGAACTGGTTTGGGCAAGAAAGCTTGAGAGAAATGAAAGATGACACTCAAACTGCAGGCCTTGCCCTGTTTTTGCAGTTTGAGAGTGATTATGGCCAGGGGAGTGTTTGAGAGGTGCTAGGGTCGTGCCAAAGCTTGGTTCTGATCTTTGGAATATGTTTGATAACTTTTTCTAACTGTGTGTAAGCTGAGATGGAAGTTGGTATGTGTTATGGCACTTTTCTTCAACTTTAAGCAACAAATGCCAACTTGTGTTTCTAGGCATGTAGAGGGCCTATAATGTGCTGCATAATCCCTCCTTGATCAGTGTGTTATGCTCATAATCTTGTGCCAATCAGATTTGCAATGTACTTGTTGGATTTTCAATTTGACATAAAGTGCAACTTTTCAAGAACGGATATTATGCTTTATCTATAAATGAATTAATCTTGCATACAATGTCCAAACTCATAGAACAACACCTTGGCACAAAGGATTGGCATTAAATTATGGAGTGTAGATGAGATAAAAGACCTGTAATCTAGCTTAAGGCATGCTGAGTTCAAATTGCTAGGTTATGGACATGTAACTTGGTCATGAACAAAGTGAGTTTTTGCCATTTTGCAAAATTCGATTCTTCCTAACCATGAGGTTGTTTGAGAAGTTCTTGGACATTTTGGAAAGCTTGGAATGTGTACTTCAATCCATCTTTGAAGAGCAAATTGAAATTCCAAGTGGAAGTGTATGGAAAAGGGCCTTGAAGTTAGGTAGAAAACCTTGTCAAAATAGGTCAAATTTTCACTAAGTTAAGAATGGTTTAGTACCCTTATTCCAAAAATTGTAACTTGAGATACAAGCCTCATTTGGGAAAACTTTGTGAATCAAAGTTATAGATTATGCAAAAAGCTACAACTTTCATGTTTTGACTTTTGTTTGAATCCAAATGAATCATGGTGAAAAAGTGGGGCAAAGTTGGGAAAAAATTAGGGTTTTCCATAACTTAGAAAAATTCTAAGTTATGAAAAATTCCATTTCAAACCCTAATTTGCATTTCTTGGTTTCTTGGTGAACAAGTTTCATGATTTGGCATGTTTTGATGAAAAATGAATCTTGACTCTTGATTTTGACCAAAAAGTCAAAGTTTGACTTTTCAGTATACAGTCAAAATTGATCAATTGACTGGGAAATTCAACTGTCAATCTTGTGTACTTGGGATCTTTTGAGCTTGTTGAGAATGTCAAGACAATTCCATTGGGTCCTTGAGTCCATATGTGATCTTGGTTTGCCATTGGCTAGGTCAAACAGTCAAAAATTGCCTTTGTGCAGTCAAAACCCTAAAAATGACCATTTTGCCCTTTTGGTGATCTGATCAAATTTCTTGTGGAATTGTGATCCAAACTTGATAAAATGGTCCATATGAGTTCATAATGTTGATGTGGGTCAATTTTCATGAGATTTGGCTGTCAATTGGCCACAGTTGACTTTTTCCCCAATACAGCTGATTTCTAGGTCAACTGTCCAATTGACTGGGCAAAACTTGGAATCAAGACTTGAAACTTGGTATGGGTAAACTTGGGAGTCCAACATGAAGCATGAAAGTCATCTTAGGCTTTTTAGGTCAAAACATCTTTGTGCAAACACAAACCCTAATTTGGGTCAACAGTGCAAGGAGAAGTCTTGAGCAGAGGAAACCCTAACTGGATCTTGATCTTCAAAGGTCTGGTGATGAGAAAATGTTGAGGAAATGGGAGGGAAACTTTTGGGGTACAACAATGACATTTAACTCTTGTTAAAAGTTACAAACCTTTAGAGGGAGGATGACGAAAATAATGCCATAATCTCATACAGTACGCTTTTGGACAGACCTTGCTGACAATGTACATGCGTTTCTTTCAAATCCTAAACACTGGAGTTATAAGGAAGATAATCCCTAGTCAACCCCTTCGAGCCAAAGAAGTAGAAGTTTTCTGTTTAAAACAAAAATTAAAACCTTTAATCAAAACCTAGGGCAGGGTAGTCTCTCAGTTAATTCAAAATGCGTGTTTAGTCGCAAACTCTCCGTTCGTAATACAGTGAACGACATCAAAATTTCCTTTGGAACCAAAAGACAGTGATGGTTCCTTATCTCATAGGTAGTCATTATCTATCAAAAAGAGAAAAGCCCATTGAGCCAAAACCTACAAAGGAGGTTTAAGAAAGCTGGGGCATCCCGCTGACTGTAATCTCGAAAATAAGAACAGTCAGGCAAAAATTAGGGATAACAAATCAAAAGAAAGAGGTCACTACAAATCCTCAACAACATGAAAAATATTGCAAAAATGATTGTCTTCCAACAAAATTCAACTTGTGTGAACCATCACCAAAAACGTCGTTCTAGACTCATTTGGAGTTCAAATGCACAATTAACTGAGTTTAGGATTGAAGAACATCACGAAGAGTGGGTGGGTACAAATATACTTTGAGCCTTTATCCTTTGTTTCTTAAACCGTGGACCAAGCCACGTTACAACCCTTCAAAAGTCATAATTGAAGCATGGGTTAGTTCTAAAGCATACTGTTACAAAAGGTACCCTGACTCCTGTAAGGCTTTGCTCTAAATCTTGAGTTGATTATTTCTTTTAGAAAGTTTTCTGCTAAAAAATGCATTTTTCAAATTTTTAAGACAAGCATAAACTTTGCATTATTTGAATATTGTTGTTTGCATATGGCTATTTGTTTGACAGTAAAGAAATTCACACAGTGAATATCCGATGAACGAAAGCTCTCTCAGTGAACAAAATCACTTCAAGTGGGATGACACTTCCGTTGCAAAAATCTCTTATCAACAAAAGGGGACTTGGCATGGCATTGTCCATTAAACCTGGGGCAGTCCAGTCAAGATTTCAAGAAATCTCTCAATTGCAGAGTAACCTGGGGCAAGTCTCCATCTCCATCACTTGGGGCATTAAACGTCAAACCCAACCAAGGGTTACATACAGTCAAACATTTGATACTAGGGGCAATGACGAATCTCTCCAAAATCCTTCCGAAAAGAAATTCAAGAAGCCACGAGAAGTTCATCACCTCTCTAGCAGACCAGCCGTCATGGGTTTATTTCCCCAACACTTGTCAAGGATTTATTCTCCAATAAAAAAATTACATTTCAACAACATTCATAACATATGCAGATTGATCGGCAGGTAAAGGTTATCATTACCTTTTGGAGTAGCAGTCGTTAAAGATTCCTTCATTACATTTTGGAGTAGTAATCGTCCAAGATTCCTTCATCACCTTTTTGAGTAGCAGTCGTCAAAGATTCCTTCATCATCCGGTTGAGTCAAAGTTAATCCAAGACCTTCTCTGGTTCAGACAGATCAACACTGAGATCTCCCTGATTCTTATTCCAGTTGAAGATATTCCAGATTTTTGTTGTTTTAGATAAATCTCTCAACGGTTTACTCTGATTCACTTCCATATTCTTCACTATCGGAGACGAAGAATCCAACTCTTTTCTCCATCACTAGTTCGGGATTTATTTTCCCCAGCGAAAGGTCGTCTTGAAAACATTACACATCCGTGCCTCAGGACATCATACAACGCAATCTCATTTACTTTGAGAACGTCATTGTTTGATATATGTCATGCCACTAACCTTTACCTTTCAGGAAGGATGCAATCAATTTCTCACCAAAATTCGTATCGTGAAACCTGGACGTTGACCAGATAACGATACAACACTGTGAAACCTGGACGTTGGCCAAATAACAGTAAGGTATACTGTGAAACTTGGATATTGACCAAATAACAGTTTACTCGGCCAATTACTTTGAAGCACGGATTTAACTAGATATTAGTAGGCCCCAAAGTCAAAAGGGAAACCCGGATGTTGACCGGATAACCATTATTTTCTTCTGAAGACTGGACACTGACCAGATAGGAAGTAAGGTATCATGAAACCTGGACGTTGACCAGATAACGATACAACACTGTAAAACCTGGACGTTAACCAGATAACAGTTAACTATTAACAGAATGAAGATTCTCATCCTTAAAAACCTCAGAAGATTGGCATACTCCCAAACTCTTGATACCCTTAACAGAATGAAGATTCTCATCCTTAAAACCTCAGAAGATTGGCATACTCCCAAGCTCCTGATACCCTTAACAGAATGAAGATTCTCATCCTTAAAACCTCATAAGATTGGCATACTCCCAAGCTCTTGATACCGTTAACAGAATGAAGATTCTCATCCTTAAAAACCTCAGAAGATTGGTATACTCCCAAGCTCCTGATACCCTTAACAGAATGAAGATTCTCATCCTTAAAAACCTCAGAAGATTGGCATACTCCCAAGCTCCTGATACCATTAACAGAATGAAGATTCTCATCCTTAAGAACCTCAGAAGATTGGCATACTCCCAAGCTCTTGATACCCTTAACAGAATGAAGATTCTCATCCTTAAAAACCTCAGAAGATTGGCATACTCCCAAGCTCCTGATACCCTTAACAGAATGAAGATTCTCATCCTTAAAACCTCAGAAGATTGGCATACTCCCAAGCTCCTGATACCCTTAACAGAATGAAGATCCTCATCCTTAAATACTCAGAAGATTGGCATACTCCCAAGCTCCTGATACCCTTAACAGAATGAAAATTCTCATCCTTAAAACCTCAGAAGATTGGCATACTCCCAAGCTCCTGATACCGTTAACAGAATGAAGATTCTCATCCTTAAAAACCTCAGAAGATTGGCATACTCCCAAGCTCCTGATACCCTTAACAGAATGAAGATTCTCATCCTTAAAACCTCAGAATATTGGCATGCTCCCAAGCTCCTGATATCGTTAACAGAATGAAGATTCTCATCCTTAAAACCTCAGAATATTGGCATACTCCCAAGCTCCTGATACCGTTAACAGAATGAAGATTCTCATCCTTAAAACCTCAGAAGATTGGCATACTCCCAAGCTCCTAACAGAATAAAGATTCCCGTTCCTGAAACCTCAGAAGATTGGCATACTCCCAACCTCCTGACCCAAACGCCTGAATGAAGATTCTCATTCTTGCTTCCCTAGTAGATTGGCATACTCCCAACCTCATGATCCAAACGCCTGAATGAAGATTCTCATTCTTGCTTCCCTAGTGGATTGACATACTCCCAACCTCCTGACCTAAACGCCCGAATGAAGATTCTCATTATTGCTTCATCGGAAGTGGCATATAACCCGAGCTCCTGATATTCCCGATAGAATGAAGATTCTCATTCTCAAAGTGGCATATAACCCGAGCTCCTGATATTCCTGACAGATGAAGATTCTCATTCTCAAAGTGGCATACAACCTAAACTCCTGAACTTCTTCCAAACAGGAAAAAGCTTATCCCAAGAGTCCTGAGCTTACTCTCCAGCAGGATAGCTACCCCCCAACAGTATAGCTATTCCCCACAGAGTTTTACTCCCCAACAAATCAAGATTCTCATCATTGATTCTCCAGTGAAGTTGCCAGAGCCTTCTTTACTCTCAGCATAAATTTGTCAGAATTTTTAATCCCCTGTAGATCGAAGATTCTCGTTCTTGACTCCTCAACACAAATTCCCCCTAGCAGAATGAAGATTCTCATTCTCAATTCCCCACAGAGTTTTTAAATATTCCCCAGCGGAGTTCTCCTCAAAACAGGAATCCCCAGTAGAAATATTCTAAGCAAAGCTTGAAGACACACATACTCTTCAACAGTGGTCCAGGATTTATCTTCCCTGGCAGCAGTTTAAGATTTTATTATCTCCAGCTATCCAGGATTTATTTTCCTCAGCAAGACAGCTCATCAGCTTACATGCGCATACATTGCATTCATATATCATAAGCATTGATAAAACACATATATTGCATCATACATTTCATGCAACATATCGTGCTTCAGCTAATATTTTACCCTTTTCAGGATAAGATTAGCAAGCTACCAGTATACAATCTGAAAACAGTTTACGGATGCTTCCAAACATGGATGTTAATCTATCGCTTGTTGAAAACACTTTACGGAGGCTCCAAACACGGATGCTAATCTATTGCTTATTCAGACCCCCAGCTCAGAGACGTTCTAGACATGGATACCTTTCTGATACTCATTCTTTCACCTACAACATACAGTTCAACAAACATTCTTGGATGGCATCTTTAAGCCCATCTCCGACAAGATTCTGTCACATCTCCAAATGGCATCTTTAAGTCCATTCCCTCAACTATGCTTTGACGAGTGCAAATTTATGGGCACTCTAGTGTCCAATCATCTTTTACCTTCGAGTCGCGAACGGAAAACTCGCTGATCTAACTCTTCAGGTTCCAGAAGATTGAACAGGGGCAGTTGTTGTACCCTAAGATTTGCCCTCTCATCCTTCAGGAATTCATCCTGAATTCTCAGAGTTTCTCTTAAACAAATCCAAGCCCTTAATTATCATTCCTTTCCAAGTAAACCATTTACAAGAGCAAAATGGTCATTTGCAAGCTCAAAAGTCAAAAATTTTACCTTGGAAAAGTTAAATTCTAAATACTTAGAATTTTTCTAAAAGAAAAGTGTTTAAGAAGAAAATGGCACTTCAGAGCTTCTGAACCAACCTCCAGGCAGAAACGGTCAGAAGTTGCAAACCGGGCTCAGCACATAACATTCAGTCAGAACATGGCTCTTTTAGCAGTTACGCAAAGTTCAGCCAGAGTTTTCTAGAGAAGTGTAAAGAAGGCAACAAAGCCTAAAACTCCTTCAGAACGTACTGGGATCAGAAGGTAATGGGATCAGCAAATTGGGTAAAATACTGAAGCAGAATCATTAAGTCTAGAGTTTTTAAAGGCAGATCAAAGGAGCATGCTGAGAAGTCTGGAAAACTCTCAGAATTTACTGAGGCAGCAAGAGGCCAAGGTCAGAGCTTGGTTTACATTGTTCTCTTTTGGTGAAGCAGAACTGCTGGCTCAGGTTTTAGGTAATGATGCAAAATCTCCTATTACAAGATTTTTGATTTTGACAAATCTCATCAACATTTAATGCTCATTAATGCTCACAATCACTTTTGAGCATTCATCCAAGGGGTCTCTCCACGTGTGGCATGGTAACACCCTCATGCAGGCTTAGGCATGGGTCTATACGCCACTTTTCGCCTAGGGGTGTCACTTCTCCTTAATCCTCACTTACTGTTCCAACCTAGGGTGAAAAGATGTCTGTCATCACAACTTTTCATGAACTTCCTTCAAGAACAAGTTAACCCCTACTGCATAGTGTTAGTGCCATTTAACGTTTAAAAATTCACAAAGCCTTGCCTATAAATATAACACCATTGTCCATTAAAAAAGGGAGAAAAACATCCAGAAAAAATTGCTAGAGGAGAAACAGAAAACTCTAGTAAGAAAAAAAAAACCTTGTGAATCTCTGTCCAAAAATCCTTGGTATTTTCACAAACTTTGAGCTTCCTGCCTCCAAACTTCATTAATACCCAGTTTGCTTTGTGACCAAAGAACACCCATACAGTTTCTGACCATACATACACATACTTTTTCCATCCACCCATCCTAAAAAAGAACCTGTCCAGAACACCATCAGAGCTAAAGTTAGCTCCCACTCACATATTTTTTTAACAGCCAGGTAAGCACCTGCTGACTTTCATGACGCTGCTAAGCATCATCAGCTTTGCATGCTTGATAAACACAATGTAAATATCATGTTGCTGTTGTATGCATTTTGAGGATTTTCATACCTCTGAATGCTTAAGTAGGAAGTGAATCAGTATAGAACCTACTTGTGGCCTTGTTGGTTCTGTCCTCTGATAACACTTTGACACCTGCTGAGATTGTCCTAGGCATGTCCTCTGTTTTATGGAAAAATAATAAAACTGCAGATGTTCTGGCTAGCACAGGGAGAAGCCAAGTTCTGACTTTGACGTTAGCACATCTGAAGCATGTTTCGCTGTCAATAATATTAGAACTTTTGAAAATTATTGTATTTTCAGCAGGGTCAGAACTTTTGACTTCCCCACTAACAAACTTTTGTCTTGCAGCGCATGGGGGTCATAACTTCTGACCTTCCCACTAACAGGCTTCTGTTTTGCAGGTGCCAGAGTCAGAAGTTCTGACTCATACATTTTCACCAACAGGTTGATAATCCTGCAGCATGCCTGGGTCAGAACTTCTGACTTCCTCTCAGCAGCGCGCTAGCCCTCTCTCTCTTTCTCTTTTACTTCCCCTTGTTATTTTATTTTCTTATCTATTTTTCTCGTTGAACCACCCTGTTGTACCCCAAAATTTGCCCTCCCATTTCTCATTGATTTCTCACCACAAAGCCTTTGAAGCTCAAGATCCAGTTAGGGTTTCATCTGCTCAAGACCTCCCCTTGCACTGTGGACTCAAATTAGGGTTTGTGTTTGCACCAAGATTATTTGACCTAAAATGCCCAAGATGACTTTCATGCTTCATATTGGACTCCCAAGTTTACCCATATCAAGTTTCAAGTCTTGATTCCAAGTTTTGCCCAGTCAATTGGACAGTTGACCTAGAAATCAACTATATTGGGGAAAAAGTCAACTGTGGCCAATTGACAGTCAAACCTCATGAAATTTGACCCACATCAACATTATGAACTCATATGGACCATTTGATCAAGTTTGAATCACAATTCCCCAAGAAATTTGATCAGATCACCAAAAGGGCAAAATGGTCATTTTTAGGATTTTGACTGCACAAAGGCAATTTTTGACTGTTTGACCTAGCCAATAGCAAACCAAGCTCACACATGGACTCAAGGACCCCATGGAATTATCTTGACATGATCAACAAACTCAAAAGATCCCAAGTACATAGGATTGACAGTTGAATTTCCCAGTCAATTGATCAATTTTGACTGTATACTGAAAAGTCAAACTTTGACTTTTTGGTCAAAATCAAGAGTCAAGATTCATTTTTCATCAAAACATGCCAAATCATGAAACTTGTTCACCAAGAAATCACAAAATGCAAATTAGGGTTTAAAATGGAATTTTTCATAACTTAGAATTTTTCTAAGTTATGAAAAACCCTAATTTTTTCCCAACTTTGCCCCACTTTTTCACCATGATCCATTTGGATTCAAACAAAAGTCCAAACATGAAAGTTGTAGTTTGTTGCATAATCTACAACTTTGATTCACAAAGTTTTCTCATTTGAAGCTTGCATCTCAAGTTACAAATTTTTGAATAAGGGCACTAAACCATTCTTAACTTAGTGAATTTTTGACCTATTTTGACAAGGTTTTCTACCCCACTTCAAGGTCATTTTCCATACACTTCCACTTGGAATTTCAATTTGCATTTCAAAGATGGATTGTAGTACACATTCCAAGCTTTCCAAAATGTCCAAGAACTCATCAAACAACCTCATAACTTGAGAGAATCGAATTTCACAATATGGCAAAAATTCACTTTTGTTCTTAACCAAAACATGATTCATAACACTATGCATTTTCAAAACTCAGCATGCCCCTTGATTACAGGCCTTTTATCTCAATTACACTCATAAATTTAATGCATATTCTTTGTGCCAAGACCATGTTCTTTGTGTTCTAGCATTGCATGGTGGATTAATCTCAAAGTAGATAAAGTACTTTATCCATTTTTGTAAAAAGCAAGCTTTATGTCAAATTAAAATCCAAGCAAGTACAGTTAGGATCTCATTGGCACAAGTTTATGTGTTAATCACACTGATCAAGAGGGATAGTTGCAGCTTACTTGAGGGGCCTTCATAAGCCTAGAAAACCAACTTGCATTTTGTTGCTTAAGTAAGAAGAAAAGTGCCATAACAGGGGACATCTCTCATATCAGTCAAAAAACCCTTAAGCAAAGATTGCAAACACATTCCAAAGATCATAACCAAGCTGATACACGACCCTTGCACCTCTCAAACACTCCCATTGCCATAATCACTCTCAAACTGCACAAACAGGGCAAAGCCTGCAGTTTGAGTGCTATCTTCCATTTCCCTCAAGCTCTTTTGCCAAAACCAGTTCACACACATTCCCTAACACCTATGCAAGCTAACCATGCCTTGAAACACGACCTGTAACCCCTCTAACAAGTTCCACCATTTTCACTTTTTCATTTTGCAGTTGAAGTTCTACAGCTCAGTTCAAGGTGTCTCAAGGCAAAGTAGATATTGGAACAGCATCACCACACCTCAAGGAAGCTATACCAATCAGTATCTTGCACTGTAAGCTCCCCATTTGCCAGTTAGAACTTCAGCTGAACAGGTATATTGGTGAACTCGTATCTCTCTTATTAGGCATCATTAGCTTTAGGTTTGTGAATAAATAATGTCATACTCATGCCACTGAACATGTACATTCTTTTACTTTTCATTTCTTTTGCCTGAGTTGAGAGAATTTAAGGTTTAAAAATGGCAGAAAACTTAGGTTAAGATTTGGGATTGTTAAAATTCTCTCTCATTTTTTAGAGTTAGGAGATGTTCTTTATATGTTTGAAATCGTGATTCCATGCTTGACATGTTTTGTGTTGAAAGTTTGTGCAAAAGCTCAAAGAATCAGGATGTTTGAATCCCTGTTACAAGCGCGCGTTTTTGAGACATTTTTGGCTGAAGGTTGAAGAAGGTGTCTTCTTGGGCTGGGCCTGGGCAATTTTCTTATTCACACCACTTTTCCTGTTTTGCACCCCTGAGTCCATTTGCTTCATTTTTAATATTTTCACTTTTTGCTTTTTTGTGATTGGTTCATTTATTTTTCCTCAGCATATTAAAAACATAAAAATATTTTTTCCATCATTTTTTGAATTTATTGCATATTTATTTGATTATTTCTTTTGTTTGTACATAAATAAATAAAATATACATATATATATTTTTTTGTTTAAAATATTAAAATAATACCAAATATATTTTTATACATATTTTTATCTTATTTTTTACTTCCTGAAAATATTTTATAAAAAAAAATAATAAATACTTTTTATATTGAATATTATTAATTAATGTGTATAAAACATAATTTTTATAAATAATATAAATAAATAGGTATATTAATATACTTAGGATAAAAATACCAAAAAAAATGTACATATTTTATTTTTTAATATATAATACTAAAAAATGCCTTTTTACAAATATACCATATTTTATTTTACTTTTGTATGTAAATAATAGATATTATATGAATTAATTAATTAATATCCCTTTGATTTAAAGAATTAGGGTTTTGCCCTAAATTCAAAAATACCCCAAAATAATATCTTTTTATTTTCTTTTTTATTTCACATAAATAATACTTTTTTTCATACATATAAAAAATTTTCTTTTTTTGCATTCTAGCATATTTATTTTATTTCTACTTTATTTATGCTTTTGATCATATTGTAAATATTCAAGGCAAAAGATGTAATAGTTTAGATTTAATTTATTGTCTAAATACCTCCCCATTTGAACATTGTACCCCCCTCCCTATATTATTGTGATGTAATAGCGTAGGAATTTAAATTTCGCACTTTATCGCTTTCTAAACATACTATGCTAGAATTAGGGTTTTGTATGCAAATAAAAATGAACAAAATAGTTGGACATAATACAAGATAAATGAGCATGAAAATAGACAACACATTTCACACTTGCACCCCTAGGGTATTCCACTTTGTTGCCTTCAAATAATTGGGCCATATTGCATGTTGAACTTCTTTGGGTAAAAACAAACAATCAAATGATCATAGTCCCACAAAATGTTGCTTAAATGAATGATCAAAGTCCCTTTTAAAGAAAATTGCCCAAAGACATTTAACACTATTGCAACTATGGTCTAAACGATGACCCGCGCCCGTCCTTTTATCTCCTAAAACAAGATTGTCCACCAAATGCAATGGTGGAACAAAATTGTCAAAAGGTCTAAAAAATAAACAAAAATCTTTGAGAAAATTTTAGGGTAGATGAACTCCTAAGTACTTGTCAACTTTCCAAGAAAACACTTGCCTAATTTCAAAACCCACTTCACAAACACTTTCAAAATTAACTTTCAAAAAAACTTGAAACATCTTTTCAAAAGACAAAACACCTTTTGTAAAACATTCGAGTAAAGAATTGTTACAAGGGTAGCCTATACAAGGCATCTTTTCAAAACATTTTCAAAACCACACACAAAGCACCATTTCAAACAATTGAAAACCAAGGCAAGTCGATCTAAGCAAGTACCTAAGAGCCCATGGATAACCATGGATAGAAGGGGTGCTAATACCTTCCCCTTCTATAATCTACTCCCCGAACCCAAGAAAAATCTCAAAGGTTTTTGCTGTGCTTTTTAAACCTTTCTTTAGGATAAAATAAAAAGTCGGTGGCGACTCTTGCTCAACCGAAACATTTGCGAAAACAAACGCAAAACCCTAGTCAGTTCGCCCACCGTATCACAGAACTGGCGACTCTGCTGGGGACATGTTTTTAAAGTGGAGTAACCTTAGGGCTTAGATCACCCCCTTTGCATGACTAATTGTTTGATTTGTTTGCTTTATACTTTGGCTCTATTGTTTGGGTTTACAATCCTCCACCCGGATTTTGGGAAACATTCATAGATAGCAATACGTTGTGGAAACTGTGCGGGGTATACCGACACGGTCTAAGCAATCGCTATATTAGTGCGACATATTTGTGAGTACCGGTAACCCTTTAGTTCAATCAAGGAGAGTACGGGGCCGCTGAGTGATGTCACTAAGCACTAATGACCTAGAACCTTACTTGACCATCTTGGCCTTTTATTAGGGGTAGTGAGATGACCGGCTTTGGTGCAGTCCGAAGTTGGTAGATACTCGATACTACACTCATTGAGGGTTGTTTTCTTGGAATATTTTGGTCGCTAGTTAAGTGGCTAAACCAAAACAATGAACATTGAAAACAATCCAGTGATATTGAGCTCCTTAGAACCCGGTTACTATTTATAGGACAGGTTTTTAAGCCAACTACACTCAAGAGGGTACTTACCTATGAAACCCCATGCAAGCCTGAAATTAGGGTTTGGTGTGATTTGCTTGTACATATGTTTTGTGCATACATCATAAACATCATAAAACATCATATGCATTCACTAACCATTTCAAGGGTTTTGGATCTTCATCTTTGTTCTTGTTTTGTAGGACATGGAAATCCCTCGCAGAAATACCATTCAAGTCAACCTTGTGAGAATCTCTCCTCAACTCAAGGAGATCACCTCAAGAATTCCGGGAAATTCATCCTTCAGTGAAAGACATGGTAGACTGCTCAGCCTAGTCAACACCAACATTGAAGAAGACATGATGAAAGTGCTATTCCAGTTCTTTGACCCTCTTCACCACTGCTTCACTTTCCCTGATTATCAGTTGGTACCCACTTTGGAGGAGTTTTCTCAACTCCTAAGAATCCCTATCCTTAATCAACTACCCTTCAACGGTACGGAAAAGGAACCAAAGCCGGAAGATGTTGCTCGAGCATTACATCTTCAACCATCCGACATCAAGGGGCATTGGGAAACCAGAAGTGGCGTCAAAGGATTCTTAGCAAAATTCTTGTTTGAGAAGGCACAAGAATGTTGGAACTCATTGGACCTACAAGCCTTTGAAGAGATTGTGGCACTCCTTATCTACGGGTTGGTCTTGTTCCCAAATCCTGACCAATTGGTAGATGTCAACGCCGTCAAAATCTTCTTGGCCAGAAATCCAATACCAACATTGCTTGGGGACATCCTTCACTCATTTTACACACGAACAATGAGAAAGAGGGGTGTTCTCATGTGCTGTACTCCTCTCCTCGCAAGGTGGTTTATTTCGCACCTTCCACAATCTGTCTTGAAGAATGACCAAGGTACAAGGTGGTCCCAACGACTGATGACTCTTACTCATTCTGATGTGCATTGGTGTTCTCGGTCCAGAGAAAATGTCATCATCGTCGATCGTTGCGGAGAGTTCCCTAATGTTCCTTTACTTGGAAGTAGGGGAGGTATCACCTACAACCCTTGCCTAGCTCTGAGGCAATTTGGATATGCACGGAGGGATGGCCCTCATGATATGTTGATTCCTAGCCTAGTTTTTGACTTCGACAACGATGCGCAAGGACTTCGCCAAAGATTTATCAGAGCTTGGGGAAAACTCAACAAGGTTGATAGCAAGACTCTGGGACACAAGAACTCCATCCCTCTTGAGCCCTATCTCAAGTGGGTACGAGCCCGAGCCCAAAGTCTAATGATGCCTTATCCTCATGTTCTCCCTATGATTAAAGAGCCCGTCAATGAAGGAGAGGTTCCCTACACCATCCTACATCCAGACATGCCTACATCGTGGGAGGAAATGCAGAAAAGTTGGATTCAACTCAAGGAGGAAAGGAACACTTTTGAAGCTAGCTATTATGCCAGTGAAAAGAAGGTTCTAGAGCTTACCCGCCGACTCCACGAGCAAGAGACCCTCAACACCTACATCGCGCCAAAGAGGATGCGCAATGTCTTTCTGCCTTAAGAAGTTCATTTTGTAACATTTGGCCCATGGGGCATTTATGTACTAACAAATTTCTTCTTATTAATATGACGTGCGTTCTTCTTTGTCTGAAACAATTTTGAATGTCCTGAATCCTTGAATGCATTGCATACATCAGCATACCATTCATCATGTGCATAAGCAGGTCTCGCTCCAGGTTTCCTTATCTGTCTGCTGTTTATTTCAGTAGAATGGATCTCGAGCAAACAGTCAAAGACCTACAAGCCCAGAATGCACAGTTCCAGCAACTCTTGATGACTCTGGTTAAAAGTCAAGAGGATATCAAGACTCAGTTGGAGAATAAGGACCCAGTGAAGAAGAAAAAGAGGGTCGAAGTGGCTACTTTGGGGAGAAGATTTGACAGAGAAGCTCGGAGAGTGCTTGAATTTCCTCCTACTTCTGATGAAGGGACTAGTAAAAGAGATCGAGTTGCGGTGCCTTCCGAGTCTGATGCGGAGGAGGAAGAGGTTGAAGAGGATGAAGATTATTCTGACCAGCAATACCCTCCAGCTGATGATAAGTACAAGGGTTTAGAAGACAGATTGGCTGCCATGGAATTGCAAAGGGTACCGGGTTTGGATTTTGAGGACATGGGTTTGGTTGCCGGGATTGTAATTCCCCCAAAATTCAAAGTGTCGGTGTTTGTGAGGTATGATGGGCTGTCCTGTCCAAAAATGCATCTCAGGTCCTACGTGAGAAAGATTCAACCCTATACGGCAGATAAAAACCTCTGGATTCATTTCTTTCAAGACAGCCTTTCGGGAGCTCAGTTGGAGTGGTTTTATCAGCTAGAAGGAACCAGTGTCAGAAATTGGGAAGATTTGGCCACCGCTTTCTACAAACAGTACCAGTATAATTCTGATCTTGCTCCTACTCGTACCCAACTTCAGGGTATGTCACTAGGAACAAGTGAAGGATTCAAAGAATATACACAAAAATGGAGGGATTTGGCTGGCAGGGTGCAGCCTCCTTTAACCGATCGTGAGCTCGTTGATATGTTTCTTGGGACCCTATCTGGGCCATTTTTCAATCATCTAATTGGTAACTCTTCCGCAGGGTTTACCGATTTGATCTTAACCGGCGAAAGAATAGAAGCTGGCATCAAGTCAGGAAAGATTCAGAAGGGTGTTGCTGCAAGTGTTGAGAAGAAGCCTTTTAAGAAGGAGACAGCTATGGTATATTCTCAGAGAAGAACAGGGAAGACGGAGCGTCGGCCAACTGTGGGGGCTGTAATGATTCAAAACACTCCAAGTGAGCAACCTCGCTATAACCAGTCCAGACCAAATCAGCAACGGGTGGAAAGGCCACAACGGCAGTTCACCCGTATTAATATGACTCCAGCGCAAGTGCTTCCCCATCTGTTGAAGTTGAATCTTGCCACCATCAAGGAGGCACCAAAGAATGTGAATACGTCCTCCCCACATTATCATGCCAATGCTAAATGCACCTATCATTCAGACAGTGTTGGACACGACACCAATGATTGTTGGGCACTCAAGCATAAGATCCAAGACCTGATAGAAGCTAAGGAGGTAGAGTTTGACGCTCCAGAGAAGCCTAATGTGATATCTGCACCTATGCCGAAGCACGGCCGAAATGTCAACGCCATTGAGGAGGATTTGTATGTTGCTGACGTCAGTGATCTGACTACTCCACTGCTAACCATTAAGTTGAATTTGTTAAGGGCCGGGATCTTCCCGGGATGTAAAGAAGACTGCTACTGTTGCCACTCTCTGCCGTTTGATTGTCCGCTACTGAAGAAAGGCATCCAAGGCCTTATGGATAGCCGATAAATTCTGTTCGAAAAAGTTTATGTTGTTCCAGTTCATGTTGAAAATGTCTCAATCATAACCATTCACGCCAATCTTTCCGAGGCCGTCAAAAAGCCAGTTAAGATTACACCAGCTGCAAAATCTGTTCCTTTAAAGATAACGATGCCAGGGCCTGTCCCCTATGTTTCTGAGAAGTCGATACCTTGGAACTATGGCGGTGACATCTACTACCATGGTATCAAGCAAATCGAGGTAATTGAAGAAAGTTCAGATGACGAGGAAGCCAGCATTAGTAACATTGCGGGCACCAGCAAAATCACCAGGAGCGGGAGAGTATTTTCTCCAGAGATTGCCCCTCCAAGAGCAGTCTTTGGACCCTCATCAACTAAAGAAGTCATCCCTGCACCAGTAAAACTCTCTGCTAGAACTCCTTTGATTGAAGAAGTTGTTGTTCCTAGTACTGTCTCTCCTACCATTGCTGATAAAGGAAAGGGAATACAAGATGAGCCCGTCAGGACGAGGGCTCAACCCTTGGTGATCCCGGAAGCCTCCAAGAAAGAAATGGACGAGATTTTGAGGATAATCAAGAGAAGCGATTACGATGTGGTGGAACAATTGGGGCAAACCCCCTCCAAGATCTCCATGCTGGCGCTATTGCTTTGCTCAGAAGCGCACGCTCAAGCTTTGATTAAGTTTCTGAAGGCAGCTCATGTGCCCCAGGAAACCTCTGCGGATCAATTTCAACATTGCATGGCTAGCCTGACTGCGGACAATGGATTAGGTTTTTCTGATGCCGACCTAACCCCTAAAGGCCGAAACCACAATGATGCTTTGCATATTTCAATCGAGTGTCGCGGAACCACCCTTGCACATGTTTTGGTTGATACCGGTTCGTCGCTGAATGTTTTGCCTAAGAAGGCCTTGGACCGACTAGATCGCGAAGGGTTGGAATTGAAGCCGAGTGATATTGTCGTCAGAGCTTTCGATGGGTCGAAGAGAATGGTCCATGGAGAGGTTGAAATTCCCATCAAGATAGGTACTGAGGTGTTTAAATCCACTTTCTATGTAATGGACATCCGTCCATCATACTCCTACCTGCTGGGTAGACCTTGGATACACCATGTTGGGGCAGTCACCTCCTCCTTGCATCAGATGCTGAAGTATCCTGTCAAGGGAAAGATCATCACTGTCCATGGTGAAGAGGAGTACATGATTAGCCACTTAAATTCTTTCCGGTATGTGGAGGTTGAAGGAGAGTTCATTGAGACACCATTTCAACATTTCGAAGAAGTTCTTCCTGAAATAGCAGTAGCAAAGTTGGCAGCTGAGACACCGAGGCAGATGGCCAGGATGGAATCTCTGGAGGATGCAAGAGCCGCAATCAGAGAAGGGAAGAGTTCGGCGTGGGGGCAGTTACTTGACATTCCGCATAAGACTGACAAGTTTGGATTAGGGTTCACAGCCGCTGGCCAGAAAGCTATGCGCCAGTCAAAGATTGAAAGAGCACCAGTCAAAATTTCTCCTTACAGAATCAACGCCCTGGAAGATGAAGACAAAGAAAGCAACATTGAAGAGTGGATCTATCCAACTGTCAGGGGAGGATTGAGCAATTGGGAGGCTAAAGACTTTGTCCCCATCACTTTTATTCATTAGTAATTTATCTGTTAAACATTTCCTATTTGGTCTGTAATATTCTACTTTCAAACAATCTGTACACTATCTTTTCACCTCCTGCCTTGCCCGGGGCATGTAGGTCCACTTGTAAGGGTTTTGACTATTTTTCATATTCATATGCCATGTTTAATGATTCATTGGACGTTTTTTCATTTGATAAACTGCTTATATTCATTTTCTTTCCTTTTGCATTTTTTGTTTAAGGATGGCTATCCCTTACACACACCCACACTCACCAATGCAGGTACCCATCCACTCCGGATTCCATGGGTGACTATTCTGCTGTATCTTTCAATAACTCTGAAGATCTGGTCAATCTAGCCGAGTATGAAGATGACGAAGGTTGTGAAGTACCCGGGGAACTAGCCAGACTTCTGCAACAAGAGGAAAGGGCCATCTTACCGCATGAAGAGCCATTGGAAGCTGTTAACTTGGGAACCGAGGAGAATCGGAAGGAGGTGCAAGTGGGTTCCAACTTGGAACCAAGAGTCAAGGAGCGCTTGATACAGTTGTTGAATGAGTATGTTGAAATCTTTGCTTGGTCCTATGAAGACATGCCGGGTCTAGACACAGACATCGTGGTTCACCGTCTCCCCACAAGAGAGGACTGTCCACCAATCAAGCAAAAAGTTCGCCGAATGAGGCCTGACATGTCTGAAAAGATCAAGGCAGAAGTAATGAAGCAGTTCGACGCTGGCTTTCTGGCTGTTACATCCTATCCTCAATGGGTCGCTAACATTGTACCAGTACCCAAGAAAGATGGCAAAGTCAGAATGTGTGTGGACTACCGGGATTTGAATAGGGCCAGCCCTAAAGATGATTTCCCGCTACCTCATATTGACATCTTGATCGACAATACAGCTCAGCATAAGGTGTTTTCCTTCATGGATGGATTCTCGGGCTATAATCAAATCAAAATGGCCCCCGAAGATATGGAGAAAACAACTTTTGTCACACAGTGGGGCACTTTCTGTTACAAGGTGATGTCGTTCGGGTTGAAGAACGCAGGGGCAACTTATCAACGCGCCATGGTAGCTTTATTTCATGACATGATACATCATGAGATTGAAGTCTACGTAGACGATATGATAGCTCGGTCACAAACAGAGGAAGAGCACCTTGAACATTTGGAGAAGCTATTTGCCAGGTTGAAAGAATACAAGCTCAGGCTGAATCCAAGCAAATGCACTTTTGGAGTTAGGTCTGGTAAACTCCTGGGATTCATTGTGAGCAACAAAGGCATCAAGGTCGATCCGGCAAAAGTAAAAGCAATACAAGAGATGCATGCCCCCCGTACTGAAAAGGAGGTCAGAGGATTCTTGGGGCGCATAAACTATATTGCCAGATTCATCTCACATCTGACCTCTACCTGTGAGCCAATTTTCAAACTCTTGAAGAAAGATCAGGTAGTTGAATGGAACGATGACTACCAAGCTGCTTTTGATAGAATCAAGGAGTATTTGCTAGAACCTCCTATTCTGATGCCACCCGTCGAAGGAAGACCATTGATCATGTATTTGACCGTCTTGGATAACTCAATGGGGTGTGTTTTGGGCCAGCATGACGAGTCTGGTCGAAAAGAGCATGCTATTTATTACCTTAGCAAAAAGTTTACCGACTTTGAGACTCGCTACTCACTGCTCGAGAAAACTTGCTGCGCTTTGGTATGGGCTGCTCGCCGACTAAGACAGTATATGCTGACTCATACTACTTTGTTGATATCCAAAATGGACCCTATCAAGTATATCTTCGAGAAGCCCGCTTTATCTGGAAGGATAGCTAGATGGCAAATGATCTTAACCGAGTATGACATCCAGTACACCACCCAAAAAGCTATAAAAGGGAGTGTACTAGCTGACCATCTGGCTCATCAGGCTATCGAAGACTATCAACCCATGAGATTTGACTTCCCAGACGAGGACATTATGAATTTGGACAACGTTGAAAGTAACGGACCGTATGACGGACCCGAAAAGGGATCCCGATGGACCCTGTACTTTGATGGTGCTTCGAATGCACTTGGAAACGGTATTGGCGCAGTACTCATTTCCCCGGAAGGTTGTCATACTCCTTTCACGGCCCGACTTTGTTTCAGCTGCACAAACAACATGGCTGAGTATGAAGCTTGCATCTTTGGTCTCGAGGCTGCTATAGACTTGGGGATCAAATCTTTGATCGTATTTGGGGATTCGGCTTTGGTCATCAGCCAAATCAAAGGAGACTGGGATACCAAACATCCTAATCTTATCCCATACAAAGAACATGTCCTGACATTGTTGCCGCATTTCGAGCAAATTACCTTCGAGCATTTCCCGCGAGAAGAGAATCAGCTAGCCGATGCTCTAGCCACAATGTCCTCCATGTTTAAACTCAACTGGGATAACGAGGCTCCCCAAATCACCATCAAGCGAATGGATGAACCGGCACATTGCCATGAGATTAATACTGAAGAAGTAGTGGAACAACCTTGGTTCCATGAAATCAAAAGGTATCTCGAGACTAAAGATTATCCTGAAGGAGCTTCCGTGAATGACAAGAAGTTCTTAAGGAAATTCGCTGCTAAGTTCTTCCTGAGCAACGGCATCCTTTACAAACGAAGCCATGATTGTGTATTACTCCGATGTGTGGATAAAGCTGAAGCAGAGTTGATCATGACTGATATACACAGCGGCACATTTGGCACTCACTTGAGCGGGCATACAATGGCTAAGAAGATCCTAAGGGCAGGCTATTATTGGTCTACCATGGAGGCTGATTGCCATCAACATTCCCGTACTTGCCACAAGTGTCAAGTCTATGCTGACAAAGTGCATATTCCTCCGGTTCCCCTCAACGTCCTAACTGCTCCGTGGCCCTTTGCAATGTGGGGCATTGATATGATTGGAGAGATCAAGCCCACGGCTTCCAATGGACATCGCTTCATCCTGGTTGCCATTAACTACTTCACTAAATGGGTCGAAGCAGCTTCCTTCGCCTCTGTCACCAAAAATGTGGTTGCCCGTTTTATCAAGCAAAATCTCATATGTCGGTATGGTGTTCCAGACAGGATCATCACGGACAACGGTACAAATCTGAATAACACAATGATCATTGCATTATGCGAACAGTTCAAGATTTATCATCACAATTCATCTCCCTATCGGCCGAAGATGAACGGTGCTGTTGAAGCCGCGAACAAAAACATTAAGAAGATCATTCAGAAAATGACAGTCACTTACAAAGACTGGCATGAGATGTTACCGTTTGCTCTGCATGGATACCGTACGACGATACGTACTTCAACGGGGGCAACCCCATTTTCTTTGGTTTATGGCATGGAAGCTGTTTTGTCTATGGAAGTCCAGATCCCTTCTTTAAGGATTATGAAGGATGCAGGTTTGAATGAAGATGATTGGATGCAGACCCGACTTGATCAACTCAATCTGATCGACGAGAAGCGACTTGCTGCCATATGCCATGGTCAGACGTATCAAAAGCGGATGATCAGGGCCTTCAATAAGAAAGTCAGACGTCAAGTGTATCAAGTCGGGGATCTCGTAATCAAGCGGATTATCTTGCCGCAAAGTGATCCCAGGGGCAAATGGACTCCTACTTATGAAGGACCATTTGTGATCAAGAGCATATTTTCTGGTGGTGCAATGATTCTGACAACCATGGACGGCGACGATTTGCCGCACCCTGCGAACGCAGACATAGTCAAAAGATACTACGCATAAAATAACTCGGCAAGTCGAAAACCCGAAAGGGCGGCTTGGGAAAAAATGGGCATCCCGGTGAACAGAAAACCCGAAAGGGCGGTTCAGGCAAAAATTAGGGATAAAAACGAAAAAAAATCTGTACACCCGGCAAGTCGAAAACCCGAAAGGGCGGCTTGGGTAAAAAGGGGTTTCCCGGTGAATCGAAAACCCGAAAGGGCGATTCAGGCAAAAGTTAGGGAATTAAAGCGTATAACTATGTCTCGTCGGATCACTTCAAAGACAATTTCTTCGTCAACCAGTTCCAGACTTCTGATCAATCCAGTCATCGTCAAACAAAGCATTGAATGGACAGATATTCAGAGTTGTGAAAGCTATAGCGGAACGGAATCCCATGGAATTATTTCACATAGCCATCCTTTATTTTGTATAAAATCTTTCAATATTTACGACAAAGTCCTCTTACTAGGATGATTGTCTCCTTTGTACAAATATACTCAAAGAAAATCAATACAAATACTCTTCCCAAAATTTGTGTCATTTCCCTTTTCTCTTTCTCTTGCACTATTTGTTTTATTTTGAGAAACGTCCAATGTTTTGTTAAATAGGCATATGCATTTGAAACATAATCACTTCCTAAATGAACCTAAGAAAGAGGATTACTGATAGGATGAAGGTACAGATGTATATCTTGACACCCTTTCGAAGGAAACCCCCAAGAGATTTGGAATCCACATCCCTAGCAAACCCTGAGGCTTATCTCCAGCAGACTCTCGAAGATTATCCCCAGTAAGGTTCTGGAAGATATTTCCCCGCAGAGCACGAACGTCTCTCCCGAGTTTTATTCAAAGTTATTCCCCACAAAGGCTTATAACTGGTTTATCCTCAGCTAACAACCACAGAAGATCGCACTCGCCAGAATTCTTCCTGTCCCCAGCGAAGTTCATCAAGAGTTTCCCAGCATAACTTATCAATATGATCCCCAGAGGAGTTTATCTTTGTATCACCAGCCAGAGGATCCTCCAGAACTCATTTTTCCTCAGAGTGCGAATTTCTCAATATCCCCAGCGGAGCCAGACTAATAAGCCTTCTCCCCACAGAGTCTTAGAAAGAGAAATCTTGAGTTCCCCAGTGAGGTCGCCAGAGTTACTTCCCACCAAGCTGAAGATTCTCAATCTTACCTCCCCCAGCATGAGTCTACTAGATTGGTACTCCCCAGTAGAGGTCATCAGGAATTCTTTTCCCCAGCAGCAGCCAAGGATTTATTTTCCCCGTCAACAATCAAGACGCTTTTATCTTCAACCACCTCGGATTCAGTTATCCTCAGCAAGATAGCTCGTCAGCTTACATGCGCATTCATCACATTCATGTCATAAACATTGATGTCACGTATATTGCATCATGCATCATGACATTGCATACAACTAACTCTTTACCTTTTCAGGTAGGATCAATCGACAGACTAAAATCATTCAACTTCAAGATTTCTGAAAACAGTTCACGAGTTCTCCAAGTAAACAGATGTTAACCTGTCACTTGTTCAGATTCTTCTTCAAGACTTCTGAAAACAGTTTATGGATTCTTCCCAACAACGGATGTTAATCTATCGACTTATTCAGATGCAACTTTTGAAAACAGTGTATGGACGCTTCCCAACAACGGATGCTGCTCTATTGCTTATTCAACTTCAAGACTTCTGAAAACAGTTTATGGATTCTTCCCAACAACGGATGTTAATCTATCGACTTATTCAGATGCAACTTTTGAAAACAGTGTATGGACGCTTCCCAACAACGGATGCTGCTCTATTGCTTATTCAACTTCAAGACTTCTGAAAACAGTTTATGGATTCTTCCCAACAACGGATGTTAATCTATCGACTTGTTCGGATGCAACTTCTGAAAACAGTTTACAGATTCCTCCCAACAACGGATGTCAATCTATTGCTTGTTCAGATCTCCCAGTTCAGAGATGGTCCCAAGCCTGGACACCCTCCTGATATTCCCTTCCAGATGGCATCTCTAAGCCCATCCCCGACAAGATTTCTGTCACTCTCCCAGATGGCATCGTTAAGCCCATCTCCAAATGGCATCTCTAAGCCCATTCCCGCCTCCATTGCTTCGACAAGTGCAAATTTCCGGGCACTCTAGTGTCCAATCTCCTTTTACCCTCGAGTCACGAAAGGCAAGCTTGCCAATCTAACTCTTCGGATTCAAGAAGATTGAACAGGGGCAACTATTGTACCCCAAAATTTGCCCTCCCATTTCTCATTGATTTCTCACCACAAAGCCTTTGAAGCTCAAGATCCAGTTAGGGTTTCATCTGCTCAAGACCTCCCCTTGCACTGTGGACTCAAATTAGGGTTTATGTTTGCACCAAGATGCTTTGACCTAAAATTCCCAAGATGACTTTCATGCTTCATATTGGACTCCCAAGTTTACCCATATCAAGTTTCAAGTCTTGATTCCAAGTTTTGCCCAGTCAATTGGACAGTTGACCTAGAAATCAACTGTATTGGGAAAAAAGTCAACTGTGGCCAATTGACAGTCAAACCTCATGAAATTTGACCCACATCAACATTATGAACTCATATGGACCATTTGATCAAGTTTGAATCACAATTCCCCAAGAAATTTGATCAGATCACCAAAAGGGCAAAATGGTCATTTTTAGGGTTTTGACTGCACAAAGGCAATTTTTGACTGTTTGACCTAGCCAATAGCAAACCAAGCTCACACATGGACTCAAGGACCCCATGGAATTATCTTGACATGATCAACAAACTCAAAAGTTACACAGGATTGACAGTTGAATTTCCCAGTCAATTGATCAATTTTGACTGTATACTGAAAAGTCAAACTTTGACTTTTTGGTCAAAATCAAGAGTCAAGATTCATTTTTCATCAAAACATGCCAAATCATGAAACTTGTTCACCAAGAAATCACAAAATGCAAATTAGGGTTTAAAATGGAATTTTTCATAACTTAGAATTTTTCTAAGTTATGAAAAACCCTAATTTTTTCCCAACTTTGCCCCACTTTTTCACCATGATCCATTTGGATTCAAACAAAAGTCCAAACATGAAAGTTGTAGTTTGTTGCATAATCTACAACTTTGATTCACAAAGTTTTCTCATTTGAAGCTTGCATCTCAAGTTACAAATTTTTGAATAAGGGCACTAAACCATTCTTAACTTAGTGAATTTTTGACCTATTTTGACAAGGTTTTCTACCCCACTTCAAGGTCATTTTCCATACACTTCCACTTGGAATTTCAATTTGAATTTCAAATATGGATTGTAGTACACATTCCAAGCTTTCCAAAATGTCCAAGAACTCATCAAACAACCTCATAACTTGAGAGAATCGAATTTCACAATATGGCAAAAATTCACTTTTGTTCTTAACCAAAACATGATTCATAACACTATGCATTTTCAAAACTCAGCATGCCCCTTGATTACAGGCCTTTTATCTCAATTACACTCATAAATTTAATGCATATTCTTTGTGCCAAGACCATGTTCTTTGTGTTCTAGCATTGCATGGTGGATTAATCTCAAAGTAGATAAAGTACTTTATCCATTTTTGTAAAAAGCAAGCTTTATGTCAAATTAAAATCCAAGAAAGTACAGTTAGGATCTCATTGGCACAAGTTTATGTGCTAATCACACTGATCAAGAGGGATAGTTGCAGCTTACTTGAGGGGCCTTCATAAGCCTAGAAAACCAACTTGCATTTTGTTGCTTAAGTAAGAAGAAAAGTTCCATAACAGGGGACATCTCTCATATCAGTCAAAAAACCCTTAAGCAAAGATTGCAAACACATTCCAAAGATCATAACCAAGCTGATACACGACCCTTGCACCTCTCAAACACTCCCATTGCCATAATCACTCTCAAACTGCACAAATAGGGCAAAGCCTGCAGTTTGAGTGCTATCTTCCATTTCCCTCAAGCTCTTTTGCCAAAACCAGTTCACACACATTCCCTAACATCTATGCAAGCTAACCATGCCTTGAAACACGACCTGTAACCCCTCTAACAAGTTCCACCATTTTCACTTTTTCATTTTGCAGTTGAAGTTCTACAGCTCAGTGATGGGTTTAATCTGTAACGTATAGCCTAAATGTAGTACTGCAAGTGTACAGCCTATCGAAGTAATATATAAGATTATCGAACGACAGAGACCAATTGTCAATCTATCAACTCTATTGCTAAGGTGCTTATCTAAGGCAAACAAGAATGTTGATGTGAGTGCAGTGCACAAAGTAAATGAGCGAGGTAAATAACAGTTTAAAAGACAGGTTGGAATGTAAATCATGCAATCAGATATTGGTCAGGTCATGCGTAGATGAACCTACTTATGGGGCAGTATTTTCTATTGATAGCAAAGAATCAATTTAACGGGAACTTGTAGCTTTTGACTACTAAGAACCGAGTTTACTCTTTAAATTAAATTCCTTTATTGTCACATATAAAGGGTGCCTTCCACGTTAAAGAGGTAAACCTATTTTTAAGAAATTGATAGTTTTGACTTAACAGAAAAGTAATTTTACTTGGAAAGATTAACTTAAAGAGACTTTTGGCTTTTGACCAAGAGTCAGATTTCAAACCTACAAACGCGTCCGAAAATAGTTTCAAAATCGTTTTCTAAAAAGGTCAATGATTCCTATTTAACCAATCAATGGCTTTCGCTCTTTTTGTTTGGTTAAATAATAATCAAGTAGTATTATTAGTTTGGACGGCTTTCGATCTTACCCAATAAACATTTAAACATAATTGACTTAAGTTAAAAGAAAAACATCCCCAGAGTATTTTCACTAACATGATAATTGGAACACGACCATGATGACAATCATTACATCCAAACCTTTATAGTTTAGCCAGACATAATAAGTGCGAGTCTATAAAACGTGTAGACTATGGTAAGAGCATTTAAAGTCTATAAAACGTGTAGACTATGGTAAGAGCATTTAAAGTCTATAAAACGTGTAGACTATGGTAAGAGCATTTAAAGTCTATAAAACGTGTAGACTATGGTAAGAGCATTTAAAGTCTATAAAACGTGTAGACTATGGTAAGAGCATTTAAAGTCTATAAAACGTGTAGACTATGGTAAGAGCAATTATAAGTAAAGAAATGCAATAAAATAGAACCTTGCTCCAGTCGGAGACTTGAATCTGATACAAATCTACGGAATGGTAAGGCTGGTATGATGAACTTCAACCAAAGTGCTCCAAGACTCGATTACAACTCAATCTACACCACAATAACTCCCTGATGTGAAGAGATTATCACTTTACAGAAACTGATAGTATATGGCTTAAGATTGTACTAAGCTTGGATGAAACTAAAGAATGAAAAACGAAAACTATTTATAGAGGATCCTTGAGGTGCGTAAAGACCAGCATGCCCCTTAACTTCTTTTGAGCGGGAAGCTTTTTGTGAAGGCCGCGGGCGCGGTGGGGGTGGCCGCGGGCGCGGTGGCTGGAACTGCCACATCATGGGAACGTGGCAGTTGATCTCTGGGTGAAAGTGGGCCACGTCATCGCGTTCCCTGTAGCCAGCATGGCGCTGAACGCCATAAGTGCAGAATATCTTGAAAAACCCTAAATTCTTGGCGTTTTGGCTCGTTTCTTCACAGAAGGCTCTGAAATGACAAGAATCCTGAAAACAAAGGAAAAAGGAACATAATACGGGAAAACGATAATAAAAACTAAGGAAAACATGTGATATTTGAGTCAGAAACATAGTGCGATTTAGTGCGATCAAATCCTCCCACGCTTAGACCTTTGCTTGTCCTCAAGCAACAACTCTTTAGAAGTAGATGAAAGAAAATTATGGTGTATACAGGTTTTGGGCAAAGAGGGCTTCTAAGTCCGAGTAAGGGTGTGTTGTCAGGCACTAACTATCTGAACCAAGGGTATCGTAATTACACTACTCGCAGAAATGAGGACATAAACCTTATAAGTATACAGATCGATCCTAATATCCTTACTATGCTAAGACTTCTTTTTGTACGAGGTCCTTTTTCATTCAGGCGCAATCACATTAAGCCCGTTATCCATACATACTCATGGTGTAGTGACCGGTCAGTGACTCTGATCTCAAGTGATGGGATTCTGGTACAAGAGTTGGTTTAACCCCTTTTTATTTTACCCATTTGTAGTTGCGGGGGATCGGACCGTAGTCTGCCCTACCAAGTCCAGCACCAGATACCTCTGGACCAACTACAACGGATGTGCCTTATATATATTTTTTTCTTTGTTTTTGTTGGTGCTTACAACTTTCTTGAGTTGAGTAATCTTTGTGAGGATCACCCAACTCGTAGTCGTATTCATACTTTATTTTATAATTTTTAAGGCAAAATAGAGATCATCCACTTATATTCATCGATCCTACACTTAGAGCATGCTTAGGCCGGAGCTGACTGCTAAGATAAACTACTTGAAGACCTATTTGTACAGTTTTATTCAAAATCATAGCATATTGGGAAGAAAGGATCTAATCTAGATGTTCAAAAAGGCTTACGGTGTTAAAACGATAACGAATTTTTCAAAAAGTGAGTGCCCAAGAAATAGACCCTATCTAGGACCTGTCTCATAGACCAAATCCTTAAAAACAACCACAATTCTTTGAAAAAGAAAAATTTTGTAAGGCTAAAAAGTGGGGGAAATGAAGGGGTACACTACGCAGAAAGACTCGCCTATCACATGCATTTTATTAACTACGAATATAACATGCCTAAAAGGAAAAATGCGGAAGGGAAATAAAAGCAGGAAAAACGGGAAATAAAAGTGAAAATGGGAAATAAAAGCGATAAATGCTCCTCCCACACTTAAATCAGACATTGTCCTCAATGTTCCAAAATAAGGTAGGAGGAGGTACCTGAAAACACTAGCGGGGGCCACTAGGACCTTCACCATCCTGGTTGGTACGACCGGAATGGCGGCTACGGCTGCGACGGCGGCTATCTCGGTCCAAAACAAGCTGCTCCAATCTCTCTGTCAAGGCGGCATTTGCCGCTTGTAGCTCTTGGGTCCTACCAATGAGGGTGCCTTGGGTTGCCTCCATCAATTGGAAGTGACGAGCGTATGTGGTCTGGTGTAGGTGCTGTTCTCTCAGGAAAGCCAGCTGACTTTCCATAATAGTGCGCAGAGAGCTAGCATTTTGCTCTTGGGATGCTTGCATGAAGGCCATGTTATCGGTCGCCTGTTGCTGCAAAGTAGCAAGGAGGGTGTCCCTCTGGGCTTCTCGGGCCATATGCTTACGCCACATGTCCTCAGTGACATGGAAACTAGGAGTTGTACCTGCATGTGGGTTAGAAGTAGATGGTGTCGTGTGTGGTGGTGAAAAGTGGGGTGGTTCCTCTGTTTGGAAATCGTACTCATCATCAGTGTTGTTACCCTCATTTAAAGGTAGATTTGGGGGCAACGGACCAATAAAAGCAGGAGCGTTGAGATCGTAGGTCCAGTTACGCTCAAATCTAATATCAGTACGACGGGTGCAAGGAATAACAACACTGGGAACAGCAGTACCTCCAACCATGAGGAAGTAACCACCTTCCCTCCTCGTCTTGCATAAACGCATATCCCTGAAAAATTTAAGATTTGCAATACGAGGAGGAAGTGGCTCAAGGGTGGCAAGTTCCGTATCCAATCCTATGGCACGGGCAATAGTAGTAATCAGGCCACCAAAGGAAATCGGCCCACCTTTTCTTAAAACATGGTGCATGTGGGCAATCATGAATGGGACTGGATTAACTTTGGTGTCTGTGAGGCAGCTCTGCATGATAATTAATTCTTTAGCATTCACCTTGTTTGGGTTTTCCCGAGCAAAGATGGTGGATGCTAAAAGAAATCTAAAAACACGAAGGGCAGGATTGTGGATATGAGAAGCAAGTAAGCCATCAAAAGATGTTGCATTTTGTTTAGTAATTCTGGCCCAAAAATGCTTCAAATGCCCAATCCGTGTCTAAAGGTGCTTCACAAATGGCACCATCCCCATAAGGCAATCCTAACATGGAGGCTAGACCGTCAGTGGAGTAGTCATATTCAACATTAAACATTCTAAATTTGACTCCACCTACGGTGCTAGCAGTGTTAGGAGAGACGTTATAAATTAAAGAACTCAAAAATTCGAACGTCAGCCTAGGGTAGGTTGGTGCTTGAGTAGCAAAAATATCATGCATGCCTATTTTGACGAGAAGGAAAAATACACTATGGTATATACCTAATGAATATAGACAGTTTTCATCGATATACCTGGTAGAGTGTATTGGTGTTGTCAGCAATTTCTCAAGCCGCTTTTGTTGCCTTTCTCCGGCTTGGCCACCTCGCAAAATGTAGCCGTGATACTCCATAGGATTTTCTTGTGGATGAATAAAGAGAAAGAATGGGATGTAGAAGTAATGAAGGTGTGAGGAAGAAAATGAAATAGTGGGGGTATTTATAGGTAGTGAAGAAAAATGGTGGTTGTAAATATTTATGATGGGAATAATGGGAATAAATGTAGTGGGGTAGGTATGGATAATAAAGGAAGTTATGGGGGGTTAAGAATGGAAGAAAATGGGATTGGAAGTGGAAAAAGAGGCAAAATGGGGGGAAAAACGAGCAACTAGCCGTTAGGTGACCGTTGCGTCACCGCGGGCGCGGCAGGACTCACCGCGGGCGCGGTGAGGTCGAGGCAAGTTGGGCCGGTCTTGCTTCCTTTCCATTGGGCTTTTCCTTCCTTGCCATTAGCTTCAATTTTTGGAGGTGTACCTATTATTCTTATGAACGTGCATATATGTATGTGAATACATATATACATGTATATTTATTTATTTTTATATTAAAATTATGGTGACCAGAAAAACAAAAACATTAGTAAATGAAAGATATATAAATGAAACACATGCATATATATATATATAGGTACGGACATCGGGTCACCAAAATAATTATTAATAATGCAGGAAATAGATAATGCAAATAAAAATGAGTCTGAAAAGGAAATCAACATAATACTAATAATACTGGAACTAGATATCTTGTGAATAACACAGATCTATCGCCAACCGGTAGGATGCTCTGCAGGAGTGTCTGGGCCACGCAGCTCAGTCAGCTGGCGTCGAATCTCTACCACCTCGTGAGCTAATTCATCTAACTCACCAGCAAAGGTAACATCATTCACTTCCAACTATAAATGAAGGTCAGCCACCTCATTGCGGAGAGTGGTTATCTCAGTGCGCATAGCAGTCAACAGAGTGCGAATATCAGGTTCCTGCAAGCTGAGGTTATTAGTAAGAACAGTAGTGTGTGTAACCTCGGGTCGGGATGTGTGATCTGGAGTAGAGTCCTCGAGAGCAGGAGTGTATTCTGGAGTGAGATCTTCGGAAGCATGAGTGTATTCTGGAGTGAACTCTGATATCTCACCCCAACCTTCTACAGAATAGTTCCAATTAGCAGGGTTGGAAACACAAGTCATCTGAGGGTCTGGCAGTGTGAAGGTGTAAACTGTCTGGTCATCGATGAGCAATCTGTACTGATATGGGTGGAAAGAGGCCCTCCTCATGAGCCCACGATCCATGCAAAAGTCTAAATCCAGGAAAGTATATCCACAGTATGGGGTCAGCTGTGCTATCATACTGTCCAAACCCAAAGCAGAAGCTATCTGTGTCACATTCCCTCCGGAATGAATGAGCCCTACAGCGGATCGAGCAGTCTGCTCGAGGCTCTCTATCAGAAAACCTCCACTAGCTATAGGTCTGGACTGACTGGCACAGTATAGGAAAAGGATTTCCTCAGCGGTGACCAAGTGGTCACAGTAACTCCTCCCAAAGAAAGTGTGGCACAGAATCATCTCGAAGTATCGGAAATCCGGGTTATGGATCTTCCTGGACAGCTGGGTAGAGGGGTCAAGGCTGGCTCTATTAGTAATGTCCTGCCAAAATTTATCAATATCTCTGTCCATATAGTAACTCAATGGAAACTCAGTGATAGCGGTCGGTCCAGTTTGGAAACCAAGCAAATCCCCAAATTCTTTGGTAGTCAGGGTATACTCGGTACCAAACAATCTGAAACTTAGGCATCCTCGCTCATCTCCTTCACCCACCCGTGGGTTATAATCCACAGAGCTAAGAAACTCCAGAGTAAGGTTCCTGTAGGTTTTGTGGACATCATCAGCATAAGAATCCCAGCCAAGTTGGTTGCACAGATACCTAATACTCGGCTCAATCCCGAGTGCTTCCATGCAGCTCTGATCGGGGTACCTAGTGGGTACCATAGGTCTAGCAGATAAGGTAGCAAATCGGGCTTTTTGTGCTTCATCTCTGAAAATCACAACCATACCATCGGGGTAATGCATCCTGAAAATATAAACACAAGAAATTAGTCCAGATAAAACATATATAAATTACTAAAATAAAATAAAATAAAATTAAGAATAAACCATGGGTTGCCTCCCATGCAGCGCTTGTTTAACGTCGTTAGCTTGACGATTAGATCTTACTTTATGTGGGTATTGGTGGGTCTATAAGAATATGACTAGAGTAGTCAACAGGCAAATCGCCTCCTTTGTATAGCTTCAGTCTTTGTCCATTTACCACAAATGGAGCGCATGAATTGTTTTTTATTTCTACTGCTCCAGACTTTAGAACTTTTGACACTTCAAATGGACCTGTCCATCTTGAACGAAGCTTACCAGGAAAAAGTCGTAACCTTGAGTTAAATAGGAGAACAGGGTCACCAATGTTGAAATCTTTCTTGATGATTTTTTTATCATGCCGCATCTTGGTTCTTTCCTTATATATGATGGCATTCTCATAGGCATTCAAGCGAAGCTCTTCCAGCTTGTGAATGTCCAGGATACGTTTTTCTCCGGCTTTTAGGTAATCTAGATTCAAGGATTTAATGGCCCAATAGGCTTTATGTTCTAGTTCGAAGGGTAAATGACAGGACTTTCCATAAACCAATTGATAAGGAGTTGTTCCAATAGGGGTTTTATAAGCCGTTCTATAAGCCCATAAGGCGTCTTTAAGTTTTCCAGACCAGTCTTTTCTGGATAATGATATGGTTTTTTCTAGGATCTGCTTAATCTCCCTATTCGATACTTCTACTTGGCCACTGGTTTGCGGGTGATATGGTGTTGCTACTCTATGTTTTACTCCGTATTTGCTTAGAAGCTTGTCAAATATCTTAGATATAAAATGCGATCCTCCATCACTTATGACTAACCTCGGGGTTCCAAACCTAGGAAAAATAATATTCTTAAACAGTTTGATAACTACCTTGGTATCGTTTGTGGGTGATGCAACAGCTTCTATCCACTTTGAGACATGATCGACAGCTACTAGGATATACTTGTTACCCATTGAGGAAGGAAAAGGTCCCATGAAATCTATACCCCAGACATCAAATATTTCCACTTCTTGGATGTTACTTAAAGGCATTTCATCACGTCTTGAGATGTTCCCAGTGCGTTGGCATCGGTCACATTTTGTAATGTAAGTGTGGACATAACGCCATACAGTAGGCCAATAAAAACATGCTTGAAATATTTTGGCGCATGTTTTAGATGTGCTTGCATGTCCACCATAAGGTGAAGCATGACAATGTTTAATGACGTTGCCTACTTCATCTTCCGGCACATATCGTCTGAATATATTATCTATTCCTCTTTTGAATAGGAGGGGTTCATCCCAAAAGAAGTGTTTAACATCTCTAAAAAACTTCTTCTTCTGTTGGTAGCTTAAGTCAGGGGGTATGATATCAGCGGCCAGATAATTCACAATATCTGCGTACCATGGTATGTTGTTCATGGTTGAGATTTCCTCATAGGTCTCTTCTTCAGTTGAGTTTATCCCAGCTATTAATCTTTCATAAGTAGAGTGATCGTCTATAGGTATAAGTTCAGGTTTAAGGTGTTCTAACCTAGAGAGATGATCAGCTACTAAGTTTTCAGCTCCTTTTTTATCCTTAATATCCAAGTCAAATTCTTGGAGTAAAAGTACCCATATGAGCAATCTAGGCTTAGCATCTTTCTTACTTAACAAGTACCGGATTGCTGCATGATCTGTGTATACTATTATTTTTGCTCCCACCAAATAAGATCGAAATTTATCAATAGCAAAAACTACGGCTAGCAATTCCTTTTCTGTGGTTGTATAATTTAGCTGGGCAGCGTCTAGTGTTCTACTAGCGTAGTAAATTGCATGTAGTTTCTTGTCTTTTCTTTGCCCTAGTACAGCTCCTACAGCGAAATCACTAGCATCGCACATGATTTCAAAGGGTTGTGTCCAATCAGGTGGTCTTATGATAGGTGCTGAAATAAGAGCTTGCTTTAAAACTTCAAAGGCCTCAAGACATTTTTGGTCGAATTCAAACTCGACATCCTTCATCAATAAGTTAGTTAAAGGTTTTGTTATTCCGGAAAAATTCTTGATGAAACGTCGGTAGAACCCGGCATGTCCTAGAAAACTTCTTACTTCCCTAACGGTCTTAGGTGGGTTTAGGTTTTCTATAACTTCTATCTTGGCCTTATCGACTTCTATACCTCTTTCAGAAATAATGTGTCCCAAGACTATCCCTTCATTTACCATAAAGTGGCACTTTTCCCAATTCAACACAAGGTTTACTTCCACACATCTTTTTAAGATTTTCTCTAAGTTTGAGAGGCAGTTTTTGAAATCAAACCCACACACTGAAAAATCGTCCATAAATACTTCCATAATTCCATCTAGGTAGTCTGCGAAAATTGACATCATACAACGTTGGAAAGTGGCAGGTGCATTACAGAGTCCAAAGGGCATTCGTCTATAAGCGAATGTTCCATAAGGGCAGGTAAATGTGGTTTTTTCTTGGTCCTCTGGGTGAATAGGGATTTGGAAAAACCCCGAATATCCATCAAGATAGCAGAAACATGAGTGTCTTGCTAGACGTTCAAGCATCTGATCTATAAATGGGAGAGGGAAATGGTCTTTTCTCGTTGCCTTATTCAACTTTCTGTAATCTATACACATACGCCATCCTCCTTCTGTTCGTTTTGCCACATGCTCACCTTTCTCATTTTTCAGAACAGTGATACCTCCTTTCTTGGGTACCACATGGACTGGGCTTACCCATTCACTATCCGAAATTTGGTATATGATACCAGCTTCTAATAACTTAAGAACTTCTTTCTTGACTACATCACTCATGATAGGGTTTATTCTTCTTTGATGTTCTCTTGAGGGTTTTGAATCTTCTTCTAGCATAATCCGATGCATGCATACGGATGGGCTTATACCTTTTAAATCTGAAACTTTATACCCTAAAGCTGAGGGATATTTTCGCAAGGTATCTAAGAGTTGATTTGTTTCTATTTGGTTTAGAGCGGCGCTAATTATAACAGGTCTATTCATCTCCTCATCCAAAAACTCATATCTTAGATTCTTGGGTAGTTCCTTAAGTTCTATAGTGGTTTTCTCAGTACGCGGCATAAGGTCAGGGGTAAGAGCTAAGCATTCGAAAAGGTTGTCGTCAATGTACGGTTCGATACTCTTAAATCCGTCATCCTCTAAAATAGGGGTTGATGGTAATTTGATTAAAAATTCGTTTTGTTCGATCTCATTTACACATTCATCAATGACGTCGATGGCATAACACGCATCTCCTATCACTGGTGCCATTAGAAACTTTGATAAAATGAACTCAATCTTTT
The DNA here is from genome assembly GCA_948472305.1 of Vicia faba. Lineage (NCBI taxonomy): Eukaryota > Viridiplantae > Streptophyta > Magnoliopsida > Fabales > Fabaceae > Vicia > Vicia faba. The sequence goes on along the minus strand of OX451737.1, from coordinate 1,442,543,888 downwards.
CATCTCCTACCTCGAAAGTCAGTTTCCCTTTCTTAACATCTATTATAGCTCCGGCGGTCGATAGGAATGGTCTTCCTAAGAGGATTGGGATGTCTTCATCTTCTTTAATATCCATTACGACGAAGTCGGTCGGAATGTACAACTGACCAATCTTGACAGGTATGTCTTCTAAAATACCCATGGGATATTTGACAGATCTATCAGCTAGTTGTAAGGACATCTTAGTAGGTTAAAGTTCTCCTAATTTTAACCTCTTACAGACGGCCAGAGGCATCAGACTTACGCTTGCTCCTAAGTCTAAAAATGCTTTGTCTATCATATGGTTACCTAGGATGCAAGGGATAGAAAAACTTCCAGGGTCTTTATCTTTCTTGGCGAGTTTATTTTCGGCTATAGAATGACATTCTAAAGGCTTGGGATCATCGAGTCGTCGTTTATTGGTCAAAATATCTTTCAAGAACTTAGCATATGATGGTATCTGGGTTATAGCTTCAGTAAAAGGAATCTCTACATGGAGTTTCTCTATTACCTTAATAAACTTTTGGTACTGGTTTTCTACTTTGGTGTTTTTCAGCCTCTGTGGGAACGGAATAGGTGGTTTATAAGGTTGTTGAGTGTTACTCCCTACTTCTGGTTTTGATTGCTTTTCTGGTTTCTCTGGTTCCTCTACCTGGTCTTTAGGCGTAGCATCTTCCATAGGTTTTTCTGATGTGCTTAAGTTAGGATTTCTAGGCCCTTCATAAGCAGTTCCACTTCTTAATGTGATAGAATTTGCTTGGCCTTTTGGATTTGGTTGAGTTTGTCCAGGAAATTGTCCTCCAGGTGCAACTTGTACAGAGGTGTTTTGTGCTACTTGGGAAATCTGAGTCTCAAGCATTTTGGTGTGGGTTATTATCTGGTCAAACTTGGTTGCCAGTTGAGTAACTAGTTCGTTCGTGTGAATGTGTTGGTTCATAAACTCCTTATTTTGCTGGGTTTGAGCCTGAATAAAGGTGTTTATGGTTTCTTTAAGGTTTGGTCTTGGGGGCACTATTTGCATAGGTTGGTTTTGTTTTTGAGTTTGGAATCCTTGAGGTCTCGAAGGTCCGGGATTTTGGATAGGGTTATTGTTTTTGTAAGAGAAATTCGGGTGGTTCCTCCATCCAGGATTGTAGGTATTCGAGAAAGGGTTCCCTTGGGTATAGTTAACTTGGTCTGAGCTAGATTCGTTCAAAAGGTTACAGTCAACGGTTTGATGTCCTTGAGTTCTGCAGAGTTCGCATTCCGATTGGATTGCTGCTACTGTGGTTGGGTTTTGAGACATGTTCTCGACTCTCAAAGCTAGGGCGTCCATCTTCGCATTAATCATGTCCATGTAACTTACCTCATGCTTTCCTCCATGGCTCTCCTTTTTCTCTACTGTCGCTCGTTCTAATCCCCACTGGGCGTGGTTTTGGGCCATGTCCTCTATTAGGGCACAAGCGTCAGGGTAAGGTTTGTTCATCAACGCTCCGCCAGCGGCAGCGTCTATGGACATCTTTGTGTTGTAATGGAGTCCATTATAGAAGGTATGTATGATTAACCATTGCTCTAGGCCATGGTGCGGACAAGCTCTTAAAAGTTCTTTATATCTCTCCCAGGCATCAAAAAGTGATTCGCCTTGGTTTTGGGTGAAACAAGTGATCAGGTTCCTAAGAACAGCGGTCTTGCTTGGTGGAAAATACCTCGCAAGAAAAGCTCTCCTAAGGTCTTCCCAAGTTGTTATTGAGTTAGTTGGAAGGGCGTCTAACCAGTCGTGAGCTTTACCTCTAAGGGAAAAAGGAAACAGTCTTAAACGGATAGCTTCGGGTGAGGCTCCATTTGCCTTAAGGGTGTCAGCTAACTGGATAAATACCTTCAAATGTTGATTCGGGTTCTCGGTAGCGAGACCAGCGAATTGGTTTTGTTGTACTAATTGTAATAATGAGGGCTTTAGTTCAAAGTTGTTGGTAGTTATAGCAGGGTTTACTATACTAGAACTAGGTTCCTCGTTAGATGGTTGGGCAAATTCCTTGAGCGGTCTTTGGTTATGATCTTCTGCCATAGCTCTTCTTATCTTGCGTATAAAAAGACGGGCACGAGCGTAACATTCAGGTTCTACTAAAGGATCTATTAGGTTACCGGTGCTACGATTTCTACGCATCTACCGGCTAGAATAGCCTTAGTCTAAACGGGATAACAATAGGGTACGAAATTTGACGAAGTTGGTCCCCGGCAACGGCGCCAAAAACTTGATGGGTTTAATCTGTAACGTATAGCCTAAATGTAGTACTGCAAGTGTACAGCCTATCGAAGTAATATATAAGATTATCGAACCACGGAGACCAATTGTCAATCTATCAACTCTATTGCTAAGGTGCTTATCTAAGGCAAACAAGAATGTTGATGTGAGTGCAGTGCATAAAGTAAATGAGCGAGGTAAATAACAGTTTAAAAGACAGGTTGGAATGTAAATCATGCAATCAGATATTGGTCCGGTCATGCGTAGATGAACCTACTTATGGGGCAGTATTTTCTATTGATAGCAAAGAATCAATTTAACGGGAACTTGTAGCTTTTGACTACTAAGAACCGAGTTTACTCTTTAAATTAAATTCCTTTATTGTCACATATAAAGGGTGCCTTCCGCGTTAAAGAGGTAAACCTATTTTTAAGAAATTGATAGTTTTGACTTAACAGAAAAGTAATTTTACTTGGAAAGATTAACTTAAAGAGACTTTTGGCTTTTGACCAAGAGTCAGATTTCAAACCTACAAACGCGTCCGAAAATAGTTTCAAAATCGTTTTCTAAAAAGGTCAATGATTCCTATTTAACCAATCAACGGCTTTCGCTCTTTTTGTTTGGTTAAATAATAATCAAGTCGTATCATTAGTTTGGATGGCTTTCGATCTTACCCAATAAACATTTAAACATAATTGACTTAAGTTAAAAGCAAAACATCCCCAGAGTATTTTCACTAACATGATAATTGGAACACGACCATGATGACAATCATTACATCCAAACCTTTATAGTTTAGCCAGACATAATAAGTGTGAGTCTATAAAACGTGTAGACTATGGTAAGAGCATTTAAAGTCTATAAAACGTGTAGACTATGGTAAGAGCATTTAAAGTCTATAAAACGTGTAGACTATGGTAAGAGCATTTAAAGTCTATAAAACGTGTAGACTATGGTAAGAGCATTTAAAGTCTATAAAACGTGTAGACTATGGTAAGAGCATTTAAAGTCTATAAAATGTGTAGACTATGGTAAGAGCAATTATAAGTAAAGAAATGCAATAAAATAGAACCTTGCTCCAGTCGGAGACTTGAATCTGATACAAATCTACGGAATGGTAAGGCTGGTATGATGAACTTCAACCAAAGTGCTCCAAGACTCGATTACAACTTAATCTACACCGCAATAACTCCCCGATGTGAAGAGATTATCACTTTACAGAAACTGATAGTATATGGCTTAAGATTGTACTAAGCTTGGATGAAACTAAAGAATGAAAAACGAAAACTATTTATAGAGGATCCTTGAGGTGCGTAAAGACCAGCATGCCCCTTAACTTCTTTTGAGCGGGAAGCTTTTTGTGAAGGCCGCGGGCGCGGTGGGGGTGGCCGCGGGCGCGGTGGCTGGAACTGCCACATCATGGGAACGTGGCAGTTGATCTCTGGGTGAAAGTGGGCCACGTCATCGCGTTCCCTGTAGCCAGCGCGGCGCTGAACGCCATAAGTGCAGAATATCTTGAAAAACCCTAAATTCTTGGCGTTTTGGCTCGTTTCTTCACAGAAGGCTCTGAAATGACAAGAATCCTGAAAACAAAGGAAAAAGGAACATAATACGGGAAAACGATAATAAAAACTAAGGAAAACATGTGATATTTGAGTCAGAAACATAGTGCGATTTAGTGCGATCACTCAGTTCAAGGTGTCTCAAGGCAAAGTAGATATTGGAACAGCATCACCACACCTCAAGGAAGCTATACCAATCAGTATCTTGCACTGTAAGCTCCCCATTTGCCAGTTAGAACTTCAGCTGAACAGGTATATTGGTGAACTCGTATCTCTCTTATTAGGCATCATTAGCTTTAGGTTTGTGAATAAATAATGTCATACTCATGCCACTGAACATGTACATTCTTTTACTTTTCATTTCTTTTGCCTGAGTTGAGAGAATTTAAGGTTTAAAAATGGCAAAAAACTTAGGTTAAGATTTGGGATTGTTAAAATTCTCTCTCATTTTTGAGAGTTAGGAGATGTTCTTTATATGTTTGAAATCGTGATTCCATGCTTGACATGTTTTGTGTTGAAAGTTTGTGCAAAAGCTCAAAGAATCAGGATGTTTGAATCCCTGTTACAAGCGCGCGTTTTTGAGACATTTTTGGCTGAAGGTTGAAGAAGGTGTCTTCTTGGGCTGGGCCTGGGCAATTTTCTTATTCACACCACTTTTCCTGTTTTGCACCCCTGAGTCCATTTGCTTCATTTTTAATATTTTGACTTTTTGCGTTTTTGTGATTGGTTCATTTATTTTTCCTCAGCATATTAAAAACATAAAAATATTTTTTCCATCATTTTTTGAATTTATTGCATATTTATTTGATTATTTCTTTTGTTTGTACATAAATAAATAAAATATACATATATATATATATTTTTTTGTTTAAAATATTAAAATAATACCAAATATATTTTTATACATATTTTTATCTTATTTTTTACTTCCTGAAAATATTTTATAAAAAAAAAATAATAAATACTTTTTATATTGAATATTATTAATTAATGTGTATAAAACATAATTTTTATAAATAATATAAATAAATAGGTATATTAATATACTTAGGATAAAAATACCAAAAAAATGTACATATTTTATTTTTTAATATATAATACTAAAAAATGCCTTTTTACAAATATACCATATTTTATTTTACTTTTGTATGTAAATAATAGATATTATATGAATTAATTAATTAATACCCCTTTGATTTAAAGAATTAGGGTTTTGCCCTAAATTCAAAAATACCCCAAAATAATATCTTTTTATTTTCTTTTTTATTTCACATAAATAATACTTTTTTTCATACATATAAAAAATTTTCTTTTTTTGCATTCTAGCATATTTATTTTATTTCTACTTTATTTATGCTTTTGATCATATTGTAAATATTCAAGGCAAAAGATGTAATAGTTTAGATTTAATTTATTGTCTAAATACCTCCCCATTTGAACATTGTACCCTCCTCCCTATATTATTGTGATGTAATAGCGTAGGAATTTAAATTTCGCACTTTATCGCTTTCTAAACATACTATGCTAGAATTAGGGTTTTGTATGCAAATAAAAATGAACAAAATAGTTGGACATAATACAAGATAAATGAGCATGAAAATAGACAACACATTTCACACTTGCACCCCTAGGGTATTCCACTTTGTTGCCTTCAAATAATTGGGCCATATTGCATGTTGAACTTCTTTGGGTAAAAACAAACAATCAAATGATCATAGTCCCACAAAATGTTGCTTAAATGAATGATCAAAGTCCCTTTTAAAGAAAATTGCCCAAAGACATTTAACACTATTGCAACTATGGTCTAAACGATGACCCGCGCCCGTCCCTTTATCTCTTAAAACAAGATTGTCCACCAAATGCAATGGTGGAACAAAATTGTCAAAAGGTCTAAAAAATAAACAAAAATCTTTGAGAAAATTTTAGGGTAGATGAACTCCTAAGTACTTGTCAACTTTCCAAGAAAACACTTGCCTAATTTCAAAACCCACTTCACAAACACTTTCAAAATTAACTTTCAAAAAAACTTGAAACATCTTTTCAAAAGACAAAACACCTTTTGTAAAACATTCGAGTAAAGAATTGTTACAAGGGTAGCCTATACAAGGCATCTTTTCAAAACATTTTCAAAACCACACACAAAGCACCATTTCAAACAATTGAAAACCAAGGCAAGTCGATCTAAGCAAGTACCTAAGAGCCCATGGATAACCATGGATAGAAGGGGTGCTAATACCTTCCCCTTCTATAATCTACTCCCCGAACCCAAGAAAAATCTCAAAGGTTTTTGCTGTGCTTTTTAAACCTTTCCTTAGGATAAAAATTCGGTGGCGACTCTTGCTCAACCGAAACATTTGCGAAAACAAACGCAAAACCCTAGTCAGTTCTCCCACCGTATCACACACCCCCATGTATAAATGTGTATCCCCATCCCCTAAATATTGTAATAGCGTAGGATTTTACATTTCCGCATTTTTATTGCTTTCAAATGTAAATGCTAGTAATTAGGATATGTATGGCAAGATAAAAACAATGAAATAGAAAATCGGAATTCAAGATAAAATCATGCATGTAATAAAACACACTTGCACACAAACACCCCTTAAGGTATCTCCACTTGGTTGCCTAAACAAATGGCCATGGTATGCATGTTGAGTATCTATTGGCAAAACAAAAACATAAAGATCATAGTCCCTCGATGACGCTATCTTGGTTTCCTATACAAAAATGATCTAGTCCCTCGGAAAAATTGCTAAAGATACTTAGCACAATTGCTATCATGGTCTATACGATGACCCGCGCATGTCCCGTTTAACATCCTAACACAAGGTTGTTCACCAAATGCAATGGTAAAACAACACTGTCAAAAGGGTTAAAAACGTATAGGAAAGATCTTTGAGTAAAATAGGGTAGACAACTTTTAGTTACTTGATCAAAACTTGCAAAACATCCTTGCTATTTTCAAACACACCTCACAACACAATTTCAAAGCATTTCCCAAATCAAACTTTCAAAAAATTGAAATCTTTTCAAAAGACGAAAAACACCTTTGTATACATTCAAACTAGGATCATTACAAAGGTTTCCACAACGATGGCTTCTTTTCAAAACATCTTTCAAAACCACACACAAAGCACCATTTCAAACAATTGAAAAGCAAAAGCAAATGATCTAAACAAGTAACTAAGAGCCCATGGATAACCATGGATGAAAAGGGTGCTTGCACCTTACCTTTTAATAATCTACCCCCCGAACCCAAGAAAACATCTCAAAGGTCTTTCCTGTGCTTTTTGACCTTTCCTTTGGATAAAATAAAAAGTCGATGGTGACTCTTGCTAAATCGCACAATTGCGAACACAAACGCAAAACCACATGTTATTCTCCCACAGTATCACAACCATCCTCTTTGAACCATCAAATGCTCTCACAATTGTGTTACTGGGTTTTAATGTCAGCCCTTCGCAATCCAATCTGTCAAGGGCTTTCTTCGGTAAGACATTCAAAGATGAACCCGTGTCCACCAAGACATGGGCCAGAGTCATTCCTCTAAACTCCACAGAGATATGTAATGCCTCGTTGTGCTTTCTCCCCCTGGGTGTCAAATCAGCATCAGGGAAGCCTAGGCCGTTATCAGCTGTCAAACTGGCCACACAGTCTTGGAACTGGTCAGTAGACGTCTCTTGTGGCACATGGGCTGTCTTCAAAAATTTCACCAAAGCTTTCGCATGTGCCTCAGAGCATAGCAGTAAGGATAGCATGGAGATCTTGGAGGGAGTTTGCCCCAACTGTTCAACCACGTCATAGTCACTCTTCTTTATTATCCTCGGGATCTCTTCCATTTCCTTCTTGGATGTTTCGGGGATAGCTAGTGATTGAGCCTTCGTCCGGACAGGCTCTCCTTGAATGCTTTTTCCTCGATTTTCGGCAGTAGAAGTGTTGGTAGGGTTAACAGCAGGGGTCGTGTCGTCTTTGTCGGTAGGTGCACTTGCAGGTGTGATTATTGGTACAGAGGTAGTCTTCGGAACAGCCACGGGTCCAAAAACTGCCTTTGGAGGGGCAATCTCTGGAGAAAAGATTCTACCGCTACGGGTAATCTTACTAGTTCCGACAATATTGATAATGTCGGAAACTTCTTCTTCGGAGCTCACTTCTTCGGTGGTCAACCCATCTTGTTTAATACCATGGTAGTAAATTTCTCCACCGTAATTCAACGGTACTGTTTCATCTGATTCTTATGGGACTGGCCCGGGCATTGTAATTATGAGAGGAGTAGTCTTCGGAGCTGATGTAATCCTAACGGGTCTTTTGGGGACCCTGGAAGGATTGGTGGAGATGGTTATGGTTGAAACGTCTTTAATAGGAATGGGTGAAACAGGAGCATTTTCAAATATAATTTCTTGGTTGTCTATCAGGCGTTGAATACTTGTCTTCAACAGAGGGCAATCAATTGATGAGGATAAGAAAATATGGCAATCCTTATTACAACCTGGGAATATACCAGCTTTCAACAAATTCATCTTAATGATCGGGAGCGGAGTCAAGAGTTCATCCACTTTAGCAATAAACAAGTCTTCATCGATAGCATTGGCGTTGTGACCATGTCTATGCATAGGAGCGAAAATGACATTTGGTTTCTCGGGCGCCTCAAACAATTTCTTTTGCATCTATGAGGTCTTGAATCTTGTTTTTTAGAGCCCAACAGTTGTTGGTGTCGTGGCCCGGACTTTCGGAATGGTATGCGCATCTGGCATTCGGGTGATAATGAGGGGATGCAGTGTTGGGATTCTTTGGAGCTTCCTTCAAAGTCGCCAAATTAGATTTCAGCAGATGTGGTAAAACCTGGGCTAGAGTCATATTAATTCTGGTGAATTGGCGGACTGGCCTTTCCACCCTTGGTTGGTTACCTCTTGGTTGATCAGATGTAGATTTTGGGATCATAACGGCCCCTACCATTGGTCGGCGTTCAACTCTCCCTTGGTTCCTTTATGGATAAATAGCAGATACCTCCTTCTTTCCAGTGAAAGTCTTTCTCACAACTGTAGAGGTAGATGAGTCCTTCTGAATCTTCCCACTTTTTATGCCAGCTTCCACCCTCTCTCCGGTTAATATTAACTCAATAAATCCAGCAGATGAACTCCCAATCAAATGGTTGAAGAAAGGGCCTGATAGAGTGCCTAAGAACATATCTACCAATTCCCTTTCAGATAGAGGGGGCTGCACTCTCCCAGCTAGATCTCTCCATTTTTGCGCGTAATCTTTGAAACCCTCATTTGAAACCATAGCCATACTCTAAATTTGAGAATGGGTAGGCGCCAAATCTGCATTGTACTGGTATTGTTTATAGAAAGCTGCGGCAAGGTCTTCCCAATTGTGGATGTCGGCCCTTTCTAATTGGTAAAACCAATCGAGTTGTGTTCCGGATAAACTATCTTGGAAAAAATGCACCCATGGGTCTTTATCGGTAGAGTACGGCTGAATCTTTCTCACGTATGATCGGAGGTGCATTTTAGGACATGACACCCCATCATATTTTGCAAACAACGGCACTTTGAACTTTGGCGGGATTACAATTCCTGACACTAGCCCCAATTCTTCGAAGTTTGGACCTGGTACCCTCTGTATTTCCATAGTGCTTAAACGCTCTTCAAGATGTCTGTACTTATCATCATCCGGAGGGTATTGTTCCTCAGAGTAGTCTTCCTCTTCTTCAGATTCTGACGGCACCGTTGTTTCTTTTCCTTTCCCTTCTCCTTCTCCTGAAGTGGTTGCAAAATTCAAGGTTCTTCTAGTCTTTCCCTGAAATCTTCTCCCCATATTCAAAACCCCAGTGGCTTTCTTTGGTTTCTTCTTTCTTTCTTCAGCTAACAGAGTCTTCAACTCATCTTGCCCCTTGGCTAGGGTCATGAGTAATTGTTGAAACTGCGTGTTTTGAGCTTGAAGATCTTTGACCGTCTGTTCGAGATCCATCTTACTGAAATAAACAGTAGAGAGATGAGGAAACTGGTTGCAAAAGACCTGTTTATGTTATGATGAATGATATGTATACATGCAATGCTTTCAAGGATTTAAAAATTCAAATTTGTTTTAAACAAAAAGAAACACACGTTATATTAATAAGATAGAATTTGAGTACATCAATGCCCCTTGGGCAAAATAATAAAAAATTCTAAGATAAAAAAGTATTGCGCATCCTCTTTGGTGCTATGTAGGTATTTAGAGTCTGCTCCTCATGAAGTATCCTAGTGAGTTCCAAAACCTTCTTCTCGCTTGCGTAGAATTGGGCTTCAAAAGTATCTCGCTCTCCTTTGAGTTGTATCCAATCCCTTTGTAGATCTTCGAGTGATGTGAGCATGTCGGGATGTAGGATAGTGTATGGAACTTCTCCTTCCTTAACAGGCTCAATAATCACTGGGAGAATGGAAGGATAAGGCATCATAAGACTTTGAGCGCGGGTTCGTACCCACTTGAGGTAAGGCTCAAGAGGGATGGAATTCTTGTGTCCCAAAGTCTTGCTATCCACCTTTTTTAACATCCTCCAAGCTCGGATGAATCTCTGGAGAAGACCTTGATCGTTGTTGTCGTAGTCGAATACCAAGCCTTGAATCAGCATATCATGTAGGCCATCCCTTCAGGCATAACCAAACTGTCTTAGAGACAAGCACGGGTTGTAGGTGATTCCTCCCCTAATGCCAAGTAGAGGGAGATTAGGGAATTCCCCACAACAGTCAACAATGATAACATTCTCTTTGGATCGAGAGCACCAATGAGTATCTGAATGTTTGAGCGTCATTAACCTTTGTGACCACCTTAATCCTTGCTCATTCTTTAAGACTGATTGGGGAAGATGAGAAATAAACCATCTTTCCAGGAGGGGAGTGCAACACATAAGGACCCCTCTTTTCTTCATTGTACGAGTGTGAAAAGAGTGTAGGATATCCCCTAGTAATGTAGGCACCGGATTGTGTGACACGAAGATTTTGACGGCACTTACATCTATGAGTTGATCAAGATTGGGGAACAAGACCATCCCATAGATAAGAAGAGCCAGAATCTCCTCAAAAGCTTGCAAGTCTAGGGAATTCCAACAACTTTGGGCTTTCTCAAACAGAAACTTTGCTAAGAAGCCTTTTACACCACTTCTAGTTTCCCAATGAGTTGTGGTATCAGATGAGTGCAAGTGCAGGGCTTGAGCAATCTCTTCTGGCTTTGGATCTCTTTCCGTACCGTTGAAAGGTAGTTGATTGAGAATAGTAATCCTCAAGAGTTGAGAGAATTCTTCCAAAGTAGGCACAAGCTGATAGTCAGGAAATGTGAAGCAATGATGCAAAGGGTCAAAGAACTGGAAGAGAACCTTCATCATATCCTCCTCTGTGTTGGAGGTGACCAAGTCGAGTAGACGACCATGCCTCACAGTGAATGGAGAGTTATCAGGGATCCTCGAGGCTAGCTCCTTGAGTTGTGGAGGAATTCTTACAAGGTTGATTTGGATAATTTTCCTGCGAAGTGAATCCATATCCTACAAAAAAAGAACAAAGATGAATCTCCAAAATCCTTGAAATGGTTAGTGAATGCACATGATGTTCATGATGTTATGTACAAATATGCATATACAATCAAATCAAACAAGCTCTTAGTTTAGGCTTGCATGGGGTTTTATACGTAAGTACCCTCTTGAAGTTTAGTTGGCTCAACCTGTCCTAATAATAGTAACCGGGTTCTAAGGAGCTCAATATCACTGGATTGTTTCCTTGGTCATTGTTTCAACTCAAACCTCTTTAATGGCGACCGAAATATCCCAATAAACCAACCCTTAATGAGTGTAGTATCGAGTATCTACCAACTTCGGACTGCACCAAAGTCGGTCATCTCACTACATCCTAAAGGCCAAGTTGGTCAAGTAAAGGGTTCTAGAAGTTCATTAGTGCTTCATAACATCATTCAGCGGCCCCGTATTCTCTTTGATTAACTCAAAGGCTACCGGTACCCACAAATATGTCACACTAACATAGCTATTTCTTAGACCATGTCGGTGTACCCCGCACAGTTTCCACAATGTATTGCTATTTACCTATAATGTTTCCCAAATCCGGGTAGAGGATTCAAACCCAAACAAAGAACCATAATGTAAAGCAAACAAATCAAACAATGTAAGCAAATAAATGTGATCTAAACCCTAAGGTAACCCCGCTTTTATAATATTCCCCAGCAGAGTCTCCAGTTCTGTGATACGGTGGGAGAACTGACTTGAGGTATTGCGTTTGTATTCGCAAATGTTGCGGTTTAGCAAGAGTCGCCATCGACTTTTTTTTATCCAAAAGGAAAGGTGAAAAAGCACAGGAAAGACCTTTGAGATTGTTTCTTGAGTTCGGGGGGTAGATTATGAAAAGGGAAGGTGTTAGCACCCTTTTCATCCATGGTTTTCCATGGGCTCTTAGTTACTTTCTTAGATCACTTGCTTTTGTTGTTTGAATTTATGCTTTGTGTGGTTTTGAAAGTATTTTGTAAAAGAGGTCATTCGTTTAGGTAACCTTTGTAATGATTCTTGTTCGTAAGAATGTATACAAAGATGTTTGTCTTTTGAAAATGTTTTCAATGTTTGTAAGATGTTTTGAAATGTGTGTGTTTGTTTTGAAAAATAGCAAGGATTGTTGTTTTAAAATAAAGCAAGTAACTAGAAGCTATCTACCTACTCAAATGTCTTTCTTGTGCATTTTCTATTCCTTTGATATTGTTGTCTTACCATTGATTTGGTAAGCAACCCTATCTTTGGATGTAAACGGGACGGGCGTGGGTCATCGTATGGCCATGATTAGCAATGTTTGCAAAGTATCTTAGCATTTGGAGGGACCAAGATCATTTAGTAAGGCAACTTTTGAATCGCGTTATCGAGGGACTATGATCTTATATTTGTTTGTTTTGCCAAGATATTTTGCATGCATAACATGGCCATTTTTGTTTTAGACAACCAAGTGGGGAAACCCTAAGGGTGCTTGTGTGCAAGTGTATCTTTTTCATGCTTTGATTTTGTCTTGTATTTAGGGTTTCCTATATTGCTTTGTTTTGTTCTTGTCATACAAACCCTAATTACTAATCATGGCATATAAAGCGATAAATTGCGTAATGTAAATATTTATAAGCTATTACAACAATTTATGGGAGGGAATACAAATTTGAATGGAGATTTGCAACAAATATAAACCTAAATAAATTATTACAACCAAATCGAATTTGTACGAATTAGAATAAATACAATACAATATTAAAAAGAAAATGCAATGCAATGTACATGTAAAAAAAGATTTTTGTGTCTTGCTTTTATGTAAAAGAAAATTTAATCTAAACCTAAAAATATAAAGAAAAGAAATTGATTTTTAAAAGGGGTTTAACTCTAATTATTATTTAAAAGAAAATAAAGTTTTTATATGTATTATTTTATGTATCTTCTTGTATATAAATAATAAATAACATTGTATATAAAAAAAGTATAAAATTATATATATGCAAAAATAAGTATTTATAAGTATGAAATAAAAAATAAATTGAACTAAATATGTTTAATTATATTTACAAATTTATTAAGAAAATAAATGATATCCTAGTAAAGTAAAATGTATTTTTATGTGAGAAATAAAATAAAAATAAAATAAAGTGCAATATTATTAATTTATTTTTTGGGATTTTTATGTATTAAAGAAATATTTAAAATATTAAATATGATAATAAAACAAATAAAAAATAAAAATATATAAAAGTTGGCAAGGGGGTGATGTAGCAAAACTATGGTGAGAGTTAGAAAAAAAACTAAAGCCCACACATGAAGCCCAAACCTGCAAAAAAGGGTCAAAAAACTGAAAAGAAGAAAAATGTTAAAAAAACAAAAGTAGCGCGCCCAGGTTCGAACCCAGGACGTGGGTCTCACCAGCGCGCTACTTTGCCACTGGGGTGGCTATACTTCCATTATCTTAAGTGAAACAAAAATAACATATTCTGAACCAAGTCCTTGCCCTGTTTCATCTTCTTCCTCAAGCTTTGGCCAGACATCCTGTAACTCTCTCATACTTCCATAAAAATGAAAATTCATAACATGAAAGTTGTAGTACTTGAGCATACGATTCCAACCATATAAGTTATGTGAATTATTAATCAAAGAACAAAGATAATTTTAACAGCCCTAAATCTTGACCTAATATTTCCAGAAATTTCAAGTTCCAAATTCTCTCATCACAAGTAAAATCAATGCAAGATAATGGTATGTACAGCTTCGTTATGATCAGGACTACATTTTTTATTCACAAGTCGTGGCCTAAGGTTTCCTGTACAAGGAGATAGAGTTTGAAATTTTACCTCCTTCAATTTGAATCGTGAATGGAACTGGGGTGAGTTTGATGGAGGCCTGATGCTTGCTTGAGCTTCCTTGAACTTCCCTGGATGTATCCCAACCCTTGCCTTGCTCTGAAAGTAACTGGAACTCTTTGGCCAAGTCAAACTGCAAGCTCTGAAGTCAACAATGGCCGATGGTGGAGGAGTGATTACAGATCAGGGATGAACGCCTGGATTGACTAGGTATCAAGTATGTAAGATGTTTGAATGATCCAAACTCAAAACGCACGAGCCAAATGGAAGATGGATATGCTTATGCAAAATCTGCAGTTTTGGACAGATTTTTGGTGTTTTGCTGGTTAAGAGTGTTTCAGGTCCTTGCTCAACCTCCATTATGTTGTATATTATTTGTATATTAGTATTGAAATGGTTTGATGTCAACCCTCTAGCTGTTGTGCCTTCCCTAGCCTTTTTGCCACTTTTCTTGTATTTGAAGTAAAGTGATAAGACAAAGCTTCTCATGCTTGTATTGGCTGGTTTAGGGTTTGTATATCTTCTCTACAAGTTGCCTTAGGTCTGTGGTACTTGTATGTGCCAAGGGGACAGGTCCAATGCTCAAGATTGTAAAGTTTGCAAAAGTTGACCTTTTTCAAAATGGCAATGGAACCTTTTTGCCATAAATGGAATTGCAAGTTGGATAATGATCCTAAGGCATGGATAGAAGCTTTGTAAACTGAGTAATCATTTAATTAAGGAGTATGGAACAAGTTTGTGACCTGTAAAGCATGGATTAGCCAGCATAGCTACTGATTACAACTTGGTTCTTCATGAAATTGCTTGAACAAAAAGTGAGAAAATGCCAACTTCCTCTCTTCGATTCTCCCTACTCAAAAATGATCTTGAGGAGTTCTTGGATATTTTGGAAATCTTGAAATGTGCTATATAATTCATATTTGAAATGAATTTTGAGATACCTCTTGGTACTAGGTGAAAAGTAGCCATGAAGTTGGGTCCAAAACCTGCCTAAAT
Organism: Vicia faba; assembly: GCA_948472305.1. Taxonomy (NCBI): domain Eukaryota; kingdom Viridiplantae; phylum Streptophyta; class Magnoliopsida; order Fabales; family Fabaceae; genus Vicia; species Vicia faba. The sequence continues at coordinate 1,442,528,738 of OX451737.1, read as the reverse complement.
TAGGGCAAAATTTCACTAAGTTAACAAGTTCATGACCATGTATTCACAAATTTATATCTTGAGATCCAAGTATCTTTAGGGAAAAATGTGTGAAGGAAAGTTGTATATTTCATGGAGGTCTAAAACTTTCGTGTTGGGAACTTTCCTTGAATCATTATGCATCAAGGTGAAAAAGTGGCCTAAAGTTGAGAAAAAATAAGAAAATTTTCTATACTTAGAAATTTTCTAAGTTAGAAAAAATTTCAAATTCAAACCCTAATTTTCAAATTTGGTTTTCTTGATGAACAAGTTTCACATTTTGACGTGTTTTGATGAATTATGACCCTTGGCACTTGATTTTGACCAAAAAGTCAAAGTTTGACTTTTCAATGTACTGTTGACTTTTGATCAGTTGACTGCAAACTTCATCTGTCAATCCAATGAATTTGAGATGTTTTGAGCCATGTAATTAAGTAAAGATGATTCCATTGAATCCTTGAAATCATGCTTGAACTCAATTGGTCATTTTCCAGGTTAAAAATCAGAAATTGCCCTTCCTTAGTCAAAACCCTAATTCTGACCATTTTGCCCTTTTTGTGATTTAACCAAATTTCTTGAGGAACTGTGGTCCAAACTTGATAAAATGATACATATAAGTTTAAAATGTTGATGTGGATAAAAAATTATGAAGTTTGACTGTAAATTGGTCATGGTTGACTTTTCCCCCAATACAGTTGATTTTTAGGTCAACTGTCCAATTGACTGATCAAAAATGTGGTTTAGGGCTTGAAACTTGTCATGATTGATCTTAGGGATCCATAATGATGTTTGAAAGTCATATGAAGCATTGATAGTCAAAAAATCCTTGTGCAAACTCAAACCCTAATTTTTGGTTATCAGTGCAAGATGAGATGTCTTGAGCTGACCAAACCCTAGTCCAGTCTTGAGTCAAAGAGATCTTGTGAGAAAAGTCTTGATAAATGAGAGGGCAAATTTTGGGGTACAACAGGTTCGAATCCCATTTGTTTTTCCCCCAAAAAATCAACAAATCCACCTATAAATAAGTTTCTCCATCACACTTGCAAAGGGCTGGCTTTTGGAGAGAGAGATAGAGAGAGAGAGAGAGAGAGAGAGAGAGAGAGAGAGAGAGATAGAGAATTATCAAAGAGAGAAAAGAAAATAGTGAAAACCATCGCAAATCCTAAACAAAACCTTTGTTCTTCCCTTTGAATCAAAGAACATAACCATTGTTCTGTTACTCTCGCTGACACCAGAACATCTGAAGGCAGCAGCTCAAAGCTCCAAGCCCACGCTCCAGATTCAAGGTAAGTCTTTCTGACTTTGCATATTTTCATTCAGAACATCATTAAATATGTAAATATCACAGTATTGATGTTGTCCATATCATTGCATAAGTAGAAAAACTATGGATCAGAAATTCTTGATTAGGGCTAGACTCAGATTTAGGATTAGAACTTCTATAAACTGTTGTGTTGTTATCCTTCTGATTTGTTGTTTATTAAGAACTGAATAAATTGCTGATGTGCTGATTAAGAGTTGAAATATGGCATAGAACTTCTGATGTTCACTCACAGTTTTAGCATAACACATAACTTCTGAGTTCTCCTCATTGTTTTAACATACAAAACTTCTATGATTTTCCCACTGTTTTAAACACACTGAACTTCTGATATTCACTCGTTGTTAACGCACACTAAACTTCTGATGTTCACTCATTGTTTTAGCACATGCTGAACCTCTGAGTTCTCTTCACTGTTTTAATATACAGAACTTCTAAGATTTTCTCATTGTTCTAACATTCAGAAGTTCAGCATATAGCAACCCAGAACTGCTGTGTTTTCCCTCTAACGTGTCTTGCAGGACCTCAGAATGTACCAATCCAGAACTTCTGATTCCACTGACGTTCCTTTCTGAGTCACCACACGCCTGGCTTCAGAACTTCTGATCCTTGTTGTTTCGCTTGCAGCAGCACACTGTTTCTATCTTTCATTCATTTTCCTTTTTATCATTTTTAATATCAATTCCTTTTTTTTTCATTAATATAAAAAGACATAAAAATATTTTCTTTTATTAATTAATTTATTTCTTTTTTTAATTCATTAAGACAAAAAAAACCATTTTCTAAACAAGTCCTTCTTTTTGCATTGTACATTTCAATATGGTTGTAATAGTTAAATAGGATTTAAATTCTTACAAACCCCCATTTGTAAATATGCACCCCCCATCCCTAAAATATTGTAATAGCGTAGGACTTTATATTCCCGCAACTTATCGCTTTCCAAGTATAAATGCTAGTAATTAGGGCATGTATGGCAAGACATGAAATCAACAAATAGATAACCCTAATCAAGACTAAACGTATGCAATCAAACACACTTTGCACATATGCACACCTTAGGGTAATCTCACTTGTTGCCTATCAGAAAAAATAGTCATGTCCCTCGAACATGGGCATTTTAGCAAAGACCCTCGATAAAAGATCGTAGTCCCTCGATGACCCTTGATGTTGCCTTCGGTAAATGATCTAGTCCCTAAACGACATTGCTAAAACATCTCATAGGTTGCCTTTTATGACTATACAAACGTACCATGCTCGTCCCTTCACATCCAACGATGAGGCTTTTTACCAAAACAATGGTAAGATAGCAACGTCTATAGGAGGAGGAAAAGAACACCTAAGACCTTTTGAGTAGGTAGATTCTCTCCTAGTTACTTGCTTGCTCACAATAAAAACATTCTATACACCAACACTCTCACTTTGAAACATTTTCAAAAGACAACACTTTGTATGCGTTCTTATAGAGACGAGAATCATTACAAAGACACCTTTTCAAAATAACTTTCAAAAAACACATCTTTGAAACTTGAAAACATTTTCAAAAGATCCACACTTTGTATACAATCTTACGAACGAGAATCATTACAAAGTTTTCCTAAACGGTGGCCTCTTTACAAAATACTTTCAAAAACCACACAAAGCACACATTCAAACAAAAGCAAGTGATCTAGCAAGTAACTAAGAGCCCGTGGAAAACCATGGATGAAAAGGATGTTAATACCTTCCCTTTTCATAATCTATCCCCCGAACTCAAGAAAACATCTCTAAAGGTCTTTCCTGTGCTTTTTCACCTTTCCTTATTGGATAAAAGAAAATTCAGTGGCGACTCTTGCTAACCGCAACATTTGCGACCAAACGCAAACAAAAAGTCAGTTCTCCCACTGTATCACAGCGCCACTTGTCCCACTTTGTGTTGGGAAAATCGAGCGTTTTCATTATAATTATCCCCTTGTTTTTAATTTTACACTTTCTTCATCTTCTTCAAAAAGTCGTAACTTCTTAAAACTTCATACCATTTCAACTTCCATCTCTATCAATTTTTAGAGGACAAAAATGGATTCTTCCTCTACCCTAGGACTTTCAGTTCCCCTCGCTTCTGAAATTGAAGCTCCTATTGTTATTGGTAAGCCTAACTACATTCCTTAGCCACCAATGGAGAAGGAGAAAGCTATGATTTGGACATATCAAGTACTCTTCCCTTTCTCCACTTTTGGTACTATTCACACATTCTTCGGTCCTTTCCCCACTACTTCTGAGAAACCTGGATGTTTAGGTAAGTTTTTCCCTTGTTACCATAGTCATAAACTCAGAATCTTTCAAGATGAAACATATGAGTTATGGTTCATGAGTGCACCCAAACGTGTTTTATGTGCTTTTAATTCTCCAAAAAATGAGAAGTATATTGCATGGTTAGATAAGGTAGATAAAAAGAAATGATAGTTCTAAAGGGATCAAGATATATTTGACTTGATTCATGTGTCCATAATTTGCCTTAAGTTCAATCCCAACATGCTCATTGAAACTTTCATTTTCTAGGAAGGTTCTATTAATAATTTCCACATGTGTTATGGAATGGTAACCCCTACTTTGTTTAACATAGCTGCCATAGCAAGTCTTCGACCTACTGGTGAAACCTTCGACCCTACTTTGTTGACTAGCACCAAACCAGATTTTGATTTTGATCGTCCAGTTTATAAGCATTTTATCGTAGAGTTCCTGTGATTGGCTCCTAATAAGTTTCTGACCAGGTGGATATTGCTTTCTTAACCTTCTGGCTATCTCGATATGTCTTCGGTTCTAGCTCTTTGCAGGTAGCCATGCAATTTGTAACTTTGGCCACTCAAATTCATGAAGGGCAAAAAATCAATCTCAATAAGCTAATTTTGGGCTCTCTCTACAAAGCTCTTGGGCTCGTGGCTTCTGATTTTAAGTCCATCACTGGCCCAAAATAAAAATTCTTAATTCCTATCCCTATGTGGCTTCTCCAAAAATGGCTTAACTCCATGTTGAGTCTTTTCTAAAATCGAAAATCACTTCTACCTTAGTGAAACAGATTGAAGGAAGACGGGTCGAAGCTAGCAGACTTGCTTTATTGACACTAGAGGATGTTATTATGTCAACCTCAAATGTGTTTAAGAAGTATGTCATCATGTTTTTAGAATGTGATGTTTTTGAACCATACATGGCTCCCTTCGTTAGTCAAAGTCGGGTTCCCTACTGGTTCAAGAGAGAGTTTCCCCCTCTTTCTCCTGAACATCATGACGAGGCTCTTGACATTTGGTCAGCTTTCCTCCAACCTACTATTTTATCCACCAGGATTACATTGGGGGAACAAAGGTTTGGGCCTTATTAGCTATCTCAGCCTAACTTGGTAGTCAGGCAATTTGGCTTTTGCCAATTTCTACCGAAGTCATTCTGTCTTCATAAATTCGAAGTCTTCATAGCCACCACCCATTATACAGACGAAGAATGTCACGCACAGCTGAATTTTCTCACTATATATACCACTACCTTGACTCCTTTTAATTTTCAATTTAGATATCTCTACACACAAGAATTTTAAGAATGGTGGTCTAAATATCACCATGCTTATTCTATGGAATCTTCGATTATCCTACAACTTCATACATATGTTTATTCAACTGTGCAGACTCACTTCAAGAAGATTACATGTACACATATCAAAGAAATTTAGGCTTTCCAACATTACTTTGAGGTTGTATATAATCCTTGTGATATTCTCCGAACTTTCTATGATGCGACTCTTACTTTAAAACAAAAAATCATTGAAAACTTCCAACTTTGAAAATTCCTCTTTATGTAATTGATATGTATTATTTTTCTTTAAAGTTTTATTTTTTTTGCAATTTCCATCATTGTTTACTTATGAACTTGGCTTGGCTTTTCGCACGACATTTCCAGACTGGCTCCCTTGTGGGTCATTGTCCGTTTTAGATAACGCATTGAAAAAACCCCATCATAGAGTAGTCTCAACTAAATATCACATGGATACTTGTCAGAGTCTTGTCATCCATCTTAACAAGTGACTTATAATATTCTTAGGAAATTATGATTTTCCATTATGCCCATTACTTAACCATGTCGAATATTTTCACTTCACTTCTTACCGCCCGAGATCCAAAGAAAAAACAAATAAAAATACCTGTAGAAGCTGGCAAGTCTGATCCTGCACATTAGCCTAAACAGGTACACCTTGTAGTCATGTTCTTTATTTTTGACCAATTTTGGCTTACTTCCTTATTTATTTTCATTATTTCCATAGTCAAAAAATGGAAAGTATTATCTACATTATTGTTCAAAAGAAGAAAACTAAGAAGGACTCCACCAATGTTGCTCCTGAGGTCGAGTCCACTGATGATAATGTTGATGGCATGGTGTTTCCTATTCCCGCCCCTGCTAAGCACCGACAACACTTGGATGACAAAGTAACGGATACAGACCCCAGTCGTGGCAAGAAGGAAAAAATCCTCCATTGACGCCCCTGATTATGAGATCTGAGATATAACAACCGTTGAAGATTTTGGAAGATGACAAATATTGTTTTAGGTACATAGTTTGAGCATAAAGTCATCGTTCGAGATATTTTTTGGACTCATCCTGATTCCATCAAGTTGTTTAACACATTTCCCTATTGCGCTTATAATTTATTCAACATACAAAACAACCAAGTATAGGCTTCCACTCTTAAAAATTGTTGGTGTTACTTCTACGGAGACGACTTATTGAGCCGATTTTACATTTTTGGAATCTGAAAAAGGGGACAATGTTACACGGGCTTTCGAAATGTGTAAGACTATGTTGAAAGACCAATAAAATACGCCACAAATAACAGTCATCGAGTGCGATACCGCATTTATGAATTCGATTGGAACAATAATTCCTAAAATGTATACAGTACTTTGTAAGTATCACATAACTAAAAATGTGAGAAGTCGACTAAAACCCGGGGTTGTCACCAAAAAATTCAAGGGTGAAGATGGAAAAAATGGTAAAACTAGGTGTGGTGGTGGAAAATATAATGGATGCTTGAAATTATGGGTGTTCGCGGTTCGGTTTGGATCGGTTTAAAGCAAAAACTCATTTGATCCAAAGATAAATTCACTTGCGGTTCAGTTCAATTTTGGATGATATATTAAAAAAAATCCAATCCGATCCAATTTTATGCGAATTAATTTGGATCAGTTTTTGGATATCCAAATTACACATTATATTTTATTAATATTATAAAACTACTAATAAATCATACATTTGATATAATATATAACATATAGTATATTAAAAGTTAATATTATAAAATGAGAGTGATCGATTATGGTTAAAATAATAAAAATAAATAGATTATGTCAAGATAATAAATATTATTAAAAATATTATTATCATCTAATATTAAATTCACATAACATATCATACTAATAAAAAGTAAATAAGTATAAAAAATATGTATGCGGTTCAGTTTTGATCGGTTTTGAAAAATTCATCCGAAATCCGATCCAAACCGATCCGTTTTCATAAAATGACATCCAAACACATCCAATAAATTTCAGTTTTTTTCAGTTTTCGGTTTTTTATTTGGATTGATTTGGATTTGAACACCCCTACTTGAAATGCTATAATAAATTATTCCTCGAAATATTTATATGCCGAATTTGTAATATATTTTAGGAGGGTGTGTGCGAGATATCTAGATTTCCTTAAATATGTTAATGGCACTATTTTGGACCAGGTTAATAAAAGAAGATTGTTTGTGCCTGAATTGATCAAGTTAGACACTTTGGAAATATAAAAATTAATAGAGTTGAATCTACACATGTTTCGCTGAAGCATTAGTTGGGAAACTGTAAATATGGTTTTTGTAGAGATTGGGATGTTGTAACCAAATTCTCCAAAACCAACATAATGAGATACATAATATTTTGGTCGGAGCATTACTAAAAACCCTGATTCAAAGACAATCATTTATTCATAGTTGGTTGGAAATATATCTTGAGCTACATTGAATTTTATTTTTTATGAAGCCAAGTGAGCAGATAAAACAAGTTCAATTAGCTCAAATGGGGTTGTACACTTAGGAAGACGCACGCTTTTCCATGTGCTTGTTTAATTTCAAAGAAGACAATGATTGATAAATCGATGCGTATGGATGAGGTTTATACTCACTGGAAAAGTCTCCATTTTGATGATGATGATGATATGATGAAGGGTGATAAATTAAGTATAAATATTATGATCAAATGGGAAGTAATCTAAGAGAGATTTTTGAAATCGAGTGACATCATGAAATAGCACATCAAAGAGTAGTTGAGGAAGATTTCCTATTTAGAAACAACGGATTTGAGACCACCGTTGGAACCGATTAAAACAAAGAATTCCCCTAAAAAGGTCAAACTGACACACAATGACAACTCTACGAGACTTCCTCCTTCATACTTTAAACATGTTGACTCATATTTTTTAAATTCTCCAACTCTAAAATCTCAAAAAAGTGTTTTCAAGGATGCTCGCATTAGCAAACCATCTCATCCATCTCCGTTACCAAAATTCATCCACATTGAAGAAATATCGCTTTTTACACACAAATATATTGAGTGGATTGTAGATGTTGAAGGTGACGATAACTGTGGTTTTTGAGCTGTTTTAGGTTTGCTCGGTAAAGGAGAGAAGGACTGCCAACTTATCTGCCTTCAGCTTATACAAGAAATGACGACGCATAGGAAATCATACACAAATCTATACAGAAAAAAATAAAATTATGATGCAATTCTTAATGCTCCTGTTCCTTATCTTAGTGGTCCGACACTATTTAAAAAATGGGTGCATTTTTCAAAAATGAGACATCTTATAGCAAATGCTTATGATAGGGTGTGTATTTATCTAACAAGATATGGTTTCTTAGAAATATTTTTCCACTTCAGAGTAGGTCACCTAAAATTCCATCCGGACGCAACATGTGTATTAGGTGGATTTCAAAAACACAAAACTTTGTTAAGGTTTATCTGAAACCGAGATGTCCTATACCAAAGATACCACCGGAGTGAACGACACATTTTATCCAAGATGTTGAAACATGGTTGGATCACTTTCTGGAAAGGATGAAAGAGTTCATGAAATTGAGTGACATTATAAGAGAATCAAATAATAAAAGGTCAAAGAAGGAACCACGACTAGATTTAGTTAGTGACACATGCTTCGATACATGGTTTTAATTTTTTGTATGTAATATTGTCAATAATGTAATTTTGATACAATTTGCGACATGTCTATTTCACTTTAGTTTTATAAAATTTGGGGGTAAATTTTAGACAATGTCCCTATTTTTTTTATTTCGGTTTATTTTACTGGCTATGTATCAATTATGTTTTGGGTGGATCCGGATATGCATCTCCAGACACACCCAATTTTAATTCAAAAAATCAATAAACAAGGACTTTTACAAATGTACATCTCTAGATACACTTTTATTTTGAAAAAAATGGTGTGTTCGAATATGCATATCTGAAATATATCCTGATGAAATGATAAGATTTCTATGGTCCAACTTGATTTAAAACTTGTATAAATAGAGATTCCGCATTGCATTTTCTTTATAAAAACTAGAATAAATAGATATCACCATCTTGGCTTTGTGAATTTCAATGACACAAATCTCCCACTTCAATTTAGGATCTCCAAGAACATACTTCTCATTGATCTGAAAACCAAACTGATTACTCTTCTACGTTATTTAAAAATAAAAAATTTGTCAGACTCGAATTTCGTTCACCCTTGATTAGCATCAAAGAGAAGATATGATTCACCATATTTGAACTGAAGATATATGAATATTTAAAGGTTACGTGAAGTACATTTTATTGCTACTTATCAAAGGGTCTGATTGAAGTGAATTTGATGATTGCAAGATCGACCAAAGATATTCTAAGGATGTCGCAACATTCTGAGTCACTCCTTTGTAATGAAATATAATGTTAAATTTATATTAACGTTGATGATTATTAAAATATAATGTTTATTTAAAAGTTCATTTATGTTATTTTTTCCATTACATTGCCATTGTTCCCGGTTGTTTATGGTCTGAACTAACAGTGGATATTTCAGATGAATCTCTGATACACAAATCTATACGAAAAAAGAAAATTATGATGCAATTCTTAATGCTCTTGCTCCATGTCTTAGTGTTCCAACACCATTTGACAAATGAGTGCGCTTTTCAAAATGAGATATCTTATAATAAATACTTATGATAGAGCGTGTATTGATCAGGCAAGATACAATTTTTCAGAAATTTTTTTCCAATTCGAAGTAGATCACCTTGAAACCTATTCGGAAGCATTATGTGTATTAGGTGACTTTCTAAAACTCAACATTTTGGTAAAGTTTATCTAAAATCGAGATATCCTATACCTAAGACATCACCGAAGTGGACGCCACATTTAACCCAAGATGCTGAAACTTAGTCGGATCAGTTTATCAAAATGATGGAAAAGTTCATCAAATTGAGCAACATTGAAAGAGAATTAAATAAGAAAAGATCAAAGAAGAAACCACCAATAGATTTAGATAGTGACACATATTTTGACACATAGTTTTAATTTTTTTCCCGTATGTATTATTGTCAATGATGTAATTTCGATACAATTTGCAACATATCTAATGTATATTCTACTTTAGTGTTATAAAATTTAGGGGTAAATTTTAGACAATGTCCTAATTTTTTTATTTCTGTTTATTTTAGTGGCTATGTATCAATTATATTCTAGGTGGATCCAGATATGCATATCCGGACACACCTAATTTTAATTGAAAAAATAACAAACAAAGACTTTTACATATGCACATCTTCAGATACACTTTTATTTTGGAAAAAAAAAGTGTCCTGATATGAATATCCAAAATATATCATGATGAAAGGATAATATTTCTATGGTCCAACTTGATTTATAACTTATATAAATAGAGGTTCCACATTCCATTTTCTTACAAAAACCAGAATAAATATATATATTATCATCTTGACTTTGTGTATTTCAATGACACAAATCTCCCACTTCAATTTAGGATCTCCGAGATTATACTTTTCATTAATCTGAAAACCAAACTTAATACTCTTCTACGATATTCAAAAAATCGAAGAGTTGTCAAGCTCGAGTATCGTTCACCGTCGATTAACATCAAAGAGAAGATATGATATACCATGTTTGAACTGAAGATAAAGAAGAATTTAAAGGTTACGTGGAGTATATTTTCTCGTTACTCAACAAAGAGTCTGATTAAAGTGGATACGAGAATTGCAAGATCGACCAAATATATTCTAAGGATGTTATGATTGCAACATCCTGAACCACTTGTTTGTAATGAAATGTAATGTTAAATTTGTATTAACGTTAATGATTATCAAAATATAATGTTTATTTTGAAGTTAATTTATGTTGTTTTTTCCATTATATTCTAGTTGTTTCTGGTTTGAACTAACAGGAGATATTTCAGACGAGTCTCTGAAAACCTCACTAAATATTAAACTATGAATGTTATAGAGATATATCTTCGGACTAAATTTTAACACAATATAAATTTTTTAGCAATTTCAGCTGACACGTGTGTGAAAAAAATAAGTCAAAAATACATCTCAAGACACTAAAGGCAAATGTGACTTTTCACGATAGTGGGGAGTATTTCTAAGGGTGAAAAAAGTAACCCCTAAATATACTATCAAATGTGTGTTTTTAAATGCACCCTATTATGTGCCCAACTTTAACGCATCTCATAGAGGTAAATTGAGGGGAAGGGATTGCCCAACTCAATCCCAACTTTAGCACGCGAACTATACCTAACTTTGAGTACATATGAAGACATTTATTATGCCAATTATCCTTTCTATTTTTTTGAAAAACAATTGAACATAAGTGGAAGGTGTTGCATATCCATCTTCTGCGCTCAACGTCTGTAAGCACGACGCAGTTTCCTATATGCATAATCTAAGCCAATTCATTAGACTACCACCATTAACTCCTACAACCGCTTACATTTGACTTTGAACACGCAACCAGTTTCAATCGCAATAGAGACCTGTTTGGCATAAAAGTTGAGGGTGAAAACTGATATGCTTTAATCAGAACATATCTCAGAGCATTAACATGGTTGTGTTGTCAGTTGGAAGACAGATGAAAATGCTTCTAGTATGGTTTCTTTTGTGGTTGCATTTTCTTTATAATACAAATAAAATGTCACCATGTGAGGAATCTTTTGATCATGTGAGGAATCTCACATATGATTAATTATATATCTCAGCAAAAAGAAGCTCAATAAGCTAGTAAGTTTAGCAGATTTGTGCTTAAGTTATTATAAAACACTATAACTATACAATTATAATACACTAGAAAGAACTACATTTAAAGTGGATTTCTCATGAAATTGATAATAGCACCCCCAATATGTACTTGTTGCACAAGAATGTGACACAGTCTTAATCTTCTGAGGCAAGGTTAAACTTCATTAGAACATCAAAAAATCTGATAACTCAAAAGAGCATATGGAAACAGCCAGGTACTATACGACAAGATCACGAATTTACTCATGAATCATGCATGTACACCTCTGTTGGTGTTCTGATAGTTCCTGTAATGTATCAATCCAATTCATGAAAGATTAAACCACAACATCTAGAATCACAAGCATAAGTTAAGTCACACATGAAATGTGTACCTCAATTTGATTTTGTAGAAACTTGACATAAGCTACAGCCTCATCTAACATCTCTGCAGTATTTGTTTGCTACAAGAAAAAAATAAATTGGCACATTAAACAGTTAGAAACTAATCTACCTGCGAAAATGAAATGAGAAACTAAGCACTAGAGGCATTTCATAACTTCTTCCAATTAAAATGTTTGGATAAACAACTTAATAAAGCACGTATAGCATAAGTGCATGTCGTATATTTGTTTATGCATAAACTATTTCTATAATAAAAGATAAAAGATAAAAGATAAAATCAAATGAAGTTTCTTTTCATGTAAGTTATAATCGTTGCTTTCATAAACTATCTTATAGAACTTATGAAAATAAGTTGAATATAAATTATAGACGTGTTTTAAGTTGTTTCTATAAGTTCTGTCATTCAGACTCACAAGCACTCATGTAAGTATATAAGTTCAAATAAGTCTGTCCAACTAGACTCACAATTTATGTCAAATATAAATGGATCTTTCATAACATGTATGGATTGAACTCATAGATGAATTGAACTATTAAATTAGTATCTTTTCAAGTAATGCAATATGATTATTGGTTAATAACAACTTGAACTAAATTATTTCTTAATGACAAAAAAACATTTAGAACAAACATGTCACAGTGTTTTAAGATGATGAAAAGCAAAACCTTATCCATGTTTGGCACTAGTTCTTGAAGTTTTCTTATGCGGTCACTAATCCGAGTCCTCCGAACCTACACAATAACAAGAATCCCAAAAAACAGAAAGAATTCACACAATTTGGATTAAGCAAATCCCAAATTAGTATTAACAGTTACCCTTTCAGCAATACTCCTTGGATGTGTAGCACAGCCACGCTTTGCTCGAATCTTGCAAGGAACTGAATCCTCTAAAATTTTGTCCATTTTAAGATCCAATGCATTATCACTATCCTCAACTCCCTTAAACACCAAAAAAAAATAATAATAAACACGTTAATTCAACTTTAATCGAAAATTTTCCCAATAAGGAATAACAAGAAAAACCAAACTTTTTGCTTACTAAGTAGTAGTTTGTTTATACATATCAAACAACCTCATAATGTTTATGTTATAATACTCCATATCAGTATATACACAATTTAATTCATATCATCTTTCTGTAACTATTTGATTATCTTTTCGTATAGTCAATCCTCCTTCTGTCTCATTTTGTCTTGAATATTTGAATACTTTTTTTTGCTGCATTAAGACAAACATAGAATACTTTAAATTGTGATTCTTAATTTAGAAAAACAACTAAATCTACTGACACTTATAAGTTATAATTTCAAGAATCAAAATCAAGCTTAGTTTTGGTTTGCCCTAACTCAACTCAACAAAACCGTATTGCCACCAGTTATATATTGTCTGATACGAGACTCTTAACACTAACACAGCCTCTGACGCAGTCACAATTATAAAATAGAGTTGAATTAACAAAGAAGAAATTAACAATAGGATTAAATTTACGATCATCCATAACTACCTGTATGAATGGATTATTCAAAGCATTTGAGGAAGAAGGAGTATGTGATGAAGAGTAGTGGTAGTAATCAGGCAAATAAGGATGAGAATCGGAAGTTGAAGGAGCAGCAGCAGCGTTATTGGAAAGCAGTTGAGTGAAACTGAAATTATCTTGTTGCTGGATTTCGTCTTCCTCTTCTTCTTTGAGAGCAAACGATTCTATCCAACTCGCCGGAGTTGACCGGAAACGCTTCAAACCGCCGCTACCGCCGCCGGAAGTAGGTTGCATCGCTGAGTAGTAGTAATGATTAATGATGATTATTGATTAGAATGTTTTGTGATTCGGTATTTGTTTTTGTTCTTTCCGTTGGAGCAAAAGGTTTTTTTTTTTTTTTGTATTTGTATTCGGTGTTGTTGCGTTTCGGATAAGATAGATAACCACGCAGTTTTGGTTCTGTCCTCACCGCCGTTTTCTTCTTCTTCAATTTGCATCTTATTTTATTCTTTTTTCATGTCAAATCTCAGCCGCACATGTCACTCACTTGTTGTGTGTTTTCTCGAATGACACGGACACACGTCTAGTGCGTGAGACGTTTTGGATGAGAGAAAAAGAAATAAATGAAAGAAATTGTATTGAATTATTCCTATGATGATATATGAAAAATGAATTATAATATGATATCTCTCGAGTTTTTTTTTAATTTTAAATATTAGTTTGTTTAAACATGGATCTTCGAAAATTTCTTTATTTGATAATATTGGATAGTTTTGGAGATATATCTACGTAAAAAATTTGGAGATATATCTGTATTTCATCAAGACAATAAATTTTAATCATTTTTAAGTGATTTTCAAATCAAATGGTTATAAAGAAAACGACATATATAAAGTTATAAGTCAAGAGTATAAAAATCTTATCCAAAAGTTACAACAGAGTCGATAAATTAAATACAACCCAAAATATATCAAGAGTACAAGTACTATAATCTACTGCATATAACAGATTTGGAGTCGGTCTCGGCCTCGTGCCCCTATATTCCTATGTTGTCTCCTGTATTGTAGAGCCTCCCGAGCCTCCGTCGTCATGGCATCTACAACGTTCATCGCCTCAAAGCCATCGGGAAATAGTCCTCCATCAATAATTGCATGCATAATCTGCATGATACGATGACACCTATGCAACAAATCAACAACATGATTTGTCCTAGACCGCTCCTCTTCTAGTATCATTTGATGACTGGCTTTGATGGATCTTCTGGAGCATCATGTATCATATAAGGATGTGACACCCGGAAGAACTACCAGATGCAACAGTCAACGTAGCTCCAATTGTTCTCAACTATGGTGATCTATGTCTCATCTGGCACCAGATGATTAACATAATCATCAAATATGACATTCATATCTCTACGTTTCTGTTTATCGTGAAAATTAGTAAACAAACGTTGATCTTCTAAAAAGGGTTATTTTGGTGACTTGTAGGATCGATCAGGTTGATCCTAGGACATATGCTAAGTTATTTATAAGTAAGTAAGTTTAAGCGAAAAGGGTTAAAAGGCAAATTAAGAGTAAAGGCAAGATGCAGGTGAAAACTTGATAAAAGTGCAAGTAAAAGGTAAGTAGAAAGGGTTGAGAAGAGTTTAAGGATAAAGGTTGAAAAATGATAAAAAGTGCAAGTAAAGGGCAGAATAAAGTAAATTTGCAGTAATGATAAAGTTTACGAAGGAATGTAAAGGAATTGTAAAGACTTTGATTGAAATAAAAGATGGTGTTTCAAACGTACATTCTCAATATCTTTTCTCTCACAGCAGGTACTTGGATAAGATTGAGTGACTTGTACCATATGTTGAACACACGGGAATCTACATAAAATCCATATATTTATACTAAAACTAAGTAACCGTCAAACAGTTGCCTCGTTCCAGGATGAGGACAGGTGTCCTCTGCATGTGCTTCGACTTCTATCTTCATGTCACGTTGCTTTCCTCAACTGCCAAGTGAACTGCCTTTCCCTCCTTTCTTCAGATTCAAAATTACTTGTTGCTGATACGAAGCTTTCTGGTCGAAGTATAAAGGCTTTTTGGTCGAAGACTATTTCCAACTTAGAAAATTATCTAAGTGTTCCTTCTCCTCTTAGAAAGGTTTCGACATGACCAACTTCAATAGGCTCTTCTGTCGAAATGTCTCCAACTTAGATTTTTTCAATCTATTTTTTGTCCAATAAGACCAATATGTTGTGGGTGTCGAATTTAGGAGCTAACAAATTTCCCCCCAAGAATGTCAATTTCGACACAAGAAGAAATAGTCATTCTTTGATGTATCTATTCGACACATGTAAGCTTTTTGACCAAAAAAGCTTATCGTACACTTTTTATCTTCCACCAACCACTACTGATATCAGAGTCATCATTACACTTTTCCAAGACGTCACTATCAGTCAGCCGTTACATGCTGCCATGATGGCCATTATCCCTATAACCTAGGAAAGCATGGCAAATGTCTCCATTACCTGTCCGTATAACTGCCTTAAAGCTTACCACGTGTCCCACTCACTCTGCAGCATTAAATGGTTTTGAGGGAAAACACTCTTCCCTGGACACTATAAATAGCTACGTGTACTTCTCTTTGGAATTTTTACAAACGCCTGAAATTCCTTGTTTCCCTGTATTCAAAAGAAACCTTTGAGAACCTCATCTCTTTCATCGTTCTTCTACCAACATAGCCATGGATTTCCTCTCAAACGCTCCAAACAACCCCAAAACCAAAGATGCCTCTGATTCACAACAACAACCAGAAGTTTTAGCAACTAGCTTTATCCCTACCTCGACTGGGGAACGAAGGTTCGTTCCGGAACCCATGACTAAAGAATGGCGTGATGTCTACAACTCACAGGTACTCATTCTTGTTAGATATTCTGGGCAAATGTATGCCATGTATGGTCTGTTGTCTGCATGTATCGAAAACCCTAAGCAGAACAACGATTTCTTCCCAACTCACCCTAGCCTCAAGCCTATAGGTTACGCAAAGAATCCCAGAGATGAACCTGAGGATGCAACTTCTGATAATCAACAACCTTCTCAGACGAAAGAAGACATAAACCTCCAGTTTATGAATAAAGGGAACTGAATCTTTAGGTCTTGCCCTAGCCTGACTTCGGAATATTCAGAATGGTTGAATAAGATAGAAACAGTGCAAACCCAAATTTCGAAAGACATGGGGATTTATGATCTGGTCATGCTATCGAAGACTGGTTTATCTTATTATCCCCTCATGCTGGTATCCTCTTTGTACTTTTGGGATAACGCACATTTCACCTTCCATTTACCTTGTGGAATGGTGACCCCTACTCTCTTCGACATAGCAGCCATCACTGGTCTTCGACCAACTGGTGACTACTTCGATTTGGAGGATATTTCTGAAGATACCATTGGCTTTTCGGCTACAAAAACCATATATACTACTTTCATCAACCACTTTCATGACAAATCCAGCAATAATGTTTCTGAAGTGGAACACATAGCTTTTTTAGCTTTGTGGTTGTCTCGTTTTGTCTTCTATACCAAATCACTCCAAGTGACGAAGAAAATGCTCACTCTTGCTACTCATCTTCATCATGGCTACAATATTTGTCTAGATGAATTGATTTTGGCCAACCTTTATGAGCCCATCAATAATGGTGTAACTCAACTTAAAGTTATAGGTGATAGATCCAGTTTACTCCTTTTTGGCCCTTTCTAGCTTCTCCAACTTTGGCTCAATGCCACGTTCAAATCATTTATTCCCCAGAAGAATAAAATCAATGAGAAAGCCCCAGAGATCCTTAACAGAAGGGTCGAAGGCACCAGGTTGGCTCTGTTGACTCCAACAGATGAAGGTCAACAATTTCAGAAAGCATTTACCCACTTTATAATGATGTTTGTAAAGTGAAAGGAATTCGTTTCGACCATGGCTCCCTTTGCCAATCGAAAGGCTGGTCCGGTATGGTTTACTCGACCATATCCCTCGACTGAGGATGAGGATTGTGTCGAAGAGTATGTGGCTATTTGGGAGTCTTTTCTTCGCCCAAGAATTATGCCACTGAGATTCAAAAGTTCTAAGAATCAACTGAGCTTGATTGCTTATCAATCGAACCTCGTTTCTCGCCAGTTTGGCATAATTCAATCACTCTCAAACCCAATCTATACCCGAGAAAAGTCTTTGCTGTATTATAATGCAGACTATTCGGAGGAGGCTGCTACCTAGAAAATTGGTAGGTACGTTGGTCAAACCGTACTAACCTTGTTCGACTTTAAACTCAACTTTTTGTGTTCGCCCATCTTTGAAGGCTGGTGGAAGCAATACTACGACGAAGAGTTCTTCGATGCAAAAGACTTTGCTAACCATCTTCAAGAGGCGTTTATATTGGTCTCTCACAAGATCAAGAAAGTTACTTTTTCTTCTTTAGAGCAAATGCCTTATTTTTCTTTGATTTAATCATTTGATATCTGGCTCATGTTTGCTTATTTTCTAGCCGTCAAGAGAACCATTGTCACGAAAGTTGCTGAAAGCGCAAAGGGAGGAGACCCTTATGCAAAACCTCCACCCCAGGTAAATACTTTTCGCCCTCAATTTCCTTTAACACAACACCAATGTTGACGTTTCTACTCTTTTCTTTTTAGGCCACCAAGAAATCTACACCAACAAAGAGGAAAGTCCGGGAAGTCACACTCTCTAAAGATGATGAAGACATACCTCTTATCCCTCTCAAGAGACAAAAGAAGCCAAATCCCATTTCTGAACCTCGCCCGAAAACCAAGATTAAGGTTATGGCCACCAGGCCTAAACCTACTCCTATCATCATTCAAGAGCCAACTGAACAAGAAATAGTTGCTAGAATGAATGATCCAAGCGAGAGCGACAATTCAAGCCCTGGTGCTGAAGTTCCACCCAAGGTAATAATTTTGACCATCTAAGATTATTCCTTGAATTAGTTTTTCAATAATCCTAATAACAATCTCTCAATCCCCGGGACACTGCTGGAACTTCCAAACAAGCTCCCGTACCTGTAGAAGATTTTGTCACCTTACTAAACAGTGAAGGAAATCTCACTTACAGGCCTTCTTCAGCGAAAGGGTCGTTTGTAAGTTCAGCCAGTGAGGTGAATCAGACTTCTGAACATCAAACTGCAGCCATTGGGGAGCCAAATAAATAAGTCTTTAGTGAGGAAGATTCTGACTTGCCACATGCGAATCTCAGGACTCTACAGGCTACCGATGATAAGCGGGGAGAAGAAGAAGAAGTTGCTGACGATGAAGTCAAAACAGAAACGGAGGGTGCACCAGATCGAGGAAATCAAAATGAGGACAATCATGCGTCTTCTGATAGAGGAAACTCCGCAGAGGGGGAGAGAAATCCTGCAAACGTTGAAGGTGTCCATGTCCAACTATAGGATCTATCAGTCGGAGAAAATGTGGCTCGTGTCACCAATGAAAGAGTTACTTCGACAGGATCCCGTACTAAAGAGGACTTGGTGCTACTTAAACGGAATAACCCTCTTGGCTATTTGAATGCCATTCTTGAAGGCAGAGAAATTTCCTCTGATTAAATCCATGATGCTTCGACTTCATCTGGTAAATCTACTTCGGCTTCTCCCCTTTAAGAGGCGCTTTAGAAAGTTAAGGCTCAACTTTTTAAGAGAGTTTTGATATTGACCTTGGAGGGAGAACCTACTTCCCCTTCCTTTCTGAATAATACTCTAAAAGTTGTCGACCTTCTTGTTACCTCTTCTGATATAGCTAGCATCATTCTAGATTTGACTTCGATCATTGATCAGGCTTCAGCTGATTACAATTGTCGAAGGACTCTCAATCATGAAATTGAAGAGGCCAATGGTCGTGTAAGTGTTGCCTAGGTTTCTACTACTGATTCAGCTTTGAAGTTAAATAAGATATCGAAGGAACGAGAAGCTAGGAAAAAAGAGGTCGAAGAGATTGACCAAAGTACAGCCAGCATGAAAGCTCAGATCAAAGAATTAGAGGCCAAGATTTCCGCAAATGACAAACACAAAGAAGAGCTTCTTGTCATCAGCAATGATGTTGAGAGCCAAGAGGAGCTTAACAATGGATTGAAATATGATGAACAGGCTCAAGCCTTGGATGCAAAGATCGAGGCTCTCCATCAGTCGAGGGCTCTGTGTGAAAGGCGCTTGGAACTCCAAAAGATCAAATATATCCAAATTAAAGCCAATCTTCCATTTTGATTTAGACTTCTTGTTTGTAAAATGATGTTTATGTAGTGACTTGGAGCCATTTTGGATAATTTTAATGCATCTTCCATTTTGGCTGTATACTTCGACTAAGATTAAACGCTGACTATTTTGACCTCTTGAAGTCCAGGTCTATACTTTTTTTAAGTATTTACCATTCACTCTCAAGAGTCTTTTATCTTCATTTAATTATTCGATCTCATAGGCACCACCAGAAAATGCTTGGATAATATTAAAAGGTCCTTCCCATTTAGGAGACCATTTTCCCATGTTCCTATCCTTTCGATCCATTGGGAGAATCACCGTCCATACCAGATCTTCAGGCAAGAACGTCTTGGGTTTTACTCTCTTGTTGTAAGATTTTTCCACTCTTTTCTTCTGTATCCTTAAAAGATCTAAAGCTTTCAGTCTCTCTTCGTCTAAATCAACCAGTTCATCTAACATCATATTCCAATAAGATTCGGAAGGTATATCTTGATGTCTCTGAGTCCTTGTTTACTGCAGACATATTTCAACTGGCAACACTGTGTCATGACCATAGGTTAATCGAAATGGTGTCGTTCTGGTAGCTTCTTTAGGAGAAGTTCGACATGCCCATAAGATTTGATCCAACGTATTATGCCAATTCTTTGGCTTTTTTCCCACATGCTTTTTTATTAAGCCAATCACTACCTTATTTTCCACTTTGACTTGTCCATTAGCTTGCGCATAACAAGGTGTAGATGTTAATAGCTTGAATCCTATTTCTGTAGCAAATTCTTGCATTTTTCGACCAGTAAATATTGATCCTTGGTCAGTTGTTATTGTCTCAGGGATTCCAAACCTATATATAATGTTCTTTTGAATAAATTAAATGACATTCTCTTGGTCTATATTGACTAAAGGAATTGCTTCAATCCACTTAGTGAAATAGTCAATGCCCACCAATATATATTGTTGGCTTTTAGACGATGTTGGTCGAATCTCTCCAATAAGATCTAAAGCCCATCCCCTAAAAGGCCAAGGTTTCACAATTGAGTGAAGTTCGCTTGCAGGTACATGTTGGATACCTGTATGTACTTGACATTCTTGGCAGCATTTTGCAAACTCAACACATTCTTTCAGCATAGCAGGCCAACATAATCCTTGTAGAAATAGACACCATTTCATTTTATGGCCTACTTGATGTGCCCCACATGCCCCAGCATGTGCAGTCGAAAGGGATGTGTATGCCTCTGTTTCACTTAGGCATTTCAGTAGTACTCCTTCAGGCATCTTTTTGAATAACTCATTTCCCATTAAAATATAACTCAACGCCCTATACTTTGTCTTTCATTCTGTCAAAGCCATTGGATTTTGCAAATAATCTACTATAGGCTTTCTCCAATCTTGTTATGTTAGATTGTCTATGAACGAAATTTCGAAGTTTTCTTGGTCAGCGTACCCCAATTTTGTTGTTTCCAAATCTGTTGGAGACAACTTGGTTGATGCTACTCTTCCTCTAACTTCGATTGCTTGTTGCAATTTTTCTTTCAAAATTTTATACTCAGATGCAATTTGTGCTAAGTCATTAGCCACTTGATTTTCCAATCTTGGTATATGTCGAATGTTGATCACTTTGAATTTCTTCAACAAATGATTAGCTATTACAAAATACATGATAAGATTTTCTCTTATACATTTGTATTCTTTCGTAACTTGCCTTATGACTAACTCTGAGTCTCCCATTATTTCGACTCGAGTTGCCCCCAATTCCAACAAGATTTTAAGGCCAACAGTTAGAGCTTTGTACTCAGCCTCATTGTTCAAACAAGAAACTTCGATCTTGTACTTCGATGTTGTTAGAATTTGATCTGGAGAAATAATTAGAACTCCTACTCCAGTTCCATCTTTATGACTGGAACCGCCGAAGTATGACTTCCAGGGTTCAATCTCCAAGTAGTTTAATGATTCTTCATTTATTGAGTGGTCAACTATAAAGTCTGCTACCACTTGACCTTTTATAGCTTTGAGAGGCATAAAGGTTAAAGACTACTCAGTCAATGCAAGTTCCCATTTGCCAAATCGACTGTGCGAAACGGGTTTCGATAACATATATTTGAAAACATCAAAATGAGACGAAACATAAACATCAATTGGTTTAATATATTGCCTGATTTTTGTACATGAGAAGTAAAGACATAAACATAGTTTTTCAACTTCTCTATATCTAGTTTCTACATCATTTAAAACTCTACTGAGGTAGTAGATGGGTCTTTCGACACCATTTTCATCCTCTTGAGCTAACATGCTTCCTAAAGTTTTATCAGATGCAGCTATGTACAATCTCATACTCCTATTTCTACAAGGAGGCATCAGAATAGGAGGTTGGGTGAGGTATCCTTTGATTTTGTCGAAGGCCTCTTGTTGTTCTTACCCCCATTCAAATCCTCCTTTGTTGAGTTGCAGTAAGGTTGAGAAGGCTTGCGTTTTTTACTTAAGTTGGATATAAATCTTCTCAAGAAATTTATCTTGCCAAGTAGAGATTGCAACTCCTTCTTGCTAGTTGGCGCTTTCGCTTCCAAAATGGCTTCGGTCTTGTTATGGTTTATTTTGATTCCTTTTTTGTGGACCATAAATCCTAAGAAATCCCCGGCCTTTACGCAGAAAGCACACTTAAAGGATTCATCTTTAGACCATAGTTTCTCATCCTTTCGAAGGACTGTCGAAGGTGGTCTATGTGATTCTTCCCTGAAACAGATTTGACAACAATACCGTCAATATAAATCTGCATAAAAGTTTCAATAAAATCATGGAAGATAGAATTCATTGCCCTTTGATATGTTGCCCCTGCATTTTTTAGGCCAAAAGGCATCACTACCAATTCATAAGTGCCTAAAGCCCCAGGGCATCGAAATGTTGTTTTTGACACATCTTCTTCAGCAATGAAGATCTGATTGTACCCAGAGTATCCATCAAGCATATTCATGTACTCGAAACCAGTGGCTGAATCAACAAGCATTTCCGCCACAGGCATCGGATATTCATCCTTGGGTGTTGCAGCATTTAAATCTCTAAAATTAATGCAAACCCTTAATGTACGATTTTCTTTATAACATGTATTATATTTGCAATACATTCGACATACCTGACCGTTTGGATGAACTTGCATTTCAGCATTCTTTTGACTTTCGTCTTAATCTTCGACAAGATATCTGGTGCAAAATGCCTTGGAGTTTGCTTGATAGGCTTTTTTCCAGGATTTATTGGCAGTTGAAGCTCCACCAATTCTCTATCGAGACCAGGCATTTCATCATAATCCCATGCAAAGCAGTCTTTAAACTCCTTCAACAATTGGATTACTTGGACTCTGAGCTCTGGATCTATCTTTGTGCTGATGTATATTGGTCTCTTCACCAATCCTTCGCCCAAGTCTATTTCTTCCAGAGGATCTTGCGCTAGCATTTTAACATTGTTTCCCAACGAATCCTTTTTAAAACCCAAAGGCCTATCATCATAGATGGCATCTAGCCTCTGGCTTTGAACTTCCTCCATTCTTAAGTCAGGTGGCTCTGGGTCGAAGTCTTTCCCAGGGCCTTCAGGAAATGGCACTTGTTCATTGGCTTTGATAGCCATATACTTCACTTCATCCTCTAAGTCCACAATCATTCTGTTTTCAGCAACATATGCGGAAATCCTTTGCAACGCTTGTGACTCGGTCATAATCACTGAACTCACTTCCCAAACCTGTTGGCCGTATATCATCAATTCCTCAAAAATCGATGTTGGACAAACCCTCCCTATCCCATTGAAACCCACGATCTGAGTGCAGGTATAGGGAACAGAAGGTGTTGGGTGTTGGCGCCAAGTCGAAATCTGGAGGATTACATGGCCCTATGTGGGCCAAATTTTTGTCGAATCTTGTTCTGCCAACATTGTTGACTTTGACCATATAATAACTCTGGTCAGCTTTGATATTTTCCACTATGCCATCTGGGCGCCAGATTGTAACGCGCTGATGCATTGATGATGGCACTGCTCCTATACCATGGATCCATTCCCTTCCTAGGAGAATATTTGTAGTTGGGTTTTGCAGAGATGACCATAAACACTATTGGTCGAACTATCATCCCCACTTTGAGGTCCAATTGAATCACTCCCATGGTCGTCCCAATTCCACCTTCATAGTTTGATAAAACCATGTTATGGGGCTTGGCGTCTTCATCCCCCTTGCCCATATTTCTCAGCATACATTGTGGGGTTAGGTTGACTGTGGCTCCACAATCAACCAGGACCTTGTTGATGGTTGCTTCCCCTACTTTTGCCCTTATGAACAAGGGTTTGAGGTGATTCTTCATCGCCTCAGTGGGGCGTTCGAAGAAAGCATTTTGCTCTTTGACACAGTCGTTGTTCATAACGTAATAACATATTGGACTATGTTTGGACATTCCTGTTCGACCTCCCGGTCTTTCTCTTCGACTTTGACTTATTGGTCATACTCTCTGGGTAACACTGACACCACATTGACCATGATATCTAGTTTAGCGTCATACCCAGAATCATATTCGTCTTTTGATTCATTTTGTCCAGGCCACATCAATCTTCTAGAAACTGGCTCTCTTTTCAAAGGCTTTCTTGGTTTGACCTTTCCTTTTCTTTGTAGCATATTAGTGCTTGTTTCTGGTTGGGACTCTTCTGTAGCCTCTCTTTTGGCTTTTCACCATCTTTGATATCTTCTACATTGAGAGCGTGTCATGGGGTTCTTTCCCTTGTAGTTGCTCGACACATGAGCCACTTTGTTTGTTGTTGTTTGAAATTCCTTTCTATAGGCCAAGGAGGATCCTCTTGGCACATCGAATGTCTGCCATTTTTCCTTGTCTGGGCCTTTTTCTGCTTGTTGTTTTCAACCAAGTGTCCACAGGGACATTTGTTGGAGGCCTGAACGTTGGTGGTTGTTGTACCCCAAAATTTTCCCTCTCATTTTTTACAAGATCTTCTCTTGCATGGGTGGTTACATATACTTGCTTGAAGAAAAAATAACAAGTTTTGAAGTTGGTCAAAGTGTCCTTCGATAAGGTGTCTTTCGATTGGAATCTTAACAATGTCTTTCGATTGGCATCTGAACAAAGGCGTCTTCAATTGGCATTTTAGCGTCACTTCGATTAGTCCCAACTGAAGGAAATCTAAGAGAGCAGAACAAAGTTTTTGATCGGTCAACAAGGTACTTCGATTGGCATGGATACAAGGCCTTTCAATTGGCCTCGTGGCCAAGCCCTTCGATTGGCATTGTGACCAAGACTTTTGATTGGCCTTGTAACAAGATCCTTTGATTGGCATTTCAACAAGGCCTTCGATTGGTATGAACAAGGGACATTCGATTGGCATTCCAAAAGGTCCATTTTAAGAAGCATTCAGAAGGTCCATTTGAAGCATGCATAAAAAGTCCATTCGAATGGTGCATAAGAAGTCCATTTGAAGAAGCATCCAAAGGGTGTATAAGAGGTACATTCGAAGAAGTGTTCAGATGACTCATTCGAAAGGTGTATAAGAAGTCTATTCGAAGATGCATTCAGAAGACCCATTCGAAGGGTGCATAGGAATTCAATTCGAAGGAGGCAACTCATAGGCCAATCGAAGAGAAGTGCTGGAGGGTATTCGAAAGAGTCAAGTGTCTAGGTTCATTCCAAGATTTCCAAAGAGACATGAACGTTTCAAAAAAGGAATGCTTTTAATATGTCTGATTCTTGTCTCATGGTCTTAAAAGCCTGGTTAAATGGCTGTCTCTTGCCGTTACTGGACCATCACACTCCTATAAATACAAGGGCAAGAACACAGTGCCAGGGGGGAACAAAAGGAGAGACTAAAAACATTAGAGAGAGGCTGCCCACAAAATCCATCAAAGGTTGCCAAAATTTTCCAAGAAAAATCCATCCCTCAACAAAAGTAGCCAAGCCTAGAAGCCCCATATCGAAGGTGCCTACATCCAGGAAGTGCCCAAGTCGAAGTTTCAATCTATTGGTAAGAGAGCGTAAATTATCCAACCTTGTATTTGTATAACACATCATTAATTATTGTTACCTTCAATTTTCCATCCTAGACATGATCAAAGGGCATGCGTTTGGCACCCAGGTCATGTTCTTCGTCCGCCAACATTTGTTGCAGACATAGCCTGAAAAGACCCAGCAAGCGCAGGATCGAAGGACCTGAGTTTTGATACCCAGGTCCTGCATTTTATTTCGCTAACATACTTTTGCAGGTATAGTATCCCAGGTCGAAGGAGACACCTTCTCTGGATCGAAGCCATGACCTTCTGGGTCGAAGAAGACATCTCCTGCTTAGATCGAAGGACAATCCCTTCCCTAGATCGAAGGCTAGTCACACCTACTCCTTAGCCCAATCGAAAGAGGGCATTTCTTCTGAATCGAAGACCATAATTTTCCTGGGATCGAAGCCCCCCTTTCTCTGCAATCGAAGGGTGCCCCCATTTATATTTTTACTTTTTGATTCATTTCTCTATTTTTATCTTTTTTATTAACATTAGAATAAAAAATCACAAAAATATTAGGCTAGTTATTTTTCCAACTAAATTAATTTTGTAAATAAATAAATAAATTATTTTAACATTTTTCTTAAAATTAAAATTAAATAGACTTAGTTAGGCCCTGTCTTCTTTTATACCGAAAACAACAAAAAGATTTCTTTGCTTTAGGATTTTTTTAGACGTCTTTTCTATTTCATGCGTGTTTATTTAATTCCATATTTTACTATTATTGTATCTGCCTACCAGATGTAATAGATAAAATTAGGATATTTACTGCTTTATCCCCCATTATCCCTATATAATGTAAATCCCCTCCCCAAAGCCTTATAATAGTGTAGGATTTACCATTCCCACACTTTAAATTTCTATACATATATTAACTGCTTAGACGTATGCTAACTAGGATTGCATGACAAGATCTGAAAACAAATGGTAGAACACCTAAATGTTTAAAGATAAAATAACTGAAACACAACGCACTTGCACATATACATCTCTAAGGTACGCCCACTTTTGTTGCCTTTAAAAAATGGTCATCAGGCAGGAATGCTTTAACAAAGACTCATAAAATCAAAATATTATAATCCCTCGATGACCCTACAGTTGCCTTCTCGGTAAATGATCTAGTCCCTAAAACATAATTGCTAAAGCATCAACATAAAATTGCCTTCGTGACTGTAAAACATCCCTTCGATTGTCCCTCAAAATATCCAAAGATTAGGCTACCTACTCACTAATAGTAGGATAGCATTGTCTAAAGGATAGGAGGAAAAGAACAACCTTTTTGAGTATAAAAGTAGATAGCTGTTAGAAGTTTGCTCAAACTATTTTTGCACTTACACACAAAAACTACTTTTCAAAAGACATTTCAAAACACTTTGCATACATTCTCCACTATCTCGAGAAACATTACAAAGTTCGGCGTACTAAGGCGCTTTCAAAACATTTTCAAACACGAAACACAAAAGCATCTTGAAAAATGAGCAAACCTCTAAGATCCCATGGAAAACCACGGATGGAAAGGGTGCTAACACCTTCCCTTTCCATAATCTACCCCTTACTCAGAAAACATCTCGAAAAAGTCTTTTTTTGTTCTTTTCACCCTTTCCTTTGTTGGATAAAATAAAAGACGGTGGCGACTCTTGCTTACCGCATATTTACGAACAAAAAGAAAAAACAAGTATAGTATAACAGTCAGTTCTGCCATCGTATCACAGTGGCCTATTGACCTGATTGACTAGCCCCTTTTGGTATCCCCTTCTAGGGTCATATCTCACCTCAGGATCCATGTTGGGTTGGGCATTAGTGCCCCATTTCTTATTTGCCGCACGCATACCTTGTATGTGTTTAGCAGCTTTTTTGTCGAAGATAGAGTTGCATCTTGGGAACAACATGACTTCTGACTTCTTTTTCTGGCATCTTTGCAGAAAGTCTGCCAGATTTTCATTTTCTTTAGGAAATGTAGTTTTGTTGATTTCCTCTTGTCTGATGGCATCTTCTGAAGCCTTAGGCTCAGATACTTCAACCATATTGATTTGCACATTACTCTTACCATCTATATTCAGCTTTTGCATCTTGGCTTATAGGCCCTCCATCGAACCTGTGACGGAAACCAAGTAGGAACCTGCAGCAGTTCCTTTGTTTGAACCTTCAGTGGCCTTTTTTTGTATCATTTCGACAACTTCTTTGCTATCATCTTCAGTGAAACTGCCAAAGACGAGTTTGTTGATGAAGTTTGCTGAGACTTCGACCATGTTGATGCTTGAAGATTCAACATAGTTGGCATCATCTTGCAATGGGTTTTCATCAATCTTTATGGGTAGTTTGTCAGCAAACTTAAGCCTTTCGTCTTTGATTGCGCCTTGAACGAGATCCCTGAAAAGGAAACATTGTGAGGTTTTATGGCCCAAAAGATTATGATATTTACAAAAACCTCTCTTTTTCCTTTGATCTAAAGGAGGCATTTTTCCCCAGGGGGAACTATCATCTGGCCATCTTTAACCAACAAGTCAAATATTTCGTCACATTTTGTGACATAGAAACTATATGTTTTCTTTGGGAACCTATCACTATTCTTTTCAGATTCAATAAGATTCTTCCCATTTGAGGGTGTTAATAATCTGCAAGAGTATGGTGGCCCTTGCTTTAATTCTGCTAAATCGATCTCGCTCTCTTCGACAGTTATAGGATCACTAGATGTCTCTGGATCGTCATCATCCATTTCGACATACTCTACCCTTTCTCTTCGATGAGTTTTATTCGCTTTAACTTTTTCAGCCTTAAGACGTTCTACCTGTCGAACTCTATCGGTCAATTGGGCCATATCTCTCAGGTATTGGGTATCTAAGTTCTTCCTAATGGAATAATCTAGACCTCCTGTAGCCATTTCAACCAACTCATGTTCTGGCACTTGTGTAAAGCATCTAGATTTGAGCAGTTGAAATTTGTTTAGATACTCATCAATTGGCTCAATGAACCTCCTTTTCACACTAGCCAATTATTTCAAACTTATTTTGGTTTGTTCCATATAAAATTGTTCATGGAACAATCTCTCCAACTGATTCCAATTGTGGATCGAATTGGCTGAGAGTGTAGTAAACCAAGTGAAGGCATTTTTGGTTAAGGAACTTGGTAAATACTTAATCCTAAGATTCTCATCATTCGAAATTTCCCCATCCTCTATCAAATACCTTTCCACATGTTCGACAGTGGACTCTGTCGTATCCCCTGAAAACTTGGTGAACTTTGGAACTTTCCACCTAGGGGGTAAATCTGTTTGCAAGATATAATCAGATAATGGAGATGTAAAGTTTGGTCTATGAAATCCAATGTTCACTCCATTCCATTCCATGATCCTTTCGACCATGGCTGTCAAGTTATTATCTCCCGCATAGTTATGGTGTCGAACCTGCTGTATTACCTCATCAACATTTTGGTTTCTATTTACCATTACTATATCTTGTTCAATAGCTCTAGGGATTTATGGGACAACCCTGGGTATTTCGATTCTAGGTTGTTCGATTTCCACTCTATGGTTCATTCCAACTGGCTATGGGTTATGGTTAATGGTCATGTTATCCTCTAAGACTACACCTTGATTTCCTCTTATCAGCTCTCTTTGGGATTGTCGAATAGGCTAGGGAACCCCAAAAAATTCAGCCATGCGCGTCATTTGTGCTATTATTTACTTATTCGACTGGGTGGTATTTTGTATCATAGGGTTTAGCATTGTACTCAAAGTTTGTGCCAACATTTGCACCATGTCATGGTTACTTTCATCCATCTGTTGCCTCAGAATTATTGTAGAAGCATTTGTAAGGCTTGGCATCGTATGGGATGTTCCTCCTAAGAATTGGTTCCTACCCAAATTTTCCATACTAGTTCCAGATCTCTGCAATGGCGAAAATGCACTTACTAAAGGGTCTGGAAATATGGACGCAACATTCATAAGGCTTGCCATTTCAATAGTTGGCATGCCATAGGGTTGGTCTTGACCCATCCATGTCGTTGAAAATCCTGGAGGGATATAGGGTCGAACTCTTGGATTTCCCCTCGGTGGGGGTGTTCCTGGTGGACCCCTAGGACCTACATAAGAAAGTATTGGTCCTGTTTGCGTAATCGTTACTGCTGGTGTTGAACCAGCCGTTGATGGCAAAGTTTCACTAATTATGGGTATAACCGTGGTTCCATTGCCAGGAATTGGTGGAGACATTTCTCCACTAGACTGATTAGCCATTGTACCATTTCTTTTCTTAGGTACGTATTCTTTTGTGGTTGTTTTACCACTTCTTAATAACATACAACAATCTTTGAAAGAAAAGAAATTACTTGAAGCATTTATGATAAAAACTATTTTTATCAAAGTTTATATAAAAAATAATAAAAAACTCAGCAAGGTCTCACTGGGCGTGCCAATTTGTTTACCGTGAAAATTGGTAAACAACCGCTGATCCTATAAAAAGGGTTATTTTGGTGACTTGCATGATTGATCAAATTGATCCTAGGACATATGCTAAGTTATTTATAAGTAAGTAATTTTAAGTGAAAAGGGTTGAAAGGGAAATTAAGAGTAAAGGCAAGATGCAGACGAAAACTTGATAAAAGTGCAAGTAAAAGGTAAGTAGAAAGGGTTGAGAAGAGTTTAAGGATAAAGGTTGAAAAATGATAAAAAGTGCAAGTAAAGGGCAGAATAAAGTAGATTTGCAGTAATGATAAAGTTTACGAAGGAATGTAAAGGAATTGTAAAGACTTTGATTGAAATAAAAGATTGTGTTTTAAACGTACATTCTCAATATCTTTTCTCTCATAGCGGGTACTTGGATAAGATTGAGTGACTTGTACCATATGTTGAACACATGGGAATCTACATAAAATCCCTATATTTATTCTAAAACTAAGTAACCGTCGAACAACTTCCTCGTTCTAGGATGAGGGCAAGTGTCTTTTGCATGTGCTTCGACTTCTATCTTCATGTCGCGTTTCTTTCCTCAACTACCAAGTGAACTACTTTTCCCTCCTTTCTTCAGATTCAAAATTACTTGATGCTAATACAAAGCTTTCCGATCAAAGTACAAAGGCTTTTTGGTCAAAGACTATTTCTGTGATACGGTGGGAGAACTGACTTGAGGTTTGCATTTTGTATTCGCACTTGTTCGGTTGAGCAAGAGTCGCCACCGACTTTTTATTTTATCCTAAAGGAAAGGTTAAAAAGCACAGCAAAAACCTTTTGAGATATTTCGTGGGTTCGGGGGGTAGATTATGAAAAGGGAAGGTATTAACACCCTTTTCATCCATGGTTATCCATGGGCTCTTAGTTTCTTGGTTTTTAGATCACTTGCCTTGATTTTCGATTGCTTGAAATTGTGGTGTGTGTGTGTGTTTTGAAAATGTTTTTGAAGAGATGCCTTGTTTCAGGCAACCAATGTATTTGACTCGTGTTTGAGTGTTTTACAAAAGTGTGGATCTTTTTGAAAAGATGTTTCAAAATGTTTTTGAGAGTTGTTTTGAAAGTGTTGTGAAGTGTGGTTTGAAAAGAAGGCAAGTGTTTTTGCAAGTTGATCTCAAGTAACTAAGAGTTTTGTCTACCCCTATTGTACTCAAAGGTTTTCTCTATGTTTTCAAACCCTTTTAACAATTTTGTTCCATCATTGAATTTGGTGGACAATCTTGCGTTTAGGATGTTTAACGGGACGGGCGCGGGTATCGTATAGACCATGAATGCAATGGTGCCAAGTATCTTTGGGCAATGTTTTCTTTAAGGGACTTGATCATTTTTTAGGCAACTTTCGAAAGCGTCATCGAGGGACTTATGATCATTGGAATTCGTTTTGCCAAAGATACTCAATGTGCAAGCATGACCCATTTTGGAAGGCAACATGTGGGATTACCCTAGAGGGTGCAAGTGTGATTGTGTATTGATTTCATGTATTTGTCTTGTATTAGGTTATCTAGCGTTTGATTTTATGTACATACGAACCCTAGGTCTAACCATGGTATAATTGGAAAGCGATAAATTGCAAGAATTTAAAGTCTACGCTATTACAAATAGTATCCGGGAGTGGGGGTACAAATTCACAAATGGGGATGAGACTTTAGGAATATAGTGTCCAATAATTTACAACCAAATCGAATTGTGATGAAATATAAACAAAGTATATCAATGTATAGAAATAGCAAATGTATATTGTCAAATGTCGAGTGTATTGTGTAGGTGTACGTATACGTGTATATATGAGAATTATTTACAAGTGCGGAAATGTGAATTTAAATGTGTATTATTTAAGTATTGTTTAACCTAAATGAAAAGAATTAGATGTTTATTTAATTAATTTTTGTAATCTTGTATTTTTCTTTAATATGTAAAAAAAGAATGTTTTAATTAAATGTTTTAAATTTTAATTAAATTATGTATATATTAAAAAATGTATTTTATGGATTATGTACAAATATTTCTAAGAAAAGAAAAGAAAAGGTACTAACTTAAAAAGAATTTATATACAAATAAGTATTTTACTTAAAAGAAAAAAAAGGTTTTACATTTTAATTACATTGTATTTTTGTATTAATGTATTAATGTATTATTGTAATAATATACAAAAAAAAAAAAATTTAAGTTAGAGGAAAAATGTTGTGATTAAAATTGTAATTTTTGTTAAAGAAAGTCAATATTTGATGTAAATAAAATAAAAAAAGAAAAGGGGTTATGTTAATTTATATATGTAAACAAAAAGGAATATGATGGTTAAAATAGTTTGAAATAAATCAGAAATGGGCTCAAGGGTGGGGGTTTATATGGAATATGCTTTGGGCTTAGGCGCTCAGAAATGGGCAAGGCCCAACTGTTTGAAACGAACGCTTTAGGGTTATGAGAGATTTTGTTCACTTGGAGACTTTAGGGTTACAGAAACAGCTCCCTTGCTTCGTCTTCTCCGTTTTCCTTCGTCCTTTCTTCGCCATGGATCTGACTCTCCCCTTTGCCCAGCCACCAGTTGCCTCCTTCGATTCCTTCCCTCTCCATGGTCGGATCAAGCTAAACCGTGGAATGGGTAACAATTTCGCCTTTGCATGTTATGATTTACTGTTTTTGATTAAGTATTTTGATTTTGATTTGTTGTTGTGTTCATTATTGTTCATTAACGAGGTCATGAAAAGGGATGAGAGGAGAATGTTCTACCTTGACAGAGGAGGGGAAAAAGGGAGTTTGGAGGCGCTTCGGAGGCTTTGATGGTGAGGGGGTTGTGATGAACTAGCTTGCCTTTTGGTAACCCTGGTACTCTTTGTCTCTCTTTTTGTTGCCTTGGTAACTAACTTGATTTGCTAACCCAATGATGAGTATCTCTGAGGGTTCTTCATGTTGCCTCTGAATGCTTGCTCGCTGACTTTCTTCTTGCCTTTGAGTTGAGTTGCCTTTTTGAATAACTTTGGTTCTTTATCTTCTTCAACTGCCTCGTTGCCTGCTTTGCCTTATTGAATTGCCTTCTGTACGCTTGTGTTGCCTTGAACGTTTGCCTTGAACGTTTGCCTTGCATGTTGCTTCTGTCTACTTCTTCTGTTGCCTATTTTGTATGCTATGCTTTTTACTGCCCAATGATGAGTATTCTGAGGGCCTTGTGTTTGACACTGAGTTGCCTGAGTATGCTTGGTTTATGGCTTTTGCTTTTGGTTGCCTTGAGTTTGAAGCAGGTAAGGCCTTATTACAGGTTTTGGCCTGGTGTGAGTTTATGCTTCAGTAGGTTTTTGAGGCTTTTGGCATGGCTAAGGCTTAGCAGGTTGGTTGTTTGATTGGCATTATGGTTTTGTAAACTGGCTTTACAGGTTTGTTCTTTTGACAGGGGTTTAGGTTTTTGGTTGTAAGGCTCGAGGCTTTTGGCTTCAGTTAATGCAGGTTTCTTGATTGGTTCTTGCACAGGTTTGGGACTGAGGTTTTACTTCAGGCTATGTGTTTGGTTTGATAATAGGCAGGTTTTGGCATATGCAGGTTTTTGATGGTTCAGGTTTGTTAATGGTTTACTGGTTTAAGGCCATGGAATGCAGTTTATGGCCTTGCTGGTTCTTTAGGCTTAATGCAGGCTTAGAGCTTTGATTGAGGCTAGCAGGTTTAATGCAGGTTTGATGCAGGTTTGATGTTACTGGCTTTAGTTTGACAGTGGTCTTGTAAAACTGGCTTTTTGGTTTGATATGCTTATGGTTATATTGGTTATGCTGGGGTCTGGACAGCAGGTTGTGTATTTTTTTTTTCTTATCAGGCCAAGGCTTAACAGCTTGTCCTCTCAGGCTTGGTGTTTATCTGATTTTTGAAGGGATTACAGGTTGTGGCCTTTTTAACTTTTCCTCCTCTTTTTTCCTTTTGTCCACTGTGTTATTGCAGTTGTTTTATATTTGTTTCTCATGCCTAAAGCCTTAAGCCTGCAAACCTGCTTCTTTTGCTCTCTTCTTTCTCTCTCCAGTACACTTTAAAATATAAACAATGTTTTGTGTGTACTTTATTCTGAAAGGGAAGCATTGGGACATGATGAAATGAATTAGCTTGCTTGCATAACATGCTTTCTCTGCATTCTTGTCTCTTTTCTTCCAGATTTTGTGCTTTTTGACATCTTTCCAAATCTTCTTTTTTGATAGCTTTGAATAGCCTTGTGACAGTAACTTGTACTTTTGGCAGAAAGTTTGAGTTTGGACTTTTAGTTGTACATGCTGTTTGCTTTTGAACTATGCAGTTTGACAATTTTTGAATTGTGCAATTTTGACTTTTGTGCATTCATTTTTAGCAAATAAATATTCATCCCTCTTTGTGAACCAGGAGAAATCCCGTGATTTGCAGAGAGGGATAACTGATCCCAGTCAGTTGCCCTTAATGATGAACTTTATTTTTATCTGTCCCTTTTATTTATTTATCTGCTATTGACTTTTCTTCTTTTCTTTGCAGATGAATAATTAAAATGGAGAGGAACAGCAAAAGATGAAGAATTTGAAGATTTAGAAAAAATTAGGATAGTCTTATTTAGGTTTAAATTACTGTAAAATCATTGTTGTAAATAAATTGTAAACAATAATTGTACGAATAATTTAAAAATAAATAAAAAGTTTTTATCCAATTAATTCTTTTTTCCTCCAATTGTTTATTTATTATTTATAATTCTTTAATTAAAATAATTGAAAATAAATTCCAATCATTTAATCTTAGAATAATAAATAATTTAAATAAACAATGCTTTAGCATTTGATCAGTTAAACCTGGCATTTCCAACATCCAAAGCAGAACAACAGTTAATCACAACAACTGATCAGACGCATTCCCCTTTTTACTGATTTTTACCAAACACTGCAAATTCAAACTGAATGTATCCTTTCACTGATTTAATCACACAGTGTGAACTCAATCCAAATGTTTCAATCCAAATCTCAGCATAACTTGAAAAGTGCTGTAGAATTTAAATCTTTCTGAGAACGCGCGCACAAAAACCCTAATTCCTGATTAAATGCCAAAGAAGCGTTCGCCTGATCGAAGTTGAGCCAAAATCAACCAAAACCTTAAGCCAACTGTTTGAAACATTCTAGAGCCCTGAAAATCAATAAAACCCTAATTGTGTCTGACTGACGAGAAAAGTCTATTTGACCGATTCTTGAGCCAGTTTGAAAAATCAGGAGAAGCCTGAAGCTGTGATTTCTTGAGGAAAAATGCGAGGGCAAATTTTGGGGTACAACAGTTGCCCCTGTTCAATATTCTTGAACCTGAAGAGTTAGATTAGCATGTTTGCCTTTCGCGACTTGAAGGTAAAAGAAGATTGGACACTAGAGTGCCCTGAAATTTGCACTCGGCGATGTGATGGTAGAGGTGAATGGGCTTAAAGATGCCATTTGGTGATGGGCTTGAAGATGCCATCTGATGCGATAGAATCTTGTCGGGGGATGGGCTTAGAGATGCCATCTGAGAATGGGCTTAAAGATGCCATTTGGTGACTGCTGGTAGGAGGATGGGCTTATGGATGCCATCTGGAAATGGGCTTAAAGATGCCATTTAGAAATGTTGAACTGCATGTCAATGGTGAGTGGACGAGTATCAGAAAGGCATCCATGTTTTGGAACATCTCTGAACTGGGGGTCTGAATAGGCAATAGAGCAGCATCCGTTGTTGGGAAGTGTCCGTAAACTGTTTTCAAAAGTCTTGAGAAGAATCTGAACAAGTGATAGGTTAACATCCGTTACTGGAGAACCCGTGAACTGTTTTCAGAAGTCTTGAAGTTGAATAGGAACCGGTGTAGGGTTTCCTGATGATGCGTCCGTGTAACACTGCATCTGAGTGAATCTGGAATAAGTATCAGAATGTCGCCGTGTCCGGGTCACATCTGAACTATTTCTGGATGAATCTCGAGAGATGATCTTTGTCTGTTGACTGATCTTACCTGAAAAGGTAAAGGGTTAGTTGTATGCAATGTTATGATGCATGATGCAATGTATGTGATATCAATGTTTATGACATGAATGTGATGAATGTGCATGTAAGCTAATGAGCTGTCTTGCTAAGGATAAATGAACCCTGGATGGCTGAAGATAAAAGAATCTTGACTGCTGCCGGGGAAAATAATTCTTTGGCTGCTGCTGTGGAGGACAAGAATCTTCTGATTGTTGAAAAATGAGAAGTCTTGGGACCACTGTTGGGGGAATCAGAAGCTTGGGTTGTATGCCAAACTACTGGGGTCTTCCTGTCTTGAGGAGATCTGTGTAGGATTTCCTGATGATGAGTCCGTGTAAAACTGCATTGGGTTTTTGAACACTTTTGACATTCGAATGCCCCAAGTGGTGTTGTAGATAATTTCCTGGCTTGTTACAGGTGTTGATCCACAATCAGTCGTCCACAGATGTTTTCCTGGCTTGTTACAGGTGTTGAATCTGGAACTCTTCAGACGTGCCCTGGCTGGATACAGGAATCGAGTCTGGAAATAGTCGTCAACAAATATGCCCTGGCTGGATACAGGAATCGAATCTTCAAACTCTTCAGACGTGCCCTGGCTAGATACAGGAATCGAGTCTGGAAATAGTCGTCAACAGATATGCCCTGGCTGGATACAGGAATCAAATCTTCAAACTCTTCAGACGTGCCCTGGCTAGATACAGGAATCGAGTCTGGAAATAGTCATCAACAGATATGCCCTGGCTGGATACAGGAATCGAATCTGGAAATAGTCGTCAACAAATATGCCCTGGCTGGATACAGGAATCGAATCCTCGAACTCTTCAGACGTGCCCTGGCTAGATACAGGAATCGAGTCTGGAAATAGTCGTCAACAGATATGCCCTGGCTGGATACAGGAATCGAATCCTCGAACTCTTCAGACGTGCCCTGGCTAGATACAGGAATCGAGTCTGGAAATAGTCGTCAACAGATATGCCCTGGCTGGATACAGGAATCGAATCCTCGAACTCTTCAGACGTGCCCTGGCTAGATACAGGAATCGAGTCTGGAAATAGTCATCAACAGATATGCCCTGGCTGGATACAGGAATCGAATCCTCGAACTCTTCAGACGTGCCCTGGCTAGATACAGGAATCGAGTCTGGAAATAGTCGTCAACAGATATGCCCTGGCTGGATACAAGAATCAAATCCTCGAACTCTTCAAACGTGCCCTGGCTAGATACAGGAATCGATTCTGGAATTGTGATAGTTGATTTGTTGAACACTTTTGACATTCGAATTCCCCAAGTGGTGATGAAGGAGTCTTGAATCAGATTACTCTGCATATTGAGAGATTTCTTGAAATCTTGACTGGACTGCCCCAGGTTAACTGAACTTTGAAAGATCTGTTGAAACCTTGACTGGACTGCCCCAGGTTAATTGGACGGTGACATGTCATGCCCCTTGTTGATAGGAGATTTTGTAATGGAAGTGTCATCCTTTTGAAGTGATTTTTCTCACTGAGAGAGTTTTCGTTCCTCCGAACATTCGCTGTATGAATTTCTTCGCTGTCAAACAAAAAGCCAAATGCAGACAGTGATATTCAAGCAATGCAAAGTTTATGTTTGTCTCGAAGTTTTGAAAAATGCGTTTTTAGCAGAAAACTTTTTATAAGACAGATCAACACAAGATTTAGAGCAAAGTCTTACAGGAGTCAGGATACCTTTTGTAACAGCATGCTTTCGAACTAACCCATGCTTCAATTAGGACTTTTGAAAGGTTGTAACGTGGCTTGGTTCACGGTTTAAGAAACAAAGGATAAAGGCTCAAAATATATTTGTACCCACCCGCTCTTCGTGATGTTCTTCATACCTAAGCTCAGTTAATTGCGTGTCGCACTCTGTTTTGAGTTTGGAACGAATTTTTGGACGATGGTTCACTAGTTGAATTTGGGGATACAGTCATCATCTCATTTTTTCTTTTTCAACATTTTTCATGTTCTTGAGGATTTTGTAATGACCTCACTATTTTGATTTTGATTTGTTATCCCTAACTTTTGCCTGACTGTTCCCATTTTTCGAGATTACAGTCAACGGGATACCCCAGCTTTCTTAAGCCTCCTTTATAGGTTTTGGCTTGGTGGGCTTTTTTCTCTTTTGAGAGATTGACTGTCTATGTGATAGGGAACCACCCTTGTCTTTTGATTCCAAAGGAATGCTTTCTTTTTCGACGTCGTTCGTTGTGTTATGAACTGAGAGTTTGCGACTTCAATGCACGTTTTCTTTTGAATTAACTGAGATACTACCCTGCCCCGGGTTTATATCAAAGGTTTTGATTGTTTAGAACAGAAAAACTCCTACTTCTTTGGCTCGAAGGGGTTAACTAGGGATTAACTTCCTTATAACTCCAGTGTTTGGGGAATTGAAAGAAATGCATGTACATCATCAGCAAGGTCTGTTCAAAAGTATACTGTATGAGATTATGGTATTGTTTCGTCATCCTCCCTCTAAAGGCTTACAGATTTTTATCAAGAGTCAAATATCATAAAGAAAAGCATAAGAGTAGTGAAACGAATGGATGAATTCAAGACAAACATATGCAATGCATTAATGAAAACAGAGTTTAACATCAACAAATAATTGTTTGACAACAAAAGAAATTACAACTTTGAAAATTCAAAATGAAGCAAAAGTCTTTCAGTTTGAGCCTCATCACTTCAGGTGGAGAACCCCTTAACGGAAGATTTTCATCTCGCCGTTTGGCATGAATTCCAGCACTCCAATGTCGATCAGATCTTGAATCTTGTTCTTCAAGGCCCAACATTCGTTGGTGTCGTGTCCCGGGCTGTAGGAGTGGTAAACACAAAATGCGTCGGGACGATGGTTAGGGGAGGAGGTATTGAGCTTCTGAGGAGGATCCCTTAGGGTAAGCAGGTTGACCTCCAACAGGCGCTTCAGTATGAAGAATGATGGTATCTCAGTCTCCGTGAACTGTCTTCCTGATGTTTCTTGCTTACGCCGATTACCCCGTTGACGCTGGCGAGGTTGTTGATGGGCTTGTGACCCTGAAGCAAGCGAAGGAGCCTTTCCCTTGTCTTCTTGAGTGGATGGAGGCTGAGTGGTGACTTGCTCTTCAACCTCAGATGTTTGCCCCAGTTGGTTGTTTGGAAGCAGTTGGCGGATAAGAACTCTGAGTTCCTCTTGTCTTTGAGATAGGTCTTGGATGAGAGCCATCTGGCCCACTAACTGCCCCATCACTTGGATCCTCAATGTTGCCAAATCAAACTGCAGTGCTTCCAACTGGTCACTCCTGGCATTGTTGGAATTCTCCAAGCCCTTTTTGAGGAGAGCTTTCATTTCTTATTGCCCCAGAGATAAATTCAGGAACATTTCCTGCAGCTGAGCAGTCTGGTCTTGGATGTCTTTGACAGACCTTTCTAGAGCCATCTCTTACTGAAATAAACAGCAGGAGAGTAAGGAAACCTGAAAAAGGAAAGACTGTCAAAATGCAATGCATGATATGTGGATGCATGCTTTCAAGGATCTCTTGGGGTAAACACAAGAAAATGTTAGAGGTTGAACTTTGCTCTTGGATTAGAGAACTTTGTACCGGTGGATGTCTTTCCACGAGAATCAAGCTCACCATGTCGAGTGGGTCATAGCCACTGATTCAAGTTGTTGCACTTGAACTTCGACTGGAGAACTTTGTATCGGCGGACGTCTTTCCACGAGAATCAAGCTCACCATGTCAAGTGGGTCATAGCCACTGATTCAAGTTGTTGCATTTGATCTTTGACTGGAGAACTTTGTATCGGTGGATGTCTTTCCACGAGAATCAAGCTCACCATGTCAAGTGGGTCATAACCACTGATTCAAGTTGTTGCATTTGATCTTTGACTGGAGAACTTTGTATCGGTGGATGTCTTTCCACGAGAATCAAGCTCACCATGTCGAGTGGGTCATAGCCACTGATTCAAGTTGTTGCACTTGAACTTTGATGGCGTTTGCTTAGAGGAGGAAACCTCTTGCCCTTTGGTAGACGTCTGGTTCAACGTAACCCTGCATCAAAAAAACCTTCGAGATCCTTGAAATGGTTATTGAAAATGTTATGGTATGATGTTATGATGTTATGTACATGTATGCGAAAAGCAAGTGAGTGTATATACAGGTAATCATATTCACACAAAGCAAACAAGTCCTTAGGTTTAGGCTTGCATGGGGTTGTAGGTAAGTACCCTCTTGAAGTTAGTTGGCTCATCCTGTCCTAAAATAGAAATCGGGTTCTAAGGAGCTCAAAATCATTGGATTGTTTTCTGTGTTCATTGTTTCGGTTTAGCCACTTACTGGCGACCAAAATATTCCAAGAAAACAACCCTCAAATGAGTGTAGTATCGAGTATCTACCAACTTCGAACTGCACCAAAGTCGGTCATCTCACTACCCCTAAAAAGGCTAAGATGGTCAATTAAGGTTCTAAGAGTTCGTTAGTGCTTCACGACATCACTCAGCGGCCCCGTACTCTCCTTGATTGAACTCAAGGGTTACCGGTACTCACAAATATGTCACACTAACATAGCTTACTGCTTCAACCATGTCGGTATACCCCGCACAGTTCCCTCGCAGTTTTTTGCTATTTACCTAAAAAGGTGCCCCAAATCCGGGTGTAGGATTTACAACAAACCCAAACAAGAACCCAAAAGATAAAGCAATCAAGTCAATCAAAGCAAGAAAGTAAAGGTGATCTAAACCCTAAGGTAACCCCACTTTTAAGTTTCTCCCCAGCAGAGTCGCTAGTTCTGTGATACGGTGGGAGAACTGACTTGAGGTTTGCGTTTTGTATTCGCACTTGTTCGGTTGAGCAAGAGTCGCCACCGACTTTTTATTTTATCCTAAAGGAAAGGTTAAAAAGCACAGCAAAAACCTTTTGAGATATTTCGTGGGTTCGGGGGGTAGATTATGAAAAGGGAAGGTATTAGCACCCTTTTCATCCATGGTTATCCATGGGCTCTTAGTTGCTTGGTTTTTAGATCACTTGCCTTGATTTTCGATTGCTTGAAATTGTGGTGTGTGTGTGTGTGTGTTTTGAATTTTTTTTTGAAGAGATGCCTTGTTTCAGGCAACCAATGTATTTGACTCGTGTTTGAGTGTTTTACAAAAGTGTGGATCTTTTCGAAAAGATGTTTCAAAATGTTTTTGAGAGTTGTTTTGAAAGTGTTGTGAAGTGTGGTTTGAAAAGAAGGCAAGTATTTTTGCAAGTTGATCTCAAGTAACTAAGAGTTTTGTCTACCCCTATTGTACTCAAAGGTTTTCTCTATGTTTTCAAACCCTTTTAACAATTTTGTTCCATCATTGAATTTGGTGGACAATCTTGCGTTTAGGATGTTTAACGGGACGGGCGCGGGTCATCGTATAGACCATGAATGCAATGGTGCCAAGTATCTTTGGGAAATGTTTTCTTTAAGGGACTTGATCATTTTTTAGGCAACTTTCGAAAGCGTCATCGAGGGACTTATGATCATTGGAATTCGTTTTGCCAAAGATACTCAACGTGCAAGCATGGCCCATTTTGGAAGGCAACATGTGGGATTACCCTAGAGGGTGCAAGTGTGATTGTGTATTGATTTCAT
Organism: Vicia faba; assembly: GCA_948472305.1. Classification (NCBI taxonomy): domain Eukaryota; kingdom Viridiplantae; phylum Streptophyta; class Magnoliopsida; order Fabales; family Fabaceae; genus Vicia; species Vicia faba. The sequence goes on along the minus strand of OX451737.1, from coordinate 1,442,486,933 downwards.
GTATTTGTCTTGTATTAGGTTATCTAGCGTTTGATTTTATGTACATACAAACCCTAGGTCTAACCATGGTATAATTGGAAAGCGATAAATTGCAAGAATTTAAAGTCTACGCTATTACAAATAGTATCCGGGAGTGGGGGTACAAATTCACAAATGGGGATGAGACTTTAGGAATATAGTGTCCAATAATTTACAACCAAATCGAATTGTGATGAAATGTAAACAAAGTATATCAATGTATAGAAATAGCAAATGTATATTGTCAAATGTCGAGTGTATTGTGTAGGTGTACGTGTACGTGTATATATGAGAATTATTTACAAGTGCAGAAATGTGAATTTAAATGTGTATTATTTAAGTATTGTTTAACCTAAATGAAAAGAATTAGATGTTTATTTAATTAATTTTTGTAATCTTGTATTTTTCTTTAATATGTAAAAAAAGAATGTTTTAATTAAATGTTTTAAATTTTAATTAAATTATGTATATATTAAAAAATGTATTTTATGGATTATGTACAAATATTTCTAAGAAAAGAAAAGAAAAGGTACTAACTTAAAAAGAATTTATATACAAATAAGTATTTTACTTAAAAGAAAAAAAGGTTTTACATTTTAATTACATTGTATTTTTGTATTAATGTATTAATGTATTATTGTAATAATATACAAAATAAAATAAAAATTTAAGTTAGAGGAAAAATGTTGTGATTAAAATTGTAATTTTTGTTAAAGAAAGTCAATATTTGATGTAAATAAAATAAAAAAAGAAAAGGGGTTATGTTAATTTATATATGTAAAAAAAAGGAATAGGATGGTGTTATACCCCAAAATTTGCCCTCCCATATTCTTCAAGAAATTGCCAAGCCAAGTCACAAAATTCCCCAAGGGTTGTGCAGTGCAACTGTCTCCCACACAGTCAAAATTAGGGTTTGTGTTCTGATCAAGAATTGAAAGTTTTCAAAGGCCCAATCAAGTCTCATATGCTTACAAACATGGTCAAGTATCCTCATATCAAGTTTCAAGGCATTCAGCTCAAGATTGCACAGTCAAAACCCTAAATTGCACTACAGTCAACTGTAGTGGCAAAATGGTCATTTGACAGTCAAAAGTTCAAATTTTTGGTCAACATATCATTTTGAAGCCACAAACATCATTTGATCAATGCTTGATCATGATTCTCAAAATTTGGCTCAGAAATCATCAAAGATGCAAAAGTTGCTATATTTGGACAGCTGAAAAAGTCAACTGAAATTGACCAAGGCATAACTTTCACATGGATTATCAGAAAAATTCCATCCAAAGCTCATTTTGAAGAGAAAGACATTTCCTACAACTCATCTTCATACTTCAAGTCCAAGAAATGCTCTCACAAAAAGTTATCAATTTCAACATTATAGGTCATTTTCAAAAGTCAACAAAAAGGGACTTTAAGTCAAAGACCATAACTTGAGATTGGTAGATCAAAATGACATGGGACCAAAGACATTGGTTAAAGGACTCAAAGACCTTTCCAAAATGTCCAAGAACATGTGAAAAGCTTAAAAATTGAGCAAGTTATGCCTTGTAGAAGTTGGGAAATTTTTGTGAAATGGCAAAAGTCAACTATCCTTGAAAATCCAATTTTGACAAAAGGCCCCCATTTTTCTCACTTTGTCCATCCTTGTCATGCCACACACGTGGCCCATGGTTGATTTCAAGACCAAATGTTGACTTTTTTATTTTATTTAATTTTTGATGATTTAATTCATTTTAATTCATTGAAAATTCAAATAAAATTTAAAAATCAATGAAATGGTGTCAAATGAATTTGGACAAGTTCTATACATCATGAACCAACTCAAAAATCAGGCCAAGGTTCATTTACACACTAGGTCTAGGTTTTGGCTAGAAATTAGGAAAAATGGTTAATGGACAAACCCTAAGGCCAATTCTTTCTCAAGCATGGATTAAGGTCAAATAGCAAGCCTATTCAATTCCATGATGATCACTGAGTCCAACCCTAACTGGAACATAGCACAAAACTCGTTCAAAGTCCATTTGGCAATTTGAAAAATGAACCATAAAAGGCAAAACTGATTTCAAAGCTAGGGATCTTTGAAAGCCAAAATTTTTGTACCAATAGCTTCCTGAGACAATCCTGAACGCGTGCCAATCATTAACATCAGCTAAAACCTCAAGAATTGGTAGTTAGAATCAAAACTGAACCTTGAAACTTTTGAAATCGTATAGCATGATTCCATCATCCTTTTGCATTTTTCTTTGTTGATTCATGTTCATATTGCTATTTCTAAGCTAACCACAACGTTTAATTACGTTATTTTGCTGTATACAAGAATCCACCATGTGCGTTTTTAAGGGTTACAGGTTGCTTCAAATTGGGGGTTCTCACTAGGGGAAAAATTGAACCATGCCAGTACCATCATCATGCTCAGCTCATCCAGACGAAGAAGAAGATACCATCGCGAACAATTTATATAGCCTATATGGCTATTCGCTATTTTCTCATAGCATGTTTAAAACAACGTTTCAAAACCGTTGCCTTCTTTGTTTGTATTTCAGGAAATTGGAAGGGACGATGGCGTGGCACAAATGGATTGGATGAGTTTAAATTTGCGCGCGTTTAACTAAGCACTAACCATTTTCTTTTATATATTTTATTGACTATTATATGTTAAATGAAAACAACTAGCTCAGCTGGCCAAGACACGCGCATGTGACCTCAAAGACCTGGGTTCAAGTCCCAGGTCTTGCAAAATTTAATGTTATTTTTCATTTCCAATTCACATACAGCGCACACAGTGATGCTCACCATACTCCATCAAAATGCACCATCCACGTGTCCCAGAGCATTCACATCAAAGGCAAGGATTGGGAAACATGCTACACTCCAGTCAAATGCATCTCACTGGATCAAAAAAGTCAACCAATCCAAGCAAAAATGGGCCAGGCTTTTTCAAAACTGCACCTCCAAATTCAAATCCACACCTCCCTGGTTATATCTTTTTTTTTTTTTCTTTCTTTTTTCTTTTTTCTAATTTTCTTTATATCTTATTATTTTTAAATTTACTTGTGTATTTATTTTCTGATTTAATTAATTTTTACAAAAGTGCAAAAACATTAAAAAATACAGAAAGGACAAAAAAAAATATAATTAATTTTGATTCCTTTTTTAAATAAATTAAAATGTAATTCAATTAGTTTAATTAGGTTTTAATTTTAATTTTAATTCTTTTTTTTCACAATAAAAATCCAAAAAATGTAGAATTAGGTTAATTATTAATTACATATCCTTTTTAATTTTTTCCTTTTTTCTCACAATATTATTATTTATTATTTATTTTCTATAAATCAAAAATGGTACATAAATTAGTTTAGAATTTAATTAGGTTAGAGATTAAATCTTTTTCATAATAAACTTAAAAAACATTAGGTTTAACACTTTAATTTCAATTAATTTTTTCTTTTTTTCTTTCAAATCTAAAAAACACAAAAACATTATTTTTCATTTTAATTTTAAATTCCTTGATTATTTTTAATTATCTGTTAAAGGGTCCAACGCCCTAATTTTGTTTAGTCTTTAATTCGCGCATTTATTTTACATTGTTTAAATACCTCTGTATATGCCCCAAAGCCTTGTAATAAGTTTAGATTTATTTCTTGCACTTTTGTTTATTCATTTTATTTATTTTCAGTCAAATCGGGTTCGGTTTTTTGGCGATGTGGACCCGCGCCAGTTGTAATAGTCTAGATTTATTTTTCTCGCAAGTATATAACTGTTAATAAATATGCATGAAAGAATGTATGCCCAAAAAATAAAATTGAATCGTTAGATCACCAATGCATGACAAGACAAATGATAAACTGAAAATAATACACAATTCGCACACACCACCCCTAGGGTACGCCTCACTGTTGCCTTTCGAAAGGTGGTCGTCGAGTAGAAAACGTCTTAGTAAGTCCTCATGGTCCGGGAACCTGGCATGAGGGTAGCTTCTAAGGTGTCTTCCCATTGCTCCGGTGATCACCATGTCCCTCAAATCGAATTGACCCGAACACCTCCAACGGTGGTGCTACCTACCTCTCAATGGTGGGGTGGCACTACCTTAAAGGACATTTACACAGACTAATTCCTTAGGGTAGGTAGGTTCTCGTAGGTACTTGCTCTAATTTCAAACAAAACAAAAACTCTTTTCACACCAACACACTTTCAAAAACTTTCAAAACAAACTTTTCAAACACTCTGACGTACGAGTTGAACTGAAACTTTTCAAAGAATATTTTTGAAACCCACATTGAAAAGCAAGCAAACATTTTGAAAACACATTGAGCAAGTACCTAAGAGCCCATGGATAACCATGGATAGAAAGGGTGCTAATACCTTCCCTTTCTATAACCTACCTCCCGAACCGAGAGCAATCTCTTTAAAGGAATTTTTCTGTGCTTTTGTCCTTTCCTATTGGAGAAAATAAAAGACGGTGGCGACTCTTGCTTACCGCGACATTTCGCGAACCAGCTGTAAAACAGTCAGTTCCAGATCCACCGATCACAGAACTGGCGACTCTGCTGGGGACAAACTTAAAGTGAGGTGTACCTTAGGACTAAGATCACTGTTGTTTTCAATTGTTTTCCTTGTATGCTTTAAAATTGTGGGTTGCTTGGGAGTTCTATAGATCCTAACCCGGATCTGGGGGATACCTTTCTTAGAAAGTAGCAACAAGGCTGTGAGGGAACTGTGCGGGGTATACCGACATGGTTGAAACAGTCTGCTACGTTGATGTGGCACTTTGGTGTGTACCGGTAACCCTTGAGTCAGTCAAGGAGAGTACGGGGCCTCCATGTGGTGTCATGAAGCATCAACAGACCTTAGGGACCTTAATTGAACCATCTTGGCCTCTTTAGGGTAGTGAGATAACTGACTTTGGTGCAGTCCGAGGTTGGTTGATACTCGATACTACACTCAATTGAGGGTTGCTTTCCTGGAATATTTCGGTCGCCAGTTCAGTGGCTAAATCGAAACGATGAACAATGAAAGTAATCCCGTGATATTGGGAACCTTAGAACCCGGTTACTTTGATTAGGACAGGTTGAACCCACCAACTTCAAGAGGGTACTACCCAGACCCCATGCTGGCCTAAACCCTAAGGGTTTCTCTTGTGTGACTTGTGTGCCTTTGTACTTGCCTACTTGCAGGCTTATTACCTGACATTTGCAGGTTGTGTTTGTAGTCCTTAATTAGGACTCATAACAGGGTATCCTAAGTTTCTTGCAGGTTTTTGCAGTCCTTAATTGGGACTCATAACAGGGTTACTCACATTACCCCATGCATATCATGACATCATACCATTGCATACATCCTAACCCATTTCAAGGATCTCAAGGGCTTGTGATACAGGTCATATATCTAGCAAGGGGCAAAGAGGATTTATTTTCCTCTAGCCAAAGTTGTCAGGGGCTATGACCCACTTGATATGGTGAGCTCTGACTCCTGAAGAAGGTTCCCTAACCAAGGTTGTTTGGAAATCAAAATCAGACATGATGACTAAAGCCAGGGGCTATGACCCACTTGATATGGTGAGCCTTGACTCTTGAAGAAGAATTCTCAATAACATGGGTGTCCTTCAATCAAGCTCTAAATTCCAATGCTAACAAATTTTCTGGTTTATCCCGCGAGATCCTTGAAAACATTGCATACATATCATACTCATCCTTACATAACAAGCATCTTTGTTGCAGGTCACTTACCTTTCCCGCTGTTTATTTCAGCCATGGCTTCCCAACAAGACAATCAGGACCTTCTTGCTCAAGAGACTCGGTTCGAGGAAATCCTCCTGAATCTATCCAAGGGGCAGGAAGAGCTAAGGACACTTATCATGGAGACTTTTGTCAGGAACAGTGCTGAGGATGAAAGGCTAGAACACCTACAAGCTGAGGTGGATGCATTGAAAGCCCAAATGCTGGGGCAGATGACTGCCATTCAGGGTTTAACTCAAAGACAAGATGAGCTCGGGGTTCTCATCAACAAACTGCTTCAGGGCAACCAACTGGGGCAAACATCTAAGGGTAAAAAGCCAATCATCATTCCACCACCTTTGAGACAAGGAGGTAAGGAGAAAGCTCCTCATATGGCTCCAGTATCACCAATTCAGCAGCAACTTCACCAACTTCAGACAGACAAACCCAGGAGGCAGTTCACCCCGCTCAATATGTCGCTGTTTCAAGCTTTACAACGCCTGTTGAGATTGAACCTGATCACATTAAGGGCTCAGCCCCAGAACCTTAACACAGCACATCCTGCTTATGATCGCAATAAAAGGTGTGCCTACCACTCTGCCTGCCCAGGACATAATGCAAACGAATGTTGGGCTTTGAAAAACAAGATCCAGGACCTGATTGATGAAGGAGCACTGGAATTCACGCAAGATGGTCAGGCTGAATTTTTCTACCATCCCTCCAAGGCTCACCATTTGAAGTGACAAGCCCTGAGACTAGAAATTTTTGTTCATTCGAATGTTCAAGTTGCAATTTTCTTTTGTTCAAACATTTACTCATTGTTAAAACATTGTTATTTCATTAATGCATCGCTTATGTCTATTTTGAATCAATATATTCGTATTCACTATACGCAAATTATTTTCATATTTGTTCTGATGTCCACTCTTTCAATCAATAATTCTAAGCCTCTTGAGGGAGGATGACGAAAACGATACCACGATCTACAGTATGCTTTTGAACAGACCCCGCTGATGAGGTACAGGCATTGTTTCAATCCCTAAACACTGGAGTTATAAGGATGATAATCCCTCGTCAACCCCTCTGAGCCAAAGAAATAGGAGTTTTTTCTTTTCGAAATTTAAAACCCTTTATCATAACCTGGGGCAGGGTAGTTCTCTCAGTTGATCCAGGTGCATGACGAATAGCACCGAAGAGATCTTTACAAAACAAACAAAGACAGTGATGGTTCAGAACAATCAAAAGGACAGGCAGTCATCATCAAAATTCATAAACGAAAAGCCCAAAAAGTCTAAACCTACAAAGGGGACTTATGAAACTGGGGCATCCCGCTGACTGTAATTCCAAAAAGGAAACAGTCCGGGCAAAAAGAAAGGGATAACAAAAAAGAAGAGGTCCTGTAAACCATCAGCAAAAAAAAAAAGATGACTGCCCGTTCAAAATAAATCATCAATATCGGAACCATCACCGGAAAATCAGGGCAAAGACTCAAACAAAGTCTAACGCACGATCAGCTGAGTTTAGGTTTGGAGAACATCACGAAGAGCGGGTGGGTACAAATAATTTGAGTCTTTATCCTTTGTTTCTTAAACCGTGAACCATACCACGATATAACCCTTAAAAAGTCCTAGCTGAAGTATGGGTTAGTTCGAAAGCATACTGTTACGAAAGGTATCCTGACTCCTTAAGGCCTACGGTAAATACGGAATTGACATCACGTTTTACAAACATTCACTTGTTTTATGAAAAAGAATGCATTTTCAAAATCTTCAAGACAGACATAAGCTTTGCATTCTTAAAATAACTTTGTTTGCATATGACTTTTTGTTTGAACAGCAGGGAAATTTGCATGACGAATGCCTAATGAATAGAAGTACCTCCAATCAAGGGGCAGACATGACCATGGTCCTTCATCTGGGGCAATCCAGTCAAGATTCGGAGAATCTCTCAAAAGGCCAAAAAGCCTGGGGCAAATCTCTGCCTGAGTCACTTGGGGCAATCCAGCAACGAATCTTGCACGATCAGACACCTTCTGACAATATGGTGACACCACCGGCCTGGGGCAAATCTCCGTCTAAGTCACTTGGGGCATTTCAACAACGAATCTGGCCTGATCAAACACCTTCTGGTGGCATGACAAAACAATTTCTAACAGGGGCAATTCCCTACATGCTGAAAGCACGGACATAGTCGAAAAATACTACGCACAATCAAAGGTCCGCTAGGTTGACACACCTAGGCAAAAATAAGGGCTTCCCGGCGAACCAAAAGGGTTCGGGCAAAATGAAGGGATGAAAATGAAAAAATCTGTACACCCGGCAGGTCGAAAACCTGAAAAGGCGGCTTGGGCAAAAATGGGTATCCCGGTGGACTGCAGACCCGAAAGGGCAGTCCAGGCAAAAGTTAGGGATTAAAAGCGTACGACTATGTCCCGCCATCTGTCTACCAGAAGAAAGTTTGTCCGCCAACAACTATCAGCACCCCACAAGAAACAGGGGCAATAAAGGTTGATCTGGGCAGTCTGATTGTTCTATCCTCCAAGGTATCAGGGTAGGTCCTGTTGAAGAACACAACCAGGTATCTTAATTCCCCAGAGAGCGAGCCAGCAAGCAGTATACTCTCCTCAAGCAAAGCAGTTATCAACCTTAAGGGAGTTGAGTATCCTCTCGCAGATCTCAACACTCCCCAGCAGCATATATTCTTAACAAGCATCCCCGGCAGCCTTGGTCTAAAGATTGTTCCCCGGCGGCATCCAAAGGAATCACTTCCCCAGCCTATCTTAAATTCCCCAGGAGAGTCCCATCAAAGTTCCCCAGGAAAGATGGAATTCATCTCCCCAAGCAGTAAGCTTATCCCCAGTATATTCTGGAAGCTCATCCCCTAGCAGAGCACGAACGCGTCGTCTGGCTTCATTTAAAGAGTTATTTCCTTAACAGGATATAACTGGGTTATCCTCAGCCAAAAGCCAAGGAAAGGTCGTCGTCAACGTAGTTCTCTCCTATCCCCAGCGAAGTCTATTCACACTTCCAATACAACAACGGTATTCCCAATAGAGTTACTATCAATATTCAGCAAGGCATCACTCTCCCCACAGAGTGTTGCTTCCCAGCATGATCACTAAAGTATCTTTTCTCCCCGCAGAATCTCCCATTCGCCAAGTTTATTCCGCAACGGAGTCATCTTCTCCTACCGGTATCCTTGCAGTTATCATCCCCAGCGGAAGCAAAATCTATTCTTCGACATCAGCCCGGGATACGACTTCCCGGCACCCGTCAAGGATTCATTTTCCTAGACGAAAACATACATAAAACATCACATACAGCATTATAGCATGCATAACGCACTGTATCATACAAATCTCATTTGTGTTGAGAACATCATTGCTTGATCCATATCATGCATTGCATATGACTGACTTTTACCTTTCAGGGAAGATCCAGTTAAGTTCTCAAGCTACATTTCAAGACCTAGACTGGTTCAGTCAAAGGCCTTCTCTGGTTCAGTTAAATCGTCCCAAGATTTTCCTGATGCTTATCCCTTTGAAGACATTTCAAGACCTAGACTGGTTCAGTCAAAGGCCTTCTCTGGTTCAGTTAAATCGTCCCAAGATTTTCCTGATGCTTATCCCTTTGAAGACATTTCAAGACCTAGACTGGTTCAGTCAAAGGCCTTCTCTGGTTCAGTTAAATCGTCCCAAGATTTTCCTGATGCTTATCCCTTTGAAGACATTTCAAGACCTAGGCTGGTTCAGTCAAAGGCCTTCTCTGGTTCAGTTAAATCGTCCCAAGATTTTCCTGATGCTTATCCCTTTGAAGACATTTCAAGACCTAGACTGGTTCAGTCAAAGGCCTTCTCTGGTTCAGTTAAATCGTCCCAAGATTTTCCTGATGCTTATCCCTTTGAAGACATTTCAAGACCTAGACTGGTTCAGTCAAAGGCCTTCTCTGGTTCAGTTAAATCGTCCCAAGATTTTCCTGATGCTTATCCCTTTGAAGACATTTCAAGACCTAGACTGGTTCAGTCAAAGGCCTTCTCTGGTTCAGTTAAATCGTCCCAAGATTTTCCTGATGCTTATCCCTTTGAAGACATTTCAAGACCTAGACTGGTTCAGTCAAAGGCCTTCTCTGGTTCAGTTAAATCGTCCCAAGATTTTCCTGATGCTTATCCCTTTGAAGACATTTCAAGACCTAGGCTGGTTCAGTCAAAGGCCTTCTCTGGTTCAGTCAGATCGACTTAAGATCTCCCTGATGCTTATCCCTTTGAAGACATTTCAAGACCTAGACCGGTTCAGTTAAATCGCCCCAAGATTTTCCTGATTGCTTATCCCAGTCAAAGGCCTTCTCTGGTTCAGTTAAATTGTCCCAAGATTTTCCTGATGCTTATCCCTTTGAAGACATTTCAAGACCTAGACCGGTTCAGTTAAATCGTCCCAAGATTTTCCTGATTGCTTATCCGGTCAAAGGCCTCTCTGGTTCAGTCAGATCGACCTTAAGATCTCCCTGATTCTTATCCCAGTAGAAGACACCCCAGATTTTTCTCAACGAGCGTTGTTGAAGTTAAAGTCGCCCAAGGCTCTCTTACCATTCATGCTAAGGAAGTAATCATCCCTGGTTCTTTCATTGCTGTTTGAAGCTCCAGACTCAGCTCCTGTAACCAGTCAGGACACATCAATACCAGGCATTTAAAAAAAAAAAAATCAGCTCCTGCAACGTGTCAGGTACTCATTTTTCTGTTTTGCAGGTATGCAGGTTCTCGTCAAGGAATCTCTTACGCAATCAAAACACCCAGATGGCATCTATAAGCCCATCATCCAATCCAGCAATCTCCAAATGGCATCTATAAGCCCATTCCACCCTCATTGCTAACATGTGAGCGCAAATTTCCGGGCACTCTAGTGTCCAATCATCTTTTACCCTCGGATTACGAAAGGCATGTCAGCCGATCTGCATCCTCAAGTCTAAGAAGATTGAACAGGGGCAACTGTTATACCCCAAAATTTGCCCTCCCATATTCTTCAAGAAATTGCCAAGCCAAGTCACAAAATTCCCCAAGGGTTGTGCAGTGCAACTGTCTCCCACACAGTCAAAATTAGGGTTTGTGTTCTGATCAAGAATTGAAAGTTTTCAAAGGCCCAATCAAGTCTCATATGCTTACAAACATGGTCAAGTATCCTCATATCAAGTTTCAAGGCATTCAGCTCAAGATTGCACAGTCAAAACCCTAAATTGCACTACAGTCAACTGTAGTGGCAAAATGGTCATTTGACAGTCAAAAGTTCAAATTTTTGGTCAACATATCATTTTGAAGCCACAAACATCATTTGATCAATGCTTGATCATGATTCTCAAAATTTGGCTCAGAAATCATCAAAGATGCAAAAGTTGCTATATTTGGACAGCTGAAAAAGTCAACTGAAATTGACCAAGGCATAACTTTCACATGGATTATCAGAAAAATTCCATCCAAAGCTCATTTTGAAGAGAAAGACATTTCCTACAACTCATCTTCATACTTCAAGTCCAAGAAATGCTCTCACAAAAAGTTATCAATTTCAACATTATAGGTCATTTTCAAAAGTCAACAAAAAGGGACTTTAAGTCAAAGACCATAACTTGAGATTGGTAGATCAAAATGACATGGGACCAAAGACATTGGTTAAAGGACTCAAAGACCTTTCCAAAATGTCCAAGAACATGTGAAAAGCTTAAAAATTGAGCAAGTTATGCCTTGTAGAAGTTGGGAAATTTTTGTGAAATGGCAAAAGTCAACTATCCTTGAAAATCCAATTTTGACAAAAGGCCCCCATTTTTCTCACTTTGTCCATCCTTGTCATGCCACACACGTGGCCCATGGTTGATTTCAAGACCAAATGTTGACTTTTTTATTTTATTTAATTTTTGATGATTTAATTCATTTTAATTCATTGAAAATTCAAATAAAATTTAAAAATCAATGAAATGGTGTCAAATGAATTTGGACAAGTTCTATACATCATGAACCAACTCAAAAATCAGGCCAAGGTTCATTTACACACTAGGTCTAGGTTTTGGCTAGAAATTAGGAAAAATGGTTAATGGACAAACCCTAAGGCCAATTCTTTCTCAAGCATGGATTAAGGTCAAATAGCAAGCCTATTCAATTCCATGATGATCACTGAGTCCAACCCTAACTGGAACATAGCACAAAACTCGTTCAAAGTCCATTTGGCAATTTGAAAAATGAACCATAAAAGGCAAAACTGATTTCAAAGCTAGGGATCTTTGAAAGCCAAAATTTTTGTACCAATAGCTTCCTGAGACAATCCTGAACGCGTGCCAATCATTAACATCAGCTAAAACCTCAAGAATTGGTAGTTAGAATCAAAACTGAACCTTGAAACTTTTGAAATCGTATAGCATGATTCCATCATCCTTTTGCATTTTTCTTTGTTGATTCATGTTCATATTGCTATTTCTAAGCTAACCACAACGTTTAATTACGTTATTTTGCTGTATACAAGAATCCACCATGTGCGTTTTTAAGGGTTACAGGTTGCTTCAAATTGGGGGTTCTCACTAGGGGAAAAATTGAACCATGCCAGTACCATCATCATGCTCAGCTCATCCAGACGAAGAAGAAGATACCATCGCGAACAATTTATATAGCCTATATGGCTATTCGCTATTTTCTCATAGCATGTTTAAAACAACGTTTCAAAACCGTTGCCTTCTTTGTTTGTATTTCAGGAAATTGGAAGGGACGATGGCGTGGCACAAATGGATTGGATGAGTTTAAATTTGCGCGCGTTTAACTAAGCACTAACCATTTTCTTTTATATATTTTATTGACTATTATATGTTAAATGAAAACAACTAGCTCAGCTGGCCAAGACACGCGCATGTGACCTCAAAGACCTGGGTTCAAGTCCCAGGTCTTGCAAAATTTAATGTTATTTTTCATTTCCAATTCACATACAGCGCACACAGTGATGCTCACCATACTCCATCAAAATGCACCATCCACGTGTCCCAGAGCATTCACATCAAAGGCAAGGATTGGGAAACATGCTACACTCCAGTCAAATGCATCTCACTGGATCAAAAAAGTCAACCAATCCAAGCAAAAATGGGCCAGGCTTTTTCAAAACTGCACCTCCAAATTCAAATCCACACCTCCCTGGTTATATCTTTTTTTTTTTTCTTTCTTTTTTCTTTTTTCTAATTTTCTTTATATCTTATTATTTTTAAATTTACTTGTGTATTTATTTTCTGATTTAATTAATTTTTACAAAAGTGCAAAAACATTAAAAAATACAGAAAGGACAAAAAAAAATATAATTAATTTTGATTCCTTTTTTAAATAAATTAAAATGTAATTCAATTAGTTTAATTAGGTTTTAATTTTAATTTTAATTCTTTTTTTTCACAATAAAAATCCAAAAAATGTAGAATTAGGTTAATTATTAATTACATATCCTTTTTAATTTTTTCCTTTTTTCTCACAATATTATTATTTATTATTTATTTTCTATAAATCAAAAATGGTACATAAATTAGTTTAGAATTTAATTAGGTTAGAGATTAAATCTTTTTCATAATAAACTTAAAAAACATTAGGTTTAACACTTTAATTTCAATTAATTTTTTCTTTTTTTCTTTCAAATCTAAAAAACACAAAAACATTATTTTTCATTTTAATTTTAAATTCCTTGATTATTTTTAATTATCTGTTAAAGGGTCCAACGCCCTAATTTTGTTTAGTCTTTAATTCGCGCATTTATTTTACATTGTTTAAATACCTCTGTATATGCCCCAAAGCCTTGTAATAAGTTTAGATTTATTTCTTGCACTTTTGTTTATTCATTTTATTTATTTTCAGTCAAATCGGGTTCGGTTTTTTGGCGATGTGGACCCGCGCCAGTTGTAATAGTCTAGATTTATTTTTCTCGCAAGTATATAACTGTTAATAAATATGCATGAAAGAATGTATGCCCAAAAAATAAAATTGAATCGTTAGATCACCAATGCATGACAAGACAAATGATAAACTGAAAATAATACACAATTCGCACACACCACCCCTAGGGTACGCCTCACTGTTGCCTTTCGAAAGGTGGTCGTCGAGTAGAAAACGTCTTAGTAAGTCCTCATGGTCCGGGAACCTGGCATGAGGGTAGCTTCTAAGGTGTCTTCCCATTGCTCCGGTGATCACCATGTCCCTCAAATCGAATTGACCCGAACACCTCCAACGGTGGTGCTACCTACCTCTCAATGGTGGGGTGGCACTACCTTAAAGGACATTTACACAGACTAATTCCTTAGGGTAGGTAGGTTCTCGTAGGTACTTGCTCTAATTTCAAACAAAACAAAAACTCTTTTCACACCAACACACTTTCAAAAACTTTCAAAACAAACTTTTCAAACACTCTGACGTACGAGTTGAACTGAAACTTTTCAAAGAATATTTTTGAAACCCACATTGAAAAGCAAGCAAACATTTTGAAAACACATTGAGCAAGTACCTAAGAGCCCATGGATAACCATGGATAGAAAGGGTGCTAATACCTTCCCTTTCTATAACCTACCTCCCGAACCGAGAGCAATCTCTTTAAAGGAATTTTTCTGTGCTTTTGTCCTTTCCTATTGGAGAAAATAAAAGACGGTGGCGACTCTTGCTTACCGCGACATTTCGCGAACCAGCTGTAAAACAGTCAGTTCCAGATCCACCGATCACAGATGGTTAAAATAGTTTGAAATAAATCAGAAATGGGCTCAAGGGTGGGGGTTTATATGGAATATGCTTTGGGCTTAGGCGCTCAGAAATGGGTCTGACTGACGAGAAAAGTCTGTTTGACCGATTCTTGAGCCAGTTTGAAAAATCCGGAGAAGCCTGAAGCTGTGATTTCTTGAGGAAAAATGAGAGGGCAAATTTTGGGGTACAACAATTTCCAACTTAGAAAATTATCTAAGTGTTACTTCTCCTCTTGACAAGGTTTCGACATGACCAACTTCAATAGGCTCTTCTGTCGAAATGTCTCCAACTTAGATTTTTTCAATATATTTTTTTGGCCAATAAGACCAATATGTCGTGGGTGTCGAATTTAGGAGATAACAGTTTCACAGTCGGATGAGAAGACACAGAAGGATCTCTAGGAATGTACTACATATAGCTGAACTGACGCATGGCGCACTCAGGTAGATAAGGAGACGTCAGATGTGACCCGCAAGCCAATTATTCTGAGTATAAGACTATGTAATCAAAGGGAATCGTCTCACGGTGATCGACGTAAGAATGAAAGTATATATCCTTTGTCGCTTGGTTCCATCTGAGTGGGAAGAATGCATAAGCACTTGGCAATTGGAAAGTCCTCATTATAAGTCGGTAGACATGACCCACCAGAGATACATATGAAGTGTTGGAAGATGCAAACCTGAAAAGTGTTTGAACGCACAAATCATTAATTATTAACAGTGTTGCAATAATGTAATGATAAAAGAATACACAGACACTAAAAGACCAAGAAATATTACCGTCAAAAGTGTGATAATATTTGTCGCGTGCCTCGTCTTCCACAAACAGCCTTTAGATAACTTAAATGATGCAGTGGGAAGCCCTAGGGAATAGCAAACGCTAAACCTAGAATAAAAAAATAGGGTTACATGCGCAAACCTATCAGATAAGTTCTGGAGTCCACCGAGAATAATGAGAACTTCAAATTTTATTATATGAAAGATAACCCTTATGGCTATGCCAAAGGTCTTTAAATACATAAAACATAAAAACCCTAATGGGTCTTATGAGCCTTTAATCCAAAACAAAATTGAATAAATAAAACAAATAAAACATAAATTGCTAAAATTGTAGAAAATAGTAACATGTTATTTTTGGATCTTAAACGAACTTAAATGGCTTAAAATCCATATATCACTGCAAATCAGTGAGTTAAACTCCTGGGCCGATTCCCTTTTTGAAAAGCAATAGTATGAGTAATTCTGACATCGGGCATAAAACTCGCACAAACCTGTCGAACTGTTCCGACCTGCGGATTTCCCTTCGATACGCACAAGCAGCCCTCCTACACCAATCTGATTCACTTCAAAAGAACTCAACCCTGAGTTCTCTTCTTGATAAAGAGCTTCATATGGTTGTCGCTTTCTATACGTACCAACTAGTAACTCCTCCTTACGCAGAAACGCCATCATATCTTCTCCCATATTAAAAACTTTAACTTTCATGTGTTTATCTCGCATATGAGGAAAATAGTTTGGGATCACATATGTGGTTAAATCCTTGAAATCCTTTATGACCTCTAGCACTTATTCTGGAATTGTTTCTCCTTTAGAACACTCATCACCTCTTTAGTTAATACTGGACATAGAATTTTAGTTTCTTTAATAGCCTTATCAAGCTCATTTTCATTCTCATTTATTTGCAAATGTTTCACCTTTTCATCCATGTCATGATTTTCACCTTTGCTTACAGGCATATAAAAAATTAGTAGCTTTGAATTTTCACTTAAAAGACATTGCTCTTCAGATTTCAAAGCAACTGCAATTGTAAAAGAATCTTCACTCACTTTAGTACAAGAATCAAATTATGAAGAAATACCATTATTCTCGAGTTCATTTTTGCAATTGATTATGAGACTCTTATTCCATAAATGTCCTTGTGCATCTCCTTCACATTTACCAAATTCATCATCACCATAATTTACTTCAGTATTCTTTGTTGCCCCTTTGTTAATTTTGGACCTTGTCTCTTTAAGAGAAATTGTCTCCAATTTCTTTAGTTCGGGAATGTTACTCCCGGGTTTGCAAAGAATAGAGCTTTTCTACAAGGTGTGTTAATTAGAAATTTTTACCTGAGAAAAGAAATCAATGAAAGAAGATGACTTATTTAGGCCTGATGATTTTATAGTTCCTGTTTGATCCATTATTTAATTCATTATGGATGGTGGATGTAGAATGGAAATTGGATTATCCAAAAATTTCCCACCCTTAACATGTCCTCCTCTCTTGTCTCTTCGCTAATTCCCGTTGTTGTTGGTGTTCTTCACTTTTTTTGCTAAATTTTCCATCTGTTCAATCAAAGTAGTTAGAGTCGCGATAAAAGCTGTGGTAATTTCCTTAAAATCTTCTTTGGTTACCAGTTGATCCGCCATGGTTGTCAAGTTACGAAAAGAACAGGAGAAACCTACTCTGATGCCAACTGACACAGTCAGAAGCCCTAGGGAATAGAAAGCACTAAACCTAGAATAAAAAATAGGGTTGCTGATAACGAGAAATCGTATCGTATAATTGCTACGTTTTTAGTTCATTTTCATACTGCATTATCCATTTAACTCCCGATTGTTCCGAGTTTTTGTGTCTTTTCACAGGTACAACATGTCTCAAGTCAATTTAGTGGAAAAAGATCATATGAAGAAAGTTAACATGAAAACCAGAAGAAAAGGAACAATTCTGCAAAGTTTTGCAGTTTTTGATGTTGTGACGGTCGTCACACATCACTTACGAACGTAACGCGCTACTAAGCGTCTTACGCCTGTCACCTTGGTGTTACGACCGTAACACGCTTATTACATGAAGAATGTCCATAACACACTTGTGGCGACCGTTACATGCTTAATCCAACTTTATGAAGAACGTGGGGTGAAGAACGTGATGTGAAGACGTGGAGACGTGGGTAACAAAAAGAAAGGAGTCTTCAAATACTCCTAAAATCTCTCAACCTCACCAACGCCCAGTCTTCTTGGTTTTTCTCCACAACTGAAGTGCAAAGCCCACGTTCTTGTTTTTTTTTTAACTGTCAATTTCTCCTCTATAAATATGAGAGATTTTGATGAAGAAAAGACAGAGTTTTATTTTCACAAATTCCTTGCGGAAGCTCTGCAGAATTTACGAACCATTTCCCAGTTTGCATTTTTCCCGCTGTTCTTGTTTTTATTTCCCTTTTACCATTTACTAGCCATTTCCAACTATAGGAAATTGCTAACTTAGTTAGAATTTGGTTTTAGCCTCAGACTTCGTTTCGAGTTTTGATTCCGAAGGTTCCAATCTTGCCGACTTGTTGAAGAGGGAGCTCGAGGAATAGTATTATTATTTAGGTTTTAATCACATTTAATTTAATTTTAAGTACAATTTGTTTACGTTCAATTACTGTTATTTATTTATCATGAATGTTTCACTGCTTTCCAATTATATTTCATGTCTGTCTGTTTCAAGTACCATGGCTAGCTAAATTTCTAGAGTCGGGATGTGATAATAGTAACTGAATGGATTAAATTGTTCCTAAGCTAAAATCCAAACTAACTTAATTTCTGGCTGTGACTTTTTATAATTAAAATCAATCTTTTTGTTACGAGAGTAAGAAAAGTAGAATAGGTTAGGATCAAGACCACGAGAGTGTGAGGTTTTAACCAGATAGCTAAATTTAGGCATTTGATTTAAATACAGCGAGAGCGCTTTAAAACGAATTAGACTTTATTAAGTTTTCAAAGAGTATTTTCTAAACACTTATGGGCTAGCGAGAGCAGGCATAAGGCTTTAGGGGTATAATCCGATATAAGACCACGAGAGTGTGAGTTGAGGGTTTTTACACTGATAATTTCTACAGAACCATTTAAGTCAAACATCTTTATATGCTTAGGTTCGATTAAATCCGCTTAGGTTCACTATATTACATACCGACCGCTTTATTATTATTATTTCCTTAGTTCGATTTAGTTTTCCTCTACTTTAACTTCTAAAAACCAAACGTGACAACATCCGCCTTAGCTAAACCAGCAAACCTTTATAGCACTAGAGTGATTACAAACTCCCTGTGGGTTCGACATCTTTTTATTACTACCGTGATAGGCTGTGCACTTGCAGTTAAGATACCGTTAGACACATTAGGTCGATCACACATCAAGTTTTTGGCGCCGTTGCCGAGGACTTTGATTTAGTCACTAGTGCACTCATAAAGTAGCACTGTATAGACTAAGGCAACTATTTATTTTTCCCTCTGTTGTATACCAAATACTCGCTCCCGAAGCGAGCCTTTGCATCTACAAATCAACTATATCGAGCACTATCTCAGAGTAAGACGCCGAATTCAAGAATATCGTTCTCTCAACAATCTTCCTCCGACTAAGCTTCATGATATCTCAATCCCTGAGTTAATTGAAGAATCAAAGATGGCTAACGCACCAACTCCACCTCGTCCTCTTAAGGATTACGCAGTTCCTTCTCAAGCGGAACCTCACAACAACATTGCCGCTCCTGCTATCGCTCGAAATGATTTCGAGCTGAAACCTTCGCTTCTATCCGCCGTTCAGCAGAACCAATTTTCTGGATCTCCTACTGACGACCCAAACCTGCATCTGTCAGTGTTTATGCAGTACGCAGACACTGTAAAAGCGAATGGTGTAAACCCTGAGGTGATATGATTACGCCTATTTCCTTTTTCTTTAAGAGATAGAGCTCGAGCATGGATCCAATCTTTTCCTTCAAACTCAATCACCACATGGGATGAGTTGAAGAAGGTCTTTTTGGCTAGATATTTCCCACCAAGCAAAACTGCTATGCTCAGAGCCAACATCAATGGTTTCAGACAAAAAGATAACGAATCACTTTTCGAAGCGTGGGAACGCTATAAGGACATGATTAGACTCTGTCCTCATCATGGTTTAGAAGAATGACTGATCATTCATACGTTCTATAACGGTCTCTTGTACAACACAAGATTGACTAAAGACGCTGCTAGTGGTGGCGCATTGATGGATAAACCGTATACCGAAGTAAATCAACTTATCGAAAGCATGGCTCAGAACCATTATCAATGGGGAAGAGAAAGAGCTAATATGGAAAAAACTCAAACAAAAGGTGGCATAGTTGAAGTGAATAGCCTGGATCAAGTCAACGCTAAAGTGGAAGCCCTTACCCAAAAGCTAGAAAATCTTACCACCGCTCCCGCAGCTACCGTAGCTGTAGTAGCTCAAACTTGCGATCTATGTGGTCTTCAATCACATCCTGCTCCAGAATGCCCACTTCTAATAGGAGTTCTAGCTGAACAAGCGAATCACGTACAGGGAAACCCTTATAGTAATACCTATAACCCTGGTTGGAAGAATCATCCGAATTTTTTGTATAAAAGCAATAATGCATTGTACGCACCTGGACAAGCTCCTGCCACGCATCCTGGCTATCCAAAATCTATCCAAAACCACCCTAATAATGGACCTAATACATCCAATGTCCCTAGGAAATCTAATCTTGAAATCATGATAGAACACTTCATTGCTTCTCAATCTCAGACTAATAAAGATGTTCTAAATCAGAATTTACATACTAATGAGCAGATTAAACAATTATCTAGTAAAGTTGACGCTTTAGCTACCCATAATAAGATGCTTGTGTTGTACCCCAAAATTTTCCCTCCCATATTCCTCAAAACATTGCAAGAAAAATCTCCAAGTGGCTCAAGATTGCTCAAGAGTTGGACAATCAAGCTATCTCCTAAGGCAGACAATCTCAAATTAGGGTTTTGTGTTGCATCAAGGTACTTGCATAAAAATGACCTCAAGTGCTTCCTAATGTCCTAATATGCTCTCAATATCATCCATGTCAAATTTCAAGCCTTGCAGAGGAAGTTTGCTCAGTCAATTGCTCAAGGGGTCCAAAAATCGACTGTGTTAGGGTAAAAGTCAACTGTGACCTATAAACAGTCAAACTTCAAGATTTTTTGCCAACATTCTCATTTTTAAGGATATTTAATCATTTGATCAAGGGTTGATCATGATTCATCAAGGATTGCTCAAAATTCATCAAGACTCAAAAGTTGCTAAATTAGGGTTTTGTAGGAAAAGTCAACTCAACTTTGACCAAGCATAACTTTCTCATACTTTATGAGAAATGACCCATTAAAGGCTCATTTTGAAGAGGATGAAATTTCCTACAATCCATCTTCATACCCCAAGATCAAGAAATGCACTCATAAAAGTTACGAATTTGGACATTATAGGTCATTTTTGAAAGTCAACAAAAACACCTTTTTTGCCAAAGCTTATAACTTGAGAATGGAATATCAAAATGAGATGAGGACAACATCTCAATCTTTCTAAAAAGTCCAAGAACACCGCCAAAAGTACAAAATTGAAGAAGTTATGCATTGTTGAAGTTGGGCATTTTTGCAAAATTGCCAAAAGTCAACTATCCCCAAAACATCAAATTTTGTCAAATGGGCCCATTCTTTTCCCCTTAATTTGATCTTGTCACACTACACACGTGTGCTAGCTTCAGCCTTGTGACCATTTATCAATTTTATTATTTAATTTGATTTTTAATGAATTATTTCATTTTAAATCAATTTAAAACCAATAAAATCCAAACATTGATAATTTGATCTCTTTTTGGCTATTTCAGGTTTGAATCATCATCATCAAGTGGATCAAATTCGTATCAAGCATTCCATGTGCAAAAAGATTGGATTTTGGACAAAATTGGAAGGTTATCAATGGTGAATCAAATCAAATCTCAAGACATCAATGTGCAAAGATTCAAGACCCAAAAGTTGACCTAATACATTGTAGCATACATATACAAGTGAGAGGACACGAATTCAAGGGCTGGAGACTGCAAGAACACCAAAAGCAAACTTGAAAAAATTGCCAAAAAGAGTGAAACTGAAATCGTTCTTGGAGGCCAATTCAGAAGCAAAACTCCACACTAATCTATTGCTGGACAATCATTGAAGCGAAACCAATCCAAAACCAGTCTCCATACGCGCACAAGAACTTTGTAAGTGTCTCAAAAATTTGCCTTTCAGTTGAATTCATATGTCCTTATTCTTGCACTTTTCTTACAAAATCTTTGCATATTCATGATTATCGTCCAATTTAAAAGGATTTTGCATTAGCCAATTACATTTATCTGGCCTGTAACACCATAGCCGAACCTAGGGTTCGTGGTTTGTGTTTTTTGGGTATTTCTTTTACAGGCAAAATCAAGATTCAAGAGGGAAGGTTTGTTCAGGAGGCCTAGACGAATTCAACCATGTGCTTAGAATCAATTTCTATGGACTAGAATAGATTTTAGGATGCACATGCGAATTTAGCTGCGGATATAAATCCGCAGGTAAATTTACAGGGGCGAAGGAAGAAGATGATGACGCGTCTCCCCCTGGTTGGCTGGTTCAAACTTGGCGCATGTTTTTTATATTTTCTGGCATTTTATTTGTTTTCCCATATTATTATTAGTTTCCAATACAATAACAATTGAAGCGTGAAGGTTGAGTGGCAAAGGCGTTAGTTCAAAATCCAACATGACTTGGGTTCGAACCCCAGGTCCCCATATTACTTGTTATTTTTTCTATTTGTGTGATCTAGTGCAAATTCAGGTTAAGGGCATACCATACACCATCAAATATCAAAGCACCAGATGGCCCAAGGCCAGATCTGGTGATTCAGGTTGAATGTCTACCATGGGATTGAGTCAATGGGCGCACACTGAATCATGAAAGTCAACCAGGCTTGCACAAATGGGCCTTGGAAATTGCTGAATAAACCTCCAAATCAGGCCCATAACCTCCTAACCCTTTCTCTTTTTCTTCTTATTATTATTTATTTCTTTTAATTATTTATTGTTATTATTTTTATTACTAACTAACCAATTAAAACTTTTTCTTCATAAAATTAAAAACCAAAAATATTTTCTTTACTAAAATTAATTTTCAGCATTTTATTTTTGTTAATAAATATTAATTGAATTAATTTAGTTTTAATTAGGAATAACTTTAATATCTTTTTGCAATAATTAAAATTAACTTAGACAATTAGGTTTTATTAACATTAATCAAATTTATTTTTATTTCTTAAAATACCAAAAACCCAAAAAATATTTTTATTAATTAATTTATTTATTAATTTAATAATTAACTTAGTTTAATTCCTTTTTAATTCAAAAACCAACCAAAAAAAATGCTTTCTTTCAAAAAAGGGTCAAAACCCTAAAAACTCGCATTCGATTTAATTTCCCGCACGCGTGCCATTTTATTTCAAATATTGTATCTGTTTCCTGGAATGTAATAGTTTAATAGGACTTTGAATATTTTTACCGCTTTATTTATTTTCCGCATTTTAATTTCAAGGGTTGCTTTTGGCGATGTAAATACCCGACGCCTTGTAATAGTTAGTTTAATTTCCGCAATTTAATTTCCGCAACTCATAAACTGTTAGGTGTTTGGTAATAGGGAATGCATGACAAGATTGAACGCTTAAACCTAAAATCAACATAGATCACCCAATAACATGTACAAAGACAAAATAACTGAAAAATGACACACTCGCACATGCGCACTCTTAGGGTACACCTCACTTGGTTGCCTTCGAACACGGTCATTGAGTATAGGAGGTTTTAGAGGTCGCCCTCTTGTCCAAAGATCATAGTGGCCTCGAAACGGTTGCCTCAGAAAAATGATCTAAGACATTAGGGTTACCGCTAAGGCATCCTAACATTGCTTTAGTGACCGCACGTCCCTTAATCGAATTGACCCTTAAAACTCCAACGACAGTGCTACCTACTCATCAATAGTGGGATAGCACTGTCTAAAGGACATTAGCACAAATTGACTCCTTTTTCGAGTAGGTAGATGGTTCTTAAGTACTTTCTCTTTCAAAACAAAACAAAATTTCGCACTTACAACTTTTCAAACAAAAACTCTTTTCAAACCCACAAACACAAAGAAAGCAAATTTTTGAAAACACTTTGAGCAAGTACCTAAGAGCCCGTGGATAACCACGGATAGAAAGGGTGCTAACACCTTCCCTTTCTATAATCTACCCCCCGGACCCGAGAAACATCTCGAAAAAGGAATTTTTCTGTGCTTTTTTCCTTTCCTTGTTGGATAAAATAAAAGTCGGTGACGACTCTTGCTTACCGCGACATTTTGCGAAAACAAACGCAAAACGCGAACCAGCGTTCCAAAAAACAGTCAGTTCTCTCCCACCGTATCACAGAACTGGCGACTCTGCTGGGGACGCTTATAAGTAGGGTGTACCTTAGGATTAGATCATTGTGTTCTAAATTTTTTGCTTTGTATGCTTTATATTTGTGGGCTTGTATCGGAGTTACTATAGATCCTAACTCGGATCTGAGGGATACCCTTTAGGTAAGTAGCATAAACTGTGAGGGAATTGTACGGCGTAGACCGATACGGTTGAAACAGTAGCTACGTTGGTGTGGCATTTTAGTCTGTACCGATATCCCTTGTGTTGGAACGAGGAGAATATGGGTCTTTTAAGGGGTCATTAAGCACCAACTGGCCTTAGAACCTTTAAATTGACCAACTTGGCCATAGAACAGTAGCAGTATGCTACACTCATTGAGACTAAACTCTCGTGATGATTCCGGCCGCAAGAAAAGGTTTCTAAATTGGAATTATGACCGATCGAGGGTAGTCAGTGATATTGAGATCCTCTAGAACCCGTTTACTATTTTTAGGACAGGTTTAAATCAACTGAACTAAAAGAGGGTAGTACCTAAGCTCCTTGCCAGCCTGAAATCTAAGGGCTCTCTGTGTGACTTGTGTGCCTTTACCATGTTTGCTATTTGTGGATACTTGTGATGTGCTTTCTATCATGACATCATGATATCATAACATTGCATACATCTTGCATTGGACTAACCTATTTCAAAGACAGGAGGGATTCATCTTTGTGCTGTTTTGTAGGTCATGATGCCCATGCGTAGGAATACCATACGGATCAACTTTGTCCAGGTTCCCACTATGCTTAAAGAATTGATTGCAAAGATGCCTGATACTACCTCCTTCATCAGAAGGCATGGTTACCTTCTCAGTTTGGTCACCTCCAAATTGGACGAGCAGATGATGAGTGTCCTAGTACAGTTCTATGATCAGTTGTACCATTGCTTTACTTTTCAGGACTACCAGTTGGTCCCCACCTTAGAAGAGTTCTCTGATATGCTCGGTATCTTTATTCTGGAGCAGAACCCATTTACTGGTTGGGAGAAGGTCCTTAGGCCAGAAGAGATTGCTTCAACCCTTCATATGACAAAGGATGAGGTAATGGCTAATTGGGAGACTAGAAGTGGAGCAAAGGGCTTTCTGACTAAGTTCTTGGTTGGTAAGGCTAACTATTTCTGGGATAGTCTAGACTTCAAGGCATTCGAAGATATTCTGGCTCTTTTGATATATGGCTTGGTATTGTTTCTGAATCCTGACTCCTTTGTTGATGTGAATGCGGTGAAAATCTTCATCTATCGTAATCCTGTACCCACTCTCTTGGGTGACATTCTTCATAAGCTTTATGCCCGTACTGCCCGAAATCGGGGAACCTTGATGTGTTGTGCTCCATTATTGGCGAGGTGGTTTATTTCGCACCTCCCCAAATCAGGGCTGAAGAACAAAGAAGGCATGGGCTGGGCTTATAGGGTTATGTCTCTCTCACATAATGACATCATCTGGACTATCAAGGGTATGAATGAGGTGGCCATTATTGATCGATGCGGGGAGTACCCCAATGTTCCACTGATAGGAACCAATGGAGGAATTTCTTACAATCCATGCTTGGCCTTACGTCAGTTTGGGTGAGCCAGAAGAGAAGGACCTCATGAGCTGCTAATGACTAGTATCATCTTTGATTTTCAAGG
This sequence comes from Vicia faba, assembly GCA_948472305.1. Lineage (NCBI taxonomy): Eukaryota > Viridiplantae > Streptophyta > Magnoliopsida > Fabales > Fabaceae > Vicia > Vicia faba. The sequence goes on along the minus strand of OX451737.1, from coordinate 1,442,461,576 downwards.
GGATAGCGACGAGCAACGTCGTAGATTCATAAGGGCTTGGGATAGAGTTCACAGATCCGATCCACATGAGCTAGGCCCAAAGACTTCACTTCCGATGGAGCCATATCTCAGATGGGTTCGTATCAGTGCCCAAAAGTTGGGTATGCCGTATGAAGCCGTCCTACCTATCATTGTTGAAGTTGCTAATGAAGAAGGGGTTCTTCCGACCATCCTCCATCCTCATATGCCCACCGACAATGGGGCATTGAAAAGGTCTTGGATGCAGCTGAGAGAGGAACGGGATTCTTACTGGGAAAATTTTAACGAGCAAGAGCAGAAGATCCAGAAGTTGACTAGGCAGCTGGAGAACGAGTGAATTCTCAATGACTATGTCCGCGCCGACAAGAAGCGACCATGGGAGCACTGATTGTCCTTTGATTATTTCCTTTCCAGTTTTTATTTACTTTTCAGTATTTCCTTTCTTGTAACGCCTTAAGGGCATCTGTTGAAAAATTTGAATTTCAAAGTTTATCTAATAAAAGTGTGTTTCTTTTCTTGTTTACGAATTTGAATCTCTCGATTGTCTTTGAAATCATGTCATACGCATTTCATCCCATGCACTTCATAACAGGTACCCATTACAGGTCTCTTATCTTCTTTGCTGTTTATTTCAGCGCTCATCATGTCTGCTGAACCTTCAACTGAGCAAGCAATCAAGGCCCTACAGGCCCAGAATGCCCAATTCCAAGAGTTGTTCATGAATCTAGCTAAGGGTCAGCAAGATCTGAAGACCCTGATTCTGAAGGAGAAGAAGAAGAAGAAGAAGAGGACAGTTCTGTTTAACACGGGTCACAGGTTTGGAAACCGGCTACGGGATGAAGTTGATTTGACCACCTCATCTGGAGGAAAAGATAGTCAGGAAGAAAGGAGGGCTCCTAGCCCTGTGGTCTCCGACAATAAGGAGAACTTCAACGAAGACCAGTATCCTCCTGCTGAGGATAGATACAAACAACTGGAAGACCGGTTGAGTGCGATGGAAGTTCAGAAAGTGCCTGGTCTGGACTTTGGTGATCTGGGTCTATCATCTGGGGTAGTGATTCCCCACAAATTCAAGGCACCAGCCTTTGCTAAGTATGACAGAGTTTCTTGTCCGAAGTTGCACCTCCGGTCATATGTCAGGAAGATTCAGCCGTACACTGCTGATAAGAACCTATGGATCCACTTCTTTCAAGACAGTCTCTCAGGGACTCAGCTTGAATGGTTTTACCTGTTGGACAGAGCCAATATCCGCAGTTGGGAGGATTTGGCTACTGCTTTCTACAGGCAGTACCAATACAATTCCGACCTTTCTCCCACGCGTACCCAACTCTAGGGTATGTCAATAGGAACGAGCGAAGGTTTCAAATATTATGCTCAGAAGTGGAGGGACCTCGCTGGAAGGGTGCAACCACCCTTGGGTGATCGGGAGCTTGTGGATATGTTTCTGGGGACCTTGTCTGGTCCATTTTTCAACCATCTGATTGGGAGCTCTTCGTCTGGGTTTACAGAGCTAATTATGACCGATGAAAGGATTGAGGCTGGTATTAAGGATGGTAAGATACAAAAGGGTGCTTCATCAAGCACCGAGAAGAATCCTTTTAAGAAAGAGTCCAGTGCTGTCTACGGTTCGAAAAGCCAGAATAGATCCAAGCACCGCCAAGTTGTTAATGCGGTTGTTATTTCAAGACCTGCTGGTGCTCCTCAGCACAATAATCAACAAAAGGACGAGAGACCTCGAAGGCAATTCACCCATCTCAACATGACTTTGTCTCATATTCTGCCGCAGTTATTAAAGACCAATCTAGTGATTCCAAGGGAGGCCCCGAAGAATCCAAATACAACATCACCAAAGTCCAACCCTAATGCCCGCTGTGCTTTTCACTCTGATAGCCTGGGGCATGATACAAATGATTGTTGGGATTTGAAGAATAAGGTACAGGACCTGATCGGGGATGACGATGATGAAGAGTTTGACATTGACAATTGGATCTACCCGACTGCCAACGGTGGATTAAGCAACTGGACAACGAAGGATTCTATGCATGTTTCTGTTATCACCCAGTAATGAAACTTTTTGTTTTGAATTTGTAACAGACAATGTTTTAAACTCTACGACCCGGTGTCTTACCCGGGGCACTGTGGCTTCATTTGTGAGGGATTTTTGTGTGTCATCTACATATATCATTAATAAAAGCATTGGACGTTCTTGCATTTCAAATTTTGCGCTCCTTGTTTTTCTTTTATTATATATTGCAAAACAGCTATTTTACACACACTCACATATACAGGTCTACATCCACTTTGGATCCTATTGGTAACGACTCTGCTACTGCCGGTTATGACTTCGAAAATCCGATCAACTTAGCCGAAGACGAAGGTGAAGATGATTGCGAAGTGCCTGGTGAACTTGCAAGACTTCTACTTCAGGAAGAGATGGCTATTCAGCCGCACGAACAACCGTTGGAATCAGTGAATCTGGGTACAGAGTTACACAAGAAAGAGGTCAAGATCGGGGCAAATCTGGAGCTTAGTGTGAAGTAACGGTTGATTCAGATGCTGCATGACTATGTTGAGATCTTTGCTTGGTCTTACAAAGATATGCCTGGTTTGGATACTGATATTGTGGTTCACCGCCTGCCTACCAAGGAAGACTGTCCTCCAGTGAAACAGAAGGTCCGCCGAATGCGCCCAGAGATGTCTGAGAAAATTAAGGTTGAAGTGATGAAACAGTTTGACGTCGGTTTTCTAGTAGTGACTTCTTACCCTCAGTGGGTGGCCAATGTGGTTCCTGTGCCGAAGAAGGATGGTAAGGTTCAAATGTGTGTTGACTATATGGATCTGAACAGGGCAAGCCCCAAGGATGACTTCCCTCTACCTCATATCAATGTTCTGGTTGACAACACCGCTCAGCATAAAGTCTTCTCCTTCATGGATGGCTTCTCCAGTTATAATGAGATTAAGATGGCTCCCGAAGATATGGAGAAGACAACTTTTGTTACTCAGTGGGGTACTTTTTGCTACAAGGTCATGCCCTTTGGATTGAAGAATGTTGGGGCAACGTATCAGCGTGCTATGGTTGCTTTGTTTCATGACATGATCCATAATGAGATTGAGGTATACGTCGATGATATGATTGCAAGGTCCCAAACTGAGGAGGAACACCTTGAACACCTTCAGAAGCTGTTTGACAGGTTGAAGTTGTACAAGCTGAGGTTAAACCCGAACAAGTGCACCTTCGGGTGAGATCTGGTAAACTGCTGGGTTTCGTCGTAAGCGACAAAGGTATTCAAGTGGACCCTGCAAAGGTGAAAGCCATACAGGAAATTCCAGCTCCCAGGACAGAGAAAGAAGTCAGAGGCTTTCTGGGACGACTAAATTACATCGCCCGATTCATCTCGCACCTAACTGCTACTTGAACCAATCTTCAAGTTGCTGAAGAAAGATCAAGTAGTACGTTGGAACGATGAATGCCAGGCCGCTTTTGAAAGGATCAAAGAGTATCTCCAAGAGCCACCATTCGGATGCCTCCATTTGAAGGGAGACCTTTGATCTTATACTTGACAGTACTCGATAACTCAATGGGGTGTGTGTTGGGTCAACATGACGAGTCTGGCCGAAAAGAGCATGATATGTATTACCTTAGCAAAAAATTTACCGACTGTGAGACCCGATACTCACTGCTCGAGAAAAATTGTTGCGCTTTGGCATGGGCTGCTCGCAGGCTGAGACAGTATATGCTGACTCACACTACTTTGTTAATATCAAAGATGGATCCAATCAAGTACATCTTCGAAAAGCCTGCCTTGTCCGGAAGAATAACAAGATAGTAGATAATCTTGACTGAGTATGACATCCAGTACACGACTCAAAAGGCAATCAAGGGAAGTGTGTTGGCAGACCATTTGTCACATCAGGCAGTGGATGATTACCAATCTATGAACTTTGAATTTCCAGACGAGAATATCATGTTAGTGACTGATTGTGAGACACCTGGACCGGATGAAGGACCTGAGGAAGGATCCCGATGGTCTATGTACTTTGATGGAGCTTCGAACGCTTTGGGAAATGGCATTGGCGCCGTGATCATATCTCCTAAAGGCTCTCATAGTCCATTTACAACCCGACTATGTTTCAACTGCACAAACAATATGGCGGAGTATGAAGCGTGCATTATGGGTCTTCGAGCAGCAATTAACCTAAGGATTAAGTTTCTAAGTGTTTTCGGAGATTCCGCTCTCGTGATCAGTCAGATCAAAGGCGAGTGGGATATGAAACACCCAAATCTTATTCCTTACAAGGAGTATGTGTTGACTTTGCTTCCCCATTTCGAGGAGATAACCTTTGAACACTTCCCTAGAGAGGAGAATCAGTTGGCGGACGCGTTGGCTACGATGTCTTCTATGTTCAAAGTTAATTGGGACAACGAAGCTCCCCAGATTATCATTGAAAGACTGGACGAACCTGCACATTGCTGTGATATTGAGATTGAAGAGGTAAAAGAAAAGCCCTGGTTTCACGAAGTAAAAAGGTACCTTGAGGCTCAAGAATACCCCGAGGGTGCATCTGTTAATGACAAGAAGTTTCTGAGGAGATTCACGGTGAAATTCTTCATCAGCAATGGCATTCTTTACAAGCGCAACCATGATTCGACCTTACTGTGTTGTGTGGATAAAAACGAAGCAGAAAGGATCATGGCAGAGTTACATGAAGGTACTTTCGGGACTCATTCCAGTGGACACACCATGGCAAAGAAAATCCCTCAGGCAGGATATTTTTGGTCCACTATGGAAGCCGACTGTTATCAGTATTCTCGGACGTGTCACAAGTGCCAAGTCTATGCTGATAAGGTGCACATACCTCCAGTACCTCTGAACGTATTGACGGCACCTTGGCCTTTTGCAATGTGGGGCATTGATATGATCGGTAATATCAGACCTACGACATCCAACGGGCATTGTTTCATCCTGGTAGCAATCGATTACTTTACAAAGTGGGTTGAAGCAGCTTCCTTTGCTACCGTAACCAAGAACGTCGTGGCACGGTTCATTCGGCACAACCTAATCTGTCGATATGGTGTACCAGAGAGGATCATAACGGACAATGGTACCAATCTCAACAACAAGATGATCACCGAGCTCTGCGAGCAATTCAAGATACAACATCATAACTCTTCTCCCTACCTGCCGAAGATGAATGGGGCTGTAGAAGCGGCTAATAAGAACATTAAAAAGATTGTGCAGAAGATGACGGTGACATATAAAGACTGGCACGAGATGTTACCATTTGCTCTTCATGGATACCGTACCTCGGCGCGGACATCAACAGGGGAAACACTCTATTCCTTGGTATATGGTATGGAGGCCGTCTTGCTCATTGAGGTTCAGATACCCTCTCTTCGGATCATGAAGGATGCAGGTATGAGCGAAGATGACTGGATTCAGACCCGGCTTGATCAGCTGAATTTAATCGACGAAAAGAGACTTACTGCTATTTGTCATGGTCAGACGTACCAAAAACGAATGATCAAGGCATTTAACAAGAAAGTTAGACGACAAGAGTATCAAGTTGGGGACCTGGTTATCAAGCGCATCATATTACCTCAAGGTGATCCCAGGGGCAAATGGACCCCTACTTACAAAGGGTCGTTTGTGGTTAAGAACATTTTCTCAGGAGGAGCTATGATTTTAACCAGCATGGATGGTGACGACCTTCCTCACCCCGTCAATGCAGACATAGTGAAAAGATACTACGCATGATCAAAGACCCGTTAGGTTGACTGGCCTAGGAAAAAATAAGGGCTTCCCGGCGAACCAAAAGGTTTTGGGCAAAAATAAGGGATGAAAATAAATCTGCACACCTGGCAAGTCGAAAACCTGAAAAGGCGACTTGGGGAAAAAAAGGGTATCCCGGTGGATTGAAAACCCGAAAGGGCGGTCCAGGAAAAAAATAGGGATCAAAGCGTAACACTATGTCTCATTGGATCACCTTGCATCCAGACTTCGGTATCAACTATTAAGCTCAGGCGGCACTAATCAATCTGATTCATCTTCAACCAAGCAGCAAAGTGATGAGATGCTCGAGGACATAAGGGCAATAACAGAGTTGGAACCCAGTGGGATTGTTCACATAGCTGTTTTGTTTTTCACAATTTGTATAAACTTTCTTGTTCGGCGGCGTTCTCTTACTAGGACACCAGCCTCCTGTACAAAAACGCCTATTTACAGGCCAAACTTCAAAATCAATACAATTCATTTTCAAAGAAATTTCAAACTGTTTTTTCTTTATCTGTTTTGTTTTGTAAAGAACGTCCAATGTTCATTTTTGATATATGTATTTGACATTAATTGTTGCTCATAAATATTTACATGCGAAACAAAAGATGAATTACTGGTAATATTAGAAACAGGGGCAATAAGAAGTGTCCAAGCTGTATAGTTGCTCTGTCCGCCAGGTACAAGGTAGATTCAGCTGAAGAATATGGCTAAGATACCTTCACTCCCTGCAGAGTAAGACAATAATGATGGCTCTTCTCAGCTGAGACTTGCAAACTGTGAACGAATCAACAATGCTCTCCCCAAGCAGAGTTGATCTACCATCAACACTAGAAAGGCTTGATATCCCTGGCAGTCTCAATATTCCCCAACGGAGTATAAGAATGCTCCCCGGAAGAATACAAGATATCCCCCAGTGGAGTCAATATTTCCTCAGCACGGTCTGAAAAAGCTTCCCCAACAGAGTTGAAGCATCATCCCCAGTAGACTCTAGAAGTTTATCCCCAACGGAGTACAAAATAAATCTCTCCAACCAAGTTCAAAGGATCATTCCTAGCAGAATTCAGAGAATTATCCCCACAAGAGTCTAAAGGGTTATCCCCAGCAAGTCGCAACTGAAAGATCATCCCCAACGGAGTTCTTTCCTTTCACCAACAGGAATTCAATCCCCCAACAGGATTCAATATCACCAGTAACGATAATTCATCCCGACGGAATTTATCAGTGGAATCCTCAGTAGAGCATCTCTTCCCCACGGAGTAATCTCCTCATCAGTTTATTCCCCCAACGGAGCCATCCTCTCCTGCAGGTTTATCATCTTCGTTCGTCATCCCCAGCGGAAACGAAGAGTCCAACTCTATTCTCCAGCAGCTATCCGGGATTTATTTTCCCCAGCTAGAAACATTACATTTCCATACATCATGAGACAGGCATATACGCATCATACCACACAATCTCATTTATTTTCAGAGCATCATTGTTTGATATATATCATGCATCATGACATTGCATATGACTAACTCTTTACCTTTTCAGGGAAAGACGAAGCAGTAAACACCATTGGCTATTCATATGACCTGGTAGTCCCCTCAAAAAGAAACTACATCTATGGAAGACTTTTGTCTGGTACAGTTAAATTGATCCTAAGATTTTTCTGATGTTGATCCAGTCAAAATTAATCCAAGACTTTTGTCTAGTCCAGTTAAATCGATCCTAAGATTTTTCTGATGCTGATCTAGTCAAAGTTAATCCAAGACCTTCTCTGGTTCAGTCAGATCGACCCTAAGATCTCCCTGATTCCTATTCTAGTTGAAGATGTTCCAAGACTTTTGGCTGGTCCAGTTAAATCGATCCTAAGATTTTTCTGATGCCGATCCAGTCAAAGTTAATCTAAGACCTTCTCTGGTTCAGTCAGATTGACCCTAAGATCTCCCTGATTCGTATTCCAGTTGAAGATGTTCCAAGACTTTTGTCTGGTCCAGTTAAGTCGATCCTAAGATTTTTCTGATGTTGATCCAGTCAAAGTTAATCCAAGACCTTGTCTGGTCCAGTTAAATCGCTCCTAAGATTTTTTTGATGCCGATCCAGTCAAAGTTAATCCAAAACCTTGTCTGGTCCAGTTAAATCGCTCCTAAGATTTTTCTGATGTCGATCCAGTCAAAGTTAATCCAAGACCTTGTCTGGTCCAGTTAAATCGCTCATAAGATTTTTCTGATGCCGATCCAGTCAAAGTTAATCCAAGACCTTGTTTGGTCCAGTTAAATCGCTCCTAAGATTTTTCTGATGCAGATCCAGTCAAAGTTAATCCAAGACCTTGTCTGGTCCAGTTAAATCGCTCCTAAGATTTTTATGATGCCGATCCAGTCAAAGTTAATCCAAGACCTTGTCTGGTCCAGTTAAATCGCTCCTAAGATTTTTCTGATGCCGATCCAGTCAAAGTTCATCCAAGACTTTCTCTGGTTCAGTCAGATCGACCCTAAGATCTCCCTGATTCGTATTCCAGTTGAAGATATCCCAAGACTTTTGTTTGGTCCAGTTAAATCGATCCTAAGATTTTTCTGATGCCGATCCAGTCAAAATTGATCCAAGACCTTCTCTAGTTCAGTCAGATCGACCCTAAGATCTCCCTGATTTGTATTCCAGTTGAAGATATCCAAGACCTTTTCTGGTCCAGTTAAATCGCTCCTAAGATTTTTCTGATGCCGATCCAGTCAAAGTTAATCCAAGACTTTTGTCTGGTCCAGTTAAATCGATCCTAAGATTTTTCTGATGCCGATCCAGTCAAAGTCCATCCAAGACCTTCTCTGGTTCAGTCAGATCGACCCTAAGATCTCCCTGATTCCTATTCTAGTTGAAGATGTTCCAAGACTTTTGGCTGGTCCAGTTAAATCGATCCTAAGATTTTTCTGATGCCGATCCAGTCAAAGTTAATCTAAGACCTTCTCTGGTTCAGTCAGATTGACCCTAAGATCTCCCTGATTCGTATTCCAGTTGAAGATGTTCCAAGACTTTTGTCTGGTCCAGTTAAGTCGATCCTAAGATTTTTCTGATGTTGATCCAGTCAAAGTTAATCCAAGACCTTGTCTGGTCCAGTTAAATCGCTCCTAAGATTTTTTTGATGCCGATCCAGTCAAAGTTAATCCAAAACCTTGTCTGGTCCAGTTAAATCGCTCCTAAGATTTTTCTGATGTCGATCCAGTCAAAGTTAATCCAAGACCTTGTCTGGTCCAGTTAAATCGCTCATAAGATTTTTCTGATGCCGATCCAGTCAAAGTTAATCCAAGACCTTGTTTGGTCCAGTTAAATCGCTCCTAAGATTTTTCTGATGCAGATCCAGTCAAAGTTAATCCAAGACCTTGTCTGGTCCAGTTAAATCGCTCCTAAGATTTTTATGATGCCGATCCAGTCAAAGTTAATCCAAGACCTTGTCTGGTCCAGTTAAATCGCTCCTAAGATTTTTCTGATGCCGATCCAGTCAAAGTTAATCCAAGACCTTGTCTGGTCCAGTTAAATCGCTCCTAAGATTTTTCTGATGCCGATCCAGTCAAAGTTCATCCAAGACTTTCTCTGGTTCAGTCAGATCGACCCTAAGATCTCCCTGATTCGTATTCCAGTTGAAGATATCCCAAGACTTTTGTTTGGTCCAGTTAAATCGATCCTAAGATTTTTCTGATGCCGATCCAGTCAAAATTGATCCAAGACCTTCTCTAGTTCAGTCAGATCGACCCTAAGATCTCCCTGATTTGTATTCCAGTTGAAGATATCCAAGACCTTTTCTGGTCCAGTTAAATCGCTCCTAAGATTTTTCTGATGCCGATCCAGTCAAAGTTAATCCAAGACTTTTGTCTGGTCCAGTTAAATCGATCCTAAGATTTTTCTGATGCCGATCCAGTCAAAGTCCATCCAAGACCTTCTCTGGTTCAGTCAGATCGACCCTAAGATCTCCCTGATTCGTATTCCAGTTATAAGATTTTTCTGATGCCGATCCAGTCAAAGTTAATCCAAGACCTTCTCTGGTTCAGTCAGATCGACCCTAAGATCTCCCTGATTCGTATTCCAATTGAAGATGTTCCAAGACTTTTGTCTGGTCCAGTTAAATCGATCCTAAGATTTTTCTGATGTCGATCCCGTCAAAGTTAATCCAAGATCTTCTTTGGTTCAGTTAGATCGACGATAAGATCTCCCTGATTCCTATTCCAGTCGAAGTTCAGACCACCTATCAACAGTCTCTAAATGGAATCTGTAATCCCATTCCCGACGCCACCAGGCTGATACCACTTCATGCGAGTGCAAATTTCTGGGCACTCTAGTGTTCAATCATCTTCCACCTTCAGATCACGAAAGGCCCGAAAGCCAATCTATATCCTCAGGTTTAAGAAGATTGAACAGGGGAATCTGTTGTACCCCAAAATTTTCCCTCCCATATTCCTCAAAACATTGCAAGATAAATCTCCAAGTGGCTCAAGATTGCTCAAGAGTTGGACAGTCAAGCTATCTCCTAAGGCAATCAATCACAAATTAGGGTTTTGTGTTGCATCAAGGTCCTAGCATCCAAATGACCTCAAGTGCTCCCCAATGTCCTAATATTCTCTCAAGATCATCCATGTCAAATTTCAAGCCTTGCAGAGGAAGTTTGCTCAGTCAATTGCTCAAGGGGTCCAAAAATCGACTGTGCTAGGGCAAAAGTCAACTATGACCTATAAACAGTCAAACTTCAAGCTTTTTTGCCAACATTCTCATTTTGAAGTATATTTCATAATTTTATCAAGGGTTGATCATGATTCATAAAGGATTTCTCAAAATTCATCAAGACTCAAAAGTTGCTAAATTAGGGTTTTATGGGAAAACTCAACTCAACTTTGACCAAGCATAACTTTCTCATACTTTATGTTAAATGACCCATCCAAAACTCATTTTGAAGAGGACACAATTTCCTACAATACATCTTCATACCCCAAGATCAAGAAATGCACTCACAAAGAGTTACAAATTTGGACATTATAGGTCATTTTTTAAAGTCAACAAAAACACCTTTTTTTCCAAAGCTTATAACTTGATCATGGAATATCAAAATTAGATGAGACCAAAAGGGTTGGTTAGAGGACATCTATAGATTTCTAAAAAGTCCAAGAACACCTCCGTAAGTTCAAAATTGAAGAAGTTATGCATTGTTGAAGTTGGACATTTTTGCAAAATTGCCAAAAGTCAACTATCCCCAAAACTTCAAATTTTGTCAAATGGGCCCATTCGTTTCCACTTGATTTGATCTTGTCACACTACACATGTGTCCTAGCTTCAGCCTTGTGACCATTTATCAATTTTATTATTTAATTTGTATTTTTAATGAATTATTTCATTTTAAATCAATTTAAATCCAATAAAATCCAAACATTGATTATTTGATCTCTTTTTGGCTATTTCAGGTTTGAATCATCATCATCAAGTGGATCAAATTCGTATCAAACATTCCATGTGCAAAAAGATTGGATTTTGGACAAAATTGGAAGGTTATCAATGGTGAATCAAATCAAATCTCAAGACATCAATGTGCAAAGATTCAAGACCCAAAAGTTGACCTAATACATTGCAGCATACATATACAAGTGAGAGGACACGAATTCAAGGGCTGGAGACTGCAAGAATACCAAAAGCAAACTTGAAAAAATTGCCAAAAAGAGTGAAACTAAAATCGTTCTTGGAGGCCAATTCAGAAGCAAAACTCCACACTAATCCATTGCTGGACAATCATTGAAGCGAAACCAATCCAAAACCAGTCTCCATACGCGCACAAGAGCTCTGTAAGTGTCTCAAAAATTTTCCTTTCAGTTGAATTCGTATGTCCTTATTCTTGCACTTTTCTTACAAAATCTTTGTATATTCATGATTATCGTCCAATTTAAAAGGATTCTGCATTAGCCAATTGCATTTATCTGGCCTGTAGCACCATAGCCGAACCTAGGGTTCGTGGTTTGTGTTTTTTGGGTATTTCTTTTACAGGAAAAATCAAGATTCAAGAGGGATGTAGGTTTGTTCAGGAGGCCTAGACGAATTCAACCATGTGCTTGGAATCAATTTCCATGGACTAGAACAGATTTTAGGATGCACATGCGAATTTAGCTGCAGATATAAATCTGCAGGTAAATTTACAGGGGCGAAGGAAGAAGATGATGATGCGTCTCCCCCTGGTTGGCTGGTTCAAACTTGGCGCATGTTTTTTATATTTTCTAGCATTTTATATGTTTTCCCATATTATTATTAGTTTCCAATACAATAACAATTGAAGCGTGATGGTTGAGTGGCAAAGGCGTTAGTTCAAAATCCAACAGGACCTGGGTTCGAATCCCAGGTCCCCATATTACTTGTTATTTTTTCTATTCGTGTGATCCAGTGCAGATTCAGGTTTAAGGGCATACCATACACCAACAAATATCAAAGCACCAGATGGCCCAAGGCCATATCTGGTGATTCAGGTTGAATGTCTACCATGGGATTGAGTTAATGAGCGCACACAGAATCATGAAAGTCAACCAGGCTTGCACAAATGGGCCTTAGAAATTGCTGAATAAACCTCCAAATCAGGCCCATAACCTCCTAACCCTTTCTCTTTTTTTTCTTCTTATTATTTATTTATTTTAATTATTTATTGTTATTATTTTTATTACTAACTAACCAATTAAAACTTTTTCTTCATAAAATTAAAAACCAAAAATATTTTCTTTACTAAAATTAATTTTCATCATTTTATTTTTGTTAATAAATATTAATTGAATTAATTTAGTTTTAATTAGGAATAACTTTAATATCTTTTTGCAATAATTAAAATTAACTTAGACAATTAGGTTTTATTAACATTAATCAAATTTATTTTTTTTTCTTAAAATACCAAAAACCCAAAAAATATTTTTATTAATTAAATTATTTATTAATTTAATAATTAACTTAGTTTAATTCCTTTTTAATTCAAAAACCAACCAAAAAAATGCTTTCTTTCAAAAAAGGGTCAAAACCCTAAAAACTCGCATTCGATTTAATTTCCCGCACGCGTGCCATTTTATTTCAAATATTGTATCTGTTTCCTGGAATGTAATAGTTTAATAGGACTTTGAATATTTTTACCGCTTTATTTATTTTCCGCATTTTAATTTCAAGGATTGCTTTTGGCGATGTAAATACCCGACGCCTTGTAATAGTTAGTTTAATTTCTGCAATTTAATTTCCACAACTCATAAACTGTTAGGTGTTTGGTAATAGGGAATGCATGACAAGATTGAACGCTTAAACCTAAAATCGACATAGATCACCCAATAACATGTACAAAGACAAAATAACTGAAAAATGACACACTCGCACATGCGCACTCTTAGGGTACACCTCACTTGGTTGCCTTCGAACGTGGTCGTTGAGTATAGGAGGTTTTAGAGGTCGCCCTCTTGTCCAAAGATCATAGTGACCTCGAAATGGTTGCCTCGGAAAAATGATCTAAGACATTAGGGTTACCGCTAAGGTATCCTAACATTGCTTTAGTGACCGTACGTCCCTTAATCGAATTGACCCTTAAAACTCCAATGACGGTGCTACCTACTCATCAATAGTGGGATAGCACTGTCTAAAGGAAATTAGCACAAATTGATTCCTTTTTCGAGTAGGTAGATGGTTCTTAAGTACTTGCTCTTTCAAAACAAAACAAAATTTTGCACTTACACCTTTTCAAACAAAAACTCTTTTCAAACCCACAAACACAAAGAAAGCAAATTTTTGAAAACACTTTGAGCCAGTACCTAAGAGCCCGTGGATAACCATGGATAGAAAGGGTGCTAACACCTTCCCTTTCTATAATCTACCCCCCGGACCCGAGAAACATCTCGAAAAAGGAATTTTTATGTGCTTTTTTTCCTTTCCTTGTTGGATAAAATAAAAGTCGGTGGCGACTCTTGCTTACCGCGACATTTTGCAAAAACAAACGCAAAACGCGAACCAACATTCCAAAAAACAATCAGTTCTCTCCCACCGTATCACAGCTTGAAACTCAAATTTCACAGGTAGCTCAACAACAAGCACCTACTGCTGCCCCAGCTGGAATTTTCCCTGGTCAACCACAACCTAACCCAAAAGGACATGCTAACACTGTGATACTGAGAAGTGGAAAAGAACTTGACGGACCTGTTGATCCATGACTCGAAAATCCAGCCATGTACCAAAAGCAGAACAAGCCAACTGAAAATGAGAATGAACCAAAGGAAAGGGAAAACGAAAACCAAGAGGCATTGGAGAAAGAGAAGCCTTATGTGCCTCCACCATCCTATAAACCGCCAAAGACTTACCAATTCCAAAACGATGGGCCAATTCAAGAAATTCGTTGAACTTTTGAAACAACTGAATATCACAATACCGTTTACAGAAGCTATCACTCAGATGCCCATCGTATGCTAAATTTCTCAAGGAAATCCTATCTAACAAGAAAAAGATAGAAGACAACGGAACAGTTACACTTACTGCTGAGTGTAGCGCTATTATTCAAAACGATATGCCCCCTAAGTTAAAAGATCCAGGTAGTTTCTCTATACCTTGTAACATTGGAAAGTTTGTCATAGACAAAGCTCTATGAGACTTGGGAGCAAGTATCAATGTCATGCCCCTATCTATTTGCAAAAAGCTGGAGATGGGAGAACTTAGACCCACAAAAATGTTCGTTCAATTAGCTGACCGATCAGTTAAATACCCTGTAGGTATACTGGAAAACGTTCCAGTTAGAATAGGTCAATTATATATCCTGACCGATTTCATAATCATGGATATTACTGAGGACTCAGTTACTCCTATCATATTAGGAAGACCCTTACTAGCCACAGATGGAGTTATAATTGACGTAAAGAAGGGCAAACTAACATTCGAAGTTGGAGAGGAAAAAGTGGAATTCATCCTCACTCAATTCTTACAAGCACCAGCCATGAATGACACATGTTATCTAATCAACGTTATAGACGAGTGCGTAAGAGAGATGGAAGCATAACATACCACATACTCTGAAATAATGAAAATCCAAACCCCTCTGATATTCGAAGACGACAATTAGCGTGAACCATATCAAGATGATAGTCTAAGCGAAAGTCTAGCACTTACACCTGATCATATGCCATGTCTAAAGAAACTAGGTTTAAAATTAAAAACCTTACCCAGGAACCTAAGATACGAATTCCTAGATACCGAATGTACGTGACCAGTAATATTCAATTCCAGTTTAGGAACGCTCGAAACTAAGAAACTTTTAGACGTCCTAAGGAAGTACCCGACTGCATTAGGTTATAACATATCCGATTTGAAAGGAATATGTCCTTCAATCTGTATGCATCGTATTATGCTAGAAGAAGATTGAAAAACCTCTAGAGAACCTCAAAGAAGGATTAACCCAATCCTTAGCATTGTAGTCAGAGATGTAATTAAGAAGCTATTGGAAGCAGGAATCATATATCCAATCTTCGACAGTAAATGGGTTAGCCTAGTACACGTCGTACCAAAGAAAGGAGGTATCACTGTTGTGAAGAACGCAAAAGGCGAATAGATAACACAAAGAGTGGTTAATGGGCATAGAGTGTGCATTGATTATAGAAAACTAAACAAAGCTACTCGAAAAGACCATTTTCCTCTACCCTTCATAGATAAAATGTTAGAGCGATTAGCCAAACATTCCTACTTCTTCTATCTAGATGGTTATTCCGGATTTTTCCAAATTCATATTCACCCTGATGATCAAGAGAAGACTAAATTCACATGTCCCTATGGAACGTTCGCTTACAGACGAATGCCCTTCGGATTGTGCAATGCCCCAGCAACCTTTTAACGATGTATGATGTCAATCTTTGTAGATTTCATCGATAACATCATGGAAGTGTTCATGGACGACTTCTCTGTGTGCGGGAAAAGTTTTGAAGGATGCCTATCAAACCTAGAAAAGGTTTTAGAAAGATGTGTGAAAGTAAACCTCGTGCTTAACTGGGAAAAATGCCATTTCATGGTCAGAGAAGGAATCGTACTAGGACATGTTATATCTAATAAGGGAATTGAAGTTGATAAAGCTAAGATAGAAGTCATAAAAGAACTTTAACCACCTAAGACCGTTCGATAAATACGAAGTTTTTTAGGACACGCCGGTTTCTACCAACGATTTATCAAAGATTTCTCGAAGATCACTAAACCACTTACCAGTCTATTAATGAAAGACGCTGAGTTCATATTCGATGAAGATTGTCTTAAAGCACTTGAAACTCTAAAATCAGCCCTTATCACTGCACCAATTATGCAACCACCCGATTGGAGATTACCTTTTGAAATCATGTGTGATGCGAGTGACTACATCGTAGGCGCAGTTCTTGGAAAAAGGAAGGACAAGAAACTTTACGCAATCTGCTATGCCAGTAGAACGCTAGACTCAGCTCAAATGAGCTACGCCACAACTGAGAAAGAGCTGTTAGCAGTTGTCTTTGCGCTTGACAAATTCTGTTCTTACCTAGTAGGAGCAAAGATAATCATTTACATAGACCACACTGCTATCAGATATCTACTAACCAAGAAGGATGCAAAACTAAGACTCCTCAGATGGATCCTACTTTTGCAAGATTTTGATATAGAGATTAAGGATAAGAAAGGAACCGAAAACGTCGTAGCAGACCACTTGTCAAGATTAGAAGGTATAAAACCCGAATAAGTACCGATTAACGATGATTTTCCATATGA
Organism: Vicia faba; assembly: GCA_948472305.1. NCBI lineage: Eukaryota > Viridiplantae > Streptophyta > Magnoliopsida > Fabales > Fabaceae > Vicia > Vicia faba. Next base: position 1,442,445,056 of record OX451737.1, on the reverse strand, counting down.
ACAGCTGATAGCACAAATAAGAAGTGATCTAGCTCAACTGGATCTAAATAAACCAAAAGCCAAGGAAGCCGTGGAAGCGATCCATACAACCATGGGACTGCCATGGTATGCTAACATAGTCAACTACTTAGCTGCAGGCGCGCTCCCACCAGACTTAACTTATCAACAGAAAAAGAAATTCTTCCATGATCTCAAGTATTATTATTGGGATGAACCTTTATTATTAAAAAGAGGACCGGACAGAATTTTTCGCCGATGCATACCTGAAGAAGAAATAGAAGATGTTATTTCTCACTGTCATTCATCTCCCTATGGAGGACATGTAAGCACTTCTAAAACCTGTGTAAAGATCCTACAAGCCGGCCTATTCTGGCCTAATCTATGGAAGGATGTCCATATCGCTGTTAAAAACTGTGATCGGTGTCAACGCACCGGTAATATTTCAAGACGCGATGAAATGCCTCAAAGAGGAATACTAGAAGTAGAAGTCTTTGATGTTTGGGGAATCGATTTCATGGGACCTTTCCCATGTTCTTTTAGAAACAAGTATATACTCGTAGCTGTCGATTATGTTTCAAAATGGATTGAGGCTATAGCCTCTCTTACAAATGACACACGAGTAGTAATTAAGCTCTTTAAAAACACAATATTTTCAAGATTTGGTGTGCCTAGACTTGTCATTAGTGACGGTGGCTCTCATTTCATTTCGAAGATATTCGACAAATTATTATCTAAGTATAGAGTCAAACACCGCGTAGCAACACCGTATCATCCACAAACCAGTGGACAGGTCGAAGTCTTGAACAAAGATATTAAACAAATCCTAGAGAAAACTGTCGCCATATATAGGAAAGATTTGTCATCTAAGCTTATCAAGGCTTTATGGGCTTATAGGACAGCCTACAAGACTCCTATAGGAACTACACCCTTCAAGCTTATGTACGGAAAGTCCTGTCATCTCCCGGTAGAATTAGAGCACAAGGCATATTGGGAAATCAAAACGCTCAATATAAACTACATTGCTGCTGGAGAGAAGCGAATCCTCGACTTAAATGAACTGGAAGAATTGAGATTAGACGCTTATGAGAATGTTAAGATATACAAGGAAAGAACCAAAAGATGGCACGATAAGCGCTTATCTCGAAAAGAATTCAGTGTGGGAGACATTGTGCTACTATTCAACTCTAGACTTAGGCTCTTTCCTGGAAAACTGAAATCCAGATGGTCTGGTCCTTTTGAAGTTACAAAAGTATTCCCTAACAGAGCAATAGAAATTAAGGATAGGAATAGTGACCCGTTCATAGTGAATGGACAGCGATTAAAAAAATATCATCACATTGAGAATAGAGACTATACGAATAGTCTAAAACTTTTAGAATTACCCATTATTTCCCCTGAATGATCTACTGCTAAGCACTATGTCAGGCTTATGACGTTAAAAACAGCGCTTAGTGGGAGTCAACCCCCCTATTTGTTTTTGTTATTGTTTCCGTTTGTTTCTATTTATTACTTTTGATTTTCTTTTCCGTTTCTGCATTTATTTCTTTTAAAGCCTTATTTTCATTATTTTCTTTTCCATTTTTCTAAAAATCTTTATAAAACTGCTGCTGATTTTAAAACAACTTTACTTGCTACAGGATTTATGAAAATTCTTTTTCTATCTTACCTTCTCCCCTGATTTGTTTCCCCATTTAACATTTACTATGGAACCACAACCACATAACTTTATGGAAACCACTTTTAGAGGAAGGAACCAAATGAGGATATTTGAGGAATTGTCACAAAGGAACATCGGTATGACTCTGTATTATGATGAACCAACCATGGACACCTTAGGTATTTAGGATAGTGTCCTTTATCTGTTTAACCAACTGGGATGGGAAAAAGCCCACATTAAGTCTAAGTTTGTCACATACCGCGAGCCTACCTTTGAATATTTTAGCTCCCTAGTTCATATACCTGAGCACGGTTTCAGAGCCAGAAAAGGATTTATAGCTTTCAGACTATTCAGTATTGAATTCATTTATAACCATAAGGAATTAGCTGACCTACTAAGATTCCCTAGCGGCACTTTTGCTTTTACTACCACCCAGGTGAAATTAATGGATTTCGAGCTATATTACTTTTGGGGAACCTTAACCGGAAACTATCACCCTGAACCGGATAGCATGGACAACAATGAAATACACAACCCCGCTATCCGCTATTTTCATAAGATTCTAGCCCATACTGTATTCAGAAAGGAACATGTGATACGGTGGGAAGAACTGACTATTTTTTGGAATGCTGGTTTGCATTTTGCGTTTATGTTCGAAAAATGTCGCGGTAAGCAAGAGTCGCCACCTACTTTTATTTTATCCAACAAGGAAAGGAAAAAAAGCACAGAAAAAAATCCTTTTTCGAGGTATTTCTGAGTACGGGGGGTAGATTATAGAAAGGGAAGGTATTAGCACCCTTTCTCTCAGTGGTTATCCACGGGCTCTTAGGTACTTGCTCAATTGTTTTCAAAATTGTATTCTTTGTGCTTGTGGGTTTGAAAAAGTTTTTTGTTTGAAACTTCGATTTAACTCTTGCTTCTGTCCTCAAGAGTGTAATGAAGTGTTTTGAAAACTTTGTTCGAAAAGGAGTGTAAGTGTGAAAAAAGTTTTGTTTTTTAAAGAGCAAGTATCTAAGAACTATCTACCTACTCAAAAAAAGAATCGTTCTATGCTAATTTCCTTTAGACAATGTTATCCTACTATTAGTGAGTAGGTAGCACCGTAGTTGGAGTTTGAGGGTCAATTCGAATAGGGACATACGGTCACTAAAGCAATGTTAGGACGCCTTAGCGGTAACCCTAATGTCTTAGATCATTTGTTTGAGGCAACAATATCCGAGGCAACCATTTCGAGGCAACTATGATCTTTTAGACAAAAGGGCGACCTCTAAAACGACCTATACTCAATGACCGTGTACGAAGGCAACCAAGTGGGGTGTACCCTAGGAGTGCGCATGTGCGAGTGTGTCGTTTTCAGTTATTTTACCTTTGTACATGTTAGGGGTGATCTAATTTGATTTTAAGATTAACATTCAGTCTTGTCATGCAAACCCTATTATCAAACATCTAGCAGTTATAATTTGCAGAAATTAAAATGCAGAATTTAAATTACAAGGCGTCGGGTATTTACATCGCCAAAGACAAACCCTTTAAAAAAGTAAAATAAAGCAATAAAAAAATAATTAAAAGTCCTATTTAATTATTACAATCCATAAGCAGATACATTATTGGATAAGGAAAAGTAAATCGCGGCGCAAAATTAAATCAGACGCATGATTAGGGTTTTGACCCTTTTGGTTAAAGAAAATATCTTTTTTAGGTTTTTGTTGTTTTTATTTTAAGAAACAAATTAATCCTAAATTAATTACTAAATAAAATAAAATAAATTAATTAAATGAAAAATAAATTATTTTTGGAGTTTTGATTATTTAGGAAAGAAATTAAAAATGGTTAAATTAGTGGTTAATATCTAATTAATTATTTATTTGCAAAATAGGTTAAAGTTTACTATAATTAAAAACCTAATTAATTAATTAGTGTTTATTAAGAAAAAATAAAAATTTAAAGTTTGATTGAATAAAAAATATTTTGGTGATTTTGTTTAATAAAAAAAAAGAATTTTGATTGGTTAGAAAAATTAAATAAAAATAATAAAACAATTAATAAAACAAACAAAATAAATAAAGAGAGGAGTTTGGGCCTGATTAGGTGGTGTTGATAGCAATTTGAAGGCCCATTAGCAGCTGGCCTTTGTGGACTTTCTGGGATCTGGTGCTCATACGTTGACTAGCGTCTTGGTGGACCTCCAATCATGGACCACCAGATCTGGCCTTTAAATGGATGAGGATGTATGGTGGATAGCAAGCTAACACGCGCATGTGATTATCTGTAAACAAATAAGAAAATACAAAGTGCTGGAGGCAGGGATCGAACCCCTGACCTCCAGCCCCTAACGCCTTGGAAACTGACTTGTTGACCACTGGGACACGCTACTGGATTTGTTATAATAATACAAAAGATATATATTATAAAAAAACAAAATCATTGCCAGAAAATAAAAAAAACGTGCGTAACATTTGAATCCACCAATGGACGGGGGACACCTCATCGTCCCTGTCCTCAAACCTGTAACAAAAATACCTGCGGATTTGAATCCGTAGCTAAAAGCGCAGACCTATGCTAAAATCTTCTCCAGGCCATATAAATCCATTTCAAGTACATGGTTTGATTCGTCATGGCCTTCTGATGAAAACCATGTTCTTCTTGTATCTCAATTGTGCCTGAAACAAAAACCCCCCAAAACACGAACCGAACCCTAACAATGGTGGTTCTTCATATATAGCATATAAATGAAATTAGACAATGCAAAAAGTTTGGACATGCTCTCGTGATCACGAATGTACCATTAGCTTTCTCAAATGATGCAAGAATAAATCAAACCGAATTCAAGAACAGGGGTGACTATCGTGTGACTTACAATGTGTTAGGGAGTCTAAAAATGCTTGGTTTTGATCCAGGTAACTTGTGTGAATGCCCAGGAAGCGATTGGAACAAGTCTCGTGTCCTGAAACTGCCTCTAACCCTGACTTTAATTTCTCACTTTTTTGTGCTTTTTTCAATTCTTGTTCTGCCTCTCTCAACACTTTCCAACCCTGATTTCGTATGCTTTAGCTTCCTTATGTATTGTGCTTTGCATTAGGGTAAGAATCATGGTCCAAATCTCTCCATATCAATGCACATGAATTGGATTTGATTCCACCATTAAACCTTTCCAAATTTGATTCAATTCAATCTTTTTTCCCATGATTTGATTTGATACGAATTTCATGGTGATGCTAGCTGTGAACAAAGCCTAAAACAATCATAAAATCATGAGTTATTAATTCTTTGGATTTTTTATGATTTTATTTGATTTAAAATGAATAAATTCAGTTAAAAATCAAATTGAATAATAAAATGAAATATGGACACATGGATGAAGCTAGGGCACGTGGGCAATGACGCAAACTCAAATCAAGTGAAAAAGAATGGGCCCATTTGGCAGAAGTTTTGGGGATAGTTGACTTTTGGCAATTTTGCAAAAAAGTCCAACTTCAACAATGCATAACTTCTTCAATTTTGAACTTTTGGAGGTGTTCTTGGACTTTTTAGAAATATTGAGATGTCCTCTAATCAACCCTTATGGTATCATCTCATTTTGATATTCCATTCTCAAGTTATAAGCTTTGGGAAAAAAAGGTGTTTTTGTTGACTTTCAAAAATGACCTATAATGTCCAAATTCATAACTTCTTGTGAGTGAATATTTTGATCTTGGGGGTATGAAGATGGATTTTATAAAATTGCATCCTCTTCAAAATGAGCTTTGGATGGGTCATTTATCATAAAGTATGAGAAAGTTATGCTTGGTCAAAATTGAGTTGACTTTTCCTCAAAACCCTAATTTAGCAACTTTTGAGTCTTGATGAATTTTGGGAAATCCTTGATGAATCATGATCAACCCTTGATCAAATGATAAAATATCCTTCAAAATGATAATGTTGACAAAAAATCTTGAAGTTTGACTGTTTATAGGTCACAGTTGACTTTTGCCCTAACACAGTCGATTTTTGGACCCTTTGAGCAATTGACTGAGCAAACTTCCTCTGCAAGGCTTGAAATTTAACATGGATGATCTTGAGAGCATATTAGGACATTAGGGAGCTCTTGAGGTCACTTGGACTCAAGGATATTGATACAACACAAAACCCTAATTTGGGGTTGATTGCCTTATGAGATAGCTTGTCTGTCCAATTCTTGAGCAAACTTGAGCAACTTGGAGATTTTTCTTGAAATGTTTTGAGGAATATGAGAGGGAAAATTTTGGGGTACAACAGCTGCCCCTGTTCACTCTTCTTAAACCTGAGGATGTAGATTGGCTTTTAAGCCTTTCGTGGGTGGAAGATGATTGAACACTAGAGTGCCCAGAAATTTGCACTCGCATGAAGTGGTATCAGCCTTGTGATGTCTGGAATGGGCTTACAGATGCCATTTGGAGATTGTTGACGAGGGGATGGGCTTTAAAGATGACATCTGCAGGAGTGTCGATCGCATAAGAGATTCCTTAGAGAGAGCTCGCATACCTGTTGTTGTAGAAGATTCCGCTGGGGGAGCCTAATCTTTTACTGAGATTTAGGAACTTGCTTGTACTTCAACTGAGAGAACATCTCTGCTGAGTTTTAAGAACTTGTCCGTAATTCAACTGGGGGGAAACATGTTCATCGAGATTTAAGAACTTGCCTGTAATTCAACTGAGAAAACTCTGCTGAGATTTAGGAATTGTCTGTAATTCGATGGAGAAACTTGTCGAGATTTAGAACCTTATCTGTAATTCAACTGAAGATAATTTTGTTGAGATTTAAGAACCAGTCGGTAGTTCGACTGAGGGAAACATCTTCATCGAGATTTAGGACTTGTCTGTAATTCAACGGAGGATAATTCTGTTGAGATTTAAGAACTGTCAGTATTTCGATGGAGGAACTTTGCCGAGATTTAGAACCTTATCTGTAATTCAACTGAGGATAATTCGGTTGAGATTAAAGAACCGGTCAGTACTTCGACTGAGGGAAACATCTTCATCGAGATTTAGGACTTGTCTGTAATTCAACGGAGGATAATTTTTTTGAGATTTAAGAACTGTCAGTAATTCGACGGAGGAACTTTTCCGAGATTTAGAACCTTATCTGTAATTCAACTGAGGATAATTCGGTTGAGATTTAAGAATCGGTCGGTATTTCGACGGAGGGAAACATCTACATCGAGATTTAGGACTTGTCTGTAATTCAACGGAGGATAATTCTGTTGAGATTTAAGAACTGTCAGTAATTCGACGGAGGAACTTTTCCGAGATTTAGAACCTTATCTGTAATTCAACTAGGGATAATTCAGTTGAGATTTAAGAACCGGTCAGTACTTCGACTTGGGTAAAAGCTTCATAGCTGAGAACTTAACTGCATCCTTCCTGAAAGGTAAAGGTCAGTTGTATGCAATGCATGATATATATCAAGCAATGATGTTCTCAAAATAAATGAGATTGTGTTGTATGATGCATATATGCATGTGTCATGATGTATGGAAATGTAATGTTTTTAGCTGGGGAAAATAAATCCTGGATAGCTGCTGGAGAAAAGAATTGAATTCTTCGTTTCCGCTGAGGACATCAAATGAAGATGTTTGTGAGAATAAACCTGTAGGAGAGGATAACTCCGTTGGGCAATAAACTGATGAGGAGATTACTCTGTGGGGAAGAGATGCTCTGTAGAGGATTCCGCTGATAAATTCAGCTGGGGATGAATTACCGTTGCTGGTGATACTGAATCCTGTTGGGGATTGAATTTCTGTTTATGAAAGGAAAGAACTCCATTGGGGATGATCTTTCAGTTGCAACTTTACTGGGGATAGCCTTTTAGGCTCTACTGAGGATAATCCTCCAAAGTCTACTGGGGATGATTCTCCAAACTCCAATGGGGAAGCTTCTTCAGACTGCGCTTGGAAAAATTTCAAACTCCACTGGGAATATCTTGTACTCTGCCGGGGAATATTCTTATACTCCGCTGGGGAATATTAAGACCTTTCAGTGCTGATGATAGATAAAATCTGCTTGGGGAGGATATTACTGATTCATTCACAGTTGCAAGTCTCAGCTGGGGAGAGCTAACATTACTGTCCTTTCTTACTCTGCGGGGAGTGAATGCACCTTGGTCATATTCTTCAGCTGAATCTACCTTTGTACCTGGTGGACAGAGCAACTGTACAGTTTGGACAATTCTTACCTGCCCCTGTTTCTGATATTACGAGTAATTGTCTTTTGTTTCGCATGTAAATATTTATGAGCAACAATTAATGTCAAATGCATATATCAAGAATGAACATTGGACGTTCTTTGCAAAACAAAACAGATAAAGGAAAAACAGTTTGAAATTTCTCTGAAAATGAATTGTATTGATTTTTGAAGTTTGGCCCGTAAATAGGCGTTTTTGTACAAGAGGCTGACGTCCTAGTAAGAGAATGCCGCCGAATAATAGAATTTACACAATTTGTGAAAAACTAAACAAAACAGCTATGTGAATAATCCCACTGGGTTCCAACTCTGCTATTTCCTTTATGTCCTCGAGCATCTCATCACTTTGCTACTTGGTTGAAGGTAGATCAGATTGATTAGTGTCGTCTGAGCTTGATAGTCGATACCGAAGTTTGGTTGCAAGGTGATCCAATGAGACATAGTGTTACACTTTGATCCCTAACTTTTTCCTGGACCGCCCTTTCGGGTTTTCAGTCCACCGGGATACCCTTTTTTGCCCAAGCCGCCTTTTCAGGTTTTCGACTTGTCGGGTGTACAAATTTTTTCCTTTTCATCCCTTATTTTTGCCCGAACCCTTTTGGTTCGCCGAGAAGCCCTTATTTTTGCCTAGGCCAGTCAACCTAGCAGGTTTTTGTTTATGCATAGTATTTTTTCACTATGTCTGCATTGACGGGGTGAGGAAGGTCATCACCATCCATGGTGGTTAGAGTCATAGCTCCTCCTGAGAAAATGTTCTTAACCACAAATGGCCCTTCGTAAGTAGGGTTCCATTTGCCCCTATGATCACCTTGAGGTAAGATAATGCGCTTGATAACCAGGTCCCTAACTTGATACTCTTGTCGTCTAACTTTCTTGTTAAATGCCTTGATCATCCGTTTTTGGTACGTCTGACCATGACAAATAGCAGTAAGTCTTTTTTGTCGATTAAGTTCAGCTGATCAAGCCGGGTATGAATCCAGTCATCTTCGCTCAAACCTGCATCCTTCATAATCCAAAGAGAGGGTATTTGAACTTCAATGGGCAAGACGGCCTCCATGCCATATACCAAGGAATAGGGTGTTGCCCCTGTTGACGTCTGTGCTGAGGTACGATACCCGTGAAGAGCAAATGGTAACATCACGTGTCAGTCTTTGTATGTCACTGTCATCTTCTGCACAATCTTCTTAATGTTCTTATTAGCCGCTTCGACAGCCCCATTCATCTTCGGCCGGTAGGGAGAAGAGTTGTGATGTTGTATCTTGAACTGCTTGCAGAGCTCGATGATCATCTTATTGTTGAGATTTGTACCATTGTCTGTAATGATCCTCTCTGGTACACCATATCAGAAAATCAGATCATGCCGAATGAACCATGCCACGACGTTCTTGGTTACAGTAGCAAAGGAAGCTGCTTCAACCCACTTCGTAAATTAATCAATTGCTACCAAGATGAAACAATGGCCATTGGATGCCGTAGGTCTAATCTTGCTGATCATATCAATGCCCCACATTGCGAAAGGCCACAGAGCTGTCAAGAGGTTCAGAGGAACTGGAGGTATGTGCACCTTATCAACATAGAATTGGAACTTGTGACAGGTCCGAGAATGCTGATAACAGTCGGCTTCCATGGTGGACCAAAAATATCCTACCCGAAGGATTTTCTTTGCCATGGTATGTCCACTGGAATGAGTTCCGAAAGTACCTTCATGTAACTCCACCATGATCCTTTTTGCCCCGTTCTTATCCACACATTACTATAAGGTTGCATCATGGTTACGCTTGTAAAGAATACCATTGCTGATGAAGAACTTCGCCGCGAACCTCCTCAGAAACTTCTTGTCATTAATAGATGCACCCTCAGGGTACTCCCGAGCCTCAAGATACCTCTTCACCTAGTGAAACCAGGGTTTTTCTGTTACCTCTTAAGTCTTAATATCACAGCAATGTGCAGGTTCGTCCAACCTTTCAATGATAATCTGGGGAGCTTCGTTGTCCCAATTGACTTTGAACATAGAAGACATTGTAGCCAGCGCGTCCACTAACTGATTTTCCTCTCTAGGGAAGTGTTCAAAGGTTATCTCTTCGAAGTGTGGAAGCAACGTCAATACATACTCCTTGTAAGGAATAAGATTCGGGTGTTTCGTATCCCACTCGCCTTTGATCTGACTGATCACGAGAGCGGAATCTCCGAAAACATTTAAGAACTTAATCCTTAGGTCAATTGTTGCTCGAAGACCCATGATGCACGCTTCATACTCCACCATATTGTTGGTGCAGTTGAAACATAGTCGGGCGATGAATGGAGTATGAGAGCCTTTAGGAGATATGATCATGGTGCCAATGCCATTACCCAAAGTGTTTGAAGCTCCATCAAAGTACATAGACCATCGGGATCCTTCCTCAGGTCCTTCATCCGGTCCAGGTTCCTCACAGTCAGTCACTATCATGATATTCTCATCCGGAAATTCAAAGTTCATAGACTGGTAATCGTCCACTGCCTGATGTGCCAAATGATCTGCCAACACACTTCCCTTAATTGCCTTTTGGGTCATATATTGGATGTCATACTCAGTCAAGATCATCTGCCATCTTGCTATTCTTCCCGATAAGGCAGGTTTCTCGAAGATATACTTGATTGGATCCATCTTTGATATCAATAGAGTAGTGTGAGTCAGCATATACTGTCTCAGCCAGCGAGCAGCCCATGCCAAAGTGCAGCAAGTTTTCTCGAGTAGCGAGTATCGGGTCTCGTAGTCGGTAAATTTTTTGCTAAGGTAATAAATAGCATGCTCTTTTCGCCCAAACTCGTCATGCTGCCCCAACACGCACCCCATTGAGTTATCGAGTACTGTCAAGTATAAGATCAGAGGTCTCCCTTCAACTGGAGGCATCAGGATAGGTGGCTCTTGGAGATATTCCTTGATCCTTTCAAAAGCGGCCTGACATTCATCATTCCATCTTACCACTTGATCTTTCTTCAGTAGCTTGAAGATTGGCTCACAAGTAGCAGTCAGGTGTGAGATGAATCAGGAAATATAATTCAGTCGTCCCAGAAAGCCTCTGACTTCTTTTTCTGTTCGAGGAGCTGGAATTTCATGTATATTCCTTCACCTTTGCAGGATCCACTTGAATACCTTTATCGCTTACGACGAAACCCAGCAGTTTACCAGATCTCACCCTGAAGGTGCACTTGTTCGGGTTTAAGCTCAGCTTGTACAACTTCAACCTGTCAAATAACTTTTGAAGGTGGTCAAGATGTTCTTCTTCAGTCTGGGATCTTGCAATCATGTCGTCGACGTATACCTCAATCTCATGATGGATCGTGTCATGGAACAAAGAAACCATGGTACGCTGATACGTTGCCCCAGCATTTTTCAATCCAAAAGGCATGACCTTGTAGCAAAAGGTACCCCATTGAGTAATGAAGGTTGTCTTCTCCATGTCTTCGGGAGCCATTTTAATCTGATTATAACCGGAGAAACCATCCATAAAGGAGAATACCTTATGCTGAGCAGTGTTGTCAACCAGAACGTCGATATGAGGTAGAGGGAAATCATCCTTGGGGCTTGCCCTGTTCAAATCCCTGTAGTCAACACACATTCGAACCTTACCGTCCTTCTTCGGCATAGGAACCACGTTGGCCACCCACTGTGGGTAAGAAGTAACTTCTAGAAAATTGGCGTCAAACTGTTTTATAACCTCAGCCTTGATTTTCTCAGACATCTCCGGGCGCATTCGACAGACCTTCTGCTTTACTGGAGGACAGTCTTCCTTGGTAGGCAGGCGGTGAACCACAATATCGGTATCCAACCCAGGCATATCTTCATAAGACCAAGAAAAGATCTCAACATAGTCACGCAGCATCTGAATCAACCGTTGCTTGACACTAAGCTCCAGATTTGCATCGATCTTGACCTCTTTCTTGTCTATCTTTGTACCCAGATTTACTGATTCCACCGGCTCTTCATGCGGCTGTATGGCCCTCTCTTCCTGAAGTAGCAGTCTTGCAAGTTCACTAGGCACTTCGCAATCATCTTCACCTTCGTCTTCGGCCAAGTTGATCGGACTTTTGAAGTCGTAACTGGCAGTAGCAGAGTCGTTACTAGTAGGATCCAGAGTGGATGTAGACCTGTATATGTGAGTGTGTGTAAAATAGTTGTTTTGCAATATATAATAAAAGAAAAAACAAGGAGCGCAAAATTTGAAATGCAAAAAAATGTCCAATGCTTTTATTAATGATATATGTAGATGACACACATAAAGCCCTCACAAATAAATCCAGGACGCCCCGGGTAAGACACCAGGTCGTAAAGTTTTAAAAATTGTCTGTTACAAACTTAAAACAAAAGTCTCATTACTGGGTAATAAAAGAAATTGGGACGAAATCCTTTGCCGTCCAATTGCTTAGTCCACCACTGGTAGTTGGGTAGATCCAACTGTCAAACTCAGACTCTTCAACATCGTCTTCAATGGCATTCACTCCTGAATTGCTGATGGACAGGGGAGGTCTTCCGATCCGTACAATCTGAACAACCCTTTGAGCTTCTGCAGTGAAACCCAAACCAAACTTGTTAGTCTTATGTGCAAAATCAGGGAGTTGGCCCCAATTTGCACACCCACCTTTCTCAACAACAGCCTGGGCATCCTTGAAGGAAGCCATCTTCATCGGAGGATCTTCAACAACAGTTTCAGTTGATGCCAGCGTTTGGGGAACCTCTTCAAAATGCTGGAACAGGGTCTCAATGAACTCCCCGTCCATCTCTACATATCGAAAAGAGTTGAGGTGGCTCACCATGTACTCCTCCTCTCCTTGTACTGTCACAATTTTCCCTTTCACTGGGTATTTCAGCATCTGGTGGAGCATAGACGTTACTGCCCCAGCTTTGTGGATCCATGGGCGACCCAGCAAACAAGAATAAGATGGCTGAATATCCATCACATAGAATGTAGATGCGAAAACCTGAGAACCAACCTTAATCGGAATATCCACTTCTCCGTGTACCATTCTCTTTGACCCGTCAAAGGCCCTGACTACAATGTTACTCGGCTTCAGCTCCAACCCTTCACAGTCTAACCGGTCTAGTGCCTTCTTGGATTACACATTCAACGAGGACCCAGTATCCACCAATACGTGAGCAAGACTAGTGCCCATGCATTCAATGGAGACATGCAGGGCGTCATTGTGATTCTTCCCCTTAGCAGTTAAGTCAGCATCGAAGAAACCCAACCCATTATCCGCTGTCAGACTAGCCACGCAATCTTTAAACAGATAAGCTGATGTTTCTTACGGTACGTGTGCAGTCTTCAGGAAAGCAATCAGAGCCTTGGCATGGGCTTCTGAGCAAAGCAACAGAGATAACATAGAGATTTTGGACGGGGTTTGCCCCAGTTGCTCGACTATATTATAATCGCTCTTTTTAATGATCTTCAAATTTTCCTCCATCTCTTGCCGAGAGGCCTCAATAGTAATCTTCTTCGGTGCCTTCGTCTGGGCAGGCTCACCGGTGGTCCCTTTGCCCTGAGTGTCAGATGATTCGGCAACAAGGGTAAGAATTGGAACTTAAACAGGGACAGTAGCAGGTGTATTGACAGGCATAATAACATCAGGCTTCCGGACAGTTGGTGCATAGATCTCAGGGGATAAAAGTCTTCCGCTGCGGGTGACTTTACTAGATCCAACAATATTGCTGATGTCAGTATCAGCATCCAAATCTTGTTTAACTCCGTGATAATACACGTCAGCCCCGTAGTGTGACAGGACAACTTTATTTGATGTATAGGGGATAGGCCTAGGAAAGGTGATGATCAAGGGAGCAATTCTTGGAATAGATGTAATTCTAACAGGCTTTCTCGAGGAAGCCTTGGAAGAATTGTCGAAAATGGTGATTATAGCAACTTCTTCAGTAGGAACCAAAGGAACAAAAGTCTTCTCAAACAGAATTTCTTTATTATCCATCAGGCGTTGGACACATGACTTTAAAAGATGGAAACCGGTAGGTAGTACGACACACATATGGCAAACTTCATCACAGCCTGGAAATAAACCGGCTAACAGAAGGTTCTTCTTCACAGTCATCAATGGAGTAACAATGTCTTTCACAGAAACCACAAACGAGTCTTCATCTATAGCATTCACCCCATGCTTAGGCATAGGAGCAGTCACAACATTAGGTCTTTTAGGTGCTTCGAACTCAATCTCCTTAGCATCAATCAGGTCCTGTACCTTGTTCTTCAAGACCCAACAGTTATCTGTATCATGCCCCGGGCTATCGGAGTGAAAGGCACAACGGGCATTTGGATCGTACATCGGTGATGTTGTGTTGGGACTCTTTGGGGCTTCCTTCAGAATCACCAAGTTGGTCTTCAATAACTGCGGCAGAATTTGGGATAAAGTCATGTTGAGCTGAGTGAATTGTCTTCGAGGACTCTCAGCCCTTGGCTGATTGTTGCGTTGAGGAGTAACAATAGGTCTTGATATAACCACCGCATTAACAACTTGGCGGCGTTCAGGTCTATTCTGGCTTTTTAAACTGTAAACAGCACTGGACTCCTTTTTAAAAGGCTTCTTCTCGGTGCTTGATGAAGCACCCTTCTGTATTTTACCGGACTTGATACTAGCCTCAATCCTTTCCCCAGTCATAATCAGCTCTATAAACCCGGACGAAGAACTTCCAATCAGATGGTTGAAATATGGACCAGACAAGGTCCCCAGAAACATATCCACTAGTTCCCTATCAGCCAAGGGTGGTTGCACTCTGCCAGCAAGGTCCCTCCACTTCTGAGCGTAATCTTTGAAACCTTCACCCGCACCCATAGACATACCCTGGAGTTGGGTACGCGTGGGAGCGAGGTCGGCATTATATTAGTACTGCTTGTAGAAAGCAGCGGCCAAGTCTTCCCAATTACAGATACTAGCTCCTTCCAGTTGGTAAAACCATTCAAGCTGAGTCCTTAAGAGACTGTCTTAAAAGAAGTGGATCCAAAGGTTCTTGTCAGTGGTATATGGCTGAATTTTCCTAACATACGAACGGAGGTGCAGCTTCGGGCAAGAAACCCCGTCGTATTTAGCAAAGATTGGTGCTTTGAACTTGTGGGGGATTACCACCCCAAACGACAGACCCAAATCACCAAAGACCAGGCCAGGCACTTTCTGAACTTCCATCGCGCTCAACCGGTCTTCCAGTTCCTTATATCTATCCTCAGCCGGAGGATACTGGTCTTCGTCAAAGTCAGTCTCATTATCTGAAACCACAGGGCTAGGAGCCCTCCTTTCCTCCTGATTATCTCCCCCTCCAGATGAGTGGGTCAAATCAACCTCTTCTCGCAAATCGTTTCTGAATTTACGACCCATATTAAATAGGATCGTCTTCTTCTTCTTCTTCTTCTTCTTCTTCTCTTTCAAGATAAGGGTCTTTAGATCTTGCTGACCCTTAGCGAGGTTCGTGAACAATTCCTGGAACTGGGCGTTTTGGGCTTGCAGAGCCTTGATTGCTTGTTTAGTTGATGTTTCAGAAGACATAATGCTGAAATAAACAGCGAAGAAGATGAGAAAAACCTGTAACGGTACCTGTTATAAGGTGCATGGGAATGATATGCGCATGATATGATTTCAAAGACTTTAAGGATTCAAATTCGTAAACCAAAATGAAACACACTTTTATTAGATAAACTTTGAATTCAATTGTTCAACAAATGCCTTTAAGGCGTTACAAGAAAGAAAAACTGAAAAGTAAATAAAAAACTAGAAATAATCAAAAGACAATCATTGCTCCCATGGTCGTTTCCTGTCGGTACGGACATAGTCATTGAGGATCTTCTCATTCTCCAATTGCCTTGTCAACTTCTAGATCTTCTGCTCTTGCTCGTGATACTTTTATCTGTAAGTATCCCGCTCTTCTCTCAGCTGCATACACGATCTCTTTAATGCCCCAATGTCAGTAGGCATGTATGGATGGAGGATGGTAGGAGGAACCCTTTCTTCATCAGCAACCTCAATAATTACAGGCAAGACGGCTTCGTACGACATTCCCAGCTTTTGGGCACGGATTCGAACCCATCGGAGATATGGCTCCATCAGAAGAGAAGTATTCACACCTAGCTCGTGCGGATCAGACCTGTGCACTCTATCCCAAGCTCGTATGAACCTGCGGCATTGCTCGTCACTATCCCCTTGGAAGTCAAAGACAATGCTTGGCATCAGCAACTCATGAGGTCCTTCCCTCCTAGCTCGCCCAAATTGACGTAAGGCCAAACACGGATTATAGGTGATTCCTCCATTGGTTCCTATCAGTGGAACATTAGGGTATTCCCCACATCGATCAATATCAGCCACATCTTCCATGCCCTTAATAGTCTAGATGATGTCATTATGAGAGAGAGAGACATAATCATGTAGGCCCAGCCCATGCCTTCCTTGTTCTTCAAAACTGATTTGGGGAGGTGAGAAATAAACCACCTTGCCAGCAATGGCGCACAGCATATAAGGGTTCCCGGTTTCCGAGCAGTACAGGCATAAAGAGAGTGCAAAATGTCACCCAAGAGAGTGGGCACATGATTACCGAACATGAAAATCTTCACTGCATTCACGTCGACGAAAGAATCTGAGTTAGGAAACAACACCAAACCATATATGAGAAGAGCCAGAATGTCTTCAAATGCCTGGAAGTCTAGACTGTCCCAAAACTGATTAGCCTTACCAACCAAGAATTTAGTCAAGAAGCCCTTTGTTCCACTACGAGTTTCCCAATTAGACATTACCTCAGCCTTTTTCAGATGGAGAGCTGAAGCAATCTCTTCCGACCTAAGGATTTACTCCCAACCTGTGAATGGGGTCTGCTCCAGAATAGAGATACCAAGCAGATCAGAGAACTCTTCCAAGGTGGGACCAACTGGTAGTCCGGAAAAGTAAAGCAATGGTATAGTGGATCAAAGAACTGGACTAAGACACTCATCATATGTTCGTCCAATTTGGAAGTGACCAAACCCAGGAGGTGACCATGTCTTCTGATAAAAAAGGAAATATCTGAAACCTTTGCAACTAATTCCTTAAGCTGAGTGGGAATCTGGACAAAGTTGATCCGAATAGTGTTCCTACGCATGGGTGCCATGACCTACAAAACAGAACAAAGATGAATCCCTCCTGTCTTTGAAATAGGTTAGTCCAATGCAAGATGCATGAAATGTCATGATGTCATGATAGAAAACACACCACAAGTATCCACAAATAGAAAACATGGTAAGGGCACACAAGTCACACAGATAGCCCTTAGATTTCAGGCTGGCAAGGAGCTTAGGTACTACCCTCTTTCAGTTCAGTTGTTTCAAACTTGTCCTAGAAATAGTAACCGGGTTCTAGAGGATCTCAATATCACTGACCATCCTCGATCGATCATAATTCCAGTTTAGCAACCTTTTCTTGCGGCCGGAATCATCGCGAGAGTTTGGTCTCAATGAGTGTAGTATACTGCTATTATTCTATGGCCAAGTTGGTCAATTATAGGTGCTAAGGTCAGTTGGTGCTTAATGACCCCTTAGAAGACCCATATTCTCCTTGTTGCGCCACAAGGGATATCAGTACATACTAAAGTGTCACACCAACGTAGCTATTGCTTCAACTGTATCGGTCTACACCGTACATTTCCCTCACAGTTTATTGCTACTTACCTAAAAGGTGTCCCCCAGATCCGGGTTAGGATCAATAGTAACTCCGATTCAAACCCACAAAGATAAAGCATACAAGTCAAGCAATTGAAAACATTATGAATTATTCCTAAGGTACACCCCAATTATTAAGATTCCCCAGCAGAGTCGCCAGTTTTGTGATACGGTGGGAAGAACTGACTGTTTTTTGGAATGCTGGTTTGCGTTTTGCGTTTATGTTTGCAAAATGTCGCGGTAAGCAAGAGTCACCACCGACTTTTATTTTATCCAACAAGGAAAGGAAAAAAAGCACAGAAAAATTCCTTTTTCGAGATATTTTTGAGTACGGGGGGTATATTATAGAAAGGGAAGGTATTAGCATCCTTTCTATCTGTTGTTATCCACGGGCTCTTAGGTACTTACTCAATTGTTTTCAAAATTGTTTTCTTTGTGCTTGTGGGTTTGAAAAAGTTTTTTGTTTGAAAATTCGATTTAACTCTTGCTTTTGTCCTCAAGAGTGTAATGAAGTGTTTTGAAAACTTTGTTCGAAAAGGAGTGTAAGTGTGAAAAAAGTTTTGTTTTTGAAAGAGCAAGTATCTAAGAACTATCTACCTACCCGAAAAAAGAATCGTTCTATGCTAATTTCCTTTAGACAATGCTATCCTACTATTAGTGAGTAGGTAGCACCGTCGTTGGAGTTTGAGGGTCAATTCGAATAGGGACATACGGTCACTAAAGCAATGTTAGGACGCCTTAGCAGTAACCCTAATGTCTTAGATCATTTGTTTGAGGCAACAATATCCGAGGCAACCATTTCGAGGCAACTATGATCTTTTAGACAAAAGGGCAACCTCTAAAATGACCTATACTCAATGACCGTGTACGAAGGCAACCAAGTGGGGTGTACCCTAGGAGTGCGCATGTGCGAGTGTGTCGTTTTCAGTTATTTTACCTTTGTACATGTTAGGGGTGATCTAATTTGATTTTAAGATTAACATTCAGTCTTGTCATGCAAACCCTATTATCAAACATCTAGCAGTTATAATTTGCAGAAATTAAAATGCGGAATTTAAATTACAAGGCGTCGGGTATTTACATCGCCAAAGACAAACCCTTTGAAAAAGTAAAATAAAGCAATAAAAAAATAATTAAAAGTCCTATTTAATTATTACAATCCATAAGCAGACACATTATTGGATAAGGAAAAGTAAATCGCAGCGCAAAATTAAATCGGACGCATGATTAGGGTTTTGACCCTTTTGGTTAAAGAAAATATCTTTTTTAGGTTTTTGTTGTTTTTATTTTAAGAAACAAATTAATCCTAAATTAATTACTAAATTAAATTAAATTAATTAATTAAATGAAAAATAAATTATTTTTGGAGTTTTGATTATTTAGGAAAGAAATTAAAAATGGTTAAATTAATGGTTAATATCTAATTAATTATTTATTTGCAAAATAGGTTAAAGTTTACTAGAATTAAAAACCTAATTAATTAATTAGTGTTTATTAAGAAAAATAAAAATTTAAAGTTTGATTGAATAAAAAATATTTTTGTGATTTTGTTTAATAAAAAAAAAGAATTTTGATTTGTTAGAAAAATTAAATAAAAATAATAAAACAATTAATAAAACAAACAAAATAAATAAAGAGAGGAGTTTGGGCCTGATTAGGTGGTGTTGATAGAAATTTGAAGGCCCATTAGCAGCTGGCCTTTGTGGACTTTCTCGGATCTAGTGCTCATGCATTGACTGGCGTCTTGGTGGACCTCTAATCATGGACCACCAGATCTGGCCTTTGGCCATCTGGCGTTTGAATGGATGAGGATGTATGGTGGATAGCAAGCTAACGCGCGCATGTGATTATCTGTAAACAAATAAGAAAATACAAAGTGTTGGAGGCAGGGATCGAACCCCTGACCTCCAGCCCCTAACGCCTTGGAAACTGACTTGTTGACCACTAGGACACGCTGATAGATTTGTTATAATAATACAAAAGATATATATTATACAAAAAACAAAATCATTGCCAAAAAATAAAAAAAAACGTGCGTAACATTTGAATCCACCAATGGACGGGGGACACCTCATCGTCCCTGTCCTCAAACCTGTAACAAAAATACCTGCGGATTTGAATCCGCAGCTAAAAGCGCAGGCCTATGCTAAAATCTTCTCCAGGCCATATAAATCCATTTCAAGAACATGGTTTGATTCGTCATGGTCTCCTGATCAAAACCATGTTCTTCTTGTATCTCAATTGTGCCTGAAACAAAAACCCCCAAAAACACGAACCGAACCCTAACAATGGTGGTTCTTCATATATAGCATATAAATGAAATTAAACAATGCAAAAAGTTTGGACATGCTCTCGTGATAACGAATGTACCATGAGTTTTCTCAAATGATGCAAGAATAAATCAAACCGAATTCAAGAACAGGGGTGACTATCATGCGACTTACAGTGCGTTAGGGCGTCTGAAAATGCTTGGTTTTGATCCAGGTAGCTTGTGTGAATGCCCAGGAAGCGATTGGAACAAGTCTCGTGTTCTGAAACTGCCTATAACCCTGACTTTAATCTCTCACTTTTTTGTGCTTTTTTCAATTCTTGTTCTGCCTCTCTCAACACTTTCCAACCCTGATTTTGTATGCTTTAGATTCCTTATGTATTGTGCTTTGCATTAGGGTAAGAATCATGGTCCAAATCTCTCCATATCAATGCACATGAATTGGATTTGATTCCACCATTAAACCTTTCCAAATTTGATTCAATTCAATCTTTTTGCCCATGATTTGATTTGATACAAATTTCATGGTGATGCTAGCTGTGAACAAAGCCTAAAACAATCAGAAAATCATGAGTTATTAATTCTTTGGATTTTTTATGATTTTATTTGATTTAAAATGAATAAATTCAATTAAAAATCAAATTAAATAATAAAAATGAAATATGGACACATGGATGAAGCTAGGGCACGTGGTAAATGATGCAAACTCAAATCAAGTGAAAAAGAATGGGCCCATTTGGCAAAATTTGAAGTTTTGGGGATAGTTGACTTTTGGCAATTTTGCAAAAAAGTCCAACTTCAACAATGCATAACTTCTTCAATTTTGAACTTTTGGAGGTGTTCTTGGACTTTTTAGAAAGCTTGAGATGTCCTCTAATCAACCCTTATGGTATCATCTCATTTTGATATTCCATGCTCAAGTTATAAGCTTTGGAAAAAACGTGTTTTTGTTGACTTTCAAAAATGACCTATAATGTCCAAATTCATAACTTCTTGTGAGTGAATTTTTTGATCTTGGGGTATGAAGATAGATTTTAGGAAATTGCATCCTCTTAAAAATGAGTTTGTATGGGTCATTTCTCATAAAGTATGAGAAAGTTATGCTTGGTCAAAGTTGAGTTAACTTTTCCTACAAAACCCTAATTTAGCAACTTTTGAGTCTTGATGAATTTTGAGCAATCCTTGATGAATCATAATCAAACCTTGATAAAATGATGAAATATCCTTCAAAATGAGAATGTTGACAAAAAATCTTGAAGTTTGACTGTTTATAGGTCACAGTTGACTTTTGCCCTAGCACAGTCGATTTTTGGACCCTTTGAGCAATTGACTGAGCAAACTTCCTCTACAAGGCTTGAAATTTAACATGGATGATCTTGAGAGAATATTAGGACATTAGGGAGCTCTTGAGGTCATTTGGACTCAAGGATCTTGATACAACACAAAACCCTAATTTGGGGTTGACTGCCTTAGGAGATAGCTTGTCTGTCCAACTCTTGAGCAAACTTGAGCAACTTGGAGATTTTTCTTGCAATGTTTTGAGGAATATGAGAGGGAAAATTTTGGGGTACAACAGAACAGAACCATACTGCAGTGTCTAAGGATGAGATGTTTTTACTGCACTGTATGACCCAAGGCCGACCTGTTAATGTTGTGCCATTCATGATGCAAACCTTTTCTCGCATTGTTCAGGACCCTAATGAACCGATCATCGTAGGAGGCCTAGTCACCATGATTGCCAATGCCCTCAGACTTAGATACCAACTGCATAAGTGTACATACTTCGGTTCGATTCACCCTATGAATATTGATTTCTGTTTCGACCTACGCATAATAGGAAATCTAGGTCCTGCACCTTTTGAATACCTGATAAGGAATGAAGTTGTCACTTTATTTACCCTTCCAAACCATGATAAAGTGAGTGTCCACAATCGCAATAACTGGCTTTATGATCTAAACCCTCCTGACCCTCCTGTAGCACCTATGACAATCGTAACACGCGTTTCACCGTGTTACGCCCGTCAGCCTCCTGTGACGATCGTCACGCACGTCTGAAACACGTCTTCTGCTATTCCAGAAGTTGTTTCTCCTTCCCACTTCTCCCTCCTTTTCCCAAAACCGTCCACCACCCATTCAAATTCTTTATTTAATCACCCACTCCAACATTTAAATTCCATTACTCCACTCCACTTCCCCATTCACATTCCAACTTCCCACATTTCTTCCTACACTATATATTCAACCCATTTCTTCATATTTTCCATATCTATCAAATCCAACCCCTTTCACGTTTCAATCCCCTTGCATGCAATGGCCAACAACCAGCAGCAAATCCCTAACATCAAGTTCCCAGAGAAAAAGTTCCAAAAATTCCAACGCTGCGGTCTCCAACCAACTCGGTATATCGACCTCGACTGTCTGAGAGATTTGGGACTGCTTGAGAGCGTCCAACAACTTCTGCAAAATGTCAATTTATGGAATCTGTGCAGCCAACCACAACCTATCTATGAAACTCTCACTTTGGAGTTTCTGAGTTCATTTTCTTACATCACCCCTACTGGAGCCACCAACCAACTCTCTGGCGTGACCAAATTCCGCATGTTCGGCACTGAGTATCAGCTAACACAAACTGATATCGCGCGACTTCTCGGTTTCAGTATCGATGAAGGTGTCCACCTTCGTGTGCCGGATAATTTCAGTGAGGAAGCATTCAACTTATGGCACAGTATGACAAACAATTATGCAAGCTCTTATGACCACCTCAACGCCACCCATATCCATAATCCAGCCATCAGATATTTTCACCGCATCCTTTGCAACACCATCTTCGCCAGAGATAGCAACCACAAGCTCAACTCCAAGGAGCTTTTCTTCATGCACTGTGCATTTACCGGCCAGAAGATCAACGCTGCTCCATTTCTATTGGCCCATATTTACTTCATCTGCACTAGAGGCGGCAAACCCTTCTATTTCGGAGGGATTGTCACTTCTCTTGCTTTAGCTTTGAATCATGGTGCCGCTCTCACTGATATGCCTTCTATGGCACCGACATTGCTTACTCTGGACCACTGCAAGTCTGCCCACCTCATCCATGAGCAGGAAGATGGCAAATTCCACCCTGTGATCCGAAACATCATTTATAATAACATTCTTTTGCCTTGCAGGGACCGAATTGATCCTCAAAACAGAGCCAATTGGCTATTCGATCCTGCAGCTCCCGAGGGCCATGTTCCTATTCATGAAGAACAACTTGATGCCCCCGCGGACGAGATACAAGAAGAGTTGGACCGAGCTGCCCCCGTTCATGACATTTCGGAAACTTCATCTACACCACCTCCTATCACTCTTGAAGAAATTCTCCGAGCCATCCACCAGCAGAATCAAATGGGTGCAACACTTGCAAGAAAACAACAAGAGCAGTATGACAGTTTATGTGCACAGAACGCTCAGATTTTGAGTGGCCAGCGGAGCATGAACGAGAATTTAGACGAGGCCTTGTCTGAACTAAACGCTTTAAGGATGGAAGTCAGCACTCTTGGCTCCCATGACACTAATTTCGAAGCCACGCCTACCAGGCGATCACGCACCAGGAGCAGAGGACATGGACATCAGTAGTCTTTATTCTTAATTAGTTTGCTTTTGCTGTTTCTTTTTGTATTTGTATTTCCCCGCTATTATACCATAACAGTGAGGACAATGTCTGATATAGTGTGGGAGAGGTACCTTTCCCTTTTCGTATTTTCCATTAAATAAGTAATTTTTACGATATTTCTCAGTTTTAACTCTTCCCCGCTTTATTTAGCCATACCGAAATTTTTTGCTTTATCTTCGCATAGCCTGACATACCTACCTTAACGAAATCCTAGTTAGGAAGCCGAGAACGATTCAACAAGATCGATACGGTTATGACACCTTAGACTTCCTACTTACACGATCCTTTTCAATAACCGTTATACCTATATCTTGAGTTTTAGTTCTAAAGTAACCCCTAGTAGTTTATACTAGCAGTCAGCACCGTCTAGACACAAACCACGTGGGGAGCCGATGAATATAAGTGTTTGATGCCTAATCAATGAAATATCTTTCTTATCTCGCTGCTAAAAAGTAAAATTTGCACCAAAGTACAAGGTCGCATATAAGAGATGAGCAAATAATGAAGGAGTCCATTGTTGGTTAGTTCAGAGGTATCTGGTTCTGAACTTGGTAGGGCGTGCTACGGCTCGATCCCCCACAACCTCTAATTTGGATAATATGTGTAGGGTTTCCACATTCGTGTACCAGACCCCGTGCTAAAAAGGATCAAAGTCACTAACCAGTTACTCCACTACGTGCGTGCTAAGACAAAGGGCTTAATGTGATTGTGCTAGAACAAACCGGGTGAAATAGGTACAAGAGACTCTGGGTAGAATTATAACAGAATTATTGGACAGTTTGTTTAAAATGGAAGTCCATGACTTAGCTTGTTGCTTGTGTCATTAGTGTATCGTTAGTGTTTTACTTAAGTATCGGTCGAACTAACGATTGATTTCCCGTAATTATTTTGAAAACTAAGGTATGTTATGCATGTGCGTCTGATAAAACTTGTCCGATCTTTCTAAATGATTATTTGCTTGAGGACAAGCAAAGGTTTAAGTATGGGGGAATTTGATAAGGAGAAATCATATCGTATAATTGCTACGTTTTTAGTCCGTTTTCATACTGCATTAATCCATTTAACTCCCGATTGTTCCGAGTTTTTATGTCTTTTCACAGGTACAACATGTCTCAAGTCAATTTAGTGGAAAAAGATCATATGAAGAAAGTTAACATGAAAACCAGAAGAAAAGGAACAATTCTGCAAAGTTCTGCAGTTTTTGATCCTGTGACGATCGTCACACATCACTTACGAACGTAATGCGTTGCTAAGTGTCTTACGCCCGTCACCTTAGTGTTATGACCGTAACACACTTGTGGCGACCGTTACACGCTTAATCCAACTTTATGAAGAACGTGAGGTGAAGACGTGGGCAACGAAAAGAAAGGAGTCTTCAGATACTCCTACAATCTCTCAACCTCACCAATGCCCAGTCTTCCTGGTTTTTCTCCACAACTGAAGTGCAAAGCCCACGTTCTTGTTTTTTTTTAACTGTCAATTTCTCCTCTATAAATACGAGAGATTTCGATGAAGAACGGACAGAGTTTTATTTTCACAAATTCCTTGCGGAAGCTCTGCCGAATTTACGAACCATTTCCCAATTTGCATTTTTCCTGTTGTTCTTGTTTTTATTTCCCTTTTACCATTTAATAGCCATTTCCAACATTAGGAAATTGCTAACTTAGTTAGAATTTGTTTTTAGCCTCAGACTTCGTTTCGAGTTTCGATTCCGAAGGTTCTAATCTTGCCGACTTGTGGAAGAGGGAGCTTGAGGAATTGTATTATTATTCAGGTTTTAATCGCATTTAATTTGATTTTAAGTACAATTTGTTTACGTTCAATTACTGTTATTTATTTATCATGAATGTTTCACTGCTTTCCAATTATATTTCCTGTCTGTCTATTTCAAGTACCATGGCTAGCTAAATTTCTAGAGTCGGGATGTGATAATAGTAACTGAATGGATTAAATTGTTCCTAAGCTAAAATCCAAATTAACTTAATTTCTGGCTGTGACTTTTTATAATTAAAATCAATCTTTTTGTTACGAGAGTAAGAAAAGTAGAATAGGTTAGGATCAAGACCACGAGAGTGTGAGGTTTTAACCAGATACCTAAAGTTAGGCATTTGATTTAAATACAGCGAGAGCGCTTTAAAACGAATTAGACTTTATTAAGTTTTCAAAGAGTATTTTCTAAACACTTATGGGCTAGCAAGAGCAGGCATAAGGCTTTAGGGGTATAATCCGAGATAAGACCACGCGAGTGTGAGTTAAGGGTTTTTAAACTGATAATTTCTACATAACCATTTAAGTCAAACATCTTTATATGCTTAGGTTCGATTAAATCCGCTTAGGTTCACTATATTACATACCGACCGCTTTATTATTATTATTTTCTTAGTTCGATTTAGTTTTCCTCTACTTTAACTTCTAAAAACCAAACGTGACAACATCCGCCGTAGCTAAACTAGCAAACCTTTATAGCACTAGAGTGATTACAAAGTCCCTGTGGGTTCGACATCTTTTTATTACTACCGCGATAGGCTGTGCACTAGCAGTTAAGATACCGTTAGACACATTAGGTCGATCACACATTAGTTGCAAGGGCAAACCTATCAGCTAAGCTTTGGAGTTCACCAAGAATAAAGAAAAATTCAAATTTTATTATATGAAAGATAACCCTTATGGTTATGTCAAAGGTCTTTAAATACATAAAACATAGAAATCCTAATGGTCCTTATGGGGCTTTAATCCAAAACAAAATTAAATAAATAAAACAAATAAAACATAAATTGCTAAAATTGTAGAAAATAGTAAAATGTTGTTTTCTGATCTGAAACGAACTTAAAATGGCTTAAAAATCAATATATCACTATAATTCTGTGTGTTAAACTCCTAGCCCGATTGCCTTTTCAAAAAGATATAATACGAGTAATTCTGACATCAGACACAAACTCGCGCAAACATGTCGAACTGTTCCGATGCGCGGATTTCCCTTTGATACACGCAGGAAGCCCTCATACATCATTAAAGTACAAGTAGACCAAACAAGCGCCTCCCAGTTGTACTCATGGATCCTCTCAAAGTCCTCAAAGTACCGCAAATAGATGACACCCACATAATTAGCACTCTTGTCCATAAAAATGATAGTGCCAACCAAATGCAACATGTATGCTCTCATAACATACCATATATGATGTCATAACTGCTTGTTATCACCAACAACTTGTTATGGTCTCAGTATCTCATTTGTAAACACCTTCATCAAAAATTTAAACGTAGCATGAGCCTCACAGGTGAAATTTAACTCCTCCATGGCAGTCTCTAGGTCAAATCCTATAAATTTTACCATCAACTCTAGTGCCTCGCCTTTAGTAACCTTCACATGATCTAAAAGTGTCCCCCAAACCAGAAGATGAAGTAGACACGCGACATTGTCTAGTGTGATAGACATCTCACCATGTGGTAGATGAAACGATGACGTCTTCGTGTGCCATCTCTTAAAAAAACACATTAAGCATACCATGGATAACTGTAACATAACCGATCTTGCACAAGTCTCATATCCTTGATAGCTATAAAACTTCCTAAACCCAAGGCTCATTAGGCAGAACCATGTGAGAAATCTTCTGCGCATGGTTGATGAATTTTAGTGGTTCACGTTCCTGCATACATAGTTTAATAATAATTAGTCTAACAAACAAATAAAGCTTCAAATGAATAATTCCAACTAAATTTTACCTATATGTCCCAAATATGTTTGGAAACATGGTCCGGGTAAAAAGGAAGCAATGATAAGTCTGAGGTCCTCTTCCAAAATCCTAAGGTGCCTCTGTTGCTTGAGCTTAGGATGACTCAGGTACCACTTATGCTGGCCCATGGGCCTGAGATGCCTTAGGTGCTGCCTAGGCCTGAGATACCTTAGGTTATGCCTATGTCACATGGGCCTGGGATGCCTCAGGTGTTGCCTCTGTCGCCTGGGCTTGTGGTGCCTCTATAGTGTTTGAGGAACCTTAGGTGACTCAAGTACTTCTACTTCCTTAGGTGTATGAATAGGTGAAATGAGACGTCTGCTTAAATATCGAGACATGGATGCATGATGAGGGGACCCTCGCCTGCTACGGAAAGACGGAGAAGAAGGCGGATATACATGAGACCTGGAACCTGACGCCTCCGCAACAACCGGTCTAGAGGTGGAATGAGCCTAGGATGGTTAACTCTTTTCCCTCTGAATGGATGCATATTGTGCAATCCTACCGTGTCTCCATCTGGATTGTCTATTAGCCATAATTCATGTAAATATATAAGACAAACGCTACACAATGAGTTCATTACAAAAAAGTCAAAACATTTCAGACAAACTGCTTACAAAGATACATCTACGGTTTCTGTAAATGTTGGAAATCTCTAGAGATGCATCTCCAGAATTTCCAGCAACTACATCCACCGTCAATGGCAGAATGAAGCCCCTGAAATTAGCCAAAATAGTGCATTGGTCATAAAAAATACCTATGTAACTCGTCTCTAATCAGGTATAAGCTATTAAAAATGTAAAATAATTCTATTTCATCACCTAAAAATCAACTTCTACACATTAATACATAACCTCAATAACGTTTACAAAAAAATTTATAATTTGTGTCTTAAAGTTGCTTGTTGTTGCTTGATGATGCTTGAAGTTGGATGTTTCAAGTTGATTGGTGTTGGTTGAATGTGTTTTGACATAGTTTGAGAAAATGGTGTTTGAGAGAAAATGGGTTTTTGAGAAAGAATGAGTAAGCGAGGAAGGTGAAGGGCTTCTAGCGCGTATTTGAACGAAAAACGTCTAGAGATGCATCTTTTTGAGCTTTAAAAAGATGTATCTCTGAAATAAATGCACTAATCTTGCACTTATTTTTGGTGCGTCCAGAGATGCATCTATGTAAGGTATACGTAGATGTATCTCTGGGGAATTCAACCCATAGATTTAGAAGTGTGTTGAATTTTGGTGCGGTCGGAGATGTATCTCTAGAACCTGGGGGAATAAATGTATTTTCATGCGGTGTCCTAGTAATGTATATGATGCATTAATAAATTCCCTATACAAGTCCAATAACTAGACCCGCTGAATAGAAACATTAAACTAAAATCTCATACAAAATGAGCGCATAAGAAAAAATTACCATATACAGATAATGAGGAACCATAAGACTGAATTACCTAGGATGCCTGCCCCATAAGAAATCATGATGCCACCCATTAATGGTAATCAAACTCAAGGAAAATTTTCCTCCTGTGATATGAGTTACTACTTCTTGATCATGTATACTTCCCCCAAACATTTGACTACATTTTCCAACTGAAATAGAATATTACTATAGAAATTGCATTGTACATCCAAATTAATCCCATAAATGATATAAATATTATTGTTGCATTCGCTTTACTTACGTTAGTAGTCTATTTCTATGTGGGTATTTCAAAAAAGGATTAGCCTATTTTGGTAAATACACCCAACCAACGCCAATCCTTTTATCGATTATAATCTTAGAAGATTTCACAAAACCCTTATCCCATTCTTGTTATGTTCCTCAGATTATTTACAACTGGTATTCAAGCTCTTATTTTTGCTACTTTATTTGCGGAGTATATAAGTGAATCCATGGAAGGGCATCATTCATGATAAATTCTAAAAATAACTCAAACTGATGCTATTCTTGTAATATGATCCTCGGTGGTAGAGTTATTGCACGACAATGCTAGTGTGGGATAATCTATCTTGACTTGTTTTTTATAGTTTACATATTTTGTATTAGCTCTTCTTACTCCCGTATTCATGTTAATGCACTTTCCAATGATACGTAAGCAACAAATTTCTGGTCCTTTATAGAGAATATGATCATAGATATTTGTAATCAGTCATTTTGGAGATGAGTAATAGTATTTAAGTACTACAAATATGCATTATTTTTCTTTAATAAGACATATATTTGGATATTTGCCTTCAACTTAACAAAATAAATTGGATTCTTTGTTTGACATACACAATGCAGGTGAAGATACATGATTCAAATCATCCATCAAGAATATCTTGAGTTCTTTTTTACATACTTCATCTGATGCAACACTATACCTTTCTTAGTAATTTGAAATTAGATGTCTAGGAAATATGACAAGTTTCCTAGATCTGACATTTCAAATTCCCTCTTCATAAGATCTTTTGAACTTCGATAAGTTATCCATGCTACTTCCATTTACTAGCAAGTCATCGACATATAAGCATATGATGGTTATATCTTGTGCAATGACCTTTACATAGACATCATACTCATACTTACATTTGATGAATCTTAATTCGACTAAGTTTGAGCCGATCTTCTTGTTCCATGCTCTAGGTGTATGTTTGATACCATAGAGGACTTTATGCAACTTGTACACTTTCCTTGTTTTCTCCTGTATCACAAACCCATGAGGTTGTGTGACATATACCTCTTCATCTAAAGAACCATTCAAAAATGTTAATTTCACATCTAAGTGAAATATCGACCAACCTTGCTTGCATGCCAAGGCTACCATCAATCTGACAGTCTCCAATCTTTCTACTGGTGCATATAATTTAGAGTAGTTGAGTCCTGCTCTCTTAAGAAATCCTCAAGCTTCTAATCTTGCCTTATGTCTTGCACTCGACATGTACCAGTGAAAAATTGAGATTAAGCTATTGATTAACTTAACTCACAAAGTGAAAGTTGCCACCACATTTTATTGTTTCCAAAGGAATGAGAAAAGAACAAATTGTTAGACGACGAAAACGTATCTATAGGGGGGGTGAATAGACTCCCCTTTTGAAAATATCCAAAAAATTATGGTTTTCAAAAATAGTTTTATCAAAGTGAAATACAAAAGCTTTTTCAAAATGCTGTCTTTTACGAACGTAATTGGAAACTTTGATATGCAAATGAAAACACAAAAGACAATATGGAATAAGAAGGATACTTGAATTAATATGCTTGAATCACTTTACAAATTATTTATGTTTAGTGCAAGTTATTAGTAAGGATATTTCCAATGGAAATATTAATAGAACAAGTTAAATCAATTTATCAAACACTTGGTGTGCATGTGAATTTTCAGAATTTTTCCTTGCGTTATGTTGATACACAAAACCACTTATAATTAAAAGTGATTATAAGCTATATCAAAACTTGATTTAAAATCAAAAACAATTCGGAAAATTCTTACGATTCAGCTAATAACGCAATTCTATTTGACAAATTGATCAATGAAAATCAAAGCAAGTAAAAGAAAAAATAAAAGAGACACAAGGAATTTGTCTTCACAGTTCCTCACTGTCGTCCTCATGTGTGGGTACATCTGCGCATAACCAAGACAAAGACTACAAGATTTAAAACAATAGCAAATGTGTCGACTTGGAGGAAGGATGTGTCGACACATTAAATAAGAATTTCTACAATTTCAGAAATGCTTCAGTATGTGTCGACCTATGTAATACATGTATTAACCAGAGACTTACAAAAGCTACAGACTTTAAAAATGAGTTGCATGTGTTGACCTGAAAAGCGGATGTGTCGACACATGCAACGAGAATTTGAGCAAATACAGATTTTTAATGACTTGACTCAATTTTAAAGTGACTTTTGATGATTTCCAAATAACCTATGACTTATAAATGATCAGAGTGCCACAATAAACTCAGAGATAATGTACAACCAAAGAAGATACAGACTCTTGTATTTTTGACATCACTGAAAACACTTAAGGGACCAATTTTCACTCACAAACCCCAAAGAAATTTTTAAAGAAAAACTAATAAAACAAAGAGATCTAGGTACGGGGGTTGGTTATACAAAGGGAAGGTGTTAGCATCCGAAACATCTACGGTACTCCGCATGAACCTCTTTGAGAATCTGTGTATTTGGCTAAAAAGAGTTGTTTGTTAAAAGATTATGGAGGTGAGAAAAGAAATGGTTTTTACAATTTTGATCTGGTAATACTTCAAGAGTCCCGTGCCTACGTATCTCCAATGTGCAACTGCAACAACATAAGAATGAGATGGAATAGCATAAGTATGTTATGTGTGAGAATTAGATGTAGTAGAATAAATATGGAGTTAAAAGTGAGAATAAAATAAATTTTATTAAGAAAATAAATAAGTAATGTATAATTTAGATAATGGAGAATAACGTAATTAGACGGGGTGAGTGAGATTGGCTATGCAGTGGATTTACCGGATAGTAATGAGGTAGTTGGTTATTTAAAATTAATTATTTAAAAAATATATACCTTAAATATATGATAATTTAAAAATATCATATAAATAAACTGTTAAAAAAAGTAAGAAATATATACCGTTAGATTATTTATGATTCAAGAAACAATATAAACACATATTTAAAAGAGAAACAATTTTGAAATTTAGATTTTAAGTAAATAGCAACTTATGAGACTGCTTTTCATAATGAGGACACCCACCACTATCCTAAAGATAAAAACTTAGGAGGAAATTAGCAAGCATCCCCTTCCCCCTACTCCTAATTGACCTCTAACTCATTCCATATTTCTCTCTTACTTCCAGTAATGCAATAATATGTAAACACAATAGTCACTAGATCTATTTTTAAAACTTTATAAGTGATGGCTAGTATTTTTCTTTAAGACTTCTGATATTTCATTTGTGAATTTAGTGTT
The DNA here is from genome assembly GCA_948472305.1 of Vicia faba. Taxonomy (NCBI): domain Eukaryota; kingdom Viridiplantae; phylum Streptophyta; class Magnoliopsida; order Fabales; family Fabaceae; genus Vicia; species Vicia faba. Next base: position 1,442,412,961 of record OX451737.1, on the reverse strand, counting down.
TTATATATATATATATTAGAAGTTGCTGAAAAAATATAAAACAAATAGGTCAAAAAATTGTTAGATGATATAGATTCCTTGAAAAAAAATAAAGATTCATTGTTATTTTGCAAAAGAGTAGATACAATTCTAAAGCATGAGCAATTTTAACTTAAAAGAACACTTTTTAAAGCAACTATTAACTTTAGTTTATCAGAAAAAATAAAAAATAAAAAAACTCAATTAAGTTAATTCTTTTCCACCCAACTCAATTGGTTTGTTTTAAATGAAGATACATTTTGTCATCTTAAGGAGAAATGAATCCAACTAATCAACCACATGCATGAGAAGGTGGAACTTTGCATCATAAATGAGACAATGAAACCATATTTCACTTAAGTTCACTGTACCTTACGGTGTTCCATGATTCTCTCAAGTACACTGTAATTTACAATATTCCTATTTATTCTATCTCTCATTAATCTGTCCTTATGTGTGTGACCCGTAGGCTCTCGCGACATTGGCAATTATATTAAATCACACATTTAACATAATAAACAGTAAATGGTTTCTAGCAAAACGTCACTGCTACCTAAGTCACAAAAATATCATGTGATATGACAAAACATTTTCTGTGACAATGTTTATGTCTACAGTTATCCTTTTTTCCTTATGTCTATATTGAACACAAGGTATAAATCGTGTTACCCTTATCCAGTTCAATATTGAGCCCTTATATATTTATCCTGTTACGCAGGATGGACAAATTTCATCTATGTCACTCACGTCCTTCAGCATGCTTTGTGAAGTACCTATCAACTGTCTTTATGGTCATCCAATTACCGATAATGCTTAATCAACAATAAAGTACTCGACTATACACCTAGGGTTTATAGTGGTTTCAGGTTGAAGGGTGGTATACACCAATATCACCATGAGAATAACTTATGACACTTTGCATAACATTCTATGTAATATTCTCATAGCGGGTCAATCAAGTATAAATTATACTCCTAATATTCACACCTATGTTAAGACTTGATAACTCTTTATCCATGATCTATGAGATGTGATAATCAGTTTATCTACATAATAGTTTTAATGCTTTAATGTTATACCACTTCATAATAAAGCTCAACTACAAATACTTTATGAATAATGTTCTTATGTTTAATGGGATCTCATGATTAGTTCACACTTAACATTTCACTAAACAAACTAATTATTCTAGGGACTTTATTATTTTGGAAATACAAACATAATAAAGAAATGTCTTTTATTATTAATAAATAATTCGATACAAGTACCAAAAATATTAGCCTCTAGGGCTTACACCAACACCAACATGGGTATTTAAACAATCATACAAAATAATGTAGCTAACCAACTAATGAGAAAAACAAACTTCCCAGATGTGTAACCTATTACACATTTGGTGTAATCGGTTATGCTAAATATATGTCTCAAAATAAGTGTAACCGATTACACATTTGGTGTTACATTAAATCCCTGTTTGATTCAGCTGTAATCAGTTACACCAACTTGAATTGCACCATTTTTAAACTATCTACATGTAACTAATTTGAATATGACTCTATTTACCGTTCGCAGTAAATGTTAAAATCTTAATTTAACCTTTAATATTGATACTCCAAAGTAAATAAGGTTTATATAATTTATATTAAAACCAAGATTTCTTGCAACAAACACCATATTTTGGAGTGTTTAGCTACTCGGAGAGGCACATATGATCTTGCCAAGTTAGTTGATAGTCTATTGGGCAGCTCTGAGCAAGATAACTTTGGTCGCAGGGGAGTTCATATTAAGGGTAAATATAAAAAATATGAGCTCTAATAGTGCCTCCAAAAGGTTACAGATGACCATTTCACAACGACTCTAAAAGTGTTAGGGTCATCCGGAGTGCCCCCCCTATAACGTACATACCATGAAGACTTTGGAGGCTAAGCACCCGTACATACTACATCCCTCCATGTTGACCACCTTGTTCTTGGAAGCTCCCCTAGTGGTTGATGAAGATATTATCTTCAAGTGTATTAAATCATTTCCCATGGGGACGTCATATGGTATAGATTATTTATGTGCTCAACATATATAGTAGACGCACTGTATGGAGAAGGATCTATTGGGGCAAGAGATCTTCTATACGTAATCACTCTAGGTGTTAACTTATGGCTAGGAGGAAGATATCCCATGAGTTTGACGGAGTTTGTCACCTCTGTACCCTTAACACCATTATTAAATCTTGATGGTGGGTTACGACCAATTGATGTGGATTCTATTTTGAGACGGTTGGTGTCCAAGGTAGGTATGAAAGGGGTCGGTAAATATGTGACACACTATCTCAAGGATTTTTAGTTGGGGTTGGGGTATCAGGTAGTGTTGAGGCCATTTTGCACAGTGCCAACAAGGTGTTAAGCAAGCGATATAAAGATGTTTACTTGGCTATACTCACTGTAGATTTTTCGAATGCTTTCAACATGGTAGATCAATAAGCCCTATTGCATGAGGTGAGGGTGAGATGACCATATATTTATTTATGGGTTGTTTTTTTATGGCCAAGCAGCAAGGTTTTACCTTGGGGATGGACATATTATGCCAGCCACCGGAGTGCCAACAAGGTGACCCGTTAGGGCCGCTCCTTTTTGCTCTTATGTTATAGCTACTCATACATCATGTTAGATACAATTGTAAGCTTCTTCTTCATACTTGATATCTTGATGATGAGACTATTATAGGGGATTGACAATAGGTGGCTAAAGAACTTGGAATCACTCGGAAGACAGGTCTAAGATTAGGTCTTGAATTAAATATTTGTAAGACTGAGATTATTTGGCCTTCATGCGATGGTAGTAAACTTCATGAGGATTTGTTTCCATCGGACATTGGGAGGCCGTTGTTGGGGATGGAGTTTCTTGGAGGTGTTGTTAGTCGAGATGACAACTTTATTAAGGGGTTGTCCATGAAGAGAGCTACGAAATCTATTGAACTAATGCACCTTCTATCACAACTAAGGAATCCTCTGAGTGAGCTTCTTCTACTTCGATCATGCATGGGTATTGTCAAATTGTTTTTTGACCTAAGAACTTGTCAACCTAATCATATGGAGGAAGAAACTATTTGGCTTGATAAAGAGTTACGAAGGGCGGTTGAAGACATCATGGTGGGTGGAGGTCCTTTCTTTGGGGATCTTAAATGGAGGGTGACTTCTTTACCCATCAGAGTTAGGGGTTTGGGTTTGTACTCGACAGTAGAGGTTGCCTCATACAATTTTTTAGCTTCTAGGGCCAAATATTGGGTGTTACATGATTATATATTGAGAGACAATGATGTGTATGATATGGACTCAGATTTCGAAAGAGTTTTATATGATCTTAGTGTTACGATTCTAGTTTTTTACCTTAGCAATTTTACTAGCTAGGACAATGTCCCTCCTAAAGCACATCATCTTTTGGTGAGTGCCATTTTTAGTAAAACTGTTAAGGACATGGATGTAAAGTTTGACATGATCACAAGGAAAATAGCAATTTTTGATTGTTTGTAAGCCGCACATGCTCAAGACTTTCTCTTTGTTATTCCTATTGATGGGCTAGGCCAACATATGTCACCAGTGAAGTATCGTACTATCCTAAGATACCATCTTATGATTCCTTTATTTCTTATTGATTAGGTTTATCCTGTTTGTCGTAAGGCGTGTTTGGATACATTTGGGAAACACACGATTCATTGTATGGAGTTTTTAGAATTCAAATATCGACACGACCTTGTTAGGGATGTCCTATTTGATATATTTTGACGTGCTGGAGTGCCTGTGAAGAAAGAGGCGTTTGTGAATTTTTTACTAGTCCACATGATAGGGATCGACACTTAGGCTAGCAGATGTTCTAGTGTGCAGGTAGGTAGGAGGAAAATATACTTATGTGGTCTTGATTAATGTTTCTGCACTGGTGGGACTGAGGATCAATGGTTTTACTGTGAGACAGACAACTCTTAAAACCGCTTCAAGTAATTCAAGTAAAGTGGTTAAACATGAGAAACATGTTTCAACAATCAACAATGTTTTTATACCATTTGTCTTTGACACTTTTGATTTCCTAGCACCAGAAAAAATTGATCTTTTACATAGAGTCAAAGACTTGAATAACAATATCTCTTACGTCTATAAATACAATTTTTAAGAAGATTGATTTTGTCATTAAAAAAAAGAAATGATGCAACTTTTTATATGTTTGTCTTTTGTATAAACTTTATTCTATATTAAAAAAAATTCCTACATTTTGTAAAACAATTTGCATTTTGTGAAGGTATGACGTTGGCTTGAATTTTAAACATATTCATGTAGTAAATTTAAACATATACTTTTGATCATCGATAATTCGAACATATATATGAGTGCGGGGTTGAATTGACTACCTTTGCTATAAAAATAGTATACATGAATAAATAGTATAATATATTTTAGTGAGAGATATGTGATTAATTAGAGAGAGATATACACATAGTTATCAAAGATATATATAAACCAAAGGTATCATATTCTTGACGAGACCTAAATTATCTATGATAAAATTAAGAGTGATTTATTTATGACTTATATCAATAAAATTTTATTATATAAAATTAATTTTAAAAATTATATATTATTTGAAAATCTTAAAATAATGAGTTTATATTTTTTTTCATTTAAAAAAAATTCAATATCATATTTTCTATCAAATATGAAAATTAGTATTCGTACTTAATATACCAGCATATTAATATATAAAAATCAAATTATATATTATTTTATTGATTTCATTAAAGTTTTACTTAATAACCAAGAATTTACCAATATCCCTCCCTACGAATACTACCGGTCGTAATAAATTAGAATATTATGTGAATTTTTTTTATTAATAACCATGTATTAAAATAATATTTCGTAAATAACTGGGTTTCGGAAAAAATTACGCAAATAACCATGTTTCAGATGACTCCTCAAAGGAGGAGCCATCTGAAATGGCGCATGCACCTATATTTTAAGGGGAGGCGCCATCTCACTTGGCGCCTATGTGCTTAGGGCATGCCCTAAGCCAAGTGAGATGGCGTCTAGGTGTTAATTTAGGACAAAATGTGATTTTTTTGTCTGATTCGTTGCGTGTTCGATAGAGGATCAACAAAATGGACTTTTTATTTAAAAAAAAATAATTACATCCAACTGTATTACATTAAAATAACAGATAAAAAAACAGAAGAAGAAAAAAAACTGATAAAATAATTACATCCAAACCCAAATATGGTCTCCAGACGAACTGCGATAAAATTTAAATCAGGTTAACGCAAAAGTAATGTATAAATAATTTAAATGAACAAAAGTTAAAAGTTACGACGTACGTCATCCGGGCCTAAGTGATCTAACAGATTGCGGTAGAGTGCGACATTGAATCTTGGATTCTTGCCGTAATCCATACCCCTCACGCAGTACCTAAAGGAAATGAGAAACATTTTATTCTTAGCATATATTTGGGGAAGAGATTAATAGTTATAAATGCTATAACTTGATGACTTACTTTGTTGCGTACGGGAAACCGAAAGTGTTGTTGTTGACGGGGTTTAAGGACTCCATCCTCCACCAACCCCAGGCTTGTAGTAAAAAAGCGCATCCATAAAATGTACATTTTTCCTTGACTGCATTTTTGCACAAGGAACTGTATAGGTGGGCTAAAACTGCAGAACCCCAACTATATTTTCTTGTTTTTTCAAAATTTCTTAGTAAATGTAAATACATAAAATTTACACTATTTCTCGTACTTTCGGGAAATAAAAATGTACCAAAAAGTATCATAAGATAAGTTCTGGCTTTTACTACCCTGTCATTCTCGGAGGAATTTTCATTTAATTCCAAACTTGCATAATGACTTTTCAGCTCAGTGAATAGTATTCCCTGACCTCTTGCACCACCACCTTCTACCATATCCCTGCCCAACAGTTCTTCACACTGAGAGTTGGGTTGTTGAACCGACCCGTTCACGACCTTACCGTCGACAGGGAGACCTAGTAGCATGTACACATCCTCTAGCGTGATGGTACATTCACCTATTGGTAGGTGAAATGTATGGGTCTCTAGTCTCCACCTTTCCAACATTGCAAGAATGAACTTCGAGTCAATGGTGCAGTTGGAGATCTTTATGACATGTCCAAAATCTGCGTATTCCAGATATGGTACGATAAATGGGTCGGGAGCCAGGTAGTTGTGAGAACGGATTCTGAATCTTTTTGTGTCCTGAGTTCATAATGTAACATGTGTAAGATTAAGTAAGAAGAACAACACATTATCTGAAGTATGAAAAATGTATAACCAAAAAAAAAACTTACAAATGCAGCAATGTTTTCCTTTGTGCCTCTGTGAGTATCGCCCATTATTAGAAGAGCCATTGTTTAAAATGCTTGAGATTATGAAAGACTTAGGAAGAGATAGAGAGTATGATAGACTTAGAAAGTTTAAGAGATTATGAAAGATTTCGTAGCAGAGAGTGAGACTTGTGTGGGTGTGAGAGATGTATGATATGGTATGTATTTATAGGCAAATAAATTTCATATAGTGGTTGCTGGTGCTTGCATGCCTGCGAAGTGTCACTCTTGCATGCTAGGTGGCAGCCTAGGGGGTTACATATATGAATGCATACATGTACAAAAAATGAAAGGTGTCACTCTTGCAGGCTAGGTGGCAGCCTAAGGATGTATCACGATTGGACAGTAAGGGAGGCGCCATTGGACTTGGCGAAAGAGTACAAAAATGAATGGTATCGCCACCCCAATTAGCGAATAAGAGGTGTCCTTTGTTACAGCCTAGGCTCAGGCTACGTGACAACCTTTGGGATTCCTTGCCTGAGTGCATGTAAGCCCATTGGAGGTGATGGGAGGAGAGTTACAACATACATGTTTAGGTGCAGACTATGGGCAGGCTAGGTGGAAGCCCAGGGGGTTACATATTTGCATGCATGTACCACGATTGGACAGTAAGGGAGGCGCCATTGGACTTGGCGAAAGAGTACAAAAATGAATGGTGTCGTCACCTCAATTGGCGAATAAGAGGTTGTTGGTGTAAGCCCTAGAGGCCAATACTTTTGGTACTTGTATCTAATTATTTATTAATAATAAAAGGCATTTCTTTATTATGTTTGCTTTCCAAAATAATAAGGATCCCTAGAATGGTTTATTTGTTTAATGAAATGTTAAGTGTGACTTAATCATGAGATCCCATTAAACATAAGACAATATTCTTAAAGTATCCGTAGTCAAGCTTTAATGTGAAGTGGGATAGCATTAAAGCATTAAGATTATTATGAAGATAGATTGATGATCACATCTCATGGATCATAGATAAGGAGTTATCAAGTCTTGACATAGGTATGAATATTAGGAGTAATATTTATACTGGATTGACCCGCTATGAGAATACTACATAGAATGTTATGCAAAGTGTCATAAGTTATTCTCATGATGATAATGGTGTATACCACCCTTCGACCTGAAACCACTATGGACCCTAGATGTAGAGTAAAGTACTTTATTGTTGATCAAACGTCATCCGTAACTGGATGACTGTAAAGACGGTTGATGGGTACTTCATAAAGCATGCTAAGGGACATGAGTGACCTAGATGGAATTTGCTCATCCTGCATAACAGGATAAATGTCTAAGGGCTCAATATTGAACTGGACAAGGGTGACACAGTGTATGCCTTGTGTTCAATATAGACATGAGGGCAAAAGGGTAATTGTACAACACAAATATTATCACGGAAAAGGTTTGGTCATATCACATGACATTTTCGTGACTTGGGTAACAGTGATGTGTTGCTAGATACTGCTCACTATTTATTATATTAAATGTGTGATTTAATATAATTGCCAACGTCGCGAAAACCTACAGGGTCACACACATAAGGACAGGTTGATGAGAGATAAAATAAATAAGGAACACCGTAAGGTACGGTGCACTTAAGCGTAATACGGAAAATGGTAAGGTACCACGTGGATAAGTGATATATGGTACATCATAAGGTATGATGTTCATAAGCTTAATTGGGCTTTTAGCTTATAGCCTTAATTGGGCTTTTAGCTTGTAGCCCACACGAGTGATTCTATAAATAGATCCCTTGTGATGAAGCAATTTCACTTGATGCATTTTCGTTTTTGACTCTCTCTCTCACTCAAGGTTTCCGTTCGTGATCAGCTAGCACTGTGACCGGAAGCGATCTGTTCGTGTGGACTGAGTAGAGGCGTTGTTCTTCATCAACGCTCGTGATCACAACATCAAAGATCTGAATCGCCACAAGAGGTAAATATTTCTATCATTGACCATGCTCATTCGTAAGGATCGCTAAAGGAAAATTTTTATTCCGCTGCGCTTTTGGTCGCAATTTTCCTTCAGTGGTATCAGAGCCACTTACGAAACCATGGATCTGATAGTTGTTTATGTTCTATGTTTTCTGTTTTGATTCGATTAAAACCAGAATAAATTGAATAATAAACGAGTAATTAAATTTGGCATCTGTTGTGTACGATTTGGATGATTGATGTTGACTATGCTTCGGAATCCGACATTAGTATGGTGAAGCAGCAATACATCGATCGTCCATAGGTTACACAAGTAAGATCGATCACTTTTATATATGATATAAGTAAATCTGATGCAACGATGGTATATGGGATATACTGTTTCTGTTTCGTTCATTCAAACACTTGATGATTGTTATTCCTTTGACCGGTCACTGTTCATATGCTTCGGAATCCGACATTAGTATGGTGAAGCAATGGCATGTGATTAATCATACTGAATTATCAATCGAAATGTGTTTGAGAGCATGAAACTGTTGCATTAGGGTTCATGACGGCACAAGGGTTGTGTTGTTGCAGAGTTATGCGATTAGGGTTGTGAATGCACAAGAGTTGTGCGAAAATGACGCCGATTTCAAATGAATTGTTCATTAAAATTTTGCGTCGGGGCGCTGCCCCTGACAACCCCGCAAAGGGGCGCTGCCCCCTTGACCCCCGTCCGCTGAACGGTCAGCGGAATCACCGTCCGCTGAACGGTCAGCGGAACCACCGTCCGCTGAACGGTCAGCGGAACCACCGTCCGCTGACCGGGCAGCGGAACCCCCGGCTAACTCTGCGTAGTGTGATCAATCGTCGAAATTTAATTTGCCTTTTTTAATTAAAAAAATTTAAACTACTAATAGAAGTGTGTTTATTATTATTGTCTTGTGGTGATCAGTTATGGCCTTAGTTTTTTCCTTTATTTTGTTTTGGGATTGTAAAATACGGCCTGCGTGTCGTGCCTCTCTCTAAAAATTCTTGATGTAACTTCTTTTCTCATCTCACTCCCTCGTATGTAAAACGAGTTTCTTTTATGTAATGTAATGTTATGAAGAAAGAGAAGAATACAATATCAAAGGAGGATAACCTTGGAGATCTTGCTTGGAGAAGTTTAGATCGTTATTAGGTTAGATTAGGTTCTCTCATTGGCTTGGGAGAACAATTGCGCTAGGGGCCATAACTGTATTCTTTTATGTATATTGATGCATGTGTTTGTATGTTGATGCATGAGAGAGACGAATTGCATGTTAAGCCGGTGAGATCAAACTAATAACAAAATCCCTCAAGTTAAATATTAAGTTCATGCTTTCCAAGTTTTAGCACTCATCAAGACTAGTATCGAACAATGTAGGTTTCGCCTACGCGAGGTGCATGTTCTATATTAGTAAGGTGCGATGGGATAATTGTAATATCCAACTGCTAAAACAATGGGTCAAACTTAACTAAACACATTATAATAAGATTATACATGTTTAGAAGCAAGAGTTGGGAATGATTCATATGATGAATTATAATAAGGAGTTATTCACCCAACTGAAAATATTCGAGAGTTGTATGAGATACAATTGGAAGGAGTTCCTACCTAAATAACCTAGTTTTGTGTAATCAGCCTAACGCTGACTTAGAACAAAGTGAAATATGGATCTCAACCCACTAGAAAGTCTTCCAACGGGATTTTCCGAATCAAATGATGAGGGTCATTTGGTTTGAGTAAAATAGTGGGAGCATATTTGATTAAAGGCCTAATTAAATATGTTGTTTTAATGATACTTATATTTTCATTTTTTTTGTAGATTACCATGACAACAAACAACCATATTTTGCGATCAATCCTAGATAAGGAAAAATTGTCTGGGACAAATTTCCTGGATTGGCACCGAAATCTGAGGATTGTCCTCAAGCACGATAAGAAGCTGTATGTCTTGGAGACACCTGTTCCTGAAGAGGAACCGCCTAGTTCGGCACCTAAGGCAGAAAGAGAAGCTTATAAGAAGCATCTTGATGATGCTAACGAAGCCGCTTGTCTCATGCTAGCTACTATGAACTCGGAGTTGTAAAAGCAACACGAGAACATGTCAGCGTTCGATATGATCGGACATCTGAAAATGCTCTATCAAGAGCAGGCAAGAAATGAGAGGTTTCAGGTTTCAAAGGCCCTTTTTAACAGCAAGTTATCTGAGGGAAACCCTGTAGGTCCACATGTACTCAAAATGATTGGGTATGTGGAGAACCTTGAAAGGTTAGGGTTTCCGCTTGGAAAGGAACTTGCAACTGATTTTATCTTGCAATCGTTGCCAGATAGCTTTAATCAGTTTGTCATGAATTTCAACATGAATGACATGGATAAGAGTCTTCTAGAATTGCTAAGCATGTTGAAAACTGCTGAGCAGAATATGAAGACAAAAGGGAAGTCCATTCTGATGGTCAGTAATGGAAAGAAGCTGAACAAGAGGCCTACCAAGCAGGTTGGTAAAGGGAAAGGCAAGGAATTTGCCAAGCCTAAACCTACTGTTCCTACTTTGAAGCCTAGTGGAGGCATAGCAAAGGAGGGCACTTGCTTCCATTGTGGTAAGACCGAACATTGGAAGAGAAACTGCCCAAAGTACCTGGAAGATATTAAAAATGGAGTAGCGACTTCAAATTCAGGTATTTTTGTTATTGAAATTAATTTATCTACTTCTGCATCATGGGTATTAGATACTGGATGCGGTTCTCACATTTGTACTAATGTGCAGGGGCTAAAAAGGAGTAGAGATTTGGCAAAAGGTGAAGTTGACCTACGAGTTGGAAATGGAGCAAAGGTTGCTGCTTTAGCCGTAGGAACTTATGTTTTGACTTTACCTAGTGGTTTAATAATTCAGTTAGAGAACTGTTATTATGTACCTGCAATTAGTAGGAATATTATTTTCGTTTCTTGTTTGGACAAGTTTGGTTTTTCATTTATAATAAAGAACAATTGTTGCTCTATTTATTTGAATGATATATTCTATGCTTCTGCACAAATGAACAATGGACTATATGTCCTTGATCTTGAAATGCCAATTTATAACATTAATACTAAACGGATTAAACCTAATGAGTTAAATCCAAGCTACCTTTGGCACTGTCGCTTAGGCCATATAAATGAGAAACGCATTTCCAAACTCCATAAAGATGGACTCTTGGACTCTTTTGATTATGAATCATATGAGACATGCAGATCTTGTTTAATTGGAAAGATGACAAAATCCCCATTCACAGGAAAAGGTGAAAGGGCTAATGATCTTTTGGCCCTCATACATACTGATGTATGTGGACCACTGAACATACCAGCCAGAGGAGGTTTTCAATACTTCATCACATTTACTGATGATTTCAGTAGATATGGTTATGTGTATTTAATGAAACACAAATCTGAAACCTTTGAAAAATTCAAGGAATTCAAGAATGAAGTACAAAACCAACTAGGTAAGAATATTAAAGTTCTTCGATCAGATCGAGGCGGTGAATATTTAAGCCTAGAGTTTGATGACCATCTAAAGGAATGTGGGATTTTATCCCAACTTACTCCTCCCGGAACACCACAATAGAATGGTGTATCTGAGAGAAGAAATCGAACCTTGTTAGACATGGTCCGATCCATGATGAGTCACGCCGATCTTCCGAACTCCTTTTGGGGACATGCACTATTGACTGCAGCTTACACACTTAACCGGGTTCCATCCAAAAAGGTTGAGAAGACACCATATGAGATATGGAGTGGTAAGAAACCACATATGTCTTACATGAAGATTTGGGGTTGCGAAGTTTATGTGAAACGACAAATTTCAACTAAGCTTGAGCCCAAATCTGACAAATGCTTATTTGTGGGGTATCCTAAAGAAACAAGAGGGTATTACTTATACAATCCTTCTGAGGGCAAAGTGTTTGTCGCTCGAACTGGAGTTTTTCTGGAAAAGGATTTTATTTCCAAAAGAATCAGTGGGAGGAAAATAGAGCTTGAAGAAATTCAAGAACCACAAAGCATTGATACACCTATGGAGGAATTAGAGCAGGAAACACAAGTAGTTGTGGAAGAGCAACCTGCTCAAGTAGAACAAGACCAGCGTAGGTCAAGCAGGATACGTCAACAACCTGAGAGATATGGATATCTCATAAGTGATCAGGGTGATGTATTACTCATGGATCAAGATGAGCTTGTGACCTACCAAGAGGCCATAACTGGTCCTGAGTCCGAGAAGTGGCTAGAAGCCATGAAATCTGAAATGGATTCCATGTACACAAACCAGGTTTGGACCTTGGTAGAGCCTCCTATAGGAGTTACCCCTATAGGATGCAAGTGGGTCTTCAAAAAGAAGACTGACATGGATGGTAAGGTACATACCTATAAGGCAAGACTGGTTGCAAAAGGCTATAAACAAATTCATGGGGTGGACTATGATGAAACCTTTTCACCAGTTGCAATGCTTAAATCTGTTCGGATTTTACTTGCTATCGCTGCATATCATGATTATGAAATATGGCAGATGGATGTCAAAACTGCTTTCCTTAATGGGAATCTTCTTGAGGATGTGTACATGACACAACCTGAAGGATTTGACATACCAGAGGAAGCCCAAAAGATATGTAAGTTACAGCGATCAATTTATGGATTGAAGCAAGCTTCCAGAAGCTGGAATCTTCGTTTTGATGAAACAGTAAAACAATATGGATTCATCAAGAATGAAGATGAGCCTTGTGTCTACAAGAAGGTTAGTGGGAGCATTATCGTATTCCTGGTATTATATGTATATGACATATTACTCATTGGAAACGATGTCCCTACCTTGCAACAAGTGAAGGCTTGGTTAGGGAAATGCTTTTCAATGAAGGACCTAGGTGAAGCAACCTATATATTAGGAATCAGGATCTATAGAGATAGGTCACAAAAACTGCTTGGCCTAAGTCAGAGTACATACATAGAAAAAGTGTTGAGACGCTTTAATATGCATGATTCCAAGAAAGGATTCATACCTATGCAACATGGCATGTGTCTGTCAAAAACACAATCCCCTTCAAGTAAGGAAGAAAGGGATCGCATGGATAAGATTCCATATGCATCTGCAATAGGATCTATCATGTATGCCATGCTATGTACTCGACCAGATGTCTCGTATTCTTTAAGTGCAACGAGTAGGTACCAGTCTAATCCCGGTGATGCTCATTGGGTAGCTGTCAAGAATATCCTTAAGTACTTGAGAAGGACTAAGGATTCATTCTTGATATATGGAGGTCAGGAAGAGCTTGCTGTAATTGGATACACCGATGCTAGCTTCCAGACAGATAAGGATGACTTTAGATCGCAATCTGGTTATGTGTTTTGTTTAAATGGTGGCGCTGTGAGCTGGAAAAGTTCAAAGCAAGATACAGTTGCTGATTCTACAACCGAGGCTGAGTATATTGCTGCCTCAACTGCAGCAAAGGAAGATGTTTGGATCAAGAAGTTCATTAGTGAACTTGGCATAGTCCATAGCATTGTAGATCCCATTGATCTCTATTGTGATAACAATGGTGCTATCGCACAAGCTAAGGAGCCTAGATCTCACCAACGATCCAAACACATACTTAGGCGTTATCATCTCATTCGAGAGATAATCGATCGGGGAGATGTGAAAATATGCAAAGTACCTACACTTTACAATGTTGCTGACCCATTAACAAAGCCTCTTGCGCAGCTGAAGCATGATGGACATACTAGATCTATGGGTATTAGGGGTATGCCTGATTGGCTCTAGTGCTAGTGGGAGATTGTTGGTGTAATCCCTAGAGGCCAATACTTTTGGTACTTGTATCTAATTATTTATTAATAATAAAAGGCATTTCTTTATTATATTTGCTTTCCAAAATAATAAGGATCCCTAGAATGGTTTATTTGTTTAATGAAATGTTAAGTGTGACTTAATCATGAGATCCCATTAAACATAAGACACTATTCTTAAAGTATCCGTAGTCAAGCTTTAATGTGAAGTGGGATAGCATTAAAGCATTAAGATTATTATGAAGATAGATTGATGATCACATCTCATGGATCATAGATAAGGAGTTATCAAGTCTTGACATAGGTATGAATATTAGGAGTAATATTTATACTGGATTGACCCGCTATGAGAATACTACATAGAATGTTATGCAAAGTGTCATAAGTTATTCTCATGATGATAATGGTGTATACCACCCTTCGACCTGAAACCACTATGGACCCTAGATGTAGAGTAAAGTACTTTATTGCTGATCAAACGTCATCCGTAACTGGATGACTGTAAAGACGGTTGATGGGTACTTCACAAAGCATGCTAAGGGACATGAGTGACCTAGATGGAATTTGCTCATCCTGTATAACAGGATAAATGTCTAAGGGCCCAATATTGAACTGGACAAGGGTGACACAGTGTATGCCTTGTGTTCAATATAGACATGAGGGCAAAAGGGTAATTGTACAACACAAATATTATTACGGAAAAGGTTTGGTCAGATCACATGACATTTTCGTGACTTGGGTAACAGTGATGTGTTGCTAGATACCGCTCACTGTTTATTATATTAAATGTGTGATTTAATATAATTGCCAACGTCGCGAAAACCTACAGGGTCACACACATAAGGACAGGTTGATGAGAGATAGAATAAATAAGGAACACCGTAAGGTACGGTGCACTTAAGTGTAATACGGAAAATGGTAAGGTACCACGTGGATAAGTGATATATGGTACATCATAAGGTATGATGTTCATAAGCTTAATTGGGCTTTTAGCTTATAGCCTTAATTGGGCTTTTAGCTTGTAGCCCACACGAGTGATTCTATAAATAGATCCCTTGTGATGAAGCAATTTCACTTGATGCATTTTCGTTTTTGACTCTCTCTCTCTCACTCAAGGTTTCCGTTCGTGATCAGCTAGCACTATGACCGGAAGTGATCTGTTCGTGTGGACTGAGTAGAGGCGTTGTTCTTCATCAACGCTCGTGATCACAACATCAAAGATCTGAATCGCCACAAGAGGTAAATATTTCTATCATTGACCATGCTCATTCGTAAGGATCGCTAAAGGAAATTTTTTATTCCGCTGCGCTTTTGGTCGCAATTTTCCTTCAGAGGTGTCCTTTGTTGCAGCCTAGGCTCAGGCTACGTGACAGCCTTTGGGATTCCTTGCATGAGTGCATGTAAGCCCATTGAAGGTGATGGGAGGAGACTTACAACATACATGTATAGGTGCAGACTATGGGCAGGCTAGGTGGCAGCCTAGGGGGTTACATATCTGCATGCATGTACCACGATTGGACAGTAAGGGAGGCGCCATTGGACTTGGCGAAAGAGTACAAAAATGAATGGTGTCGCCACCCCAATTGGCGAATAAGAGGTGTCCTTTGTTGTAGCCTAGGCTCAGGCTACGTGACAGCCTTTGGGATTCCTTGCCTGAGTGCATGTAACATTATTGGCAGCCTTGGGGGGGTGCATCCTTACTTAATTGAAATTTTTAGCCTTACGTTTATCATAACATTGATTCACATAATCTGTCAAATCTTCCAACCTTCAAACGTTCTTACAACCAAACCTTCAAACCTGCAAACAATCAAACATATAAACTTTCGAATCACTCGTAAAGTTCAAACATTCCAACCTTCAAACATTACAGCATTCAAACCTTCATACAATCAATAAACCTCAAACATTCCAACCTTTGAATCACTCATAAAATTCAAACATTCCAACCTTCAAACATTATAGCATTCAAACCTTCATACAATCAATAAACCTCAAGCATTCCAACCTTTGAATCACTCATAAAATTCAAAAATTCCAACCTTCAAACATTCCAACCTTCAAACCTTAAAACAATTCTACGCAATGGCCTCCGCACCACAATTTATCGTCAAAGCACATTCCAACGGTGAGACATACATTTGTCCCACCGCTGGGTTTTTGTTTAGAGACACAAACAACATTTGATTTCTCTTAAATGGGAAAGCCAATTTCTCGTACTTCAAAAAAAGATTGGAGGCCAAACTTGAACGAGGCCCGGTGTCCCAGATATTTTATCAGAATCCAGTTTTCTTTGGAAACAACCAAGTAATTTTTTATAAAGTTGAAGTTCAAGATGACGAGGATCTCCAGAATATGTCCAGCCATGTCTATTCTGGGTACGACTCTATTGAGTTGTACGTTATGCTGCGAGAGCCTCAGCCTCAGGTGACACAGGAGGTTGATCCTTTGGAGAATGAACAAGCTGAGGTAGATGCAGTTGATGATGAAGAAGAAGATAACGAGTTAGAGTTTAACGAAATGGTGAATGATGGTTCCGACGATGATGGCATCCCAAGTATTCCTGCAAACAAAATCTACACACCACCTCCGCACATGACAAACTTCAACATGGGCGGAGATGAACCTTCTACTGACTTATTTTTTAATCCGTATATGCAGTCGGATGAACATTTAAGAGAGAAGGACAAGTTTCGTAACAGAGAGGAATGCATCAGGGTCATTAAAAAATTCCACATGCTCAACTCGGTTGATTTTAAGGTGGATCGTGTCAACCCGGAAAGGTACAAGATCAAGTGTGTCCACCCTGACTGTATGTTCAAGCTGACCGCATCATACAGATTAAGGGGTGACTGCTGGGTCATAGGTTCCATGACTACCCACACTTGTGTAAGTTCCAATCAATCACAGGACCACCGAAAACTCAACTATGATCTAATCTGTCAAGAAATCCTACCCCTGGTCAGCAACGACCCATCTTTGAAGGTGAAAACAATCATCTCCCACATCACCACGGTTTTTAACTACACTCCGTCTTACCGTAAGGCGTGGTTAGCAAAGACTAAGGTGATTGAAAGGGTGTACGGAAACTGGGAGGAGTCATATCAAGAACTTCCCCGCTACCTGAACGCACTCAAGATTTATTCTCCAGGTAGTGTTTACGTTTTGGAAACAGTGCCAGCATACGCCCAAGATGGTAGTCTACTAAATGGCAACGGAATATTCAGTCGCGTGTTTTAGGCATTTCAACCATGCATCACAGGGTTTGCATCATGCAAACCAATTATACAAATTGATGGGACTTGGTTGTATGGGAAGTACAAAGGCACGTTATTGATGGCAGTTGCACAAGATGGCAACAACAACATTTTCCCCATTGCCTTTGCCCTTGTCGAGGGGGAGACCGGTGGTGCTTGGAGCTTTTTCCTGAAAAATCTGCGGACACACGTGGCTCCTCAACCAGATCTCTGTTTGATCTCGGACAGACATGCCTCCATTGAAAGTGCCTACAATAATCCAGCAAATGGTTGGCATGACCCTCCTTCTACGCATGTCTATTGCGTTAGGCATATCGTCTAGAATTTCTCGAGGGAGATCAAGGACAAAACATTGAGGAAAGCGGTTATGAATGCGGGATATGCATTGACACAACCCACATTCAAATATTACCACAACGAGATCCGTTTGTCTAATCCGGAAGCCGATAGGTGGATCGACAATATTCCGGTGGAAAAATGGACTAGATCATACAACAATGGCCAAAGATGGGGGCATATGATAACGAATCTTATTGAATCAATGAATGGGGTATTCAAAGGCATACGAAACCTCCCAATCACTGCCTTGGTAAAATCTACGTATTTTAGGATGGCTGCGTTATTTGCCAAAAGAGGTGAAATATGGAATGCGGTGTTGCAATCTGGACAACTATGGAGTGAAAGCTGCATGAAATACATTAAGGCTGAAAGTGCTAAAGCCAACACTCACATGGTTATACGGTTTTACCGACACAGCCACAACTTCATTGTGAAAGAGACAATCGACCACAATGAAGGCCTGCCAAGACAAGAATATAGGGTCATGTTACCTTCTCAATGGTGCGATTGTGGCAGGTTTCAAGCATTTTGTATGCCTTGCTCTCATGTCATTGCCGCTTGTGCTCATACCCATCAAGACGCGTTGCAACTTCTGTCGAACATTTACAAATCTAAAACGTTGCTCAACGTTTACAACAACAACTTTCCTTTGGTAGCAAAACCAGATTATTGGCCTGAATACGACGGCGAAATAGTATGGCACAATGACCAAATGCGAAGGAACAAGAAGGGTCGTCCCAAAAGTAAGCGCATCACAACAGAAATGGACGATCTTGACAGGTTGGAAAGAAAGTGTGGTTTATGCCGTCAGGTCAGACACAATCGCAAAAACTGTCCGAATCGGGCGTCTGCCTCGACCACATAAATATTGTAATACATAAAATCTTTTCATAATTGTGTTGTAAACATTTGGGTTTTCCGTTAACAGATTTTGCTACAATTAATAAAACGCGTACAAGAATAATTAACGATATTCCATCTAGGAAATTACAACTGTTAACACAATTTCATCTAACCCATGCATCATCAGCATTACATCGCTGTCTGTTTTGACTTCCTCCAACCACACATTAGGTCTTCCTGTCGCATGTGAGGTTGTTGTTCGTTTTCGCTGGATCCTTCGAATTTTTCCCCCTCCGCAATGTCTCCATCTAGCCATCGCATCAACTCCCGCTTCAGACGCTCCATGGAGTGAATGTGCCAGAATTTCATTTTCATCGCAGGTTTCATGGCGAAGAAGATAACGTAACCATCTCTGCTAAAAATCATAGGCGACGTCATGACGCAAATAACAGAGTACAAAATAAAAATACAGTGCGAGAAAATGTGAGAAATTTCGGAGAAACAGACGAATTATTTATAAAACAGCATTTTGCCCTAGTTTTGCCCTAGGAGCCAAGTGAGATGGCGCCTCCTCTCACTTTTAAGGAGGAGGCGCCATCTCACTTGGCTAAAAGCCAAGGGAGGCGCCAAGTGAGATGGCGCCTAGGGCAAAATGCAAGGTGCATGCGCCATTTCAGATAGCTCCTCCTTTGGGGAGTCATCTGAAACATGGTTATTTGCGTAATTTTTTTCCGAAACCCGATTATTTGTGAAATATTATTTTAATACATGATTATTAATAAAAAAAATTCACTTTATATTTATTTTATTTTATGGATGGTACTTGAGCATTGACTTTAAATTGTTTAATGGATACTCGTTTATAGCGTTATATATTATATTACATAAAGGGTAAAAATGTGTTCCAAATTTTCATACTCATTGTTCTTTATTAAATATCCTTGATTAGTTCATTATTTCTTCGTATTTTTATAGAAAAAATCACATTATAAAAGAGAAAGAGTTCAAGAATTCTTACACAACCACCCTAATAGTCGTGACTTTTGTGGCTCACGACGTGATGGAGAATTGTAACGAGATTCCGTTAGAACCTGAATTAACTGATTTTGTGGATGGCGCTGTTGACTACAGTGGAGAAGCGGCCATTAGATCCAAATCTGGTTATTGGAGATCAGCTTGGTTCATCATAGGTATTTCATTTTCTTACTATAACATTCATATTCATCTTCTTGAGTTTGTAATTGTTGTGTTTATAGGTGTGGAAGTTGCTGAAAGAATGTCATTTTATGGAATTCAAGGGAACTTGATATCATATCTAACAGGACCACTCAAACAGAACACTGCAACAGCTGCTAAGAATGTGAATATTTGGGCTGGAACATCTTCACTTCTTCCTCTCTTAGGTGCTTTCGTCGCCGATTCTTTTCTCGGACGATACCGCACTATCATAATCGCTTCTCTCATCTATATCTTGGTTAGTTCTATTCTGGTGTCCGTGTCCGAGTCTGAGCTTCATAGGTTATAACATAGAATAAATATATGACATGGCTGTTGGTTTTCTATCAGATGACTTTTACACTCTAACTCTATTGGCTCATTGTTTTGATGTTGGTCATTGGCTTAATATAAATTACAGGGACTTGGCTTGTTAGCATTATCAGCTAAGCTTCCTTCCCTCACCAAATCTAAATGTCAAGTTGATACTAAATTCATATTATGCTCCCAACATTCACAACTAATCTTATTCTTCATCTCACTCTATCTTGTTGCCATTGGACAAGGTGGACATAAACCTTGTGTTCAAGCTTTTGGGGCCGATCAATTCGACGAAAAACATCCAAAGGAACACAAGGCTAGAAGCTCATTCTTTAATTGGTGGTTTTTTACAATGGTTGCAGGATGCGCTGCAACGCTTTCAATCTTGAATTATATACAAGATAACTATAGTTGGGTTCTTGGATTTGGAATCCCTTGTATTTTAATGACCGTTGGTTTGCTTGTTTTCTTACTTGGAACAATGACATATAGGTTTAGCATTAAGGATAATAACAAGAGTCCTTTTCTTAGAATATGTCGTGTATTCGTCGCTGCAATAAGAAATTGGCGAAATGCCTTGCCCAACACATCTATTGAAGAGGAATGTGATGGAATGCTTCTGCGTCTAAGTTCTGAACAATTCAGGTAAGAGATACAATGCTAATATCTGCTTGTCTTTCAATTTCATGTCTAATTCTTGTCAGTAGTATTCTTAAAGCATGTAAGTATGCTATAGTTCATCTTGTTTTGTATTTAGTTATTATAAATTTCCTTTTTGAGTTTTCTGAAATACATTATATTCATATGTGGTACATTGTAGTAATAAATTGTAGCATTGAACTTAAGTATTATTTATTGCTCATGCATATTTAAGTTTTTATATCGATCAAATTCTTCCTTACAAAATTGACCTGTAAGGTGAATGTTGTCACTCTTTGTAAAATCTAATTAGATTTTCCTCATTAGTCTATCTGTCTATGAGGGAGTTTTGTTTTTTTCCAATACGCTCTCTCATGTTGGAACACTCCTGTTGTTATCGTCCCATGCTCATCTTGAATCAAAAGATCAGGAACTACTTTCTCTGACTCTTTTATTTGATCATGTAAAAAATGCTCAATTAGAGGTCACCAGTGCTCTCAAGTTAGAAAAAGATTTTTGGAGAGAAAACTCTAGAATAAAATGGCATGCTAAAGGTGAACGAACACAACCTATTTCCACAAAATGGCTTAAATTTGAAACTATACAAAGATGATCAATGTTCGTAGAAATGCAGATCAACTCCTTATATAGCCTGCTGAAACTGAAAATCACGTTGTTCAACATCTTGAGTCCATCTTTAGTACTATAACAACTGCATACACAATGGCTTGGTTGACGAAGCACACTTATTTCTTGGCCTTCTACTGATGAAGTCCATGCTGCTGTTTTTTCAATGAACAATGATGAGGCACCAGGTCCTGATGACCTGATGGATTTGATGTTTTTGTTGGCCAAGACATTTTCCAAGCCATCCTGCATTTTTCGAAAGTCGTGTGATTTTACCCAACATGAACTCTAATAATGTGAACATTAGTGAAAATTGTTATCCATGGTATACTGATATATACCTTTTTGGTTTATTCTTGGCCAATTAGTCCATTGAATGAAATGGGCTAGTGGATCAGGAGCTTTATCTGGTCTAAGGACATAAATCAAAAGAAGTTGGTTACAATTTCTTAGCACGAAGTATGTACACCTCTTGATGAAGGTGGCCTTAGTTTAAGATCAATCAGAGATACTAATGAAGCTGGCAACATTAAGCTTTGATGGGAACTAGAGTTCTAAGTATTAAGGATTAAAGGTCCTATTAGTTATCATAACGATTCTACCATTTGACCTAGTATGAAGCATTGTTACTCTATTGTTAAAGATAATATTAAATGGATGATTGGTAATGATGAAGGCATCAGCTTTTGGATGGAAACTCGGTTGGATATGCCTATTTTGGATCAACTGGAATCTACTCCTAATAGGAATTTGAAAGCAAAGCTTGTCACTTTATTCATGAAGACCATTGGATTATTCCTTAATCAAATTTGCATCAAATTCTCTCTCTTGCTGATTATTTGAATAATGTTGGAATTCCTAGGACCAAAGACTCAACCTCCCTTGTTTGGATGCTTACAGAAATAGCATCAGAAATTGATCATCTCATTGTAAAGCTTTCATTCTTGCTGCTATTATTAATGTCATTTCTACAATTTGATATGATAGAAATAACCGAAGATCATAACCATATTCGGTTAGGTCTTCCCGGTTCTAGATTTTGTTAGTTTTATGAGCTTTATCTTTGTTTTTCTCTATCGATTAACCTTCACTCCTTTTTCCTTCACCACTTACATGCAGTTTTGATGTTGGTAAATCATTATCTTTTGACTTACCTCATATTTTCTACATTGGCAGCTTCCTCAACAAGGCATTGTTAACACCAAAAGGATCAAAAGAAGACAACAATTGTAGCATTAGCGAGGTTGAAGAAGCAAAGGCAATACTAAGGTTGGTTCCAATTTGGGCTACAACTTTAGTTTATGGTATTGTCTTTGCTCAAGTTTTCACATTCTTCACCAAGCAAGGCAAATCAATGGAGAGAACAATATTTCCCGGTTTCGACATCCCCCCAGCTTCACTTCAAACGATTAACAGTCTCGCCGTTGTTCTCTTCAGTCCTATCTACGACCGCATATTAGTCCCAATAGCACGAACTATCACAGGAAAACCATCAGGCATCACAATGCTTCAAAGGATTGGAACTGGAATCTTTATATCCATATTCATAGTGGTGTTTGCAGCATTTGTTGAGATTAAAAGACTAAAAATAGCAAAAGAGTATGGTCTTGTTGATGATCCTAATGCAACAGTTCCAATGAGTATATGGTGGTTGATTCCTCAATACTTTTTGTTTGGAGTTTCTGAGGTTTTTACTATGGTTGGACTTCAAGAATTTTTCTATGATCAAGTTCCAAATGAACTAAGAAGCATGGGACTAGCACTCTATTTGAGTATTGTTGGTGTTGGAAGCTTTTTTAGTAGCTTTCTCATTTCTTTGATTGAAAATCTTAGTAGCAAAAATGGTCATCAAAGTTGGTTTTGTGACAATATCAATAAGGCACATCTTGATTATTTTTATTGGCTACTTTCTGGATTAAGTGTGGTGGGGTTTACTTTCTTCATTTATTTTTCTAAATCTTACATTTATAATTACAAAGGTGTCATCAAGATAGTCAATGGTTAGTTTTTTTTATGTCATAGTATTGATGGTAGTTTGATATGCATGGTACAATAATGAGGTTCAATATAATGGTAGTTTGAAAATCATGTAACAACTACTTAATGGTAAACTTTTAATAATATCATGTAGTTTTGTAAGGAAAAAAATCACTTCATTTTTATAACTTGCAATTGTTATTTAAAAGTTTCACTTGGAAACTTGTATTGGTGTTTTTTTTTTTCTTCATACATGTCCAATTTTGATAATTAAAAATGATAAATCTATATTTATATAATATATTAAATCTAATAGGAAATATTATAGCAATACATCGTCAATTATAATCCTAACGCATCATAAATATAATTTTAAAATTTGTCACATCATCTTATAGTTCTATGTGACCTATCCTAAAACTTATTTTCATGCTATATTTATGAAATAAAATATTATTTTAAACAAATTAATATAACAAATCAATCATTAATTCAGTTATATATATTTTCTTAAATTAAAATATTCTCTCATATTTTATTGTTATTTTGAAATTATAATAATAAAAATAACACTTAAAATAAATATTTTTAATTTTAAAATAAGTTGTTACATAATTTTCAAATATAGATCATTTTAAAATTATTTAGAATATATCACGCTTCAGTGGTGAGTGCTTGACTAGAGCCTTCATGCTAGACGCTACCGAGTTCAGAGCGGACAGATAGTTCACGACAGCTTCGAAACCGTCGGCCAAGGCGTCGATGCAGTCCGACTCGAGAATCTGAATCCGAGAAACAAAATATGCGCGATTGCGCAAATCAATTACACTCTCGGGCTCGTCCTCCGCGGGCTCCATATCAGCCTTCAGATCAGCAACTTCCCTCTCCATCCGCTCCCTTTCGCTCTCCCACAATCCTCTATCGAGCAGGAGGCAATCCTTTTCCTCGAGGGCTTTGTCGGATCTCTCTTTCTCCCCCGCCAGAGCATCAGCCTGTTCCTGAAACATCTCTTCGCTCCATTCAAGGGCGGTCTTTAGCTTTTGCGTCTTCGTTTGAAGAGTCATGTTCTCTGACTTCAGTTCCCTGACCCGACTAGAGGAGCTGACCCCTTCACCCGCGAGGACCACAACCATCTCTGCCATCTTCATCACCCTGACCATACTGGAAGCCAAATGCTTCCTTCGACCTTCATCGTCGAGGAGCCTTATAATGCCAGACTCGTTGTCGGACATCATTAGGGGGAAACCCTCAAAGAAATCCATCTCCACAAAGCAAGGCGGGAGGCTGAAGGCTCGGGCAGCCGCCCCTCCGGTCACACCAGCAGCCCCATCTACGAGGCGACTCCTCTTCCTGCCCGACACAACAGCTTGTTGGTCAGCACTGCGGGTTCCCGATGACCCGCTGGATCCGTCCTTGGCCAGATCAGAGACTGAACCCATGCATGTAGGATGATGCGGCTTAACCAACCTCTTGTTGCTTTTCTTCTCATGGGTCAGCTTCAACAGCCTCTCGCGATGTTCCGCCATGTTGCCCGTAAAAATAAAAACGGTATCCTCAGGTCAGCCTCGAAAAAAAAAACAAAAGAAAGCAAGTAAAAATATAAGAACCACGTAAGCAAAAACCTAAAAGTTCCACAGCCTGTCTATAAGATCGACACTCGACCAACACCTTGGTGTTGATCGGGCGTGCCTCGAACATCGGCTCACCGTATTCATCAAGGATGTCGTGTCCTTCTCTCGTGATTTCCCGATCTCTGGATTACCCTCGGCGTCGTAGCACGGTTCTCCATCCTCGTCCACAACGGAAGTCGGGTCGAACATGGCGTCCACAACTATTTGAGTAGAGGGTTGCAAGACATACCACCTGTCTTTAAAGTCCCGGACAGAGTCCATATACATCCTGAACAACCTCTTCAAATGTTTGAGGGAGACCCAACTGTGTTTCCCTCCTCGGGACTGCCGTTGTAGGTGAAAACCCTTGAAGAACAAAGGAATGGTCGCCCTGATCCTCAGGAACCGACAAGTAAGTTCAAATGCCCGGATGAAGGCAATAGCATTGGGATGAAGCTGGGAGGGTGCTAAGTTCAAGTGATTGAGCACCCCCACTTGGAAATCGTTGAAGGGAAGTCGAAGTCCCAAGTCTTTAAACATGACCTCGTACATAAGGAAGGCATCATGGGTGAACTCCGATCATATGCGAGCTGCATGCGTCGGCCTCATGATTTTGAAGTTCCTTTGGAAACCTTCCTGGTCGCCACCATACTCGACGACAATATACAATATAACTATATATCGAGGCTATTCCTCGAGGCTCTGCACAGACCCAATCCAAAGCAGGATCGTCGATTGTGTCGCCAAATTGACACCCTCCTCGGCTACGCTGGTCTCTTTAGTGTCCATATGCTCTGACGATTCGGGAGTTTCAACCATTTAGCTGTAAAGCAGAGGAAACCAGTGAATTCGACAACAAATTCAAATCCATCTTTCCACGACGCAGATGAAAAGGCTAAGCAACGCCCAAACCAAGTCGACTGTCGTTCGCGCATAAAGGGGAAATACATGGCTCTCGGCCAGACCATGAAAATCATGTCAGTCTTATAAGACCACACGACGATCGTAACCACACAACGACCGTAACGATGAATACTATTTATGAATACCCCAGTCTTGGGAAGAGTGCGACGAGCATAGTATGAATCTGCCGACCAAACTCATAAACTTGTCAACCAAACTCATGAATTCATCGGGGATCGCAACAGTTTTATGTACAAAAATCATGAGTTTCGCGAGGACATAGGGAGACCACGGGGATGATTCATCTAAACGTCAAAGATAAGATGAATATCACATATATAATCAGGAATTATACACCTAGACACATGGATTCTCTGGGAAAAACCCCCGAGTTGCAAAGTCCTACTACTAAATCATCATCAAAACCAATTTACATACAAAGTATCACGGAAAAAATACTTACTTGAAAAAGATTGGATGAAGAACGGCGGTGGTAGGTGAGGAACAGGCAGCGGACGGTGCGGCGGCTTCAGCGGTTACAGAGAACGGCACAGCGTTGGCAGCAGAGAGAATGAAGAGCGCGAAAATATAAATATGAATAATGGGTCTTGAGGCGCTATTTATGGATCTGATGTGGAATGCGAAGCGTCGCGTCGGGCAGCTAACTAGCCTCCTTTTCCTTGACACCTACGTGCTCAGTCAATGATGACCCATATTTCCTAGGCCATCATTATTATCCCAAAGTTCACGCCATGTGTCTGATAAGAGTATTATCTCCTCCATGCAAGTCGAGAAACAATTAGAACAATTCCACCCCGAATCCTTTCCGAATGCTGCACGGTTAAAACTGCGTACCGACGACCCTCTCCATTACCGAAGACCCTCTCCGTCAATTCAATGAAAGTTCCGCACCGAGCAGCTCTCCTCACGAAAGAAAAAGCTGGTCTTAAGTCATAACTCCTTCTTTAGGAGCAACGACTTGGAGGGCTCCTGTTCTGGACTGGGCCTTCCCTTGGCCCGACTCCATGTGAGGCCCAACCCAATTATATCGGTTAGGATATACTGGCGAATTCTGAACTCGAGGAGGAAACTTCCATGCCCCCGCGAGGAGGCAACCTCACCGCACGGGGATGAACCCACTCAGTTTGGGAAAGGTCACCACCGGCCAGGGGGACCTCGAGGTCAACCTCCGATTCCCTTCCCGACCAAGACTGACCTCCTTGCACGAACTCGCGTCTGGCGGGGAGCATCCGCGACCTCCACGACGAACAAGGGTACCTCGCAAGCATCCTCCTCGTAGGGCTGACAGTGACGTCTCTAAATATCACAGAGTCTTCGTGACCCCGGAAAGACCGCATCCATATCCTCCTGATCTTGCGGAGGAAGTCATCCAGGTGGGGGACCACGTGCGGGTCCCCACTGCTCACGTAGGATCTAGCAGTCTCCATGTTGGGTCTACTGGACCAGCCCAATGAGGAGACATTGACCCAGCATTGGGGACTATAAATAGCCTCTCTTTCAAGAGAGTCAGGTATTGAATATTTCTTACTCTCTTGCTTGCTTGCTCATTCCGAAAATTACTATGGCATCAGAGTGTCTTGCAGGTACTCCTCCACCTCACTCTCAAATTTTACTCGTAGCAAACTATGAAGGTCCATTCTGATTAGATACGATCACATTATAATATAATTGCTTTTAGAAATATTAAATAATAATTTGGTGAGTGTTGTATAAATCTTTGAACTGTGTATTAAAGCTAATAAATCCGTGAATTGTTGTTGGTTTTTTTTTTTAATATTAACTATATTGTGGTCCAATGCATTGAGATATTTAACTAATTTTATATTTTTAATTATTTATAAATATTATATATTTGAAATAAATATTAAATAAATATAAGTGAAAATTTTTTAAAAAATTAAGTATTAAATAATTATAAGTGAAAAAAAAATTAAAAAATCATCTTAAAAATAATTATTAAATTTTTTAAGATTATTGACATAATTTTAAGAGTTCATCTTTCAATTAATATTATTTTTATAATAAGATTTAATCTAGGTTTTTCAGCGTTCAATAATTTATCAATTATTAATTTAAAAATAAAATATGAAATTTAAAATAAATTAAATATACTTTTTTTTTAAAAAAGTATTCATATATATGAATGTAAATAATTAACTTTTAATAAAAATATCATATTCTATTATAGTAAATTTATATTTTTATGCATATCAAAAGAAATTAATCTCATTTTTTACACTATAATATATAGTTAGATGTTTAATTATTGTTTTTATATTGGTTAGACCAATTCAAAATACTCAATTATTTTAAATTTGGACTACAGCTTTGGTTTATGGTATCGTCTATGCTCAAGTTTTTACATTCTTCACCAAACAAGGGAGGTATATGGAGAGAACAATATTCCCCGGTTTCGATATACCACCCGCTTCAGTTCAATCGATTAATGGTATCGCTATTATTCTCTTCAGCCCTGTCTACAACTGTATATGCGTGCCAATAGCACGAGTTATCACAGGAAAACCCTCAGGCATCACAATGCTTCAAAGAATTGGAACTGGAATTTTTATATCCATATTCACCATAGTTATTGCAGCCATTGTTGAGATTAAAAGACTTAAAACAGCAAAAGAGTATGGTCTTGTTGATGATCCTAATGCAACTGTTCCAATGAGTATATGGTGGTTGGTTCCTCAATACTTTTTGTTTGGAGTTTCTGAGGTTTTTACTATGGTTGGTCTTCAAGAGTTTTTCTATGATCAAGTCCCAAATGAACTAAGAAGCATGGGACTTGCACTCTACTTAAGTATTGTTGGTGTTGGAAGCTTTTTAAGTGGATTTCTCATTTCTCTGATTCAAAATTTGAGTGGCAAAGATGGTCATGAAAGTTGGTTTTGTGACAATATCAATAAGGCACATCTTGATTACTTTTATTGGCTTCTGGCTGGATTAAGTGTTATGGAGTTTACTTTGTTCCTTTATTTTGCACAATATTACCCTTATAATCACAAGGGTACCATCACACAAGCATAATCACTATGTAGTTTTTCTATTTTGTCATATTTATCTACAAGGGCTGTTTGGTAAGCATGATACATTAATGCATTTACTTAGTATTTAACCTGCCACCAAGGTAGTCAAAAATGAGTGATGAGTCGTAAGTGTTGGTGCAAGATAATGAAGTAGGAAGAATGAACAAAGAATGATAACAAGAAGACTACTGTTGTATATCAAAATAAAGGAGATAAAGTAGGGTACAATATTCATAGCCTAGGATAAGAATTTTTTTTATTAATAACCATGTATTAAAAAAATATTTCGCAAATAACCGGGTTTCGGAAAAAATTACGCAAATAACCATGTTTCAGATGGCTCCACAAAGGAGGAGCCATCTCATTTGGCGCATGCACCTAGGGTTTTGCCCTAGGCGCCATCTCACTTGGCGCCTCCCTTGGCTTTTAGCCAAGTGAGATGGCGCATGCTCCTTAAAAAGAAGAGGAGGCGCCATCTCACTTGGCGCCTAGGGCAAAACTAGGGTTTTTTGCTGTTTTATAAATAATTCGTCCGTTTCTTTGAAATTTCTCACACTTTCTCGCACTGTATTTTTATTTTGTACTCCCTTATTTACGTAATGACGTCGCCTATGATTTTTAGCAGAGATGGTTACGTTATATTCTCCGCCACGAAATCTGCGATGAAAATGAAATTCTGGCACATTCACTCCATGGAGCGTCTGAAGCGGGAGTTGATGCGGTGGCTAGATGGAGACATCGCCGAGGGGGAAAAAATTCGAAGGATCC
The DNA here is from genome assembly GCA_948472305.1 of Vicia faba. Taxonomy (NCBI): domain Eukaryota; kingdom Viridiplantae; phylum Streptophyta; class Magnoliopsida; order Fabales; family Fabaceae; genus Vicia; species Vicia faba. Next base: position 1,442,383,276 of record OX451737.1, on the reverse strand, counting down.
AGCGAAAACGAACAACAACCTCGCATGCGACAGGAAGACCTAATGTATGGTTGGAGGAAGTCAAAACAGACAGTGATGTAATGCTGATGATGCATGGGTCAGATGAAATTGTGTTAACAGTTGTAATTTCCTAGATTGAATATCGTTAATCATTGTTGTACGCGAAAACCCTAATGTTATTTCCTATATTGAATTTCTTAAATTGTGTGAACAGTTTTATTAACGGAAAACCCATAATGTTTACAACACAAATATTGAAAAGATTTATTGTATTACAAAATTTATGTGGTCGAGCCAGACGCCCGATTCGGACAGTTTTTGCGATTGTGTCCGACCTGACGGCATAAACCACACTTTCTTTCCAACCTGTCAAGATCGTCCATTTCTGTTGTTATGCGCCTGCTTTTGGGACGACCCTTCTTGTTCCTTCGCATTTGGTCATTGTGCCAAACTATATCACCATTGTATTCAGGCCAATAGTCCGGTTTTGCCACCAAAGGAAAGTTGTTATTGTAAACAGTGAGCAACGTTTCAGATTTATAAACGTTTGAGAGCAGTTGAAGCGCGTCTTGATGGGTATGCGTACAAGCGACAATGACATGAGAGCAAGGCATACGAAAAGCTTGAAACCTGCCACAATCGCACCATTGAGAAGGTAAAATGACCCTGTATTCTTGTCTTGCCAGGCCTTCATTGTGGTCAATTGTCTCTTTCACAATGAAGTTGTGGCTATGGCAGTCAAACCGTGTAACCATGTGAGTGTTGGCTTTAGCACTTTCAGCCTTAATGTATTTCATACAGCTTTCACTCCATAGTTGTCCTGATTGCAAGACCGCATACCACATTTCACCTCTTTTGGCAAATAACGCAGCCATCCTAAAATATGTGGATTTCACCAAGGCAGTGATGGGGAGGTTTCGTATGCCCTTGAATACCCCATTCATTGATTCAATAAGATTTGTTGTCATATGCCCCAATCTTTGGCCATTGTCGTATGACCTAGTCCACTTTTCGACCGGTATATTGTCTATCCACGTACCGGCTTCTGGGTTAGACAAACGGATCTCGTTACGGTAATATTTGAATGTGGGCTGTGTTAGTGCGTATCCCGCATTCATCACCGCTTTCCTCAATGTTTTGTCCTTGACCTCCCTCGAGAAATTCTGGACGATATGCCTGACGCAATAGACATGCGTAGAAGGAGGGTCATGCCAACCATTTGCCGGATTATTATAGGCACTTTCAATGGAGGCATGTCTGTCCGAGATCAAACAGAGATCTGGTTGAGGAGCCACGTGTGTACGAAGATTTTTCAGGAAAAAGCTCCAAGCACCACCGGTCTCCCCCTCGACAAGGGCAAACGCAACGGGGAAAATGTTATTGTTGCCATCTTGTGCAACTACCATCAAAAGCGTGCCTTTGTACTTCCCATACAACCAAGTCCCGTCTATTTGTAGAATTGGTTTGCATGATGCAAACCCTGTGATGCATGGTTGAAATGCCCAAAAGACGCGACTGAATATTCCGTTGCCATGTAGTAGACTACCATCTTAGGCGTACGCTGGCAATGTTTCCAGAACATAAACACTACCTGGAGAATATGTCTTGAGTGCATTTAGGTAGCGGGGAAGTTCTCGGTATGACTCCTCCCAGTTTCCGTACACCCTTTCAATCGCCTTAGTCTTTGCTAACCACGCCTTACGGTAAGACGGAGTGTAGTTAAAAACCGTGGTGATGTGGGAGATGATTGTTTTCACCTTCAAAGAAGGGTCGTTGCTGACCAGGGGTAGGATTTCTTGACAGATTAGATCATGGTTAAGTTTTCGGTGGTCTTGTGATTGAGTGGAACTTACACAAGTATGGGTAGTCATGGAACCTATGACCCAGCAGTCACCCCTTAGTCTGTATGAAGCGGTCAGCTTGAACATGCAGTCAGGGTGGACACACTTGATCTTGTACCTTTCCGGGTTTACACGATCCACCTTATAATCAACCGAGTTGAGCATGTGAAATTTTTTGATGGCCCTTATGCATTCCTCTCTATTACGAAACTTGTCCTTCTCTTTTAAATTTTCATCTGATTGCATATACGGTTGGAAAAACAAGTCCGTAGAAGGTTCATCTCCGCCCATGTTGAAGTTTGTCATGTGCGTAGGTGGTGTGTAGATTTTGTCGGTAGGAATACTTGGGATGCCATCATCGTCAGAATCGTCGTTCACCATTTCATCGAACTCTAACTCGTTATCTTCTTCTTCATCATCAACTGCATCCACCTCATCTTGCTCATTCTCCAAAGGATCAACCTCCTGTGTCACCGGATGCTCTACCTCCTGTGTCACCGGAGGCTCTTGAAACAGAACGTACAACTCAATAGAGTCGTTTCCAGAATAGACATGGCTGGAAATCATGTTCTGGAAATCCTCGTCATCTTGAATTGCAACCTTATAAAAAATAACTTGGTTGTTTCCAAAAAAGACTGGACTCTGATAAAATATCTGGGAGACCGGGCCTCGTTCAAGTTTGGCCTCCAATCTTTTCTTAAAGTACGAGAAATTTGCTTTCCCGTTTAAGAGAAATCGGACATTGTCGGTGTTTCTAAACAAAAACCCAACTGTGGGACACATGTATGTCTCACCGTTGAAATGTGCTTTGACAACAAATTGTGGTGAAGAGGCCATTGTGTAGAATTGTTTTAGGTATGAAGGTGGGAATGTTTTGGGTTTATTGATTATATGAAGGTATGAATGCTGGAATGTTTGAAGGTTAGATGACTGATTCGAAGGTTGGAAAATTTTACAGTTTATGTGAATGAATGTTATGTTCAACGTAAGGCAAAAAATTTCAATTAAGTAAGTGATGCAACCCCCCAAGGCTGCCAATAATATTACATGCATGGGCTTATGCAGCCACCTAGCCTGCCACCCATCAACTCCAATGGCCTTGCATGCAACAGAGAAAGGAATCTCAAAGGCTGTCACGTAGCCTGAGCCAATGCTGTAAAACGTGACACCTCTTATTCGCCAAATGGGGTGGCGACACCATTCATTTTTGTACTATTTCGCCAAGTGAGATGGCGCCTCCCTTACTGTCCAATCGTGATACATGCATGGGCTTATGCTGCCACCTAGTCTGGCCCTATTCTACACACATAAATGTTTTGTGTAAGCCTGCCACCCATCAACTCCAATGGCCTTGCATGCAACAGAGAAAGGAATCCCAAAGGCTGTCACGTAGCCTGAGCCAATGCTGTAAAACGTGACACCTCTTATTCGCCAAATGGGGTGGCGACACCATTCATTTTTGTACTATTTCTCCAAGTGAGATGGCGCCTCCCTTACTGTCCAATCGTGATACATGCATGGGCTTATGCTGCCACCTAGTCTGGCCCTATTCTACACACATAAATGTTTTGTGTAAGCCTGCCACCCATCAACTCCAATGGCCTTGCATGCAACAGAGAAAGGAATCCCAAAGGCTGTCACGTAGCCTGAGCCAATGCTGTAAAACGTGACACCTCTTATTCGCCAAATGGGGTGGCGACACCATTCATTTTTGTACTATTTCGCCAAGTGAGATGGCGCATCCCTTACTGTCCAATCGTGATACATGCATGGGCTGCCACCTAGCCTGCAAGAGTGACACCTTACATTTTTTGTAAATGCATGCATGCATATGTGTAACTCCCTAAGCATGCAAATGTGACACCTCGCAGGCATGCAACCACTACATCAAACTTATTTGCCTATAAATACATACCTTATGAAACATCTCTCACACCCACACAACTCTCACTCTCTGCTACGAAATATTTCTTAAGTCTATCATACTCTCTATTTCTTCCTAAGTCTTTCATTCTATCAAGCGTTCTGAAGAATGGCCCTTCTAACAATGGGAGATACTCACAGAGGCACAAGGGAAAACATTGCTGCATTTGTAAGTCTCTTCTTTGGTTATACATTTTTCATACTTCAAATAACGTGTTGTTCATCTTAATTAATCTTACTCTTGTTTAATTATGATCTCAGGATACACAAAGATTCAGAATCCATTCGCACAAATACCTGGCTCCCGACCCTTTTATCGTCCCTTATCTGGAATATGCAGGTTTTGGACACGTGATAAAGATCTCCAACTGCACCATTGACTCCAAATTCATTCTTGCAATGTTGGAGAGGTGGAGACCAGAGACCCATACATTTCACCTACCAATAGGTTAATGTACCATCACTCTCGAAGATGTGTACATGCTACTGGGCCTCCCTATTGACGGTAAGGCGGTGAACGGGTCGGTTCAACAACCCAACTCACAGTGTGAAGAACTGTTGGGTAGGGACATGGTAGAAGGTGGTGGAGCAAGAGGGCAGGGAATACTACTCACTGACCTGAAACGGCATTATGCAAGTATGGAATTAAATGAAAATTCCTCAGAGAATGACCGAGTAGTAAAAGCCCGAACGTATATTATGATACTTTTTGGTACATTTTTATTTCCCGAAAGTACGGGAAATAATGTAAATTTCATGTACTTACATTTACTAACAAATTTTGATAAAACTAGAAAATTTAGTTGGGGTTCTGCAGTATTAGCCCACCTGTACAGTTCCTTGTGCAAAAACGCAGTCAAGGAAAAATGTACATTTTATGGGTGCGCATTTTTACTACAAGCCTGGGGTTGGTGGAGGATGGAGTCCTTAAACCCCATCAACAACAACACTTTTGGTTTCCCTTACGCAACAAAGTAAGTCATTAAGTTATAGCATTTATAACTATTCTTCTCTTTCCAAAATATATGCTAAAAATAACATGTTTCTCATTTCCTATAGGTACTGCGTGAGGGGTATGGATTACGGCAAGAATCCCAGATTCAATGTCGCACTCTACCGGAATCTGTTGGATCACTTAGGCCCAGATGACGTACGTCGTAGATTTTAACTTTTGTTCATTTTAATTATTTATACATTACTTTTGCGCTTACCTGATTTAAATTTTATCGCAGTTCGTCTGGAGACCATATTTGGGTTTGGACCATTCTCCAAATCCAGAGGATGCAGCAACTTGGACTGCAAAGACTGCACTCATTCGGTTCAACATTGTGGAGATGCACCACAGCGACCGTGTGAAGATGCAGTTCAGAATGATCCAAGAGATACCAAGTGATCCAACAGATTTGTCCCCCTGGCATCTAAAAAGGGTCGACGCCCAGTGGAATCTTACCAACTGGAAAGACTTTGCTCCAGAATGGTGTAAAATGTGGCAAAGGCGTCACCGCTACATCTTGCAATCCCAGATTTTCCTTACTCAAGGTAACATGCGACACACCGATCAATATATGTCGTGGTACAGGTCGGTTAGTAACCCAGATATGCACGTGTCTCATCCGAGGTACTTGGTTGACCCACGCACACAATGGGCACAACCCTCGATTCCCCACCAACAAACCCAAAATCCATCAACCTCAAACCAACCCCCAAGAAGAAACAGACCAACAAACACACAACCACATTCCCCACCACAACACAACTACAACCAAATGCCGTACTACCAACCACAATCACAGCCAAACTACCAATACCCGGAAATGCCTCAAACCCAACCACAATACCAACCCCAATACCAGCAAACCCACATACCCCATACACAATTTCAGTCTTCCACATATCCCAATATGGCGCCCTCAACATCCAGCCTTAGCCCTGATATGGGAATGTCAGAAGATTATGACCAACCCGACCAAACCTACCATCAACCACCATATCACCAAACAACCCAACATCCACAATACCAAACACCCCAAGATCTATTTCCTTTCTACCCCCCATACTCAGACGACCAATGCTACCGACCGACCATGGAACCCCACCCACCGCCAACACGACCAAACTTCGAGGGTATGGGTAACCGACTGTACCAGAGCGGATCTTCGAGATATGGAGATCTTACTGATTTTATGGATTTGGATCGCATTGACTTCGCTGGGCCATCGACCTTGCCGCAGCAGGAAACGAGACGGCACCCAGCAAGAGAAAGGCGAGGACGGAGATGCGGAACTGGGGGTCATTACCGGGTTCCTGGGGATCACTGATGTATCTTTTTTTTTTCCAGTATTTTTTGTATATATTTTTTTACTGTTATTTAAATGTAAAACAGTTGAATGTAATTATTTTTTTTAAATAAAAAATTCATTTTGTTTATCTCTGTCTAATACGCAACGCGCAGGAAAGAAATTTTTTTTTTTTGACCTAATTTTGTACATAGGCGCCATCTCACTTGGCTTAGGGCTTGCCCTTTGCCCTTAGGCGCCAAGTGAGATGGCGCCTCCCTTATAAAAAGAGGAGCATGCGCCAAATGAGATGGCTCCTCCTTTGTGGAGCCATCTCAAACATGGTTATTTGCGTAATTTTTTCCGAAACCCGGTTATTTGCGAAATATTTTTTTAATACATGGTTATTAATAAAAAAAATTCCTAGGATAACATATTTATGCTAAATATTGAAAATGCCAAAAGATGCTATTAAATAATAAACATTGAGAATTGTAGTAATTAACTAAATTATCTTTTCAATACCATCCCTTAATTTAGATATTCTATCAGAAGCTAACAACACCAATTTCATCTCTCAAGCGAAGAAATTGGTCTGTCTTAACTGCCTTCGTCAGAAGATCTGCTAATTGTTTCTGAGTACCATCACACAAGCATAATCACTATGTAGTTTTTCTATTTTGTCATATTTATCTACAAGGGTTGTTTGGTATGCATGATACATTAATGCATTTACTTAGTATTTAACCTGCCACCAAGGTAGTCAAAAACGAGTGTTGGGTCGTAAGATCTTACGTGCTGGGGAGGGAAGTTAGTGCTAGGATATGAAAACCCAGTTTTTATTTAACTTGCAATCCTAATCCTAAAACAGAACAGAAACAACGCTTCATTCTCTTTATCTTCACGAAAATTCTACACTATCTTCAATTTATATCTTCAATTTCCATTCTTTTTTTCCCGAAAATATCAAACTTCTGTTTATTTTCTCCCTATTTAATGGCTTCTCTTGGAATGAAACGCGACCCAACTTGAGAATACTATGTTTTAATTGATCCAGCTTTAAGAAAAGTGAAGTATAAGTTATGTGAGGATGAGTTTACTGGAGGTGTGTATCGTTTGAAGCATCATTTGGCCGGAACCAAAATCAATGTTAGGCCCTGTTTAGCTGTTCCAGATGACATCCAGATAATAATGTTGGACAATGCTAAGCGTTGTTTAGATGATTTAGACGTTCTTTCCATTGTTAAAGATGATTAGACTTATTTGTTATATTATGTTTTTTGAGCTACTTATGTTGAATTTGATCTTTTAAACTTATTAAAATATGGAATGATGGTTATGAATTATTAACTAAATTAGTTGAAAGGTGTCATTTATAAGTTATTTTGTTCATGTATTATAATTTTCATGTTTTTGTTTATGTGAATTTACCATTTTTTCCTTTAATAAGATCTTAAGTGTCGTGCTACGATCCTAGCCTTATGATTTTTCACGGGCTATTCGATCTTACTTAAGATTTCGTGCTTGACTACCTTGTCAGCCACCCCCTCAGTTATACTTGCCACCCCACATATGCGTGTTTTTACCGTTATACTCTTATTTAAAGTTATTGATTTCATAGAGCATGAGTTAATATCGGAAATTTAGAAAATACACTGAAAATTTTGAAAAAATATCAGAAATTTTAAAGTTTCCGATAAAAAATTATAACTTTCATGAGTTTTTATCGGAAATTTTAAAAAAATACCCGGAGTTTTAAAATTTTAGGTAAGAAAATTTCCGATAAAAACTCTTACAATTTTTACTAGAAATTTCAAAATGTATAAGATTTCATCAAAAATTTTGAATAAAAACTCTTGTATTTTTTGAAATATATGTTTTTTTTCGTAAATTTTGTAAAATCCGATAAAATTCATATCTTTAATTTAAAAAAGAACTACAGAAATTTTGGTCTGTTATCGAAATTTTGGTAGTTTAGAACTTTTAGAGAGTTTGTAATAACGTCATCGTTGATACATTAATGCATTTATTTAAAAAATACTTTTATTCAATAGATTAAACACTTCGCATTTGCAATTCAAACGTAAGGTTCATTAAATTGAAAGAGACCCTTACCATTTTAACCAAGTCCTCTTAAGTAATATGCTCTATGTTTGATGATGCTCATATTAGAAAACCTTAAATAGATTATGTATTAAAAAATATATTTCTTATATACAAATAAATAGTTTAACTTGTATGTTGTTGATGGAAAAAGTTTTACAAAGTACTTAGGAAAATAATTAGTTAGAGAAAAGAGAAGAATTAGTGAGAATTGAGAGAGTTAGTTAGAGAAAATAAATGAAGTTTTTTTAATGGAGCCCTTTGTTTTCACCGTTTTCACGTTGTCGTCGTCGATCAAACCAACATTTGAAGTGTATCTAAGCCTCCTAAATTGTCGTTCTGAGATTTCTCACTGAAGGTCAAGGAGTCATTGCTATGAAGGAGAAAGTGAACTTGATTGAAAATGGACTTATGAAAGCCTCTTTTAAAGGAGAAAAATGATTTCTACCGAAGATTACGACGGCGAGAAGCCTTTTCAGGAATTGTGCAATCCTTGGAAGGAGGCGCTAGTCATTATACTCCTTGCAAAGAATGTGGGTTATTATTTGATGAAGGATATGTTGAAGAAGAAATGGAAACTAATCAGAGGCTTTGAGATCATGGATGTTGATAATGGTTTCTTTATGATCAGGTGTGAACTGCTCACAAATATGGAGAAAATTGTGTCAGAAGGCTTGTGGATGTTGTTTGTCCATTACTTGGCAATGACTCGATGGACTCCAAAATTTGCATCTCCTCTCACAAAAGCGGAGAAGACTCTGATTTGGATTCGAATTCAATAGCTTAACTTAATGTATTATGATGAAAGTGTCTTTCTTGGTTTGTCATTTGTTGGGGGTAATCTTGTTAAAGTAGATACTAACAACCATAATGTGATAGAGGAAGATTTACGAGAATGTGTGTGGAGATTGATCTGACCTTGATAGTTGTCGAAAAGGTCAATATTAATGGCCACTGTTATTACGTGCAGTATGAAATTCTTGACATCATTTGCTCCAGTAATGGCTATTATGGATATCACAATTGTGATTGTTAGAAAACACTAGATAACCTGACACAATCGGGCGTTCCTACAGTGGCGCAACCAAAAAGTCCTTCAGAAAATGATGTTGTCTATGAGCAAAGACCAATGGAATTGCATCAGGAAGTAGGTGATGATATAACCAAGATTATAGCAAAACAATCCGAAGAAATAAATGCAACTCATGGTTATTGGATGGTGGTGTAGAGGAAAAACCGCAACAAAAGAGTGAGTTACAGTCAAGAGAAATCTTTATCCAATAATGCACCTAGAGATCTGGAGAGTTCTAAAATCAACGAAATTGATGTTTCTTTAAGAGAAATAAGTGATGATAACAAAACTGACAGACCTAGTCAACTTGACGTGGTTCCCCAACATGCATAAGAGATCCACACGCTAAGGCCAAGTCTTCCATTTTGGAACCATATCTTGCTCTTAGTGGGCCTTTTCACAAAACTTTGAAAACTTTTAACTCCTACCATCACAAAAGGGTGAGCCTATTACCGCTAAATACACATTTGTCGTTCCCATAGTAAATTTAGGTTTGGAGACCATCAAACGACACAACATTCTGCATTTTGAACCAATAACAAGTCAGACATATGGAAATAACCAATGCGCTATGGATGAGGGTGTTACTCAAGAAGAGAAATTTGTTCTCAAAAATCCCATTGGATGGGAGCCGACTACACAAGTTGTCTTGTGTACGAGACTTGCTATGTTACCTCCATCAACTTGACAAGTTATGTTGGGTTTCAAAGAAGTTATTGTGCTCTCCTGGAATATCTGACGATCCTCTAATAATAAGGATAAAATAAATATGATGGAATTAAATAGAAAACACTCTCCAATGTTTCTAATCTTTATGGAAATACACATTGGTTTTCATAGGACCAGATTTTTTCGGGATATATCTGGATATGTAAGTGTTCACTACATGGACGTGTGTGGTCAATCTGGGGGCGGTTAGGTGTTAAATAAAAATGGTAGTGATATTGTAAGTGTCGTGCATGATGTTTTTATAGATACAATTACTATTAAGCTATCATTGGGAATTTCCTATTAGTCTGTAACTTGACTAGTTATGTTATATTTCGAAGAAGTCACTGTGCTCTCCTGGAATATCTAGGGAGCCTCTAATAATATGGCTAAAATACACATGATGGAATTGATAAGAAAACACTCCCCAACATTTCTAATCATTATGTAACACTGTTGGCTAAAACTTCGACAATAAATCAGTTCATACCAATAGGCTAAACATGTCATAACCTGCATAAATACCAAAAGAAAAATAACATGATGAACAACTTGTTGTATCAGCCCTACGCAAAGGAGAAGTCCGCGTAATTCCAACAATGCCATACAAATTAACTTACACCAGGTGCAATATAATCATCCAAAGCATAGCAATATAACATACAAGACAGTCCAAGACAGACCCAAAGACAATAATCTTGCAGTAGGATGTGGTTTCAGATCATCACTGCTCATGTCGTTCAGTTCAGAAGCAATGTAATTAAATTCTGCTGCACCAATGCACCAGCCCATAAAAATCTGCATTCAACAAAAGGGAAAAGCTAGTAGCAGCCCATACAAATTAAAAAAATGCAAATTCAAACAAATAAAAATGCCATTCTACTGTCAATTCCTAAACTACCCTGAATTCCTATCCTCTAACCACCTCCATAACAGAATTTAACTAACTTCTACCAACCTATAACAACCAAAACAGATTGGACTCTAAAAAAGATCTCCAGCTGGCCTCTGACAAAAAGCTTATAATCATAACATGAAATTCCATAATTCTCATCCTCTAACTTCCTAACTGAACCAAAACTGTCCATAATAGAAAAAATTCTCCTAACCCTCATAACTTCTAACAGAATTTCTAACCAAGCCTCACCGAAAAACAGTTAACAAATTTCCCAAACAAATCCCTAATTTCCTAACTGTAACCTGCATTCAAATAAATCATTACATAAATTTACAGCAGCAAGGTAACCCCAACAGAACTGACTAACTGACACAACCTCCAACTGTAACTAACTGTAACTAAACCCTTAACCAACCATAACATCCCTAACAGCATAACAAAATTCTAACTTCAAAAAGCAGAAACCAACATATAACCAATCTCTAACTGACTTCCCAACCTCCAAAACTAACTTTAACCAACCTATAACCAATCTCTAACTAACTCCCAACAAGATTCTTCATCTCATAACTGAATAACCAACTGACTTTGTAACTGAATCCCAAGCCCTCAACAATCTATATAACAGAAAAAAGAAGAGGAGAAGAAAGATTCACGATTGATTACCAGAAAAGGGAGGGATACAATTTTCACCAGAAATAACAGAACAAATAAGGAAACTTATAGAAAAAATCTTTCTCTGATCTCATCTCACTCTCTCCTCCATAACCATTCTTCTTCCTTCCCTGCAAACGCCTCAACTAACACATCTCATCTTCTGTAAAAAAAATCTCCATAACCAAGCCTCTCTCAGTCTCTGATTCAGGCTCCAACCTTCCATAACTCTTCAATCAGTTGGAAAAAACTCACCAAGACTCTCTTCTTCACTTCATCTTCAATGGCCTTCTACTTCTGAACCTTATCCCAATCCTCTCTGCAACACTATTAATCACCTCCATCACATGTATTCATCCTTGAGTCTTCAACCGCATCACCATCAACAATCTCCAACTTTGAAATCGCCATGTTCACATATGCATCGCGAAGAACACAACAAGAACACATTGTTGCCTTCAACGCCAACGTCACTATACTTTTTATCGTTTTCATCGCACATCGCCAATGGTTTAGCATCTACCTCCTTCAATGACATTAACTCTTCATCATATTTATTCAATCATCAAGGTTAAATTGGAAACCTTCATTATTGATCTGCACATCACATCAACATCAACAATGATTCAGAAAATAGAAATAGAAGAAAGATGAAGAACGAATAAGACATTTATGATGCTCACCTGAGTTCGAATCATGAATCAAAATGAGACGAAGAAAGTTGCGATATAGTAACAAAGGTCAGTGAGGGAAGAGATAGTGATCCAATTCGATTGGAGTAAAGGAGCGTTCGAAGGTGATGATGACCACGGTGGCGGAAATCGCTGGAGAATATACAATGAGATTATGGCCGTCGCGCCGTCTGAGTTTGAGAAAGAGGAGAAAATTCTTGTTATGAGAAGCGGAAGAGCCACGAATTATGCCAACCTGCACACTCCAACTCTTGGGCCAAGCTGCACACGCACACCCCCAGGCCTGTTTCACCACCCTTTTTTTGCAGCCTGGTAGCATTGGTGAACAAAAAAAACTCGTGGACTCAATCTACTGGGCCTTAGTGCCACTTGCTGAGCTCACCATCAGATTCCAGTTAGCACCCCCTGATTCTTTTATTTTATTTAATTCTTTCTTTCATGATTTTTTCTTTTATAACAAAATACATGATAACAAAATGATAAAAATGTTATAAGGAATTTTAGAAGTTAATTAGGAATTTATCTTCCCTTTATACTAAATTTTAGTCAATTTTAATCATTAGTTTTACTCATTTTATATCATGTATTTCGTTTGCTATTTTTGGTATGGATTGTATGAAATACTTTAAAACTTGCTGCCTAATTTTACTTGTTTGTATAGTCTTTTATGACTCCTTAGGTGATTTTGGTTCAAATTTAATCTTCAATTTAATTGAACTAAAATTAGATATTAGGCTTTTAAATCCAAGCATGCAAACATTAGGTAGAATTCCCTCAAAATTCCAACTTTAGGTCCATGATGCATGATAACATTAGGTTTAGAAATAAGCTAGTCTCCCTTTGACTTTTCTATCCCATTTTGCATTTGCTTTAAAACAAAAAAAAAATCCTTTTCCTTTCAAACTTCAAAATACTGAAAAATTTATTGATGAGAATCATACTTTTGTTAAGTATGGGAAATAATAAGCGGGTCTCTTCTTGATCTTATTATTCTTCTATCTCAGGCCTAGGTGTGGTTCAAGTCTCAAAGACTCCTTTCATGGATAAGTAGAAAAGTGGCTAATATCTCTCTCTTGAGGTCAACTAGTCATGATCTGTAACAAAATACAAACCAACTCAAACATTTTTCTGCGCTCAAGCACCTTTTCTCTAAAACCTTTTTCAGGTAAGGACATGATTAATTTACTTCTGTGCCAACGCATAAGTCTCCAAAGGTCGAGCTGCGGCAGAAGGCGGAATTAACATTGTCCATAAAAAACACAAAACAAACAAAAACATGTGAGCCGAACTAAGATAGCTCTGATTCCTCAAAAAGGATACGTAGGCATTGAGGTAGGGCCCAACCGAGTACAAATTTATTTTCCCTACATTCTTTTCCCCTTTCTTTTGCATGTATTCTTTCTCAGTAGTAAACAATAATCATAGTTTAGACACACCCATAAGATAGATAATAAGAGTGGATACCATAGAGTACTACGAGTGTGTGGGGTGTTAATACCTTCCCCTCGCGTAACAAACTCCCTTATCCGATCTCTCGGTCGTAAGACCGTGACTTCTCCCTTCTCAGGTTTTCTTGATGTTTACCTTTCCCTCTATGTGGGATAAAAGACGTTTGATGGCGACTTCATTGTTTGATGATTTCCAGCCGGTTGTTTCAGCTGGCAAATTCACTGGGGATAGGTCCACTAAATGCCGGTCCATCCCGGAGTCGATCCTAGCTCTTGCTTTCCTTTATTTGGGTGTTTACTTTTATGATTTTAGTTTATTCATTCATACATGATTACCTGAGTATATGTATGCATTGCATTTTACTGTTTTCCGTATACTACTATTGTACTGGATCTGCTTCCTGATTGGATGGGTGTTACTATTGAGGTAAAAGGCCCAGTACCCAGGCCAGAGTGCACTAGGACACTAGGAATAGAGTGGGGAAATCACGACTATAAAACATGGTCTGACTAGTGCAGTCATGTCATATACCATGCTCGGATGAGGTTCAATTGGAGGTATTTTCATCATACACGTCTGTGTTGTGATGATTTTACTTTCATGCGAAACTGTGACTTTCGAGTTACCCTTGCCTTACCCTGACCTAGTTTTCACCCGTGAGTGGGGAGGGAATTATTATCACAGGTACATATGGTGACTATGTTCAGATGGTTACTCATGCACAAATGGTGACTATGGTCACACAATGACTATTGGTTCTAATGGTTATGTTCTGGATTTATGTTGTTGACTTATTCAAATGCTATATTCTGTTGGTGACTATGGGGTTCTCGGATTTATTTTCTGAGTTCCTGACTTGTTTATTTGGAGGTTCATCCGGGCCTTAAATCTTGGTATTCCCAACGTGTTCAAAAAAGGATCAACGATATCTGATGTTCTAAAAGCCTTGATCCCGTACAATGGAAGATCTACATGGTACTTGGTTCTTATAGGTGCAGAAGCTATACCAGACCTTTGATCTAGTGATAATCATACGATTCAGAATAATGCAGCAATCATATTCTGAACTGATGGAACTTTGATCCCATGTCTTTGCATACATAACATGGTTACCACATTCTTAACATACATGTTATTTTATTTTCAAAGAATCATATTTGTAAGTCTTATGCTAAACTCTTCCATATTTTACTTATGTAAAATCAAAATCAAAGCACGTAAATTCCTTGGAAATGACAGAACATGACATGGCATCCATTCATGCACTCCATGCATATTCATGCATTCATAACAGGTACTCAAAGATTGGGGATTCTTATTTAGACCTGGTGCTCTCCTCAGAGGTTCAGACTTAAATTCTTACTGTACATGTTCAGAGATCAATATGGGATAACTTCGTGAGGGGTTGACCAATACGAAGATCCCGAGAGGGATGATTGTGGTATACATGAAAGCTTTGGCCTATGGTCGGGAATCCTTAGATAAGGAAGATAATCAATTGAAGACTCAGATAAGCTAGGTCATGGAAGATTTGATGATGATGTCAACAATCCTGCACTTACTGCTACATCAGAGGTTCTCTCTTCTCCTCATCTTTTGGGGAATGCTTTCAACCATGGAGTGCTACACAATCTTGAGTTCTTGGAACATCTTACCAGCATATGGTTCCCACTCACTACAGGATCTTATATCAGTGCTTCGTTCTTATTGACTAACGTCAGATGTGGTTACCACACTGGGACGTCTGACTTTTTTAATCATGGGTGTTCTCCACAGCTTTACATTCACTGATCTGTTTGACAGCAACCAATCTTTGTCCCCCAAAAGCTTCAAATCAAAGAGAAAAGATGCCTAATGAGCATGCTGATACAAGCCCAATGTATTACATCCTGTTATTTCCAGCTCCGATCTTTAGGGTCCTCTTCCCACAAACATCTCTTCTGATTGCGATACACATGCTAGATGTATCCCCTATTCTGGGGCACCCGGTTTGGATATTGAAAAATGTAAAGAGGTTGAAGTATAAAGCACAAAACCTGTCTGGAGTCTCTTCCAAAATTCTAATTCCTATTTAGCCAACCGTCAGACTCTTTCTCACCAGTTGGATGTCTTTGTTGTTCTGATAGAAGATGAAATGTATTATTTCTTTGTGGCGTAATATGCTTGGTGATGCAGTTTGTACCGATCCGCTTGGTAAGGAATTCATTCTCTCTCCTGAAAGAATCTTCTATGCATATTGTTCTGGGGCACTTGATCATTCGATTGAAGATGGTATGTCATCTAGAGACCAGGTCCAAGACTAGCTCAATTCAAATACTGATATGTTCATATAAGATCATAAAGGGAATTCTCTCGCCCATTCAAGTATCAAGACTACAGAAAGTCGTCAGAATGAAGAAATCCATATGGAGTCAAGTCTCCTCAATGATGAAAATCATTGGTTTCTTTACTGCATTTTCATTTGCATTCTTGCTTGTTTGTTTAAACATTGCTTGCATGTAGAAACTTGTCTATTTTTGAATGAAAATCTTAATGCAATAAGTATGCTTGTCTTGAAGTGTTCTTTTGTTTTTATTCATACATCCGTTATCACTCTTTAAATGTTTTTGCTTGCATATTGATGCCAACTTTCCAAGTCTTATGCTTGAGTAAATATTGGAGGGAGGATGACGATAATCTGAAAACGCAAAAATCTCTTGTTGGTACGCTTTTGAGTAAGACTCTACTGACGATGTACATGCCTTGTTTTTATTCCTAAACACCAGAGATATAAGGGAGATAGACCCTCTTTAACCCCTCTGAGCCTTCGAAGTAGGAGTTTATTTTCTGTTTAGAAAAAACCCTCATTTTAACCCCGGGGCGGGTAGTGTTCATTTAATTTGATCTAGCACTGAGAACTTATCAAGAGTGTGCATCCAAGGATACAACAATGGTTATCCATCAAAAGGTTGAGGAAAGTTAAAACCACAATGGTTAACCCTCATCTAACAACAACGTGCATCTATTAACAATATCCCAATGGGTATCTCTGGCACATCAGAAGGTCAATAGATGACGATACAACAATGGCTATCCCTCAGCTACCAAAGACTCAAACAGTCACAGTCACTTCCAACAAATCAGAAACAACGCAAAGATCAACGACTTATTCAGAAAGGGAAAGTATGAATAAGAAAGAAACAAAAAGCCATGCTAAGTCAAAACTTGAAAACAAGTCGCTTAGGCAAAAGCTAGGGTATCGCGCCAGACTTCCAAGTCGAAATTCAAAAGAATTTGTCCAGGCAAAAATTAGGGAAAACAAGAAAGAAATTGAAAAGCCTAAAAGGCAAGAAAAGGATTACCAATAAAATCCTCACGAAAGAACAAGGTCGTGTGATCAGACACCAAAATCAGAAGTTAGTAATTGTTGTGTCCAAGAAACCGCAATGGTTCCTCAACCACCGCAAAATCTTCTCAAGAGATGAATGCTTGTATCAGGTCAATTGAACATAGGAATGGAGAACATCATGGAGAATGGGTGGGAACCAAATAATTTTGAGCCTTAAATCCTTTTTTCTAAAACCGTGAACCAGGCCATGTTACAACCCTTAAAAGTCCTAACTGAAGCATGGGTCGACTTGAAAGCGTGCTACAATGAGTTGGCATTTAACTGACTCCTAAGAGGTATGTTTAAATAGTTGTGTTGGCATCATGTGCTTATATTATCTTTCAGGAAAAAGAATTTTCAAATTTTGCTCTCTAGCTAGTGATCCATTCACAACAGAGTTGTGAGATCATTTCATTCAAAGTTTTTCAAACTTCAAGACTTACATACGTGTTGCATTAGAATTATCATTCTCATAATAAACATTCTTCTGTATACAAAACAACTGATTAACATCAAGTAAGTTTACACAATGAACAATCGGTAAAGGGCTCAATCTTGTTAGAGAAGAGAGGCTTGAATACTCTGTTGAAGCAAAAGTCAGCTGCCACAAGAGAAATGACTTATCCAGGGGCATGTTAACCAGTGATTTTGTCAAGAGAAAGCATCTTGGTGCTTTACAGTCTAAGTACCCTTTAGGGATGAAGCTAGCAGATTCCGCCAATCTGGGGAAATAAAGTTGAGAGTCGATCTCTCCAAGCTCAGCCAAATCTGGAGCATTCCTTCAAAGTTGTCAATCAGAGCCTATCACATCGATAAATATCTTTAAGCTCAACCAATCAGAGGATATCACGTCGATAAATCTCTTCAAGTTGCTGTC
The DNA here is from genome assembly GCA_948472305.1 of Vicia faba. Classification (NCBI taxonomy): domain Eukaryota; kingdom Viridiplantae; phylum Streptophyta; class Magnoliopsida; order Fabales; family Fabaceae; genus Vicia; species Vicia faba. The sequence goes on along the minus strand of OX451737.1, from coordinate 1,442,365,416 downwards.
AATCAGGGGCTATCACATCGATAAATCTATTCAGAATTCATTCAACCTGAGGAAGGTACGTCAAGATTCGACAAATCTCTCCAAGAAAGATGTAATCAAGAGCAATTTATTTTGTGACTCAAGACATTGGGGCAGGCCACCTCATATCGTATTGTGGCACATATATTCTGGTCTTCTATTCAGCACAGATTGTTCGAGGGACATGACCATTATTTTCCGAGGCAACCAAATGAGGTATACCCTAAGGGTGCAAGTGTGCAACAATGTGTTTTTTCAGATATTTGTCTTGAGATTAGTGATCTAATGGTTAATTAATTAATCTTGTCATGCATGCCTAAGTTACTAACAATTATATACAAGCATATAAGAATATAAAGAGCGAGAAATAAAAGTTCCCACGCTATTACATGGCTTTGGTGTAGATACATAAGTAATTGACTGAAAAGTAAAATGCGAAAATAAAAACCCTAATTTTGCTATTACAAACCGGGCGCAGTTACATAAATGATGAAAAATAATCATATGAAAACAAGTAATGACACACAAAAATTAAGACGGGAAAAAAATTCTAAACCCTAGAAAATCTAATTGTTTATTAAAAAATATTTTTTGTATTTTATGAAAAAAAAATTAGAAGTTTAACCTAATTCTCTAATTAATTTTAAATTAAGGAAAAAGGGTTAAAGTTTAATTAAATTAATTAATTTGCAAAAAAATTAATTTATTAAGAAAAAACTAAGTCCTAATTTTTGTGATGATTTTCTAATTTTTATTATTAAAAAAAGAATGAATAAACAAAATAATATAAAACTAAATAAAAAGAATAAAAAAATAAATTGAGAAATGGGCCTGAAGGGGGGTGTGAAACCCAAACTGGAGGGTGGTACTGGAATTTATGCTATGGGCCTAGATCTGTTGGCCCACAGCCTACGTTGGATCCAATGTTGTTGTGGCTAGAAAGTCCATCATGGGGGAGCGTTTCCAGGGGCGCTGGATATGGGGATGATAGATCTGATGGTGATGATGTGGTTAACCCATGATATGCGTGAGGGTCCCGACCACACTGGATCTGCAAGAGTCTCATTAGAAAAAAAAAGCTTTAAGATCTAGGAATCGAACTCAGATCTCTCCCTTTTGCACGTTGTGATACGGTGGCAGAACCGACTGTTATACTGGTTTGCGTTTTTTTATTCGCAAATGTCGCGGTAAGCAAGAGTCGCCACCGACTTTTATTTTACCCAACTAAGGGAAAGGAAAAAGAACAGAAAAAACCTTATTCGAGAATGTTTATGAGTACGGGGGTAGATTATAGAAAGGGAAGATGTTAGCACCCTTTCTATCTGTGGTTTTCCACGGGCTCTTAGGTACTTTGCTCATTTTTAAAATTGCTTGTGTGTGTTTGTTTTGAAAAAGTTTTACTTCGTGATAACCCTTGTATCAATCCTCAAGAGTGTGACGAAGTTTTTTTGAAAATTGTTTTGAAAAGTGTTTGTGTGAAAATTTTTGTTTGAGCAAGTACCTAGGAGCTAATCTACCTACTGTTTACCATTGTTTTTGGTAAATAACCACTGATCTCCAAAAAGGCAAGTTCTTTTTGGTTTACTTACGGGATCGATCAGATTAATCCCAAGACATATGCTAATTTTTATGTAAAATGGATAAGCAGGAATAACGCACGTTCGACCCAGAGAAAGGATGTTTAAGATTTTGGAAAAGTAAACAGAAGTATAGAAATGCAAGTAAAAGAAGTAAAAAAGATAACTTTGCAGGATAATAGTAAAGTAATGTAAAGGACTTTCATTAAGGAAAAAAGGTGTTTCCAACATACATTTCTCAGTCGTTATCCTTTCTCACGCAACAGTTACTTGGATAATGTTTGAGTGACTTAGTATAATAGGTTGAACACACTTGAAAATTACACAAGTTTCTTAATTTATACTAAAAATAGGTAACCGTCGAGGGAACATTCTGCGCTAGGATGAAGACAAGTGTCTTATGCATGTCCCTCGACCTATGGCTTTCAGCCATGTTGCCTCTTCTTAAACGCTGGCGAAACTGCCTTTCCCTCCAATAATTCAAAATTCAAATAGTCCTTGTGTCATGTGTCAAAGCGAGAATACTTTCTCTTAGTCGAGTGACATAAGTCTTCTTCAGTCGAATGAGCCCTTGGTCAAAGATTCCAATATAACTCAGATCTTTTCCCTAAGTTATTTTCATGTGTCGAATCATACTTCCTGGCTTGGTTCACTCCAGTTATTTAGTCTAAAAGACCAAATATAGTAAGTGTCGAATTTGGGAGCCAACAAATTTCCCCCCAAGAATGTCAATTTCGACGCTCAAAGAAATATCCATTCTTTGAACTTCCCATTCGACACCTGTCTTCCCAGTTGTCCACCAAGTCTTGACGTGTGCTTTTCGCCTTCCAACAGCTGCTGCACTCGAGAAAACCATCATTACTCTTTCTCCAAGACGTCTCTTCAAACTACTGTTACCACGCTTGCCATGATGACCATATTCCTATAACCTAGGCAAGCATGTCAAAACGTTTCCCAATGCCTGCACGGTAATCGTTTCGCACTTCACCATGTGTCCCACTACCTGTGAAACATTAAGTGGCCTTGACGAGACATATCCCTCTTCTGAAGGCTATAAATACTTCTAAGCCTTTCTATTTGGAACTTTTACCATTTCCAACATTTCCAAATCCCTTGCTTTCTCATAGCATTGTACTGTCAACTTTGTTTTTTTCTCAAATCCTCAACAATGGCTTTCCTCTCTAATGCACAAAACAATCCTCAACTCAAAAACGCTGATGATGTCCAGAAACCACCAGAGGTCTTTTCCACTAACCCTCCTTCTTCCTCGATTGATAGGTATGTTGCTGAACCCATGACGAAAGAATGGCGAAAAGAATATGATTCTCAACTCCTCATTCCCATTAGATACGGTGGAAACATGTATTCTATGTCTGGTCCGTTATCTTCATGCGTCGAAAATCCCTTGAAGAACCGCGCCTTCTTCCCTACTCACCCAAGGCTTAGACCCATAGGTTGCGTGAAGAAGCCTAGGGAAGACCTTGAAGACGCTACTCCGGCTAACCAGCAGCATCCTCAGACTATAGAGGATATCAACCTTCAGTTCATGAACAAAGGGAACCGAATCTTTCGATCAAGCCCTAACCTCTCCTCTGAGTATTCAGACTGGTTGAATAAAATGGAGAAGGTGCAAGCTTCTATCTGGAAGGAGATGGGCATTTATGACTTGGTGATGCTGTCGAAGACAGGATTGCCTTACTGCCCCCTTATGCTGGTATCTTCATTGTATTTTTGGGATATCGCACATTTCACTTTTCATCTTCCTTGTGGGATGATGACCCCCACTTTATTCGACATAGCTGCCATCACTGGTCTTCGACCAACTGGTGACTATTTCGACCCTGAAGACTTGTCTGAGGATGCTATTGGGTTTGCTGCTACAAAACCCACTTACACCACCTTTATTAACCACTTCCACGACAAAACCTCTAGTACTGTGTTGGAGGTGGAGCATATAGCCTTCTTGGCTATGTGGTTATCTCGATTTGTTTTTTGTACTAAGTCACTTCAGGTGACGAAAAAGATACTGACGCTCGCGACGCAGCTTCACCACAAATACCCCCTTTGCCTGGCCGAATTGATTTTGGCCAACTTATATGAGTCCATCAGTAATGGTGTGACTCAACTTAAGGTTATAGAGGACAGGGGGGGCCTGCTGCTATCTGGTCCTTTTTGGCTTCTCCAACTTTGGCTCAATGCCACTTTTGAATCTTTCCTTCCTCAGAAGAACAAGATTAACGAAGAGGCCCCTGAAATCCTGAATAGGAGGGTCGAAGGCACCAGGCTTGCATTGCTAACTCCCACTGATGAAGGCCAACAGTTTCAGAAGGCTTTCACCAGCTTCGTAATGATGTTTGTGGAGCGAAAGCGCTTTGTTTCGACCATGGCTCCTGTGATCGGTGGATCTGGAACTGACTGTTTAACGCTGGTTCGCGAAATGTCGCGGAAGCAAGAGTCGCCACCGTCTTTTATTTTCTCCAAATGGAAAGGACAAAAGCACAGAAAAATTCCTTAAAGAGATTGCTCTCGGTTCGGGAGGTAGGTTATAGAAAGGGAAGGTGTTAGCACCCTTTCTATCCATGGTTATCCATGGGCTCTTAGATACTTGCTCATTTATGTTTTCAAAATTGGTTTGTTTGCTTTTCAACTGTGGGTTTTTAAAAAGTTTCTTTGAAAATTCCAGTTCGACTCTTGTATCGGTCCTCAAGAGTGTTTGAAAAATTGCTTTCGAAAGCTTTTTGAAAAGGTGCCGGTGTGAAAAGTATTTTTGATTTGTTTTGATATTAGAGCAAGTATCTAGAGTCGTCTATCTACCCTAAGGAATTCGTCTGTGTAAATGTCCTTAAAGTAGTGCCATCCCACCATTGAGAGGTAGGTAGCACCACCTTTGGAGTTGTTCGGGTCAATTCGAGGTTCGGGACATGGTGATCACCAGAGCAATAGGAAGATACCTTAGAAGCTACCCTCATGCCAGGTTCCCGGATCATGAGGACTTACTAAGACATCCTCTACTCGACGATCACCTTTCGAGGCAAGGCAACAGTGAGGCGTACCCTAAGGGTGGTGTGTGATTTGTGTGTCATGTTCAGTTATTTTGTCTTATTCATGTCAAGGTGATCTATGCGTTTGTTTTTATTTTATCATTCATTCTTGCATGCATTTATTAACAGTTAAAGTATTGCGAGAAAGTAAAAGATTCTAAGCTATTACAAAAGGCGCGGGTCCACATCGCCAAAATTAAACCAGGCCCCGATTTGACAGAAAATAAAGAAGTAAAGTGCGAGAAATAAAATGTCCGAGTTTACAAGGCTTTAGGAGAATTACATAAATATTTAAAAGAAACGAAATAAAATGCACGAATTGAAATAGGATTGGAAACGAGGGCGTTGGACCCTTTTGAAGTTAAATTGAAATTAAAAATTAATTAATTATTTATTGAAATAAAAGAAGTGTTTTTTAGGTTTTTTGTATTTATGAAATAAGAAAATTAAAATTAAAATTAAAAGAAACCCTAATTCTAAGTTATTTTTAATTATTTGAGAAAAATGTTAAAGTTTAACTTAATTTACTAAAGAATTTATGTACATGTTTATTTACAAAATAAATTAGTAATTAATAATAATAATAATGATGAGAAAATTATTTATTAAAAAAAATGATGAAAAAGTTAAAAAACCTAATTTCTACATATTTAATTTATTAAGAAAAATATTAAAGTTTTGAAACCTAAATTAATCTAATTAATTGTTTAAAGTTTATTTACAAAAATAATAATAGTAAAATTAATATTAATAAAATAAACATTTTTTTTGATTTTTCTGTATTTTATATTTATTATGAAAATTATTTTATGGAATTAAAAGAAAACAATTAAAAAACAATTAAAAGAATAAAAAGGAAAAACAAATAAAAATTAAAAATTGAGCAAACCATAGGGGGTGTCTGGCCCAAGGTGAGGTTTTTTGAAGTATTGACTCCTGAGTACCGTGGTCTGCATTCTTTGGCCATTTGATTGAGTTTCATGCATAAGTTGTTCTACTTTGGCCATTTGGCTTTTGGCTTTTGGCTTTTGGCCATTTGTGTTCTGGCTTCAACGTTCCTTTAATGTCTGGCTTAATGTCTGCCTCGTCATGTATTGGTGTCATGCATAAGTTTTTCTAGTCTGACCATTTGGCTTTTGGCTTTTGGCCATTTGGCTTTTGGCCTCAACGTTCCTTTAATGTCTGGCTTAATGTCTGCCTCGTCATGTATTGGTGTCATGCATAAGTTTTTCTAGTCTGACCATTTGGCTTTTGGCTTTTGGCCATTTGACTTTTGGCCTCAACGTTCCTTAATGAACCTGCCTGGGATCCTGTCTAAATCTGCAGTGTTGAATCTCACAAACACATCAAATAAAATCATAAAATGCAAATAAAGCCAATATATGAAGAAATTTAATATTTAGGCACAATATGACATGTATGAATGATTATACCCTTTTGATCATGGAGATCAAATCAACCTTACCCTTACTGGAAAAGTAGTGACATGAATGCTTTTATGCCCTTTGGATCATGGAGATCAAGCCAGCCTTACCCTTACTGAAGAAGTAATAAGATGTTGGTTTGTAACTGAGATGACTTTGTTTGTAGTGAGAGAGGGATTTGTAATAAGGATTTCAAGGTTTTAGGGCTTTGTTTGTAGTGAGAGAGGGATTTGTAATAAGGATTTCAAGGTTTTAGGGTTCTTGAAAGAGTTTGATATTCCAACAGTGTTGTGGCAAGGTTTTTTCTCTCTTTTTTTCTTCCCTCTTTTTTCTTTTTTTTTCTCCCCTTTGATTTGTGTGACAAGAAGGTGATTATATAGTGGAAATTAGGGTAAAGAAAATGGGCTTTGAATGTGCAATTGGGCCTCCAATATTCACTTGAATTCGTCACTTTCCAGGCTAAGTCGCAGGGACTTAAGTGCATTTTTTGAAGTTGAAATGTGAAAACAAAATGTAGCCGACATCGAGAACTAACTCCTGTCCGAAAATCGACTCAATCGGATAAACGGTGAATTAGTTATGAATTTTTGAAGTTTCAGCTCAGACAAACTTATTTTGGGCTCCAGTGTCGACTCTGACACGTTCTTCAATAAAAAACTGGTATTGATCGGTGCATAATCCGGTCTCGACTTTTGAAGCAAAGTTGTAGATCTACGAGTCAGGGACCTTGTGTAAAAATATGAGCCCAATCCGATAAAAATTGACCGAGTTATGAATTTTCGAAGTTTCGGCCCAGATGAAATAATATTCAGCATTCAGGATTTTCAGCGTGTCATGCACTCTGAGCAAAAAACGAAGGCCTTTTGAATACCGTTTGAACTCAATACCTTCTGTGAAAATGTAGTCAACTCAATTTGTGAAATTTTGGCACCGGAACCAGCTCGATACGATGAAAATCGACCAAGTTATGATTTTTTGAACATGACGCAAATAAACTTCTGTCACAAATTTCTGCACGAAAATACTTCATAAATCCACATTTTTGAAGATCTTCTGATCGAAATTGGCTTCCAGCCGTGAGAGATGAAAACGTAGATAATGTCAAGACGGAATTTTGGCCACCGAAATGGGTTCAAAACGAGTCACGATCTTCAAGTTATGAATTTTTTAGCGCGTAAAAACTGCACTTTCAGCACACTTTTTCACCATATTTCTTCAAGAAAATTCACACATTCGGATACCTTCTTTAAAGAATTGACTCTTGAGCCGAACCTGAATTTGAGAATATGTTATCAGAGATATCTTGGCGAAAGAACACCTGAATATAACGCGCCGAGTTGGACTTGTGAATTTTTCTTGAAATGTTTTTTTGAGAAATATGGGAGGGCAAATTTTGGGGTACAACAGTTGCCCCTGTTCAATCTTCTTAAACCTGAGGATGCAGATTGGCTGACGTGCCTTTCGTAATCCGAGGGTGGAAGATGATTGAACACTAGAGTGCCCAGAAATTTGCGCTCACATAGTAGCAGTGCGATGATGGAATGGGCTTATAGATGCCATTTAGAGGTTGATGAATAGGATGATGGGCTTATAGATGCCATCTGGATGTTGATCGCGTAAGAGATTACTTAGCGAGAACCTGCATACCTGCAAAAGAAAAATGAGTACCTGACATGTCGCAGGAGCTGTTTTCAGATGCTTGGTATAGATATGTCCTGACTGGTTACAGGAGCTGGATCTGGAGCTTCAAACGGTGATGAACGAACCAGGGATGGTTACTACCTTAGCATGAACAGTGAGAGAACCTTGGGCGGCTTTAACTTCAACAACGCTCGTTGAGAAAATCTTGGTGGGAATTACCATCTTCGCAGTATCGGGAAGAGGACCAATAGACAATTATAATCGGAAAGGGAATTACATCTCACGCACCGTCGGGGAGAGAACCATAGGAAATTATAACCTCAAAAGGAATTATCACCTCACGCACCATCGGAGAGGAAACCATAGGAAATTAACCTAAAAAGGAATTATCACCTCACGCACCATCGGAGAGGGAACCAATAGGAAAATTAACCTAAAAAGGAATTATCACCTCACGCACCATTGGAGAGGGAACCATAGGAAATTATAACCTAAAAAGGGAATTATCACCTCACGCACCATCGGAGAGGGAACCAATAGGAAAATTAACCTAAAAAGGAATTATCACCTCACGCACCATTGGAGAGGGAACCATAGGAAATTAACCTAAAAAGGAATTATCACCTCACGCACCATTGGAGAGGGAACCATAGGAAAAGGAATTATCACCTCACTCACCGTCGGAGAGGGAACCATATGAAAAGGGATTATCACCTCACTCACCGTCGGAGAGGGAACCATCTGAAAAGGAATTATCACCTCACTCACCGTCGGAGAGGGAACCATCTGAAAAGGAATTATCACCTCACTCACCGTCGGAGAGGGAACCATCTGAAAAGGAATTATCACCTCACTCACCGTCGGAGAGGGAACCATCTGAAAAGGAATTATCACCTCACTCACTGTCGGAGAGGGAACCATAAGAGATTATCACCTCACTCACCATCGGAGAGGGAACCATCTGAAAAGGAATTACCACCTCACTCACCGTCGGAGAGGGAACCATAGGAGATTATCACCTCACTCACCGTCGGAGAGGGAACCATCTGAAAAGGAATTATCGCCTCACTCACCGTCGGAGAGGGAACCATAAGAGATTATCACCTCACTCACCGTCGGAGAGGGAACCATCTGAAAAGGAATTACCACCTCACTCACCGTCGGAGAGGGAACCATAAGAGATTATCACCTCACTCACCGTCGGAGAGGGAACCATCTGAAAAGGACTTACCAACTCACTCACCGTCGGAGAGGGAACCATAGGAGACTATCACCTCACTCACCGTCGGAGAGGGAAACATCTGAAAAGGACTTACCACCTCACTCACCGTCGGAGAGGGAACCATAGGAGACTATCACCTCACTCACCGTCGGAGAGGGAAACATCTGAAAAGGACTTACCACCTCACTCACCGTCGGAGAGGGAACCATAGGAGACTATCACCTCACTCACCGTCGGAGAGGGAAACATCTGAAAAGGACTTACCACCTCACTCACCGTCGGAGAGGGAACCATAGGAGACTATCACCTCACTCACCGTCGGAGAGGGAAACATCTGAAAATGACTTACCACCTCACTCACCGTCGGAGAGGGAACCATAGGAGACTATCACCTCACTCACCGTCGGAGAGGGAAACATCTGAAAAGGACTTACCACCTCACTCACCGTCGGAGAGGGAACCATAGGAGACTATCACCTCACTCACTGTCGGAGAGGGAAACATCTGAAAAGGACTTACCACCTCACTCACCGTCGGAGAGGGAACCATAGGAAATTATAACCTGGGATAACTTCTACTGAGTCTTTATCAGAAAAATCTGTTGGGAGTCGATTTAGCTGGACTAGAGAAGGCCTGGGACTGGATAAGAAATCTTTGGAGTCGATTAACTGAACCGGTCTAGGTCTTGAAATATGATTGAGAATTTCAACTGCATCTTTCCTGAAAGGTAAAGGTCAGTCATATGCAATGCATGATATGGATCAAGCAATGATGTTCTCAACATAAATGAGATTTGTATGATATAATGCGTCTATGCATGCTATAATGATGTATGTAATATTTTATGAATGTATGTTTTCGTCTAGGAAAGTAAATCCTTGACGGGTGCCGGGAAGTCATATCCTGGGCTGATGTTGAAGAATAGATTTTGCTTCCGCTGGGGATGATAACTGTAAGAATACTGGTAGGAGAAGATGACTCCGTTGCAGAATAAACTTGGCAAATGGAAGATTCTGCGGGGAGAAAAGATACTCTAGCGACCATGCTGGGAAGCAATACTCTGTGGGGAGAGAGATACTTTGCTGAGTCGTTGATGATAACTTCGCTGGGGATACCATGGTTGTGTTGGAAGTATTAATAGACTTTGCTGGGGATAAGAAGACTTCGTCGAGGATGCTCTCTCCGTGGCTTTTGGCTGAGGATAACCCAGTTATATCCTGGTAAGGAAATAACTCTTGAATAAAGCCGGGGGACGCGTTCGTGTTCTGCGAGGGATAAGCTTCCAGAATCTACTGGGGATAAGCTTACTGTTGGGGAGATGATTCAACTTTCCTGGGGAACTAGATTGGACTCTCTTGGGGAAGCTTTGAGCTGCATTTGGGGAGTGGCTCTGCTGAATGCCTGGTATACTGCCGGGGAACAATCTTTAGGTCAAGACTTCCGGGGATGCTTGTTAAGAATGTATATATGCTGCTGGGGAGTGCTGAGATCTGCGGGAGGATACCCAACTTCCTTAAGTTTGATAATAGCTTTGCTTGAGGAGAGTGTACTGGCTTGCTGGCTCACTCTCTGGGGAATTAGGATATCTGGTTATGTTCTTTAGCTAAACCTACCTTTATACTTTGATGGACAGGGCCATTAGATTGTTTGGACGACTCTTTATTGCCCCTGTTTCTGAGGTGGGAGAGGAAGACCTGTGAGGTGCTGATAGCCATTGATGGGCAAACCTTCTTCTGGTGGGCAGGTGACAAGATGACAGGACATAGTCGTACGCTTTGATCCCTAACTTTTGCCTGGACCGCCCTTTCGGGTTTTCAGTCCACCGGGATACCCATTTTTGCCCAAGCCGCCTTTTCAGGTTTTCGACTTGCCGGGTGTACAGATTTTTCATTTCATCCCTCATTTTGCCCGAACCCTTTTGGTTCGCCGGGAAGCCCTTATTTTTGCCTAGGTATGTCAACCTAGCGGGTCTTTGATTATGCGTAGTATTTTTCCGACTATGTCTGTTCTCAGAAAGTAGGGAGTTGCCCCTGTTAGAAGTGTTTTGTCATGCCACCAGAAGATGTTTGATTAGGCATGATTCATTGTTGGAATGCCCCAAGTGACTCAGACGGAGATTTGCCCCAGGCTACTTGGCCTTTGAAAGATTCTCCGAATCTTGACTTAACTTCCCCAGATGATGGACAATGATCATGTCGTGCCCCTTGATTGGAAGTGCTTTTGTTCATTATGCATTCGTCGTGCGAACTTCTATGCTGTTCAAACAAAAAGTCATATGCAAACAAAGTCATGTTAAAAATGCAAAGCCTATGTCTGTCTTGAAGATTTTAAAAATGCGTTCTTTTTCATAAAACAAGTGAATGTTTGTAAAACGTGATGTCAACTCCGTATTTACCGTAAGCCTTCAGGAGTCAGGATACCTTTCGTAACAGTATGCTTTCGAACTAGCCCATGCTTCAGCTAGGACTTTTAAGGGTTATCACGTGGCCTGGTTCACGGTTTAAGAAACAAAGGATAAAGGCTCAAATTATTTGTACCCACCCGCTCTTCGTGATGTTCTCCAAACCTAAACTCAGTTGATCATACGTTAGACCTTGTTTGAGTCTTTGTCCTGATGTTCCAATGATGATTCGGGTTTTGACAATTTATTTTGAATAGGCAGTCATTTCCTTTTTTGTTGAGGGTTTGTAAGACCTCTTTCTTGTCTGATTTTTTTATTATCCCTTTCTTTTTTGCCTGAACTGTTTCCTTTTTTTGGAATTACAGTCAGCGGGATGCCCCAGTTTCATAAGTCCCTTTTTATAGGTTTTGACTTCTTGGGCTTTTCGTTTATGATTTTTTTTTGGTAATGACTGCCTGTCCTTTTGATTGTTCTGAACCATCACTGTCTTTCTTTTTTCGTAAGGATCTCTTTGGTGCCATTCGTTATGCACTTTGATCAACTGAGAGACTACCCTGCCCCAGGTTATGATAAAGGGTTTTAAATTTCGAAAAGAAAAACTCCTACTTCTTTGGCTCAGTTGGGTTGACGAGGGATTATCATCCTTATAACTCCAGTGTTTAGGGATTGAAACAATGCCTGTACCTCATCAGCGGGGTCTGTTCAAAAGCATACTGTAGATTATGGTATCGTTTTCGTCATCCTCCCTCAAGAGGCTTGGAATTTTAGATCAAGAGTTGACATCAGAAAAAAAAAAATGAAAATAATTTGCATTTAGTGAATACGAATATATTGCTTCAAAACAGACATATGCGATGCATTAATGGAATAACAATGTTTAACATGAATAAATGTTTGAACAAAAGAAAATTGCAATCTTGAACATTCGAATGAACAAAAGTTTTCTAGTCTCGGGGCTTGTCACTTCAAATGGTGCCTCCTGTAGGGATGGTAGAAGCACTCAGCCTGGCCATCTTGGGTGAATTCCACAGCTCCTTCCTTAATCAGGTCCTGGATTTTATTCTTCAAAGTCCAACAATCCTCTGTAGCATGCCCCGGGCTGTCAGAATGATAAGCGCAGTGAGCATTGGGGTCATACCTTGAAGGTGTCCTGTTGGGATTCTTAGGAGGATCCTTTAGAGTTACCAAGTTCAAACTCAACAGTTGTTGTAAGGCTTGAGGCAGCGATACGTTGAGCTTGGTGAATTGCCTTTTGGGCTTGTCTGGCTGAAGCTGGTGAGGTCGATACTGAATTGGTGATACTGAATCCATACGAGGAGCTTTCTCCTTGCCTCTTTGTCTCAAAGATGGTCGAACGGTGACTGGCTTTTTATCCTTAAACGTTTGCCCCAGTTGGCTACCCTGAAGCAGTTGGTTAACGAGAAACCGGAGCTCATCTTGTCTTTGAGCTAAACTTTGAATGGCATTCCTCTGCCCCCAGCATTTGGGCTTTCATTGCATCCATCTCAGCTTGTAGGTGTTTCAACCTTTCCCCCTCAGCACTGTTCCTGACAAAGGTCTCCCTGAGAAGGGTCCTTAGCTTTTCCTGCCCTTTGGATAGATTCAGGAGAATTTCCCCAAACCGAGTCTCTTGAGCGAGAAGGTCCTGGTTATCTGGTTGGAAGGCCATTGCTAAAATAAACAGCGAGAAAGTTAAGTGACCTGCAACAAAGATTCCTGTTATGTAATGATGTGTATGACATGCATGTAATGATTTCAAAGACCTCGCGGGGTAAACAGAGAAACTTGTTAAGATTTGAAACCGGTAGCTTTGATTGAAGGAAACCCATGCTGTTAAGGATTCTTCTTGAAGGGTCAAAGGCTCACCATATCCAGTGGGTCATAGCCCCTGACTTTAGTCATCATGTCTGGTTTTGATTTCCAAACAACCTTGGTTAAGGGAACCTTCTTCAAGAGTCAGAGCTCACCATATCAAGTGGGTCATAGCCTCTGACAACTTTGGCTAGAGGAAAATAAATCCTCTTTGCCCCTTGCTAGATGTTTGATTCATCGTGACCTGCATCACAAGCCCTTGAGATCCTTGAAATGGGTTAGGATGTATGCAATGGTATGATGTTATGGTATGCATGGGGTAATGTAAGTAGCCCTGTTATGAGTCCCAATTAAGGACTGCAAACCAAAACCTGCAAGAAACTCAAGTAAACCTGTCATGAGTCCCAGTTAAGGACTTAAAACATAACCTGCAAGAAACTTAGTACCCTGTTATGAGTCCCCATTAAGGACTATAGACAAAACCTGCAAGAAATAAGCGTCAGGTAACAAGCATGCAGATAATCAAGTACGAAGGCACACAAGTCACACAAGAGAAGCCCTTCGAGTTTAGGCCAGCATGAGGTCTAGGTATTACCCTCTTTCAGTTCGTTGGTTCATACCTGTCCTAATCAAAAGTAACCGGGTTCTTAGAGGATCCCAATATCATTGACTAACCTCAATCGGTCATAACTCCAGCATCGCAATCTTTTCTTGCGGCCAGAACCATCACGAGAGTTTAGCCTCAATGGGCGTAGCATACTGCTACTGTTCTAATGGCCAAGTTGGGTCATTTAAGGTTCTAAGGTCTGTTGGTGCTTAATGACTCCTTGGAAGACCCATATTCTCCCCGTTTCAACACGAGGGATATCGGTACAGACCAAGGCGCCACACCAACGTAGCCACTGCTTCACCCATGTCGGTATACGCCGGACAGGTCCCTCACAGCTTATGCTACCTAAACAGGGTATCCCCAGATCCGGGTTAGGATCTATGTAACTCCCATGCAACCCACAATAGTAAAGCAAGCAAATCAATACAATTGAAAACACAGTTATGAACTAACCCTAAGGTACACCTCACTTTAAGTTTGGTCCCCAGCAGAGTCGCCAGTTCTGTGATCGGTGGATCTGGAACTGACTGTTTAACGCTGGTTCGCGAAATGTCGCGGAAGCAAGAGTCGCCACCGTCTTTTATTTTCTCCAAATGGAAAGGACAAAAGCACAGAAAAATTCCTTAAAGAGATTGCTCTCGGTTCAGGAGGTAGGTTATAGAAAGGGAAGGTGTTAGCACCCTTTCTATCCATGGTTATCCATGGGCTCTTAGATACTTGCTCATTTGTGTTTTCAAAATTGGTTTGTTTGCTTTTCAACTGTGGGTTTTTAAAAAGTTTCTTTGAAAATTCCAGTTCGACTCTTGTATCGGTCCTCAAGAGTGTTTGAAAAATTGCTTTCGAAAGCTTTTTGAAAAGGTGCCGGTGTGAAAAGTATTTTTGATTTGTTTTGAGATTAGAGCAAGTATCTAGAGTCGTCTACCTACCCTAAGGAATTCGTCTGTGTAAATGTCCTTAAAGTAGTGCCATCCCACCATTGAGAGGTAGGTAGCACCACCGTTGGAGGTGTTTGGGTCAATTCGAGGTTCGGGACATGGTGATCACCAGAGCAATAGGAAGATACCTTAGAAGCTACCCTCATGCCAGGTTCCCGGATCATGAGGACTTACTAAGACATCCTCTACTCGACGATCACCTTTCGAGGCAAGGCAACAGTGAGGCGTACCCTAAGGGTGGTGTGTGATTTGTGTGTCATGTTCAGTTATTTTGTCTTATTCATGTCAAGGTGATCTATGCGTTTGTTTTTATTTTATCATTCATTCTTGCATGCATTTATTAACAGTTAAAATATTGCGAGAAAGTAAAAGATTCTAAGCTATTACAAAAGGCACGGGTCCACATCGCCAAAATTAAACCAGGACCCGATTTGACAGAAAATAAAGAAGTAAAGTGCGAGAAATAAAATGTCCGAGTTTACAAGGCTTTGGGAGAATTACATAAATATTTAAAAGAAACGAAATAAAACGCACGAATTGAAATAGGATTGGAAACGAGGGCGTTGGACCCTTTTGAAGTTAAATTGAAATTAAAAATTAATTAATTATTTATTGAAATAAAAGAAGTGTTTTTTAGGTTTTTTGTATTTATGAAATAAGAAAATTAAAATTAAAATTAAAAGAAACCCTAATTCTAAGTTATTTTTAATTATTTGAGAAAAATGTTAAAGTTTAACTTAATTTACTAAAGAATTTATGTACATGTTTATTTACAAAATAAATTAGTAATTAATAATAATAATAATAATGAGAAAATTATTTATTAAAAAAAATGATGAAAAAGTTAAAAAACCTAATTTCTACATATTTAATTTATTAAGAAAAATATTAAAGTTTTGAAACCTAAATTAATCTAATTAATTGTTTAAAGTTTATTTACAAAAATAATAATAGTAAAATTAATATTAATAAAATAAACATTTTTTTTGATTTTTCTGTATTTTATATTTATTATGAAAATTATTTTATGGAATTAAAAGAAAACAATTAAAAAACAATTAAAAGAATAAAAAGGAAAAACAAATAAAAATTAAAAATTGAGCAAACCATAGGGGGTGTCTGGCCCAAGGGGAGGTTTTTTTGAAGTATTGACTCCTGAGTACCGTGGTCTGCATTCTTTGGCCATTGGATTGAGTTTCATGCATAAGTTGTTCTACTTTGGCCATTTGGCTTTTGACTTTTGGCTTTTGGCCATTTGTGTTCTGGCTTCAACGTTCCTTTAATGTCTGGCTTAATGTCTGCCTCGCCATGTATTGGTGTCATGCATAAGTTTTTCTAGTCTGACCATTTGGCTTTTGGCTTTTGGCCATTTGGCTTTTGGCCTCAACGTTCCTTAATGAACCTGCCTGGGATCCTGTCTAAATCTGCAGTGTTGAATCTCACAAACACATCAAATATAATCATAAAATGCAAATAAATAGCCAATATATGAAGAAATTTAATGTTTAGGCACAATATGGCATGTATGAATGATTATACCCTTTTGATCATGGAGATCAAATCAACCTTACCCTTACTGGAAAAGTAGTGACATGAATGCTTTTATGCCCTTTGGATCATGGAGATCAAGCCAGCCTTACCCTTACTGAAGAAGTAATAAGATGTTGGTTTGTAACTGAGATGACTTTGTTTGTAGTGAGAGAGGGATTTGTAATAAGGATTTCAAGGTTTTAGGGTTCTTGAAAGAGTTTGATATTCCAACAGTGTTGTGGCAAGGTTTTTTCTCTCTTTTTTTCTTCCCTCTTTTTTCTTTTTTTTTCTCCCCTTTGGTTTGTGTGACAAGAAGGTGATTATATAGTGGAAATTAGGGTAAAGAAAATGGGCTTTGAATGTGCAATTGGGCCTCCAATATTCACTTGAATTCGTCACTTTCCAGGCTAAATCGCAGGGACTTAAGTGCATTTTTTGAAGTTGAAATGTGAAAACAAAATGTAGCCGACATCGAGAACTAACTCCTGTCCGAAAATCGACTCAATCGGATAAACGGTGAATTAGTTATGAATTTTTGAAGTTTCAGCTCAGACAAACTTATTTTGGGCTCCAGTGTCGACTCTGACACGTTCTTCAATAAAAAACTGGTATTGATCGATGCATAATCCGGTCTCGACTTTTGAAGCAAAGTTGTAGATCTACGAGTCAGAGACCTTGTGTAAAAATATGAGCCCAATCCGATAAAAATTGACCGAGTTATGAATTTTCGAAGTTTCGGCCCAGATGAAATAATATTCAGCATTCAGGATTTTCAGCGTGTCATGCACTCTGAGCAAAAAACGAAGGCCTTTTGAATACCGTTTGAACTCAATACCTTCTGTGAAAATGTAGTCAACTCAATTTGTGAAATTTTGGCACCGGAACCAGCTCGATACGATGAAAATCGACCAAATTATGATTTTTTGAACATGACGCAAATAAACTTCTGTCACAAATTTCTGCACGAAAATACTTGATAAATCCACGTTTTTGAAGACCTTCTGATCGAAATTGGCTTCCAGCCGTGAGAGATGAAAACGTAGATAATGTCAAGACGGAATTTTGGCCACCGAAACGGATTCAAAACGAATCACGATCTTCAAGTTATGAATTTTTTAGCGCGTAAAAACTGCACTTTCAGCATACTTTTTCACCATATTTCTTCAAGAAAACTCACACATTCGGATACCTTCTTTAAAGAATTGACTCTTGAGCCGAACCTGAATTTGAGAATATGTTATCAGAGATATCTTGGCGAAAGAACACCTGAATATAACCCGCCGGGTTGGACTTGTGAATTTTTCTTGAAATGTTTTTTTGAGAAATATGGGAGGGCAAATTTTGGGGTACAACAACTCCCTTTGCCAGTCGAAAAATTGGTCCAGAATGGTTCACCAGACCATATCCTTCAAATGAGGAGGATGACGTGACTGATGAGTTCGTGAGCATGTGGGAACCGTTTCTTCGCCCCAGGATCATGCCCTTGAGATTTAAGAGCTCAAAAAATCAATTGAGCTTAACCGTTTATCAACTAAATCTTGTCTCTCGACAATTTGGTATTGCTCAATCGCTTCCCTCACCTATTTATCCTCGAGAGAAGCTACTACTTTTTTACAATGCAGACTACTCAGAAGATGTCGCTACCAAGCATATTGGTAGGTACTCTGGTCGAACTATACTGACCCTATTCGACTTTAACCTCAATTTTCTGAGTTCTGTTCCCTTTGAGGAGTGGTGGAAACAATATTATGACGAAGAGTTCTTCGATGAGAAGGACTTCGCCTACCACCTACGTGAGGCATTTAAGCTGGTCCTCGACAGGGTCAAGAAATGTATTATTCTTTTCCATCTCTTCGCCTTAGATTTATCTTTTGACATTCGGTTAACTATAGCTGTCTTGTCTTCTGTTTAGCTATCAAGAGAACCAGCTCGAAGAAGACTGTTGAGAGTACAAAAGGGGGAGATTCCACCGTCAACCCCTCTCCCAAGGTATTTACTTTATTTCATACCCTTATTTTTTATCTGACATAGGTACTGATCCCTTCGACTTGGTTTTCTGGATATTCAGAAACCTACCCCCAAAAAACGGAAGGTTCAGGAGATCCAAATCTCTAGCGGTGAAGAAAAGGAATCTCCTCCTGTCCCTTTGCAGAGACGAAGGTTGAAGAAACCAATTCCTACCGTCGAACCCCATCCCAAAATCAGGGTTAAGAATACAGTTGCGAGGCCCCCTCCTGTAGTCATCAACGAGCCCACTGAACAGGAGGTAATCTCTAGGTTAAACAATCCCAGCGAAAGCGATAACTCCATTCCTGGTGCTGAAATCCCAGTCCAGGTATTTACTTAGACTGCTCATTATTTATTCCTCCACTCCCTTTTGCTTTATGAGGATTCTGAAAGAAATGAATTCCTTTTATTTTCCAGGACACTGCTGGCACTTCCAAACGAATTCCTACTCATGTCGAGGACTCTGTCACTCTCTTGAATAGTGAAGGGGATCCTACCTATAGGCCTTCTTCAGCAAAAGGCTCTTTCATGAGTTTAGCTGACGAAGTAAATCAGACTTCTGAACCTCAGCACGAAACCATAAAAGAAGCCGATGAAGAAGAAGCTGCAGGAAACCAAGAGGAGACTAGGGTTCCGCTGGTTGATGTGCAAGAGAATGAGGAGGAAGGTATCCATGGTGTTGAAACTGAAACAGAGAGGGAGAATGTAGAGATCCCAGAGGCTGGCGGTGAAGAAGGTTTTGCTGAAGGAAACCAAAATCCTCCAGGCACTGAAGCAATTCCAAATCAAGTGGCCAACGTGGTTGTTACTGCCAACGAAAGTATCCCTTCAACGGGATCCAGAACCAAGGAGGATTTGGCCTTACTAAAACAACAAAATCCGTTAGGTTATCTGACTGCCATTCTAGAAGGTCGAGAAAGTTCCTCTGATCACAGCGCCTCAACTGAATCTAGAAGATCTACTTTGACTTCTCCTCTCGACGAGGCTCTTCAGAAAGTTAAAGCACAAATCTTTTAAAGAGATTTGATGTTAACTTTAGAGGGGGAACCAACGGCTCCTTCCTTTCTGAAGACTATATTGAGGGTTGTTGATCTCCTTGTTGCTCCTCCGGATGTGGCCAATTAATCTTGGATTTACTCTCCATTGTTGACCAGGCATCAGCGGATTATAACCGCCAGAGAACTCTCAATCGTGAGATTGAAAAAGCCAATGGTCAAGTGGCTGCTGCTTGGCATGCTGCTACTGAATCAGCTTCTAGGGTAAATAATTTGTCGAAGGCCTAGGAGGCTAGACAAAAAGTGGTCGAGGAGATAGATCGAGATAATGCTCAACTGAGGGTGCAGATTGTAGAGTTGGAAGCTAAAATTGCTGCCAACGACAAAAAGAAAGAGGAACTTCTTGCTGTGAACACTGAATCAGAGAGCCAAGAAGAATTGGTTGAAGGGTTAAGACATGCCGATCGAGCTCAATCTCTGGATGCTAAGCTCGAGACCCTTCATCAATCGAAAGCTCTATGTGATCGACGGCTAGAATTGCAAAGAATCAAGTATCTCCATATTAAAGCTAATCTTCTCTTTTGAATCTTGTTTCTCTCATTTATGTAATCACTTTTTGTAACAATTTCAGAGCCATTTTGGAACTTTTAATGAAATTTTTAAGTTTCCATTTTGGCATTCTCTATTAACAGTGACTATATATTATTTATTTTTACCTCTTGAAGCATATGTCTATACGTTTTCAGGTATTTACCATTCACCTTCAAGAGTCTTTGATCTTCACTTAATTCTTCGATCTCATAGGCTCCGCCCAAAAATGCTTGAACAATCCTAAAAGGTCCTTCCCACTTAGGGGACCATTTTCCCAAATTTCGGTCTCTTCGATCCATTGGGAGTATTACTTTCCAAACTAGATCTTCAGGCTGAAACATCTTGGACTTCACCCTGCGATTGTAGGATTTCTCAACTCGCTTCTTCTGCAATCTCAAAAGATCCATAGCTTTCAACCTCTCTTCGTCTAAGTCTACTAGTTCATCCAACATCATACTCCAATAGACTTAAGAAGGGATCTCATGATGCATCTGAATACTTGTCGCCTGCAAGTGGATTTCCACTGGTAACACTACATCATGACCATAGGTTAGGCGAAATGGTGTTGTTCCTGTGGCTTCTTTCGGACAAGTTCGACATGCCCACAGGACTTGATCTAGCGTCTTGTGCCAGTTTCTGGGTTTCTTTCCCACATGTTTCTTTATTAAACTGATCACCACTTTATTTGCTGCTTCGACCTGGCCATTAGCTTGCGCATAATAAGGCATAGACGTTAACAGTTTAAACCCCATTTCCGCAGCAAAGTCTTGTATCTTTCGACCAGTAAAGACTAACCCTTGGTCTGTAGTTATTGTTTCAGGGATTCCAAATCTATATATGATGTACCTTTGAATGAATTCAATGACATTCTCTCGGTCTACATTGACTAAAGGAATCCCTTCAATCCACTTAGTAAAATAATCAATGCCCACCAATATATACTTCTGACCTTTGGAAGATACTGGTCGAATTTCTCCAATGAGATCCAAAGCCCATCCTCTAAAAGGCCAAGGTTTCACAATCGAGTGAAGTTCATTTGCTGGCACATTAGGTCAATTTCTTCGACTTCGACCTCGCGGTTGTATTCTTTAAGCAACACGGATATGACATTCACCATGATATCTAAACTGTCATTGGAGTCGGAGTCGTCTTCATCATTCGACCCACATTCCTCCGCCCAGGGCATAGGATTTCTCTCCAGAGGCTTCCTTTATTTCTTCTGCACATTAGTGCCAACTTCTGGATGAGGTCCAGCTGCCTCTTTCTCGGCCTTTCGCCGTCTTTGGAACCTTCTCCACTGCGAACGAGACATAGGATTTTTTCCTTTGTAATTGCTCGACACATGGGTTGTTTTATTCGACGCAGAAGCATGGTATTCCTTTCTATAATCTAGAGAAGAACCTCTTGGTACGTCGAATGCTTGCCATCTCTCTTCATTTGGCCTCTTTCTTCCCATGGTATTCAGCCAAGTATCTGTAGGCACATTAGTTGGAGGCCTAAAAGTTGGTGGCCTCCTTACCTGATTCATGGGTCTTTGTTGATGCCCCCTTCTGGGGTCAAATCGGATTTCTGAACCCATTCTTTGTTGGGCATTGGTGCCCTGTTTTGATTTCACAATCCACATAGCTTGTATTTGTTCAGCAGCTTTCTTATCGAAAATAGAGCTACATCTAGGGCATAGCATTACTTCCGATTTCTTCTTCTGGCACCTATGCAAAAAATCTGCCAAATCTTCATCCTCCTTTGGGAATACAGTTTTGTTTACTTCTTCTTGTCGAATGGCTTCCTCTGAGGATTTGGCACCAGAGACTTCAACCACGTTAACCTGCATGTTGCTTTTGGCAACAAGGTTCATCTTCTGCATTTTGGCCTCCAAGTACTCTGTCGAGCCCTTTGCGGCAGCCAAATAGGAACCAGTGGTGGTTCTTTTGCTGGAGCTTTCAACAACTCCTTTGATTTTGTTTGAGTTTTCAGTAACCCGTTTGATAAGTTCCAGGCTTCTAGCAGCCTCCTTGTTCGACCCTTGGGCAACTTCCTTTTTCAAATCCAGGCCTTCAGTGGCCTTTCTCACCCCTTCAATAGTTTTTCTGGAGATGTTTCCAGTGAAACTTCCGAAGATGGGTTTTATGATGAAATCTTCAGACACTTCCACCATCTGAATGCCAACTGGTTCGGCATATGTGCCTTTGTCTGCAGTGGGTTTGTGTCGATTTTCATTGCTGGTTTATCAACAAATTTCAGCCTTCCTTCCTTCAGCGCCTGTTGAACGAGATCCCTGAAAAGGAAACATTGTGAGGTTTTATGTCCCAAAAAATTATGGTATTTACAAAAACCTCTTTTCTTTCTCTGTTCTAAAGGAGGCAATTTTGCCCCTGGGGGCACTATCATCTGGCCATCTTTAACTAATAGATCAAATATTTCGTCACACTTGGATATGTCGAAGCTATAAGTTTTCTTAGGAAATTTATCACTTTTTTTCTCAGGTTCAACAGGATTTTTCCCATTTGATGGCACTAGCAATTTACAAGAATATGGTGGTCCTTGTTTTAATTCCGCTAAATCAATTTCGCCTTCTTCGACATCTATAGGATCGTTGTATGTCTCCGGGTCGTTATCATCCATTTCGACATAAGCTACCCTTTCTCGTCGATGAGTTTTGGCAGTTTTAGCTTTTTCAGCTTTAAGGCGTTCTACTTGTCGAACTCTATCATCAAGTTGGGCCATATCTCTTAGGTATTGTGTATCTAACTTTTTCCTAATCGAATAATCCAGGCCCCCCGCTGCTATTTCAACTAATTCATGCTCAGGAACTTGGGTAAAGCATCTGGCTTTGAGTAATCGAAATCTATTTAAATATTCATCAATTGGCTATGTAAACCTTCTCTTCACACTAGCCAATTCTTTTAGACTTATCTTGGTTTGACCCATGTAAAATTGTTCATGGAACAATCTTTCCAATTGGTTCCAGTTGTGGATCGAATTGGCTGGGAGGGTAGTGAACCAAGTGAAAGCATTCTTTGTCAGGGAACTTGGGAAATATTTAATTCTAAGGTTTTCGTTGTTTGCTATTTCTCTAGCCTCTATCAAATATCTAGCCACATGTTCGACGGTCGACTCTGTCGTATCCCCTGAAAATTTAGTGAATTTTGGGACTTTTGCCCTAGGTGGTAAGTCTGTTTGCAGAATATATTATGACAATGGGGATGTAAAGTTTGGTCTGCGAAAACCAACATTCATCCCGTTTTAAGCATGATCCTCTCGATCATGGCGGTTAGATTATTGTCCGTCCCATATTTTTGTTATCGAACTTGCTGCATTAATTCATCAGCGTTTTGGTTTCTATTAGCCATAATAACACCTTGATTGATTTCTCGAAGGTTTCGTGGCATCTCAATCCTTGGTTGTTCTACTTCTACCCTAGGAATCTGGGGGTTTGGATTAACAGTCAAATCCTCTTCCATAATACCCCTTGATTTACTCTTATTGGTACCCTTTGGGGTTGTCGAACAACTTGGGGCACCCCAAAGAATTCAGCCATGCACGTCATTTGCGCTGTCATCTGTTGATTCGACTGTGTAGCAGTCTGAATAAGGGGATTTAGCACTGTACTTAGATTTTGTGCTAGCATTTGTACCATTTCATGATTACTTTCGTCCATTTGTTGCCTCAAAATTGTTGTTGAAACATTTGTGAGGCCTGGTATCATGTGAGATGGCCCTCCCAAAAATTGGTTTCTACTGGCTCTAGACCCTTGTAATGGCGATGTTGCGTTCACCAAAGGTTCTGAAAACGTGGAAGCAGCATTCATAAGGCTAGACATTTCAGTAGTTGGCATGCCATATGGCTATTCTCGACCCATCCAGGTTGTCGAAAAGCCTGGGGGTACAATTGATCGAGATCCTAGATTTATCCTTGGTGGAGGCATTCCTAAAGGATCTCTTGGACCCACATACGAAAGTAAGGGTCCAGTTTGATTTGTGGTTAACACTGGCATTGATCCAACAGAAGTTGGGATATTCCCTTCGATAGTAGTAGTAACCACTGTTCCTATGATTGGTGGAGGTATTTCTCCATGGTTTGGCTCATTAGCCATACTACTCTCTCTATTTTCCTTCCTAACAGTATATTTGTTGGTTACTCTACCACTTCTTAATAACATGCAATGTTATAACTGTACAGGAAAAACATAATAACATAGAAAATTAGCAACGTCCCACTGGGCGTGCCAATTTGTTTACCGTTGTTTTTGGTAAACAACCGCTGATCTCCAAAAAGGCAAGTTCTTTTTGGTTTACTTACGGGATCGATCAGATTAATCCCAGGACATATGCTAATTTTTATGTAAAATGGATAAGTAAGAAGAACGCATGTTCGACCCAGAGAAAGGATGTTTAAGATTTTAGAAAAGTAAACAGAAGTATAGAAATGCAAGTAAAAGAAGTAAAAAAGATAACTTTGCAGGATAATAGTAAAGTAATGTAAAGGACTTTCATTAAGGAAAAAAGGTGTTTCCAACATACATTTCTCAGTCGTTATCCTTTCTCACGCAGCAGTTACTTGGATAATGTTTGAGTGACTTAGTATAATAGGTTGAACACACTTGAAAATTACACAAGTTTCTTAATTTATACTAAAAATAGGTAATCGTCGAGGAAACATTCTGCGCTAGGATGAAGACAAGTGTCTTCTGCATGTCCCTCGACATATGGCTTTCAGCCACGTTGCCTCTTCTTAAACGCTGGCGAAACTGCCTTTCCCTCCACTAATTCAAAATTCAAATAGTCCTTGTGTCATGTGTCAAAGCGAGAATACTTTCTCTTAGTCGAGTGACATAAGTCTTCTTCAGTCGAATGAGCCATTGGTCGAAGATTCCAATATAACTCAGATCTTTTCCCTAAGTTATTTTCATGTGTCGAATCATACTTCCTGGCTTGGTTCACTGCAGTTATTTGGTCTAAAAGACCAAATATAGTAAGTGTCAAATTTGAGAGCCAACACCTACTCGAAAAAGTCTGTTCGTTTTCCTTTAGACAGCACTATTCTACTATTAAGGAGTAGGTAGCCCTATCATTGGAGTTTTAAAGGGACGTTCGAAGGGACGAAATGGTCTCTGAAGGCAACAAGTAAAGATACCTTAGCATTTCGAAGGGACTATCGTCATAAGATCAATTCGTAGGCAACTCGAGGGACAAGTAGGGACTATGATCTTTATGACGATTTTGAATCGCGGGTCATTGCTAAGGTAATCCTACATTCGAGGGACACGACCATTATTTCTGAGGCAACCAAGTGGAGTAAACCCTAGGAGTGAACATGTGCAAGCGTATTTTTCAGTTAATTATCTTTGCGCAATTAGGGTTTTCTACTGTTTTAATTTCAATCTGTCTTTCCATACAATCCTATACATACATCTAAGCAGTTTATAGTTTGCGGAAATTAAAATGCGAGAAGTTAGAGTCCTAATTATTACATGGCTTTGGGCATATACATAATTATTTTTGACTGAAAATAAAATACGGAAATTTAAAACCCTAATTACTATTACAAACTCGGAGCAGTTATAATAATAATAAAAAAGGAAAACTAAAAGCGCGCGCGACGAATTAAATGCGAGAAATAATTGGAAAACCTAAAATCTAATTTGAGAAAATATTTATTTTATTTTTTTAAGGAAAAATTAGGTTATGTACAAAATTAAACCCTAATTCTAATTATTTTGAATTATAATAAAAAAAGACATTAAATTACCCTAATTTAACTAAACTAATTAATTAATAAAATATTTTTATGAAAAAAAATGATTTTTGATGTTTTTATGATTTTTTGATTAAATAAAAAATATGATTTTTAATTTTGGTGTTATTAAAAAACATAATTAATAAATAATAAGAAAAAGAATTAAAATAAAAAAAGTAGGAATTTGGGCCTGTACGATGAGCAAATGGGGGGTGGCTTTCTGAATTTTTCCAGGCCCAATATGACTGAGCCCACTCCTACACCCAATCTAGTATAGCTTCCTTTTGATGGTTCACGATATGACTGCACGTTCAAGATGTTGGATTTGGATATGATGGGATCTTGGGGTTGAATTTGGAGATGCATGGTGGACATTTGATCATGGGGCGCACAAGATCCTGCATAGAGTGTTAAGAAAATAATAAAATGTGCATGCCTGGGGTCGAACCCAGGTCTTTGGTTTCATACGACCCCTGCCCTTGCCATCTGTGTTGTGTTGTTCATTTGTACATATATCCAAACGCAAATAATAAAAAGAAAATCAAGTGTTAAACCCAGTCAATTAAATAAATGCACACATCAGCTAGTATGGACCAATCATGTTATAAGAATAAGCCACACATGCAGTCAAACGGCCTTCAACCTTTGACTCGCCGGAGAAGCACCGGAGCCCTAACTCTAGTCGTCTTCTCTAGCCATCTCCTTCATCTAACTCACGCAAACCTGCAAAAACAATGATCAATTGGACCCTACCCCCTAATTCGAGGGTTGCAGATCCAATGGTGACCTCCTCTTGCCCTGAAACAGCTTGCAAACAACACTATAAGAAAAATCATGAAACGACGATTGTGATACGGTGGGAGAACTGACTTGAGGTTTTGCGTTTATGTTCGCAAATGTTTTGGTTTAGCAAGAGTCGCCACCGACTTTTTATTTTATCCTAAGGAAAGGTCAAAAAGCACAGGAAAGACATTTGAGATGTTTTCTTGGGTTCGGGGAGTAGATTATGAAAAGGGAAGGTGCAAGCACCCTTTTCATCCATGGTTATCCATGGGATCTTAGTTACTTGTTTAGATCACTTGCTTTGCTTTTCCAATTGTTTGAAATGGTGCTTTGTGTGTGATTTTGAAAGATGTTTTGAAAAGAGGCCATCGTTGTGGCAACCTTTCTAATGATTCTTGTTTGAATATGTACAAAGGTGTGTGTCTTTTTGAAAAGATATTTCAATGTTTGAAAGTTTGTTTTGAAATTGTGTTGTGAGGTGTGTTTGAAAATAGCAAGGATGTTTTTGCAAGCTTTTGATCAAGTAACTAAGAGTTGTCTACCCTATCTTACTCAAAGATCTTTCCTATGTTTTTAACCCTTTTGACAGTGTTATTTCACCATTGCATTAGGTGAACAACCTTGTGTTAGGATGTTAAATGGGACAGGCGCGGGTCATCGCATACAATCATTGAAAGCAACTTGTGAGACGCTCTTAGCAATTTTGTAAGGGACGAGATCGTTTTATCGAAGGCAACATCAAGGGTCATCGAGGGACTACGATCTTTGTTTATCGAAGGGGCATTTGCTAGAGTGTCTCATATTCGAGGGACATGATTGCATTTTTCGAAGCAACAAGCGAGGTTAACCTAGAGGTGCAAGTGTGCATTGTGTTTGTCAATTTTCATGCTTTTTGTCTTGTATTTAGGTCATCTAGCGATTGATTTTAGATTTTCGCATACAAACCCTAATCTCTAGTCATGGCATATTTTAAAAGTATAAAGTGCGAGAATTAAATTCTAAGCTATTACAAAAAAGTATCCGGGGATGGGGGTACACTTATTTACAAATGGGGATGAGTCTCACAAGAATAATAATGTTCACATATCAAATGTTACAACCAAATCGAATTGTCGCAATTCAGTGTAAAATTATAATAAATTATAAAAATAAGGAAAATCAGTAAATTATGAGATGCATGTATTTATTTACAAACAAAAATCTATTCTACAAGAAAGAAAGATTAAAAATTATGTTATTATTTGGTTTTAATTAATTATGAAAAGAAAAAGTTTTAAAGAAAGAAAAATTACTTAAATTAATGTTTCTATTCTTTTTTTGTATTTTTATTAGTGTAACAATTATTAATAATAAAAGAAGACAAATTAATTTAAGAAAATAAATACTACTAGTATTATTAAAAAAAAACGAATTAATGAAATAAAAAAAAAGGTTAGTGTTTGGTGAATCAAAAGAGATTAAAGAAGGAATGAGCTTAGGTTTATTGTTGGGCCCAAGTGAAAAATGGAAGAAGGAACAAAAAGGGGTCAGAATGGAGACAAGAGGGGGGGTGCGATGGCCAAATGTTGTTGTGGGCTTAAGTTTACGTTTGGGGCGGACAGGCCCAGTGACAAGTTGTACAACGTTTTTCTTTTTGCTCAGGGGTTTGTTCATTTTAGCAGATTAGGGTTTGTGTTATTGTGGACACAACGGCGCCGTTCTCCCACTCGCTTCTTCATCTTTCTCAAGCACGCTTATGATATTTTCCTCTCAGGCCATCGGAGCGCCACCCCACTCTCTATCCTCTTTACGTTGATCCAGGGTTATGAGTGAATGGTACGTTTCGTCATTTTTGTGTTTTAACAGTTTCATTGTTTGTTTGATTCTTCATGTTACTTTACAGTTTAATCTTTTAACCTTTGGATGTTTACATACTTGATATGTAGTAATGGTTTGAGAAGATCATACCTTGGGGGACTTTTCTGGAAAATGAAGGGAGAGAAAAGGGTGAGGCGGAGGCGCGTCCTTGGTGGCCAGGCGGAGGACAGAGTGATGATGGTTGCACGCTTTTTCTGGTATCTTTTGTCTTTTCTTTCTCAGATATTGATGTTGATGATGAACGAATTCTGAAACTTGTTGTTCTTTGATTTTTGTTGATGATGAAAAATTCTGAAACTTGTGTTGGTTGTTTCACTTCTTAAAAACTTTATTTCTTCCTCTCTTGAATGATGATAAACTTGTTCTGAAGCTTTTGATTTTCTATTGTGGATTGTTTAATGATGATGATGATTGTTGGTTGATGATGAAGCTTGCTATAAACTTCTGAAACCTCTTCCTCTTTCTTTGATATTGAACATTGATGATGATGGTTATTCTGAAATTGCGTTGGTTAGTTTCTGAAATTCTCTTCCTCCCTCTTGAATATTAAAAGTTGATGATGAGAATGTCTCTGAAACTGTGTTGGTTAGTTTCTGAAATTCTCTTCCTCCCTCTTGAATATTGAAAGTTGATGATGAGAATGTCTCTGAAACTGTGTTGGTTAGCTTCTGAAATTCTCTTCCTCCCTCTTGAATATTGAAAGTTGATGATGAGAATGTCTCTGAAACTTTTGTTGATTTGTTTGGCAAACTAGTTTTTGGCTTTGATGTTAGTTTGTGAAACTGTTATGGTGTTGGGCAATTTTGTTTGACAGGTTTGGAGCCTTGAGTTTCAGACTTTGGCTTTTGTTTGAAACTGCTTGGTTAATGACTGTGCAGTTTGGTACAGGTTTGACAACAGATTGCTAGGCTTGGTCTAGTTTGTAGTTTGGCCTGTTTGTTTGTTTTGACAGGTTTGGAGCTTGGCTTGTGGTTTGAGCAAACTTTTGGTTGTGGTAAACTTGTGAGTTTTTGCAGGTTTGGCCAGTTTGTTTTGATTTTGATAGCAGGTTTGCAAGTTTGCAAGTTGTGCAGGCTTTGGAGTTTGTTTTGGGTTTTTGGCCAAGTATTTTTTCTTCCTGCTGTTTATGAAGTTAGATAGTTTTATATCCTCTTGTTATTTGACTTGTGACAGCCTGCTTTAGCCAAAATACAAACTTTTCACAAAAGGTCCTCTCTTTCTCTCTTCCTCTCTCCTTGAAATAAGCACTTTTTGCTTATTATATTATATTCTGAAAAGTTGCCTATGCCTGGAACATGATGACATCTATGACAAGCCTTTGGCTTGTGAATTGGTTTTCCTTCTGCATTGTATTTTCCCACTGCATTGTGTACTTTTCTGACTGCATACTTTCTGCATTGTACTTGGTTGCTTCCAATTTCTTTATAACTCAGTTTGCTTTAGTTGTTATGCTTTCAGCTTGGTTACTTGCAGTTTGGTATTCAGTTTGGTATAGTTTTGCTGCAAGTTTGCTTTGTATGCAGCCTGTCTTGGTTACTGCAGTTTAGTATTCAATTTTACTGCAAGTTTTCTTTGTATTCAGCCTTGTACCTTGCTTTGTACAACATGGCCCATGTTTTTGCATTTGAACCAATTGTATGCTTGCATTTTATTTTTTACTTTTCTCATTGTGAACCAAGAAGAGCAATCTTCTTGTGATTTGCAAAGAGAAAAATAAAAACATGATGAACAAATAGCATTCTGATTCCGGACGACAAACTTTAATGATGACCTTCTCCTTTCTTTTTTCATTTGAAAATTCCTGTACTAATTTTCTTTTCCTTTGTCTTTTGCAGGTGAGCACCAATTGGATGATAAAGGAAGCAGTAGAAGCCGGAAACCTTGAGCATGGGAGTGCTGGAGCTTAGGAGACTTAGGCTTAGATTAGATAGACTCTTTTTTCATTTATTGTAAACATTTATTTCTTTTTAAAATACTATAAGTTGTAAAAACTTACAATATTCAAAAATAATAAATTATTCCTTTGTAACAATATTTGAAAATGAATAAAAAAGTCTTTGTCCAAAAGAAACATTTCTACTGTCAAATATCTTGCCCTTCTTCCTTGCATGTTCATTTAATTATTTAAGACTCTCAAATCAAAATAATTGAAACTGTATTTCAACAATTCTAATCCAGATAAAATAAATAATCAAAAAACTATGCAGTCTCGTAACCTTGCATCAGTATTCCAATCACAATGCGCATTGTATAATAAACAAACAAGCATTCCATTAACCGACAAACCTTTCACTCCATTAACAAGTAGATGTCTTGATATTCCAAATAACAGTCTCAGCTCCTATTTCTTATCCCAGATAATCAGGCCTTGAGAACAATCAGTTGGCCTTTCAGCAAACTTGAAAAAGTGTGAAAATAATGTAACAACAAACTGAATTTCTGTGGATTCAATTTATTTTGAGAAATGCGAGAAAACCCTAATTCTGGTTTTACTGCTAAAGAAAAGTCTGTTTGTTTGATTCTTGAGCCAATCTTAAAAATAAGAGAAACACCCTAGGGTTGTGATTTCTTGTGATAAATGGAGGGCAAATTTTAGGGTACAACAGTTTCCCCTGTTCAATCTTCTTGAACTTGAAGAGTTAGATTGGCAAGCTTGCCGTTCGCGACTCGAAGGTAAAAGATGATTGGACACTAGAGTGCCCATAAATTTGCACTCGTCAAAGCATAGCTGAGGGAATGGGCTTAAAGATGCCATTTGGAGATGTGACAAAACCTTGTCAGAGATGGGCTTAAAGATGCCATCCAAGAATGTTTGTTGAACTGTATGTTGTAGGTGAAAGAATGAGTATCAGAATGGTATCCGTGTCTGGAACGTCTCTGAGCTGGGGTCTGAATAAGAAATAGATTAGCATCCGTGTTTGGAGAATCTGTAAACTGTTTTCACGAACTGAATCTGAACAAGCGATAGTTGACATCCATGTCGGGAAGCATCCGTAAACTGTTTTCATGATTATGAATTCGAAGCTTGCTAATCTTATCCTGAAAAGGGTAAAATATTAGTTGAAACACAAAGTTATGTTGCATGGAATGTATGATGTAATGTATCTGTTATATCAATGTTTATGATATATGAATGCAATGTATCCGCATGTAAGCCGATATGCTATCTTGCTGAGGAAGATAAATCCTGGATAGCTGGATATAATAAAATCTTTGACTGCTGTCGGGGAAAATAAATCCTTGACTGCTGCTGGGGATTGAAAATCCTTTGATCGTTGAGAATGAGAAGTCCTGGGACCACTGTTGAAGAGTATGTGTGTCTTCAAGCTTTTTGACAACCTCTGCGGGGAGAAGTTATACTGCTGGGGAAAGTCAGGAGTTTGGGTTGTATGCCAATCTACTGGGGATTCCTGTTTTGAGGAGAACTTTGCTGGGGGATATCTGAAAACTCTATGGGGAACTGAGAATGATAATCTTCATTCTGCTAGGGGAATTTGTATTAAGGAGCCGAGAACGAGAATCTTCGATCTACAGGGGATTAAAAACTCTGACAAATTTATGCTAAGGGTAAATGAAGCTCTGGCAACTTCACTGGAGAACCAAGGATAAGAATCTTGATTTTGTCGGGGAGTAAAAACTCTGTGGGGAATAGCTATACTACTAGAGAGTAGCTATCCTGCTGGAGAATAAGCTCGGGATTCTGGGAAAAGCTTATTCCTGTTTGGAAGAAGTTCAGAAGTTAAGATCATACGCCACTTTGAGAATGAGAATCTTCATTCTGTCGGGAATATCAGGAACTCAGGTTATATACCACTTTGAGAATGAGAATCTTCATTCTGTCGGGAATATCAGGAACTCAGGTTATATACCACTTTGAGAATGAGAATCTTCATTCTGTCGGGAATATCAGGAACTCGGGTTATATGCCACTTTGAGAATGAGAATCTTCATTCTGTCGGGAATATCAGGAATTCAGGTTATATACCACTTTGAGAATGAGAATCTTCATTCTGTCGGGAATATCAGGAACTCGGGTTATATGCCACTTTGAGAATGAGAATCTTCATTCTGTCGGGAATATCGGGAGCTCAGGTAATATGCCACTTTGAGAATGAGAATCTTCATTCTGTCGGGAATATCAGGAATTCAGGTTATATCCCACTTTGAGAATGAGAATCTTCATTCTGCCGGGAATATCAAGAATTCAGGTTATATACCACTTGGAGAATGAGAATCTTCATTCTGTCGGGAATATCGGGAGCTTGGGAGTATGCCAATCTGAAAATGAGAATCTTCATTCAGGCGTTTGGGTCAGGAGGTTGGGAGTATACCAATATGAGAATGAGAATCTTCATTCAGGCGTTTGGGTCAGGAGGTTGGGAGTATACCAATCTTCTGAGGTTTTAAGGATGAGAATCTTCATTCTGTTAACGGTATCAGGAGCTTGGGAGTATAACAATCTACTGGGGAAGCGAGAATGAGAATCTTCATTCAGGCGTTGGTATCAGGAGGTTGGAAGTATACCAAATCTTCTGAGGTTTTAAGGATGAGAATCTTAATTCTGTTAACGGTATCAGGAGCTTGGGAGTATACCAATATTCTGAGGTTTCAAGGATGAGAATCTTCATTCTTGAGAGAAACAAAATTTTAGGAGCTTCATTTATCCATTATTCTGCTGGTGGGTTGTTTCTGCTGAGATTTAGGAACTTGTCCATAATTCAACTGAAGTAAAAACTTTGTCGCTTGAATTTGATTGTACCTTTCCTGAAAGGAAAAGGTTAGTGGCATATATCAAACAATGATGTTCTCAAAATAAATGAGATTGCATTGCATGATGTCCTGATGCACGGAGGTGTAATGTTTTTTAAGACGACCTTTCGCTGGGGAAAATAAATCCCGAGCTGGTCTGGTAGAGAGGTGATGAACTTCTTGAGGATTCTTGAATTTCTTTTCAAAAGGATTTTGGAGAGATTCGTCATTGCCCCTAGTATCAAATGTTTGGGGAACTGCCAGGAAACTTGGACTGTACGTAACCCTTTGATGAGATTGACGTTTTAATGCCCCAAGTGATGGTGATGGAGACTTGCCCCAGGTTAATTTGCAATTGAGAGATTTCTTGAAATCTTGACTGGACTGCCCCAGGTTTACCGAACTTTGAAAGATTTGTTGAAATCTTGACTGGACTTCCCCAGGTTTACTGGACAATACCATACCAAGTCCCCTTTTGTTGATAGGAGATTTTGCAACGAGAATGTCATCCCACTTGAAGTGATTTTATTCACTGAGAGCTTTCATTCATCCGAACATTCACCGTGTGAATTTATTCGCTGTCAAACAAATAACCATGTGCAGACAACGATATTCAAATAATACAAAGTTCATGCTTGTCTCGAAGTTTTGAAAAATGCGTTTTTTAGCAGAAAACTTTTATAAGACAAATTCAACACAAGATTTAGAGCAAAGCCTTACAGGAGTCAGGATACCTTTTGGTAACAGTATGCTTTTGAACTAACCCATACTTCAATTAGGACTTTTGAAGGGTTGTAACGTGGCTTGGTTCACGGTTTAAGAAACAAAGGATAAAGGCTCAAAGTATATTTGTACCCACCCACTCTTCGTGATGTTCTTCAATCCTAAACTCAGTTAATGGCGCACTTGAACTCCAAATGAGTCGGGAACGACGTTTTGGTGATGGTTCACACAAGTGGAATTTGTTGGAAGGCAGTCATTTTTTTTGCAACATTTTTCATGTTGTTGAGGATTTGTAATGACCTCTTTCTCTTTTTTGTTATCCCTAATTTTTGCCTGACTGTTCCTGTTTTTAAGATTATAGTCAGCGGGATGCCCTAGCTTTCTTAAGTCTCCTTTATAGGTTTTGACTCAATGGGCTTTTTCTTTGAGAGATAATGACTGCCTACGAGATAAGGAACCATCACTGTTCTTTGGTTTTAAAGGAAATTTTGATGCCGTTCGCTGTATTACGAATTGAGAGTTTGCGAATAAACGCGCATTTTGAATTAACTGAGAGACTACCCTGCCCTAGGTTTGATTAAAGGTTTCAGTTTGTGTTAAAACAGAAAACTTCTACTTCTTTGGCTCGAAGGGGTTGACTAGGGATTATCTTCCTTATAACTCTAGTGTTTTAGGATTTGAAAGAAACGCCTGTACATCGTCAGCAAGGTCTGTCCAAAAGCATACTGTATGAGATTATGGCATTTTTTTGTCATCCTCCCTCTAAATACTTATAACTTTTAGCAAGAGTTAAATATCATAATGAAAGTAGGAAACATAGTTCAAGAATAGTGAAAACGAATGGATGAATTCAAGACAAACATATGCAATGCATTAATGAAACAGAGTTTGACATCAACAGATAATTGTTTGAATAACAAAAGAAATTACAACTTGAAAATTTAAATGAAACAAAGGTCTCTTAGTTTGAACTTGTCATTTCAGGTGGAGAACCCTCAGCAGAAGATGTTCATCTGGACATCCTGTGTGAATTTCAGCACTCCTCTGTCAATCAAATCTTGGGTCTTGTTTTTCAAAGCCCAACAATCGTCGGTGTCATGTCCAGGACTATAGGAGTGGTATACACAAAATGAGTCGGGGTGATATCCAGGATCAGAGGTATTGGGATTCCGAAGAGGATCCTTTAATACAGTCAGATTAACCTCCAACAAGCGTTCCAGTACTAGAGATAATGGTATGTCAATCTCAGTGAAATGTCTTCCAGATGTATTTTGCTTACGCCGATTACCCTGTTGACGCTGGCGAGGTCGTTGTTGGGCTTGTGACCCTGAAGCAAGCTGGGGAGCCTTTCCCTTGTCTTCTTGTCTCAAAGGAGGCTGAATGGTGACTTGATCTTCAACCCTAGTTGTTTACCCCACTTGGTTATCTTGAAGCAGTTTGTTGATGAGGACCCTGAGTTCCTCTTGTCCTTGAGCCAGGTTTTGAATGAGAGCCATCTGGCCCACCAGTTGTCTCATCATCTGGATCTTCATTGTTGCCAACTCAATCTGTAGCCCTTCCAATTGATCATTCCTGATGCTGCCTGGATTTCCTAGGACCATGCCCCTTGTGAGTAGAGCTTTCACTTCTTCTTGCCCCTGGGACAAGTTCAAGAACATTTCTTGAAGTTGAGCGTTTTGAGCCTGGATATCTTCGACAGTCCTCTCTAGAGCCATCTCTACTGAAATAAACAGTAGGAGAATAAGGAGACCTGAAAGGGAAAACCTGTCATGATACGATGCATGATATGTGGATGCATGTTTTTAAGGATCTCGCGAGGTAAACACAAGAAAATGTTAGAGGTTGAACTTCGATCAACATTTTTGATTTGGAGAACTTTTGTATTGGTCGATGTCCTTCCACGAGAATCAAGCTCACCATGTCGAGTGGGTCATAGCCCTCGATTCAAGTTGTTGTTCTTGATCTTTATCAGCATTTGTTTAGAGGAAAATGAATCCTCTTTCCCTTTGGTAGATGTCTGGTTTAACGTGACCCTGCATCAAAGACCCTTGAGATCCTTGAAATGGTTATTAAAAATGCTATGGTATGATGTTATGATGTTATGTACAGGTATGAAAAAGTAAGCAAGTGTATATACAAATAATCACATTCACACAAAGCAGACAAGTCCTTAGGTTTAGGCTTGCATGGGGTTTGTAGGTAAGTACCCTCTTGAAGTTGGTTGGCTCAACCTGTCCTTTAAATAGTAACCGGGTTCTAAGGAGCTCAATATCACTGGATCATTTTCTACGTTCATTGTTTCAGTTTAGCCACTTTACTGGCGACCGAAATATTCCAAGAAAACAATCCTCAATGAGTGTAGTATCGAGTATCTACCAACTTCGGACTGCACCAAAGCCGGTCATCTCACTACCCCTAATAAGGCCAAGATGGTCAAGTAAGGTTCTAAGAGTTCGTTAGTGCTTTATGACATCACTCAGCGGCCCCGTATTATATTTGATTGACTCAAAGGCTACCGGTACCCACAAATATGTCGCACTAATGTAGCCACTGCTTCAACCATGTCGGTATACCCCGCACAGTTCCCACGCAGTTTATTGCTACTTACCTAAAAGGTGTCCCCAAATCCGGGTGTAGGATTTAAAACAAACCCAAGCAAGGAACCAAACATGTAAAGCAATCAAGGCAAACAAGATAAGCATGCAAAGGTGATCTAAAACCCTAAGGTAACCCCACTTTTAGAATTAAGTCCCTAGCAGAGTCTCCATTTCTGTGATACGGTGGGAGAACTGACTTGAAGTTTTGCGTTTATGTTCGCAAATGTTTCGGTTTAGCAAGAGTCGCCACCGACTTTTTATTTTATCCTAAGGAAAGGTCAAAAAGCACAGGAAAGACCTTTGAGATGTTTTCTTGGGTTCGGGGAGTAGATTATGAAAAGGGAAGGTGCAAGCACCCTTTTCATCCATGGTTATCCATGGGATCTTAGTTACTTGTTTAGATCACTTGCTTTGCTTTTCCAATTGTTTGAAATGGTGCTTTGTGTGTGGTTTTGAAAGATGTTTTGAAAAGAGGCCATCGTTGTGGCAACCTTTGTAATGATTCTTGTTTGAATATGTACAAAGGTGTGTGTCTTTTTGAAAAGATATTTCAATGTTTGAAAGTTTGTTTTGAAATTGTGTTGTGAGGTGTGTTTGAAAATAGCAAGGATGTTTTTACAAGCTTTTGATCAAGTAACTAAGAGTTGTCTACCCTATTTTACTCAAAGATCTTTC
Organism: Vicia faba; assembly: GCA_948472305.1. Classification (NCBI taxonomy): domain Eukaryota; kingdom Viridiplantae; phylum Streptophyta; class Magnoliopsida; order Fabales; family Fabaceae; genus Vicia; species Vicia faba. The sequence goes on along the minus strand of OX451737.1, from coordinate 1,442,328,492 downwards.
CTATGTTTTTAACCCTTTTGACAGTGTTATTTCACCATTGCATTTGGTGAACAACCTTGTGTTAGGATGTTAAACGGGACAGGCGCGAGTCATCGCATACAATCATTGAAAGCAACTTGTGAGACGCTCTTAGCAATTTTGTAAGGGACGAGATCGTTTTATCGAAGGCAACATCGAGGGTCATCGAGGGACTACGATCTTTATTTATCGAAGGGGAATTTTCTAGAGTGTCTCATATTCGAGGGACATGATTGCATTTTCCGAAGCAACAAGCGAGGTTACCCTAGAGGTGCAAGTGTGCATTGTGTTTGTCAATTTTCATGCTTTTTGTCTTGTATTTAGGTCATCTAGCGATTGATTTTAGATTTTCGCATACAAACCCTAATCTCTAGTCATGGCATATTTTAAAAGCATAAAGTGCGAGAATTAAATTCTAAGCTATTACAAAAAAGTATCCGGGGATGGGGGTACAATTATTTACAAATGGGGATGAGTCTCACAAGAATAATAATGTCCACATATCAAATGTTACAACCAAATAAAATTGTCGCAATTCAGTGTAAAATTATAATAAATTATAAAAATAAGGAAAATTAGTAAATTATGAGATGCATGTATTTATTTACAAATAAAAATCTATTCTACAAGAAAGAAAGATTAAAAATTATATTATTATTTGGTTTTAATTAATTATGAAAAGAAAAAATTTTAAAGAAAGAAAAATTACTTAAATTAATGTTTCTATTATTTTTTTTGTATTTTTATTAGTGTAACAATTATTAATAATAAAAGAAGACAAATTAATTTAAGAAAATAAATACTACTAGTATTATTAAAAAAAACGAATTAATGAAATAAAAAAAGGTTAGTGTTTGGTGAATCAAAAGAGATTAAAGAAGGAATGGGCTTAAGTTTATTGTTGGGCCCAAGTGAAAAATGGAAGAAGGAACAAAAAGGGGTCAGAATGGAGACAAGAGGGGGTGCGATGGCCAAATGTTGTTGTGGGCTTAAGTTTACGTTTGGGGCGGACATGCCCAGTGACAAGTTGTACAACATTTTTCTTTTTGCTCAGGGGTTCGTTCATTTTAGCAGATCAGGGTTTGTGTTGTTATGGACACAGCGGCCCCGTTCTCCCACTCGCTTCTTCATCTTTCTCAAGCACGCTTCTGATATTTTCCTCTCAGGCCACCGGAGCGCCACCCCACTCTCTATCCTCTTCACGATGATCCAGGGTTATGAGTGAATGGTACGTTTAGTCATTTTAGTGTTTTAATAGTTTCATTGTTATTTTGATTCTTCATGTTACTTTACAGTTTAATCTTTTAACCTTTGGATGTTTACATACTTGATATGTAGTAATGGTTTGAGAAGATCATACCTTGGGGGACTTTTCTGGAAAATGAAGGGAGAGAAAAGAGTGAGGCGGAGGCGCGTCCTTGGTGGCCGGGCGGAGGACAGAGTGATGATGGTTGCGTGCTTTTTCTGGTATCTTTTGTCTTTTCTTTCTCAGATATTGATGTTGATGATGAATAAATTCTGAAACTTGTTGTTCTTTGATTTTTGTTGATGATGAAAAATTCTGAAACTTGTGTTGGTTGTTTCACTTCTTGAAAACTTTATTTCTTCCTCTCTTGAATGATGATAAACTTGTTCTGAAGCTTTTGATTTTCTATTGTGGATTGTTTAATGATGATGATGATTGTTGGTTGATGATGAAGCTTGCTATAAACTTCTGAAACCTCTTCCTCTTTCTTTAATATTGAACATTGATGATGATGGTTATTCTGAAATTGCGTTGGTTAGTTTCTGAAATTCTCTTCCTCCCTCTTGAATATTGAAAGTTGATGATGAGAATGTCTCTAAAACTGTGTTGGTTAGCTTCTGAAATTCTCTTCCTCCCTCTTGAATATTGAAAGTTGATGATGAGAATGTCTCTGAAACTGTGTTGGTTAGCTTCTGAAATTCTCTTCCTCCCTCTTGAATATTGAAAGTTGATGATGAGAATGTCTCTGAAACTTTTATTGATTTGTTTGGCAAACTAGTTTTTGGCTTTAATGTTAGTTTGTGAAACTGTTATGGTGTTGGGCAGTTTTGTTTGACAGGTTTGGAGCCTTGAGTTTCAGACTTTGGCTTTTGTTTGAAACTGTTTTGTTAATGGCTGTGCAGTTTGGTACAGGTTTGACAACATATTGCTAGGCTTGGTCTAGTTTGTAGTTTGGCCTGTTTGTTTGTTTTGACAGGTTTGGAGCTTGGCTTGTGGTTTGAGCAAGCTTTTGGTTGTGGTAAACTTGTGAGTTTTTGCAGGTTTGGCCAGTTTGTTTTGATTTTGATAGCAGGTTTGCAAGTTTGTAAGTTGTGCCGGCTTTGGAGTTTGTTTTGGGTTTTTGGCCAAGTATTTTTTCTTCCTGCTGTTTATGTAGTTAGATAGTGTTATATCCTCTTGTTATTTGACTTGTGACAGCCCGCTTTAGCCAAACTGCAAACTTTTCACAAAATGTCCTCTCTTTCTCTCTTCCTCTCTCCCTGAAATAAGCACTTTTTGCTTATTATATTATATTATGAAAAGTTGCCTATGCCTGGAACATGATGACAGCTATGACAAGCCTTTGGCTTGTCAATTGGTTTTCCTTTTGCATTGTATTTGCCTGCTGCATTGTGTACTTTTCCGACTGCATACTTTCTGCATTGTACTTGGTTGCTTCCAATTGCTTTGTAACTCAGTTTGCTTTAGTTGTTATGCTTTCAGCTTGGTTACTTGCAGTTTGGTATTCAGTTTGGTATAGTTTTGCTGCAAGTTTGCTTTGTATGCAGCCTGTTTTAGTTACTGCAGTTTGGTATTCAGTTTTGCTGCAAGTTTGCTTTGTATGCAGCCTTGTACCTTACTTTGTACAACATGGCCCATGTTTTTGCATTTGAACCAATTGTATGCTTGCATTTTATTTTTTACTTTTCTCTTTGTGAACCAAGAAGAGAAATCTTCTTGTGATTTGCAAAGAGAAAAATAAAAACATGATGAACAAATAGCATTCTGATTCCGGACGACAAACTTTAATGATGACCTTCTCCTTTCTTTTTTCCTTTGAAAATTCCTATACTAATTTTCTTTTCCTTTGTCTTTTTCAGGCGAGCACCAATTGGATGATAAAGGAAGCATTAGAAGCCGGAAACCTTGAGCATGGGAGCGCTGGAGCTTCAGAGACTTAGGCTTAGATTAGATAGACTCTTTTTTCATTTATTGTAAACATTTATTTCTTTTTAAAATACTATAAGTTGTAAAAACTTACAATATTCAAAAATAATAAATTATTCCTTTGTAAAAATATTTGAAAATGAATAAAAATGTCTTTATCCAAAAGAAACATTTCTACTGTCAAATATCTTGCCCTTCTTCCTTGCATGTTCATTTAATTATTTAAGACTCTCAAATAAAAATAATTGAAACTATATCTCAACAATTCTAATCCAGATAAAATAAATAATCAAAAAACTGTGCAGTCTCATAACCTTGCATCAGTATTCCAATCAAAATGCGCATTGTATAATAAATAAGCAAGCATTCCATTAATCGGCAAAACTTTCACTCTATTAACAAGAAGATGTCTTGATATTCCAAATAACAGTCTCAGCTCCTATTTCTTATCCCAGATAATCAGGCCTTGAGAACAATCAGTTGGCCTTTCAGCAAACTTGAAAAAGTGTGAAAATAATGTAACAGCAAACTGAATTTCTATGGATTCAATTTCTTTTGAGAAATGCGAGAGAAAACCCTAATTCTGGTTTTACTGCTAAATAAAAGTCTGTTTGTTCGACTCTTGAGCCAATCTTAAAAATCAGAGAAAAAGCCTAGGGTTGTGATTTCTTGTGAAAAAGGGAAGGAAAATTTTGGGGTACAACAACGGTCATTAATGGAAAAGGGTGCTCCTGGGTGTTAGCTTCAGATGTTATACGTCGAAACACTCACAATAATTCATAGAAACATATGTATGCAGTCAATATGGATTTAAATTAGGCGTTGTGCAAGTTTAAGATCTAAGAAATTTTATCCAAAAGTGAGGCACGGATTTGCTGATTTTTGATGCTATAGGATTGCTCACGAGTTGGGTTGAGTCCCTTGACGCTACAGGAGTATGATTAGAGGCTTAGAATCAATGGAGAATGGCTGGATCGTGGGATCTCCAATTGCACCAAGATTGAATATTTTTGAAAACTTTTTTCTTGGTTTTGAGGCAGCCTTCTCGTGTGCATCAGGGTTGGGATCATTGTGCTTTTATATTGAATCACTTTAGGTCAACCAAAATGCCAAGAGATCAAGATATCAATGTCATTCAAATTTGCTTTAAATCTTTCCAATTTTGAATATATTTCCTCTCATGATTTGGCACGATTTTGTTTTATATTATACAACATATTTGGATTTCCCTTTAATGCTAAATCAAATCAAAACAACTTTTTATTATTTTTTGTTATTTATTTGATTTAATGTGACTTGTAATAAATAAAAATCAAAATAAAATCAATAAATAGAGAAAATAATATATGGCTGCTGATTTGGGTCGTGGACCATGTCCCTAACAAGATACAATCCTGAAATGCTAGGCCCATTTGACAAAAAATGCACTTTTGAGCACATTTGCCTTTTGGCAATTTTCCAAAAATGGTCAACTTTGACAATGCATATCTCTTCCAATTTTAACCCTAGAGAGGTGTTCTTGGACTTTTTAGAAATCCTAGGATGTCCCCTAAACAACACTTTTGGTCTCATCTCAATTGGTTCTTCCATGTTCATGTAAGAAGCTTTGACCCAAAATGTGTTTTTGTTGACTTTTCAAAAGGACCTATAATGTAGAAATCCATATCTTTTTATGAGTGAGTTTCTTGAACTTGAGGGCTAAATATGAGTTTTAGGGAATTGATTTTCCTTCAAAATGATCCTTGGATGAGAAATTTCTGATAAAGTATGAGAAAGTTATGCTTGGTCAAAGTTTGGTTGACTTTTCTTGAGAAACCCTAATTTAGCAACTTTTGAGCTTTGATGAATTAGGAGCATTCCTTGGGGAATCATGGTCAACCCTTGATCAAATGATGGATGTCACTTAAAAATGTTGATGTTGACCAAAAATCTTGAAGTTTGACTATATGTGGGTCACATTTGACTTTTGACCTAATACAGTCGATTCTCAAGCATCTGAGCAGTTGACTGAGCAAACTTCTTATGCAAGGCTTGAAATTTGACATGGAGGGTCTTGAGAATATATTAGGACTATGGAGAGCATATGAGGCCTTTGGATCTCACCCTTCTTGATGAAAATGGAAACCCTAGTTGGAGGTTCATTACTTTAGGAGAGAGTTTGTCTGGTCAACTCTTGGGCATCCTTGAGCAAGTTGAGGGTCTTAATGAGCATATGTTGAGTAAAATAGGAGGGAAAATTTTGGGGTACAACAGCTGCCCCTGTTCAAACTTCTTGCACCTGAGGATGTAGATTGGCTTGTCTTCTTTTCGTGATATGAGGGTGGAAGATGATTGGACACTAGAGTGCCCAGAAATTTGCACTCGCATGCAGTGCATGGTGATTGATGATATCGGGAATGGGATTATATATGTCATTTGGAATTCGACAGAGAATTATTGGAGATGGGCTTAAAGATGCCATCCAGAGAAGATATCGGTTGCATAAGAGATTCCTTTGCGAGAATTCCTGTACCTTCCGCCGAGGAGGACTTCACCGAGGAAAGTTGATTTATGTATTGGGAAACAGAGTATAGGAGCTTTGGTTGTCCATTACTCTACTGGGGAGTTAATTCTTGATTGAGGAGGTGGAAGTGAACTGCATATCTGGTCAGGGTCCAGGCTGTACAATAACTTACTGGGGAAAGGTGAACTCGACTGTAACTGGTCGGGTCCAGGTCTTACAGTGTTATAAACTGTTATCTGGAGATAAGAGAGAAGGAACATGGATAGTAGGGTTGCTTCGAGGTGAAAGCCTGGATAGTGAGGCTATTAGAAGGAACCTAGATAGTAGGGTTACTTCGAGATGAGAGCCTGGATAGTGGGGGCTATGAGAAGGAACTTGGATAGTAGGGTCACTTCGAGATGAGAGCCTGAATAGTAGGGCTATGAGAAGGAACTTGGGTCGTAGGGTTACTTCGAAATGAAAGCCTGGATAGTAGGGCTTTTGAGAAGGAACCTGGGTCGTAGGGTTACTTCGAAATGAGAGCCTGGATAGTAGGGCTATGAGAAGGAACCTGGATAGTAGGGTTACTTCAAAATGAGAGCCTGGATAGTAGGGCTATGAGAAGGAACCTGGATAGTAGAGTTACTTCGGGATGAAAGTCGGGATAGTAGGGCTATGAGAAGGAACCTGGATAGTAGGGTTACTTCGAGATGAGAGCCTGGATAATAGGGCTATGAGAAGGAACCTGGGTCGTAGGGTTACTTTGAAATGAAAGCCTGGATAGTAGGGCTTTTGAGAAGGAACCTGGGTCGTAGGGTTACTTCGAAATGAAAGCCTGGATAGTAGGGCTTTTGAGAAGGAACCTGGGTCGTAGGGTTACTTCGAAATGAGAGCTTGGATAGTAGGGCTATGAGAAGGAACCTGGATATTAGGGTTACTTCGAAATGAGAGCCTGGATAGTAGGACTATGAGAAGGAACCTGGATAGTAGGGTTACTTCGGGATGAAAGCCGGGATAATAGGGCTATGAGAAGGAACCCGGGTCATACGGTTACTTCGAGATGAGAGCCTGGATAGTAGGGCTTATGAGAAGGAACCTGGGTCGTAGGCTTAGGGAACTGAGTTTCCTTTAGTCGTCTGCAGACATAACGTGTATAACTGCTGAGATTGTTGAAGATAATCGTCTTTCCTGAAAAGATAACATGGTTAATTATATGTGATGCATGAAATGCATTGTATGATGATGTTCTCAAAATAAATGAGATTATGCTGTATGCAATATGTGTGCGTATGTCATGATGTATGAACATGAGATACTATTGTGCCATATTCGAGTTCGGGAAAATAAATCCCTGACTGCTGTCGGAGAGTACTGGAAATTGAATTCCTGACCGTCGTAGAAAAAGTGGTTCTTTTACTCCCGCTGGGGATGGTGAACGGAGATGACTATGCTGTGGATTTACTCCTGTTTGTGTATAGTCTACTGGGGAGTGACTTTGTTTGAGAATAACTCTACAGGGAAATAACTCTGTTGGAAGATGAACTTCCGTAGTTGAAGTAATAAGCTCTGTGGGGATTGAGATTCTGTATTCATAGAAATAAACTCTGCTCGGGAGAAAACTTTATGACTCGCTTGCGATTATGAAATTCGGCTGGGGAATATAGATGTCATTTTTTTGAAGGGACCCAGCTGGGGAGAGTAACTCCTGTTTGGGGAAGCCGATGTCAAAGCTTTAGTTGTCTCTACTCTATGGGGAGTGTAGATGTCACTGGGACGCATGCTGAGGATACGACAATGACTTTGCATCAAGACTTTTCTGCCCCTGTACCTGTTGGAGAAAGTACCTGCGGAGGCTTTGTGGATAGCTTGAGTGTTATCCCAACTCATGAGGTGCTTAGTAACTGCCAATTAAAATGATAAGTCTTCTACTAATAGGCAAGTGACAAGATGACGGGACATAGTCGTACGCTTTAATGCCTAACTTTTTCCTGGAATATCTTTTAAGATTTTCAGTCCACCGGGATACCCTTTTTTGCCCAAGCCGCCTTTTCAGGTTTTCGACTTGCCGGGTGTACAGTTTTTTTCCTCATATGCATACCCTTAACTTTTGCCCGAACCTTTTTTGGTTCGCTGGGATGCCCTTATTTTTGCCTAGGCCAATCGACCTAGCGGGTCTTTTTCATGCGTAGTTTTTTCTGACTATGTCCATGTTTACTGGGTACGGAGAATTATCACTGTCCATAGTAGTAAGTGTTTCCACACTGCCAGAAGATGCTTGTTTGATCATACATGATTCGTTGCTAGAATTAATGTCCAATGCCCCAAGTGATTTAGATGGTGATCTGCCCCTGGCTACTTGGCATCTTTGAGAGATTCCTTGAATCTTGACTTGACTGCCCCAGATCAGCTGGACATCATGCTATGCCCCTTGATTATGAAAGGCCTACCAATGGAATGTCTTTCCGTCCGAGGTGATTCTGTTCATTGAGGAGATCTTTGTTCACTGAATATCCGTCGTGCGAATTTCTCTGCTGTTGAACAAATACTCATATGCAAACAATGGTATTTTAAGAATGCAAAGCTTATGTTTGTCTTGAAGTTTGAAAATTCATTTTTTAGTAAAACAAACAATTTTTTTAAAAGTGTGATATCAACTCGGGATTTATAGCAAACCCTACAGGAGTCAGGATACCTTTTGTAACAATATGCTTTCAAACTAACCCATGCTTCAGCTAGGACTTTTAAGGGTTATAACATGGCCTGGTTCACGGTTCAAGAAACAAAGGATAAAGGCTCAAATTTTATTTATACCCAACCCACTCTTCGTGATGTTCTTCAGTCCTATGCTCAGTTAATTGTGCGTTTAAATCTCGATTGAGTTTGGCATCTTGTCCTTGATGTTCCGATGATGGTTCGAATACTGACAATTTATTTTGAATAGGAAGTCATCTTTTTTGTAGAGGATTTATAGGACCTCCGTTTTGGTTTTACTATCCCTGTCTTTTTCCTGAACTGTTTCTTTTTGTGATTACAGTCAGCGGGATGCCCTAGTTTTTCCTTAAGTCTCCTTCATAGGTTTTGACTTAACGGGCTTTTATTTTGAAAAATGATGACTGCCTGTTTTGACGATTATACGGAACCATCACCGTCTTTTGTTTTGGAAGGACGTCTTCGATTCCATTCATTGTGTACAAAGCGGCAAATTGCGACTGAATGCGCACCTGAATTAATTGAGAAAACTACCCTGCCCCAGGTTATGATTAAGGGTTTTAATTTGTGTGAAAAGAAAACTCCTACTTCTAAGGCTCAAAGGGGTTGACTAGGGATTATCTTCCTTATAACTCCACTATTTAGGATTTGAAACAACGCCTATACATCGTCAGCGGGGTCTGTTCAAAAGCATACTGTAGAGATTGTGGTATCATTTTTGTCATCCTCCCTCTAAAGGCGTACAACTTTTAATCAAGAGTCGAATATCATAAAAAGGAAGTAAGAACGCAGTTTTGAAATAGTGAATACGAATGAATTGATTCAAGACAAACATACGCGATGCATTGATGAAATAACAAGGTTTGATATGAATAAATGTTCGAACAAATCAAAAGAAAATTACAAATTGAAAATTCTAGTGAACAAAGGCCTCTTCGTCTGATCTTGTCACTTCAGATGACGTGCCTTTGAAGGATGGCAGAAGAACTCAACCTGACCATCTTGTGTAAACTCCAACACTCCTTCATCAATCAAGTTTTGAATTTTATATTTCAACATCCAACAATCATCAGTTTCATGCCCCGGACTGTTGGAGTGATATGCACACCTTGCATCAGGATTGTAGTTAAGCGAAGAAGTCTTGGGATTCGGATGAGGCCCTATCAACGTAACCAGATTCATCCTCAACATGTGTTGTAAAGCTTGAGACAAAGGCATGTTGAGTTTGGTAAACTGCCTCTTGGGTTTATCTGGCTTACTCTGATTAACCCGTTGTTTTTGGCGAGGTTATTGCTGGACCCGTGAGGTAGTAGCAATTTGGAAAGGTCCACTCTTCACCAAACCAAACTCTTGTCTTCTTGGAGGTTGATCAATGACTTGGTCCCCAACCTTGACTGCTTGCTTCATACGGTTGTATCCATCTTGATAAAGTTTGTTGATAATGGTTCTCAGCTCTTCTTGTCCCCAGGCTAGGCCTTGGATAAGAGCAACTTGCCCCATCATTTGGGTTCTCATTGCTTCAACCTCAGATCACAGTTGTTCCAACTGTTCGTCCTTATTGTCTTCGGGATTTTTCTTGGCCAGGTTCCCATCGAGGAGTGATTTCAACTCTTCCCGCCCCTTGTATAGGTTTAGGAACATTTACATGAATTGAGCCTCTTGAATTTGGAGATCTCTGTTGTCTTGTTTGAGAGCCATTGCTGAAATAAATAGTGAGAACATGAGAGACCTACTTTGAAACCTGTTTATGCAATGATATGTATGATATATGTATGAAATGTTTTCAAGGATCTCGTGGGGTAAACAAGAAAATGTCAGAAGTTGAGATTTGCAGCTTTGATTGAAAAACTTTGTATCGTCGAATGTCCTTCTACGAGAGTCAAGCTCACCATATCAAGTGGGTCATAGCCCCTGACTAAAGTTATCGTGTTTTTATCTTTTGACGACATTGGCTAGAGGAAAATAAACCCCCTTGCCCCTTGCTAGACGTCTGGTTCATCATAACCTGCATCACAGGCCCTCGAGATCCTCGAAATGGTTAAGGAAATGCTATGGTATAATGCTATGATGTGTATGCTATGCGTTTAAGCAAAAGTGTGAGGTGATATAAGCAAGTAAACCCTGCAAGAAATCCAAGTTATTGGACAATGACTGTAAACAAAACCTGCAAGAACTCATGTTGTCAGATAATAAAACCCTGCAAGTAGTTCAAGTTGAAAGCACACAAGTCACACAAACAACCTTAGGTTTAGGCTTGCATGGGTTTTAAGGTAGTACACTCTTGAAGTTGGTTTGGTTCAACCTGTCCTATAAATAGTAACCGGGTTCTAAGGGATCTCAATATCACCTATCTTTCCCCCAGCTTCATTTAACAGGCGATTGACTCGCAACCAAACAAAACTCAAGAGTCAAACCTCAATGAGTGTAGCATCGAGTATCTGTCGACCTTGGGAATACACCAAAGCCGGCCAACTCGCTACGTCCTACTGGGAAAGTTGTGCAATTAAAGGTTCGAAGGTCATTTGATGCTTCACGATACCACGCGGCGGCCCCGTACTCTCCCTGATTGACTCAAGGGTTACTGGTACCAACCAAAGTACCACATCAACGTAGCTACTGCTTCAACTGTATCGGTATACCCCACACAATTCCCTCACAGTTTATTGTTACTTACCTAAAATATGTTCCCCGATCCGGGTGTAGGATCTTCAATAATACCCAAACAAAACCCTTGAATATAAAGCAAGCAAAGCAAACAAGAAAGCAATTTTAAAAGTGACATAGATCGTAAGGTATACCCCACTTATTTAACATCCCCAGCAGAGTCGCCAGTTCTGTGATACGGTGGCAGAACCGACTGTTATACTGGTTTATGTGTTTTTGTTTGCAAATATCGCGGTAAGCAAGAGTCACCACTGACTTTTATTTCATCCAACTAAGGGAATGGAAAAAGAACAGAAAAAAACTTTTTCGAGAATGTTTCTGAGTACGGGGGTATATTATAGAAAGGGAAGGTGTTAGCACCCTTTCTATCCGTGGTTTTCCACGGGCTCTTAGGTACTTTGCTCATTTTTAAAATTGCTTGTGTGTGTTTGTTTTGAAAAAGTTTTACTTCGTGATAACCCTTGTATCAATCCTCAAGAGTGTGACGAAGTTGTTTTGAAAATTGTTTTGAAAAGTGTTTGTGTGAAAAGTTTTGTTTGAGCAAGTACCTAGGAGCTAATATACCTACTCGAAAAAGTCTGTTTGTTTTCCTTTAGACATAGCTATCCTACTATTAAGGAGTAGGTATCCCTATCGTTGGAGTTTTAAAGGGACGTTCGAAGGGACAAAATGGTCTGTGAAGGAAACAAGTAAAGATACCTTAGCATTTCGAAGGGACTATCGTCATAAGATCAATTCGTAGGCAACTCGAGGGACAAGTAGGGACTATGATCTTTATGACGATTTTGAATCGCGGGTCATTGCTAAGGTATCCCTACATTCGAGGGACACGACCATTATTTCTGAGGCAACCAAGTGGAGTAAACCCTAGGAGTGAACATGTGCAAGTGTATTTTTCAGTTAATTATCTTTGCACAATTAGGGTTTTCTACTGTTTTAATTTCAATCTGTCTTTCTATACAATCCTATACATAAATCTAAGCAGTTTATAGTTTGCAGAAATTAAAATGCAAGAAGTTAGAGTCCTAATTATTACATGGCTTTGGGCAGATACATAATTATTTTTGACTGAAAATAAAATGCGGAAATTTAAAACCCTAATTGCTATTACAAACTCGGAGCAGTTACAATAATAATAAAAAAGGAAAATTAAAAGCGCGCGCAACAAATTAAATGCGAGAAATAATTGGAAAACCTAAAATCTAATTTGAGAAAATATTTATGTTATTTTTTTAAGGAAAAATTAGGTTATGTACAAAATTAAACCCTAATTCTAATTATTTTGAGTTATAATAAAAAAAGACATTAAATTACCCTAATTTAACTAAACTAATTAATTAATAAAATATTTTTATGAAAAAAAATGATTTTTGATGTTTTTATGATTTTTTGATTAAATAAAAAATATGATTTTTTATTTTGGTGTTATTAAAAAACATAATTAATAAATAATAAGAAAAAGAATTAAAATAAAAAAAAGTAAGAATTTGGGCCTGTATGATGAGCAAATGGGGGGTGGCTTTCTGAATTTGTCCAGGCCCAATATGGCTAAGCCCACTCCTGCGCCCAATCTAGTGTAACTTCCTTCTGATGGTTCACGGTATGATTGCACATTCTGGATGTTGGATCTGGATATGATGGGATCTTGGGGTTGAATTTGGAGATGCATGATGGACATTTGATCATGAGGCGCATGAGATCCTGCATAGAGTGTTAAGAAAATAACAAAATGTGCATGCCTGGGGTCGAACCCAGGTCTTTGGTTTCACACGACCCCTGCCCTTGCCATATCTGTTGTGTTGTTCATTTGTACATATATCCAAACGCAAATAATAAAAATAAAATCAAGTGTTAAACCCAGTCAATTAAACAAATGCACACGTTAGCTAGTATGGACCAATCATGTTATAAGAACAAGCCACGCATGCAGTCAAACGACCTTCAACCTTTGACTCGCCGGAGAAGCGCCTAAGCCCTAGCTCCGGTCGTCTTCTCCGGCCATCTCCTTCATTCAACTCACACAAACCTGCAAAAACAACGATCAATTGGACCCTACCCCCTAATTCGAGAGCTACAGATCCAATGGTGACCTCCTCTTGCCCTGAAATAGATTGCAAACAACGCTATAAGAAAAATCGTGAAATGACGGTCATTAATGGAAAAGGGTTCTCCTGGGTGTTAGCTTCACATGTTATACGTCCAAACACTCACAATCATTCATAGAAACATATGTATGTAGTCAATATGGATTAAAGTTAGGTGTTGTGCAAGTTTAAGATCCAAGAAATTGTACCAAAAAATGAAGCACATATTTGCTGATTTTTGATGCTATAGGATTGATCACGAGTTGGGTTGAGTCCCTTGATGCTACAAGAGTACGATTAGAGGCTTAGAATCAATGGAGAATGGCTGGATCGTGGGATCTCCAATTGCACCAAGATTGAATATTTTTGAAAACTTTTTTCTTAGTTTTGAGGCAGCCTTCTCGTGTGCATCAGGGTTGGGATCATTGTGCTTTTATATTGAATCACTTTAGGTCAATCAAAATGCCAAGAGATCAAGATATCAATGTCATTCAAATTTTCTTCAAATCTTTCCAATTTTGAATATCTTTCCTCTCATGATTTGGCACGATTTTTTTTGTATTATATAGCATATTTGGATTGCCCTTTAATGCAAAATCAAATCAAAACAACTTTTTATTATTTTTTATTATTTATTTGATTTAATGCGACTTTTAATAAATAAAAATCAAAATAAAATCAATAAATAGAGAAAATAATATATGGCTGCGGATTTGGGTCGTGGACCATGTCCCTAACAAGATACAATCCTAAAATGCTAGGCGCATTTGACAAAAAATGCACTTTTGAGCACATTTGCCTTTTGGCAATTTTCCAAAAATGGTCAACTTTGACAATGCATATCTCTTCCAATTTTAACCCTAGAGAGGTGTTCTTGGACTTTTTAGAAATCTTAGGATGTCCCCTAAACAAACAATTTGGTATCATCTCAATTGGGTCTTCCATGTTCATGTAAGAAGCTTTGACCCAAAATGTGTTTTTGTTGACTTTTCAAAAGGACTTATAATGTAGAAATCCATATCTTTTTATGAGTGCATTTCTTGAACTTGAGGGCTGAAGATGAGTTGTAGGGAATTTAACTCCCTTCAAAATGATCCTTGGATGAGAAATTTATGATAAAGTATGAGAAAGTTATGCTTGGTCAAAGTTTGGTTGACTTTTCTTGAGAAACCCTAATTTAGCAACTTTTGAGTTTTGATGAATTAGGAGCATTCCTTGGGGAATCATGGTCAACCCTTGATCAAATGATGGATGTCACTTCAAAATGTTGACGTTGACCAAAAATCTTGAATTTTGACTGTATGTGGGTCACAGTTGACTTTTGACCTAATACAATCGATTCTCAAGCATCTGAGCAGTTGACTGAGCAAACTTCTTATGCAAGGCTTAAAATTTGACATGGAGGGTCTTGAGAACATATTAGGACTCTGGAGAGAAAATGAGGCCTTTGGAGCTCACCCTTCTTGATTAAAATGGAAACCCTAGTTGGAGGTTCATTACTTTAGGAGAGAGTTTGTCTGGTCAACTCTTGGGCATCCTTGAGCAAGTTGAGGGTCTTAATGAGAATATGTTGAGTAAAATGGGAGGGCAAATTTTGGGGTACAACACACGCGTTCTTCTTACCACTCAACCATCCTATTAATTCATGTATGTAATGACATAAAATATTATAATGATAAAATCAGTCAATTGGTCAATTTGTCAAATCCTAACAATGGCCTGTAAACGAAGATGCAAAGAAGAATAAAACTCGTGCCCTAACAATGGCACTTATTTATTCTGGCATGCAAGCTTGCATGTAATGGTTCAAAACACATGCAAATATGATATTAAACTCAAATATATGCAAAGATGTTATTTGTATGCCCTTAATTGAAAGTTTTGAGTTTAAGAATTTTGCAAATCGTGAGTTTTTGTAGGGGGTGGTTCTGGATGCTTTGGCCTTCAAAGAAAGGTTGGTTCTACTCCTGGAATCCTCAGAAGGATGATGGCACGCCTGGTTCTGATTTAGATTGGCTGGAACGTGACCTTTTGAATTGCACCACACTTGACTATTTTTGCAAATTTGTTCTTGGTTTGGAGGCAGCTTTCACGTGTTCTTTTTACCTAGGGTTGTTGTGTACATATAGGAAATCAATTTAGGGTTATATTTGTAGCATAATATCCATGCCTTGATGCCCTTTTAAAAACTAAAGATTTTGGTTCAAATCTTCGCAAAAGAAGAGATTCACTTCCTTATTCAGTCCACATAGTTTTGATAGCTGACCAAGATCTCTTTGGTTTAAAAAAGATTTGCACATTCTATATCTTGCACATTCTTGCATTTATTTATTATTTATTTAATTTATTTTGAATTTATTTGAATAAAATCAAGAAGAAAAAAACAAAAAAAAACAAAAAAATGCATGGACATGTTTTGTGATCCTTAGATGCATCATGAACACGTTTTTACTCTAAAAATTGGGCCCAATAGCTCAAAAATACAATTTTGCCCAATTAAGATTTCATGCATTTCTTGAAAATTGCCCAACTTGTGCAATCCTTATCTCTCTCAATTTTAACCCTAAGAGGGTGTTCTTGGACTTTTTAGAGAGCTTAGGATGTCCTCTAAACAACCTTTTTTGTTTCATCTCAATTGGATCTTCCATGTTCATGTAAGGAGCTTTGACCCATAAGGTGTTTTTGTTGACTTTTTGAAAGGGCCTATAATGTATGAACTTGTATCTTTTGATTGAGGCATTTCTTGAACTTGAGGGATGAAGAGAAGTTGTAAGGAATTGAATTGTCTTCAAAATGAGACTTCGATGATTTTTTTTGGATAAAGTATAAGAAAGTTATGCCTGGTCAAAATTTGGTTGACTTTTCCTATAGAAACCCTAATTTGCCATTTTTGACTTTTGATGAGTTACGAGCATTTCTTGAGGAATCATGATCAACCCTTGATAAAATGATGAATTATACTTCAAAATGTTGATGTTGACCAAAAATCTTGAAGTTTGACTGTATTTTGGGCCACAATTGACTTTTGACCTAATATAGTTGATTTCCTGGCATTTGAGCAATTAACTGAGCAAACTTGTTGTTCAAGGCATGAAATTTGGCATGAATGATATTGAGGACATATTAGGACAATGGAGAACATTTGGGATCCTTGGGACTCACACATATTGTTTAAAATTGAAACCCTAGTTGAGGTTTATTGCCTTAGGAGGAGAATTTGTCTAGTCAATTCTTAGTCATCGTTAAGCAATTGAGGACCTCTAGAAGCATGTCTTGAGTGAAAATGGGAGGGAAATTTTTGGGGTAAAACACGCTTATACAGGATTCCATTTCTTAGGAAGAATTTGGATGAGAATCTTTTCAAGAATTTCTTATCATTGATGGAAGCTCCTTCAGGATACTCTTGTGCTTCAAGATATCTCCTTACTTCATGGTACCATAGTTTCTCTTCGTTAGTGTCAAGCTCATAGCAGTGTGCAGGTTCTCCAAATATTTTGATTGTAATCATAGGAGCTTTTTTGTCCCATTTGACCTTGAACATGGAAGACATTGTTGCTAAGGCGTCAGCCAACTGATTTTCTTCTCTAGGGAAATGTTCAAAGGTGATCTCCTTGAAGTATGGTATCAGGGTTAACACAAGCTCCTTGTAAGGAATAAGGTTAGGATGCTTAGTGTCCCATTCTCCTTTGAATTGACTGATCACTAGAGCAGAATCTTCGAATACGTTCAAGAACTTGATCCTTAAGTCAATGGTAGCCTTTAGACCCAAGATGCACGCTTTGTACTCAACCATGTTGTTCGTACAATCGAAGCACAATGTAGCAGTGAAAGGAGTATGGAAAACCTCAAGAGAAATAATCATAGCACCAATTCCATTGCCCAAAGCATTGGAAGTCCCATCGAAAACCATAGTCCATCAGGATCCTTGTTCAGGTCCGTCATACGGTCCAGGTTCTTCACAGTCAGTTACTAGCATAATATTCTCATTTGAGAATTCAAAGTGCATGGATTGGTAGTCATTAACAGCTTGATGAGCCAAATAATATGCTAGTACACTCCCTTTGATGGCCTTTTATGTAGTATACTGGATGCCATATTCAGTCAGAATGATTTGCCATCTAGCTATCCGTCCGGAGAGAGCTGGCTTCTCAAAGATATGCGTGATAGGGTCCATTTTAGAAATCAATAAAGTGGTGTGAGTCAACATATATTATCTTAGCCGACGAGCAGCCCATACCAGAGCGCATCAAGTTTTCTCGAGCAGTGAATATCTTGTTTCACAGTCGGTAAAATTTTTGTTCAGGTAGTATATTGCATGCTCTTTTCGGCCAGACTCGTCATGTTGGCCCAACACACACCCCATGGAATTCTCTAATACAGTAAAGTACATGGTTAAGGGTCTTCTTTCAATTGGAGGTATCAAGATATGGGGTTCTTGTAAATATTCCTTGATCTTGTCAAAGGCAGTTTGGCACTCGTCGTTCCATTTGCTTACTTGATCTTTCTTCAAGAGTTTAAATATTGGCTCACAAGTATAAGTTAGGTGAGATATAAAGCGAGCAATGTAGTTAAGTTGACCCAAGAAGCCTCTGACTTCTTTCTCGGAACGTGAAACTAGCATTTCTTGAATGGCTTTGACCTTCGCAGGATCCACTTAGATACCTTTGCCACTGACAACAAAACCCATAAGCTTTCCAGACCTTACCTCGAAGGTGCCCTTGTTAGGATTTAGCCTTACCTTGTACTTATTCAACCTTTCAAACATCTCATGTAAGTGATCAAGATACCCTTCCTCAGTCTGCGACCTTGCAATCATATCGTCCATGTAAGTGTTTATTGGCAACATGTCTTGATTTGCTTTGACATCTGCCTACTGAACTGATCTCAGCCCAAAATCAGGTAAGTCTTTTGTTTCCTGATTTCCAGCACTCTATAACTCAGGATTTGTGAACTACAGGTTGCGAAAAATATGGACGAATAATTTTCAAATTGCATAATTATATCTTAGCCTATTTTTATAGAAATATTCAAAAGATTTGAATATTTATTTTCAAGCCCAAGCCCAAAGTTACGCATATATAAGGACTTGGTTGCTTATTCAAAGACAAGCAATTTTTGAAGAAGAATACTTTCTTTTTGATTAGAAGTTTAGTCTTTTTATTTGTAATATACTCTAAGTATTAGTTTAAGTACTGTAGTTGTTATTTGGGTTGTTAATTGTGTATCATTCATAAGCTTTTAAGCATTAAATGATTGAAGTGTTTCAAACTTATTAATTCTATAAGTGATTGAAGGGATTTGAGGATGGCCTTATACCTAGGTGAGTCTTAGGTATAAGTTTAGCTTGGGTAGTGATTAAGTGATTAGATCATAAACTGGTTGTTTACTGAGGGTCTATGAATTGATACTATTTAGTGAACTTGTCCCTGGCTTGATAGCCCCCAGAGTAGGTGTTGTTGTACACTGAACTGGGTGAACAATCTCTTGTGTTTTTACTGCTTTTTATTTTACTGCACCTTACTTGCAAATAGATGTTTGTGTCGTGACATCTCTTTCGACATCACATATCTGATACCAAAATTTTAGTCCATATAGACCTCTATCTCATGATGGATTACTTCATGAAATAGAGATACCATAGCTCGTTGATACGTTGCCCCTGAATTCTTCAAACCGAACGGCATGACCATGTAGCAGAAAGTGCCCCATTGTGTAACAAAGGTAGTCTTCTCCATGTCCTTGGGAGCCATCTTGATTTAATTGTAACTACAAAAACCATCCATGAAGGAGAAGACTTTATGTTGAGCTTTATTGTCAACCAAGACGTCAATATGCGGTAAAGGGAGGTCATCTTTGGGGCTTGCTCTATTCAAGTCCCTATAGCCTACGCACATACGAACCTTCCCATGTTTCTTTGGTACGGGGACCATATTTGCCTCCCATTGAGGGTATGATGTCACAGCTAGAAAACCTGCATCAAACTGTTTCATTACCTCAGCCTTTATCTTTTCAGACATGTCTCGCTGTATACGACAAACTTTTTTTCTTGACTGGAGGACAATCTTCTTTTTCCGGTAGATGATGAACCACAATGTCGGTATCCAACCCTGGCATGTATTCACACGACCAATCAAAAACTTCCACATAGTCATGTAACATTTGTACCAATCTGTCGTTGACACTGTCTTTTAAGTTAGCCGATCTTGACCTCTTTCTTGGCTTCTTCGGTACCTAGGTTGATCACTTCAACTGGATCTTCATGAGGTTGAATGGATTTCTCCTCTTGCATCAGAAGTCTGGCTAATTCCCCTAGTATTTCACAATCTTCTTCGCCTTTGTCTTCGTCTTGGTAGATTGGATGTTCAAAGTCATGGCTGGAAATAACAGAGTTATTGGAAATGAGATCTGGAGTGGATGAGGATCTGCATGTGTGTGTGTATGTGTGTGTGTATGTGAGATACATGGCTATTTTGACAATGCAAATAAGAAAAAAAAGACAATGAGCACAAAATTTGAATGCAAAAGGTCCAATGTTTTTTTTAAATGATCATATGGAATATGGAAATGAACAAACCCTTAACAAATGGACCATGGTGCCCCGGGCAAGGCACATGGCTTAAAGTCATTGTTTGGAATTAAAATTACAGACAAAAGTTCTTGAATTGACAAAACAGTAAATAGTAATTACTCCTCGTTGAAGGAGATGAGAATGAAATCATTGGCATGCTAGTTGTTGAGTCCTTCACTGGAAGTCGGGTAAATCCATTCATCAAAGTTACAATCATCCTCAGAGTCTTCAATAGCGTTCACTTCATGATTACCAATGCGAAGGGGTGGCTTTCCTACACGAGCACGTCTGGCTTCCTTTTGAGCTTTGGCAATGAAACCCACCCCAAACTTGTCTGCTTTGAAAGGAATGTCAGGGAGTTGTCCCTAAATAGTACAGTTTCTATCTTCAACCACGACACGAGCATATTTGAATGAAACCATCCTTGGCACAAGTTCATCAGTTTTTGGGATGTCAGAAGAGATTTTGGTGGCGGCCACCATGGGAGGAACCACTTTGAAGGTTTGGCATAGAGTCTCTATAAACTCATCATCCATTTCCACATACTTGAACGAATTCAGGTGGCTAACCATGAATTCTTCTTCACCACAAACAATAACAATCTTTCCCTTGACTGGATATTTCAACTTTTGGTGAAGGGTGGATGTCACTGCTCCTGCCCCATGTATCCAAGGGCGCCCAAGTAAACAAGAGTAAGAGGGACGGATGTCCATCACATAGAAAGTAGAATTAAAAGTTCGTGAACCAACTTTAATGGGGAGATCCACCTCTCCATGCACCATCCTTTTGGACCCATCAAAAGCCCTCACAACTATGTCACTTGTTTTTAACACTAGACCTTCGTAATCTAACCGGTCCAAGGCACCTTTGGGTAGAACATTTAGAGAGGAACCAGTATCAACCAGGACATGGACCAGGGTAGTTCCTTTGCATTCAAAAGAGACATGCAAGGCCTTGTTATGATTCCTTCCAACTGGTGTTAAGTCAAAATCAGAGAACCCCAATCCATTGTCGACAGTCAGACTTGCCACACAATTTTCAAATTGATCAGTTGTGGTCTCTTGAGGGACGTGCACTTTCTTCAGAAATTTGATTAAAGCTTGGGCATGAGCATCAGAACAAAGCAAAAAAGACAACATGGAGATTTTGGAGGGGGTTTTCCCCCAATTGTTCTACTATCTTGAAATCACTTTTCTTTATGATCTTAAAGATTTCCTCCATCTCTTGGGTGGAAGGTTCCTCAGTAGTGACGTCTTTGGCTGGCGCCTCCGTTCTGGAAGGATCAATTACTTTCTCTTTACCCTTAGTGTCAGTACTATGCTTATAAATGGTAATACAAATAGGTGTCATTGTAGTAGTCAGAGGTGAAATTTTAGGAGAGAAACTTCTCCCCGTTCTCGTCACCTTGCTAGAACCAGTAATATTTGTAACATCATCAATCTTGTCTTCATTGATCCAGGAATCTTGCTTAATTCCATGATAGTAAAATACAACATCGTAATCCCAAGGGACTACTTTATCGGAGGAGTAAGGAACCAGCCCAGGAGCAATAATTATTAAGGGAGCAATCGTCGGTCTGTTAGAAATCCTGATAGGACCCTTTGAAGAGATCTTAAGAGGCTTGTTAGAAATTGTTATGATAGAAACGTCTTCAGCTTTATTGGTCAAACTTTTGATGGACGAAGTTCTCTCAAACAGGATCTCATGACTATTTATCAGGCGTTGAACACCTTCTTTCAGCCATTTGCATCCATTAACTTGTTCGTCACAATAATTACAGTCTTTCAAACAGCTAGGGAAAACCCCAACTTTCAGCAGGTTCTCTTTAACAATGGTCAATGGAGTAGTCAAATCTTCAACGGAGGAAACATAAACAGTGACTTCAATTGCATTGACACCTTTGCCATGATTTGGCATTGATGCAGTTATAACAATCGGAGTTGTAGGTGGATCAAACTCAATAGTTTTGTTGTCGATAAGATCTTGAATCTTGTTTTTTAAAGCCCACCATTGATAAGTCTTATGTCCAGGGTTGTTGGAATGATATGCGCATTTGGCATTAGGATTGTACTTAGGTGATGAGACATTGAGATTTGATGGTGGATCGCGCAATGTCACCAAGTTGTCCTTTAACAGGTGTTGTAAGGCTTGTGACAGTGACATGTTAATTCTCGTGAACTATCTTCTTGGAACCTCAGACCTTGATGGTTGGCTTGTTGTGGTTGTCTTTGAGTAGATGGAGTATTGGAGATCAAAACAGCATTAACAGATGGACGGTGATGCTTCTTGGTATGGGCCCTTGACCCATAAACAACATTGGCTTCTTTCTTGCCAGTAAAGGGTTTCATTATATTGCTTGATGTAGAAGTAGATGCCATGGGAATTTTTCCACTCTTGATTCCACTCTCGACCCTTTCACCAGTCAGAATTAACTCAGTGAAACCGGAAGATGAGCTACCAATTAGCAAGTTGAAATATGGTCCTTTTATTGTTCCCATGAACATGTCCACCAGCTCCCTATTAGTCAGTGGTGGTTGAACTCTACCCGCAAGGTCCCTCCATTTTTGCGCGTACTCTTTAAACCCTTCATTAGTACACATTGTCACTCCTTGAAGTTGAACTCTTGTCGGTGCTAAATAAGCATTATACTGATATTGGCGGTAGAAAGTGGTGGCCAGATATTCCCAAGTATGAATGTTGGAATCCTCCAATTGGTAAAACCATTCTAACTGAGTCCCAGACAGGCACTCTTGAAAGAAGTGTACCCAGAGCTTTTTATCACTAGTATGTTGTTGTATTTTGCGAACGTAGGACCTCAGGTGAAGCTTTGGGCACGAAACCCCATCGTACCTAGAAAAGAGTGGAATCTTGAACTTGTGGGGGATGACAACCCCAGGAATTAAACTCAAATCACCAAAATCCATGTTTAAACTTAACTGGGATAATGAGGCTCCCGAAATCACCATTGAACGAATGGAAGAACCAGTACACTGTCATGAGATTATTACCGAAGAAGTGGTGGACCAGCCGTGGTTTCACGAAGTCAAAAGGTATCTCGAGGCTCAAGAATATCCCAAAGGAGCTTCAGTCAATGACAAAAAGTTCTTAAGGAGATTCTCAGCTAAGTTCTTCCTAAGTAATGGCATCCTATACAAGCGCAATCACGATTCTATTCTGCTTCGTTGTATAGACAAGATTGAAGCTGAAAAGATCATGGCTGAATTGCATGAGGGTACCTTTGGCACTCACTCTAGTGGGAATACGATGGAAAAGAAGATTCTACGTGCAGGCTATTACTGGTCTACCATGGAAGCTGACTGCTATCAACACTCCCGGACTTGTCATAAATGTCAAATCTATGCAGACAAGGTGCACGTGCCTCCGGTTCCTCTAAATGTCTTAATAACTCCTTGGCCCTTCGCTATTTGGGGAATCGACATGATTGGAGAGATCAAGCCTACAGCTTCCAATGGACACCGTTTCATTCTGGTGGCCATTGACTATTTCACCAAGTGGGTCGAAGCAGCTTCCTTCGCATCCGTTACTAAGAATGTTGTTGCCCGCTTCATCAAGCAGAACCTTATTTGCTGGTACGGTATCCCCGAAAGGACAATTACTGATAACGATACAAACCTTAACAATACTATGATCACCGCCTTGTGCGAGCAGTTCAAGATTCAACATCACAATTCATCCCCCTATCGGCCAAAGATGAATGGTGCAGTTTAAGCTGCTTACAAAAACATTAAAAAGATCATACAAAAGATGATAGTCACCAACAAGGACTGGCATGAGATGCTACCATTTTCTCTCCACGGGTACCGTACCACGGCTCGCACATCAAATGGGGCATCACCATATTCCTTAGTTTACAGCATGGAGGTTGTCTTGCCTATCGAGGTTCAGATTCCCTCCTTGAGAATCATGAAAGATGCTGGTTTGAGTGAAGATGATTGTATTCAAACCCGACTTGATCAGTTAAGCTTAATTGATGAAAAGAGACTTATTGCTGTTTTCCATGGTCAGACGTATCAAAAACGGATGATCAAGGCTTTCAACAAGAAAGTTAGACGCTAGATATATCAAGTTGGAGATCTAGTGATCAAGCGTATCATTTTGCCACAAAGTGATCCCAGGGGCAAATGGACTCCTACATATGAAGGACCATTTGTAATCAAGAACATCTTTTCTGGTGTGGCAATGATCTTAACCACCATGGACGGTGACGACCTGCCTCCCCTTGTGAACACAGACATAGTCAAAAGATACTACGCATAAGAGACCCGCTAGGTTGACACACCTAGGCAAAACAAGGGCATCCCGATGAACCAAAAAGGTTCGGGCAAAAATTAGGGATAAAACAAAAAAAATCTATACACCCGACAAGTTGAAAATCCGAAAGGGCGACTTGGGCAAAAAAGGGTTTCCCGGTGGACCGAAAACCCGAAAGGGCGGTCCAGGAAAAAGTTAGGGAATTAAAGCGTATGACTATATCTCGTCGGATCACTTTAAGGACAATCTCTTCACTAAAAAACTTTGAGCTTCTGATCAATCCAATCATCTTTGGACGAAGCAGCGAATGGACAAGATATTCAGAGACACAAAGGCTATAGAAGAATGGGAACCCCATGGGATTTTTTACACATAGCTATCTTTGTATAAATTTTTCTTACTTTATGACATCATCCTCTTACTAGGATGTCTCTCTCCTTTGTACAAAACACTTATACAAAGTAAATACAAAGATATCTCTTTCAAAGTACAGAAAACTATTTGCCTTTTTCTTTACACTTGTGTTTTTATTTGCAAAAACGTCCAATGATTCATTGATGAACATATGCATTTGAACATAATTACTGTTTACAAATAAACAAAGTGGAAAAGAACAATTACTGACAGACTGAAAGGATAGGAAACCGTCTTTAGGCTATTCCATGAATAATCCCTACAGTACATCATCTAGACCCCCATCAGAGTTAAAACTTCAAACTCCCAATCCCCAGCGGAGCCAAAAGTTCTAACTATCAATCCCCAGCGGAGCCAAAACTTCTAACTATCAATCCCCAGCGAAAACCATCCAGCTTCTCTAAATTCCCCATCAAGTTATCTTGAAACCTAGAAATCAACCAGATAACAGTTAACTTTTGTCTCTCCCCAACCTAGGATAACTCCCTAGTAGAATGGCAGACAATCCAAACTCCTAAACCTACTCCCCGACAGTAAGCTTTCTTCCTCACAGAGTTTTCATTGCTCCCCAACAGAATGAATATTCTCATTCTTAATTCCCTGCAGAAGTCATCAGAGTTTTCTCTATTCCCAAGCAGAATAAGGATTCCCATTATGCATCCCCCAGTAGAAGTCATCAAAATTCTAAGGACTCCCCAAGCAGATTACTCAGGCAGTATGGTATTACTCGCACCAGAATTTTTTTCAAATACTCAAACTTCAAGACATGAAGGATCCCTATATCCCCAACAGTCGCCAAGGATTTCTTATCCTTAGCAGTCAAGGATTTATTTTCCCCGGCAGCAGTCAAGGATTTATTTTCCTCAGCAATACAGCAAATCAGCTTACATGCGCATACTTTACATCCACATGTCATAAACATTGAGAAAGTACATATATTGCATCATACATTTCATGCATCATAACTTTGTGTTTTAGCTAACATTTTACCCTTTTCAGGATAAGATTAACAGCTACCATTGACAATGTTCAAAGATTTCAGATACAGTTCAGATACACTCCAGACATGGAAGTCATTCTATTACTCATTCATATCTCAACTCAATATACAGTACGGATACACTCCAGACACGGAAGTCATTCTATCACTTATTCAGATTCTAGTTCAGATACACTCCAGACACATAAGTCATTCTGTCAGCTTTCAGATACAGTACGGATACACTCCAGACACGGATGCCATCCTGATACTCATTCAAATTTCAAGTTCAGATACGCTCCAGACACAGATGCCATTCTGGCTCTCATTCAGACTTCAACTTCAAAATGCAGTTCAGATACGCTCCAGACGCAGATGCCATTCTGGTACTCATTCAAATTTCAAGATCAGATAAGCTCCAGACACGGATGTCATTCTGGACCTTATTTAAATTCAGATTTCACACTCTTGATACAGTACGGATAGGCTCCAGACACAGATGTTATTCTGTTTCTCATTCAGATTCCAAGTCTCCAGATACAGCTCTGATACGTTCCAGACACGGACACTATTATGATACTTATTCTTCTGACTTACAACTTACAATTCAACAAACATTCTTGGATGGCATCTACAAGCCCATCTCCAACATGATTCTATCACCTCTCTAAATGGCATCTTTAAGCCCATTCCCTCAACTACACTTCGTCGAGTGCAAATTTATGGGCACTCTAGTGTCTAATCATCTTTTACCTTCGAGTCACGAACGACAAACTCGCCAATCTAACTCTTCAGGTTCAAGAAGATTAAACAGGGGCAGCTGTTGTACCCCAAAATTTTCCCTCTCATTTATCAAGATTTTTCTCATAAGACTTCTTGGACTCAAGACAGGATTAGGGTTTACTCAGCTCAGGACTTCTCATCTTGCACTGATAACCCCAAATTAGGGTTTGAGTTTGCACAAGGATTTTTGGACCACCAATGCTTCATGTGACTTTCATACCTTATTTTGGACCCCTAAGATTGCTCATGATAAGTTTCAAGCCTTGAACCACATTTTTGACCAGTCAATTGGACAGTTGACCTAAAAATCAACTGTATTGGGGAAAAGGTCAACCATAGCCAATTTACAGTCAAACTTCATAATTTTTGATCCACAAAAACATTTTAGGCTCCTATGTACCATTTGATCAAGTTTGGATCATAACTCCTCAAGAAATTTGATCAAATCATCAAAAGGGCAAAATGGTCAAAATTAGGGTTTTGACTAAGAAAGGGCAATTTCTGATTTTTAACCTAGCCAATGACCAATTGAGTTCAAACATGATTTCAAGGATCTAATGGCATCATCTTGACATAATTACATGGTTCAAAAGATCTCAAGTTCATTGGGTTGACAAATGAATTTTGCAGTCAATTGATCAAAAGTCAATTGTACACTGAAAAGTCAAACTTTGACTTTTTGGTCAAAATCATGTGCCAAGGGTCATAATTCATCAAGATATGTCAAAATATGAAGCTTGTTCACCAAGAAACTCAAAATTGCAAATTAGGGTTTTGAATTTGAAAATTTTCATAACTTAGAATTTTTCTAAGTATGGAAACTTTCTTATTTTTTTCCCAACTTTCTACCACTTTTTCACCATGATGCAATTTGATTCAAAGAAAACTACCAACATGAAAGTTGTAGTACTCCATGAAATCTACAACTTTTCTTCACAAACGTTTCCCAAAAGATGCTTGGATCTCAAGTTATGAATTTGTGAATATAGGTCCATGAACTAAATAACTTAGTGAAAATTTGCCCTAATTTAGGCAGTTTTTTGACCCCACTTCATGGACATTTTTCACCTAGTTCCAAGAGGTATCTCAAAATTCATTTCAAAGATGGATTTTAGAGCACATTGAAAGCTTTCCAAAATGTCCAAGAACTCTCCAAGATCATTTGTGGTTAGGGAGAATCGAAGAAGAGAAATTGGCATTTTATCACTTTTGTTCATGCCATTTTCACAAGTGTATCAAGTTGCAAATCAGATCCATGATGCTTGTACCTTGCATTACAGGTCCTAAACTCATTCTACACTCCATAATTAAATGCAAACTCAGAGGTTAGAGGCTTTATATTTGCTTTTGAAGCATTGTACAAAAGCTAATTCCATTTTAAGCATAAAGGTTACAATGCCATTTTCATAAAGTGAGCTTTTGTAACTTTATCATTCTTGAGCCTTGGAGTTGTCCCATTGGTGCAGGCGATTTCCACAGATCTTAAGCAATTTGTACAAGCCCTTTGAAGCCCTAAAACTAGCCAGTAAAAGCATTTTGCATAAGTCACTTCACTTTGCTTCAAAAGCAAGAAAGTGGGTGAAAAGAAGAAAGCTTGCACATCAGATGAGGAGTGGACTTTGTATCCATTCTATACAAGTATACAAACTTGTCACAACTCAGAACACGAAGGCATTGCATCCAAAAATCTCCCAAACACAAAAACATCATTTTTCTGCCCAAACATTGCAGTTCTGCAAAATCATTGCCAACTTCATTTTTGCTCGTGCGTTTTGTGGATTGACATTTGAAACACTTCATACACATCCTACCAAAGCTATCCAAGCCCTTGCCCTGCATCTGTAATCCATGTTTCAGCCATTGCCATTTTCAAATTTGGAGGTTGCAGCTTGACTTGTGCAGTGAGTTATGGCCATCCACAAAGCAAGCTAGGCATTGGAATAGCTTGAAGGAACTTCAAGGAAGATCACACGATCCTCAGGCCTCACTCAAAGTCCCCACATTGTCATATCCAAATCCAACTGAAGGAGGTATTTTTCTCAAACTCTATCTCTGTATTTAGGCATCCTCAAGCCACGATTTGTGAAGAAAAGATGTAGTTTATAACATGGTGAAGCTGTACATATGCATACTTGTCATTTATATTAACTGAGCTAAGAGAATTTGAAGCTTGAATTTGTTGAAATATTTAGGTCACGATTTAGGGCCATTAAAATTCTCCCTGATCTTTGAGAGTTAGGTTACAAATTTTATATCATTGGATTAGTGAGATAAAATGCTACATGTTTTGTGTTATAAGTTTTTGTTTTTATGCAAGCAATAACAAGTTACAGATTTGAAGAAGAACGTGCCCGTAGAGAAGCTGAAGGACAGAGACAAAGCTTCATCTGGGCTTTTTGCAGCTTTGGCCTTTTTGTTTCTACTTTTCACACCTCCTAACTTACTTTTGCACCCCCTGACTATTTTCTTATATTTTTACATTTTCTTGCATATTTTTATATTTATTACTTGCATTTATTTTTTCTAATGATAAAAAATACCCAAAAATAATTTATTTATTTTCACATTTTTATTTTATTTTATTATTATTATTTGCATAAAAATAGTTTATTTAATAGAATAGAAATCATTTTCTTAAAATAAATTGTAAATATATTTAAAAATATTATACATTTTTATTATATTATTTATAGTCATAAATATTTATTTTCATACATATTTTAATTTTTAATATTTGTACGTAATATTATTTATTATTTTTTCTTGTACAAAAATGAACAAAACATTAATATAGAACATATATTTTCTTTAATAAAAAAATAGGGTTTCCCCCTTTCAAAAATAATAATATTTTTTCTCTTATTTTTAGGGCTTAAATAAATCATTTTTCTCATACAGAAAATCAAATACAAAACATTTTTGCATAAATACATTTGCATTGCATTTTAATATTTGTATATTTATTTAATGCACACAATATTCAATTGGGTTGTAATAGTATTTTTAGGGTTTATTTTATGCAATATCCCCATTCAAAAACTTGTATCCCTCCTCCCATAATAATTGTTGTAATAGCTTAGTTTACATTTACGCAATTTATCGCTTTTTATACCATATTTAGTAAACTAGTGTTTGCATGACAAGAAACAAAAACCAAACAAATAGAAAAGACCTAATGCAAGATAAATCAAATGCATAAAAAATGACACACATTGCACACAAGCACCCTTAGGGTTTCACCCACTTGGTTGCCTAAATAAAAATGGCCATGTTACGCATGCGAAGTATCTTGGCAAAACAAAACAAAAACAAGATCATAGTCCCTCGATGACGTTATACAAAGGTTGCCTAAATAAAATGATCTTGGTCCCTTCAAACATGCTAAGATACTTGGCGATATTGCTATCATGGTCATACGATGACCCACGCCTGTCCCGTTTACATCCAAAGATAGGGTTGCTTACCAAATCAATGGTAAGTCAACAATGTCAAAGGAATAAAAATACACAAGAAAGACATTTGAGTAGATAGATAGCTTCTAGTTACTTGATCATTTCAAAACAATCCTTGCTATTTTCAAAAACAAACACACACATTTCAAAACATTTTACAAAACATTGAAACATTTTTCAAAAGACAAACATCTTAGTATACATTCTTACAAACGAGAATCATTACAAAGATTTCCTAAATGATGACCTCTTTTCAAAATACTTTCAAAACCATACAAAGCACCATTTCAAACAATTTCAAAGCAAAGCAAGTGGTCTAAACAAGTAACTAAGAGCCCATGGAAAACTATGGATGAAAAGGGTGCTAGCACCTTCCCTTTTCATAATCTACCACCCGAACTCAAGAAAACATCTCAAAGGTCTTTCCTGTGCTTTTTTACCTTTCCTTTTGGATAAAAGAAAAGTCGGTGGCGACTCTTGCTAACCGCAACATTTGCAAACACAAACGCAAAACCTCAAGTCAGTTCTCCCACCGCATCACAGAACTGGCGACTCTGCTGGGGAATATTCTAAAAGTGGGGTTACCTTAGGGTTTAGATCACCTTTATTTGCTTGCAATTGTTTGACTTGTTTGCTTTACAATTTTGGTTCTATTGTTTGGGTTTAAATCCTCTACCCGGATTTGGGAAAACATTATAGGTAAATAGCAATACGTTGTGGAAACTGTGCGGGGTATTACCGATATGGTCTAAGCAATAGCTATATTAGTGCGACATATTTGTGGGTACCGGTAGCCTTTGAGTCAACCAAAGAGAATACGGGGCCACTGAGTGATGTCATGAAGCACTAATGAACTTCTAGAACCTTTACTTGAGCAACTTGGCCTTTTAGGATGTAGTGAGATGACCGGCTTTGGTGCAGTCCGGAGTTGGTAGATAAACGATACTACACTCATTGAGGGTTGGTTTCTTGGAATATTTCGGTCGCCAGTAAAGAGGCTTAAACTGAAACAATGAACAAGGAAACAATCCGGTGATATTGAGCTCCTTAGAACCCGATTACTATTTCTAGGACAGGTTGAGCCAACTAAACTTCAAGAGGGTACTTACCTATGAAACCCCATGCAAGCCTAAACTAGGAACTTGTGTGATTTCCTTGTACATATATACTTGTGCATAACATCATGGACATCATGGACATCATATGCATTCACTAACCATTTCAAGGATTTTGGAGATTCATATTTGTTCTTGTTTTGTAGGTTATGGATTCACTTCGCAGGAAAACTATCCAAATCAACCTTGTAAGAATTCCTCCACAACTCAAGGAGCTAGCTTCAAGGATTCCTTAGAATTCTCCATTCACCGAGAGACATGGTCGTCTACTCAACTTGGTCACTTCCAACACAGAGGAGGATATGATGAAAGTTCTCTTCCAGTTCTTTGACCCTTTGCATCATTGTTTCACATTTCCTGACTACCAACTTGTGCCCACTTTGGAAGAATTATCTCAACTTATGAGGATTCCTATTCTCAATCAACTACCCTTCAATGGTATGGAAAGAGATCCAAAGCCACAAGAGATTTCTCAAGCCCTGCACTTGCACTCGTTTGATGTCACAACTAATTGGGAAACTAGAAGTGGTGTCATAGGCTTCTTGTCAAAGTTTCTGTTTGAGAAGGCCTAAAGTTGTTGGAACTCCCTAGACTTGCAAGATTTTGAGGAGATTGTAGCTCTTCTCATCTATGGGATGGTCTTGTTCCCTAATCCTGACCAACTCATAGATGTAAGCGCTGTCAAAATCTTCATGACTCGCAACCTGGTGCCTACATTGCTTGGGGATATCCTCCACTCTTTTCACACTCGTACAATGAGGAAAAGAGGTGTTCTTATGTGTTGTACTCCTCTCCTGGCAAGATGGTTTATTTCTCATTTTCCCCAATCAGTCTTGAAGAATGAGAAAGGTTTGAGGTGGTCACAAAGGTTAATGACACTTAACCATTCAGATATTCATTGGTATTCTCGATCCAAAGAGAATGTCATCATTATTGACCGTTGTAGGGAATTCCCTAATGTCCCTCTACTTGGCATTAGGGGAGGCATCACCTATAACCCTTGCTTATCTCTAAGACAGTTTGGTTATGCCCGAAGGGATGGCCCACATGACATGCTGATTCAAGGATTGGTTTTCGACTACGACAACGACGACCAAGGACTCCATCAGAGATTCATCCGAGCTTGGAGGATGCCCAACAAGGTGGATAGCAAGACTCTGGGGCACAAGAATTCCATCCCTCTTGAGCTTTACCTCAAGTGGGTACGAACCCGTGCCCAAAGTATTATGATGCCTTATCCCTCCATTCTCCCAGTGATTATAGAGCCTGTTAAGGAAGGAGAGGTTCCATACACCATCCTACATCCTGACATGCCAACATCACTCGAAGATCTACAAAGGAGTTGGATACAGCTCAAGGGAGAGCACGATACTTTCGAATACCAATTCTACGCAAGCGAGAAGAAGGTTTTGGAACTCATTTGGCTACTTCATGAAGAGCAGACTCTCAACACCCACATTGCACCAAAGAGGATGCAAAACGTCTTTTTACCTTAGAATTTTGTATTATTTTTCCCAAGGGGTATTGATGTACTAACAATTCTATCTTATTAATATGACGTGTGTTTCTTTTTGTTTAAAACAAATTTGAATTTCTGAATCCTTGAAAACATTGCATGAATACATATCATTCATCATAAGCATAAACAGGTCTTCACACCAAGTTTCCTCATCTCTCTACTATTTATTTCAGTATGATGGATCTAGAACAAACGGTCAAAGACTTACAAGCTCAGAATTCACAATTCCAGCAGTTACTCATGACCTTAACCAAGGGGCAGGAGGAGATAAAGACTTTGCTATAAAAAGAGAAAGAGAAAAAGAAGAAGAAGCCAAATGGTGTGGTTATCATGGGCCGAAGATTTCAGGGACAAGCCATACGGACCTTAGAATTTCCAACAACCTCTGAGGAAGGAAAAGGAAAAGGAACGGCAGTACCATCAGATTCCGAAGAAGAAGAAGAGGAAGAAGAGGACTACTCTGAACAACAATACCCTCCGGCTGATGACAAATACAAACACCTTGAAGAGCGACTCAGCGCTATGGAAATCCAGAGAGTACCGGGGCTAGATTTTGAAGAGTTGGGGTTGGTGTCAGGAATTGTAATCCCTCCAAAATTTAAAGTGCCACTGTTTGCCAAGTATGATGGGGTGTCTTGCCCTGAAATGCACCTCAGATCCTATGTCAGGAAGATTCAACCACACTCTGCTGACAAAGACCTGTAGGTCCACTTTTTCCAGGACAGTTTATCAGGAACGCAACTTGATTGATTCTACCAGTTGGAGAGGGCTGAAGTTCACAATTGAGAAGACCTAGCCGCCGCCTTCTATAAACAGTATTAATATAATTCCGACTTGGCGCCAACCCGTACTCAGCTACAGAGTATGGCCATGGCTTCCAATGAGGGCTTTAAAGATTACACGCAAAAGTGGAGAGACCTAGCCGGAAGGGTGCAACCCCCTCTATCTGAGAGGGAGTTAGTGGACATGTTCTTGGGAACTCTTTCAGGCCCTTTCTTCAATCATCTGATTGGGAGTTCTTCTGCAGGGTTTACTGAATTGATCTTAACCAGCGAAAGAGTGAAGGCTGGTATAAGAAGTGGGAAAATTCAAAAGGACGCGTCTGCCTCCGTAGTTGTAAAAAATCCCTTCACTAGAAGGAAGGAAGTATCTGTTGTCTATTCACAGAGAAATCAGGGAAGAACTGAGCGCCGACCAATAGTGGGGGCCGTTATGATTCCGAAGCCTGCATCAGACCAGCCAAGAACTAATCAGTAAAGGGTAGAAAGGCTAGTTCAGAAATTTACCAAGATTAACATGACTCCAGCCCAAGTTCTACCACATCTCCTGAAGTTGAATCTGACCACTTTGAAAGAGGCCCCAAAAAATCCTAATACTGCTTCTCCACATTACCATCCCAACGCCAGATGCGCGTACCATTCTGAAAGTCCAGGGCACGACACCAACAACTTTTGGGCTCTGAAGAATAAGATTCAAGATCTGATTGACGCAAAGGAAGTTGAATTTGAAGCGCCTGAGAAACCAAATTTTATTTCCACCCCAATGCCGAGGCATGGTCATAATGCCAACGCTATTGAAGAAGATCTGTTTGTTGCTACTGTGGATAAACTGTTAACTCCGCTCCCGATTATCAAGTTGAATTTGTTGAAAGCTGGCATCTTCCCAGGTTGTGACAAAGACTGCCATGCTTGCCTATCCTCCCCATTTGACTCTCCTCTGTTGAAGAAAGGTATCCAGCAACTGATGGATAACCAAGAAATTTTGTTTGAGAATGCTCCTGTTTCACCCATTCTAGTGAACGAAGTTTCAATAATAACCATCTATGCCAATCCTTCCAGGGACCCTAAAAGACACGTTAGGATTACACCTGCTCCAAAGAATGCTCCGCTTAAGATTACAATGCCCGCCCCGACCCCATACAATTCAGATAAAACAGTACCATGGAACTATGGTAGACAAATCTACTACCATGGTATTAAACAGATTGAACTGACTGCTGAAGAAGAAAGCTCCGAAGAGGACAATCCCGACATTAGCAATATTGTTGGAACTAGCAAGATCACCTGCAGTGGTAGGATCTTATCTCCAGAGATTACTCCTCCAACAATAGTCTTTGGACTCGTGGCCGTTCCGAAGATTACCTCTACACCAGTGATTGTACCTGTAAGCGTACCCACCGACAAAGACAATACAATTCCTATCCATGTTTCCATTGCTGAGAATAAAGGAAAGAATGTTCAAGAGGAGCTTGTCCAAACGAAGGCTCAATCACTAGCTATTCCTGAAACATCCAAGAAGGAGATGGAAGAAATCATGAGGATCATTAAGAAGAGTGATTATGATGTGGTTGAGCAATTGGGGCAGACCCCTTCCAAGATCTCTATGCTAGCCCTGCTGCTGTGCTCTGAAGCACATGCCAAAGCTTTGGTCAAATTTTTGAAGACAACTCACGTGCCGCAAGAGACGTCTGCTGACCAGTTCCAGGACTGTGTGGCCAGTTTGACAGCTGATAATGGCCTGGGCTTCTCCGATGCTGACTTGACACCCCGAGGGAGAAAACACAACGATGCACTACATGTCTCAGTGGAGTGCAGAGGAATAACCCTAGCTCATGTTTTGGTTGATACTGGATCGTCTTTAAACGTCTTGTCGAAGAAAGCCTTTGATAGATTGGATTGTGAGGGGCTGACTATAAAACCCAGCAACATAGTGGTGCGAGCGTTTAATGGTTCTAAGAGGATGGTCCATGGGGAGGTGGACATCCCAATCAAGGTGGGAACTCAGGTGTTAACCTCCACTTTCTATGTGATGGACATCCGTTCTTCTTATTCCTACCTGTTGGGACGCCCCTGGATCCACAACGCCGGTGCTGTCACCTCCACCTTGCATCAAATGCTAAGGTACCCCGTCCAAGGGAAGATCATAACTGTCCATGGGGAGGAGGAGTATATGATTAATCATCTGAATTCTTTCCTTTATGTGGAGTTAGATGGCGAGTTCATAGAGACCCCTTTCCAACATTTTGAAGAAGTCTCTGAAGAAGTAGCGGCGACCAAGGCGGTATCCTCAACTCCTAAGATTACAAGACCTCTGCCTCGGATGTCATCTCTCAAGGATGCAAGGCCAGTAGTGGAAGAAGGGGGATGCATAATCTGGGGTCAGCTTCCCGACATTCCTTACAAATCAGACAAGTTTGGCTTGGGGTTTACTTCGACTGGTCATAAGGCTGTGCGCCGTGCCTGTGCTGGGGGGCCACCTGTGAAGATTAACAATCAAAGTGTTAATGCAGTAGAAGACAATAAAGAGGAAGGCATCTTGGAAGATTGGATATTTCCTACTATCAGCGGAGGACTGCGCAACTGGGAAGCCAGAGACTTCGTTCCAATAACTTTCATATCTCAGTAATTTATCTTTTACATTTCTGTTGGACTGTAATAATTCACAAACAATTCGTACTTTAAAAACCTTGTGTCTTACCCGAGGCACAATGGTCCATTTGTAAGGGTTTTTATTTCATCTACATATGTCATTCAATGAATCATAGACGCTTTTTCACATATAAACCTTTTATGCTCATTGTCTTTCTTTTTACATTTTATTGTTTTAAGATGGCTATACCCTTACACACACCCACACTCACAAATGCAGGTACCCTTCCATTCTGGATCCCATGGGTAACGATACTGCTATAGCCTTCAGTGACTCTGAAGATCTGATCTACCAAGCCGAATACGAAGGTGAGGAAGATTGTGAGGTGCCAGGGGAATTGGCCAGATTAGTACAACAAGAGGAAAGAGCAATTCAGCCTCATGAGGAGTTGTTAGATACAATCAACTTGGGAACCAAGGAAGATAAAAAGGAAATCAAAGTAGGTGCCAATCTAGAGCCGAGTGTCAAGGAGTGCCTAATTCAGCTATTACATGATTATGTTGAGATATTTACCTGTTCATACGAAGACATGCCGGGACTCGATACAGACATTGTGGTACACCGTCTCCCCATAAGAGAAGACTGTCCACCAGTGAAACAGAAGGTCCGCCGCATGAGACCTGACATGTCAGAGAAGATCAAAGCAGAAGTTATGAAACAGTTCAATGCTGGGTTTCTGGCTGTTACTTCCTATCCTCAATGGGTGGCCAACATTGTTCCGGTGCCTAAAAAGGACGGCAAAGTGAGAATGAGCATGGATTATAGAGACTTAAACAGGGCCAGCCCTAAAGATGATTTTCCACTTCCACACATCGACATCCTGGTTGAAAACACAGATCAGCACAAAGTATTTTCTTTCATGGACGGATTCTCAGGCTATAACCAGATCAAAATGGCACCTGAGGACATGGAGAAAACTACTTTTGTCACACAGTGGGGTACATTCTGCTACAAAGTGATGCCATTCGGACTGAAGAATGCCGGGGCAACCTATCAACGCGCCATGGTAACTTTGTTTCATGATATGATACATCATGAGATAGAGGTCTACGTAGATGACATGATAGCCCGATCACAAACTGAAGAAGAACACCTTGATCACCTGCAAAAGTTGTTTGTCAGATTGAAGGAGTACAAGCTAATACTGAACCCAAACAAGTGTACATTCAGAGTCCGGTCCGGTAAAATTTTAGGTTTTATTGTCAGCAACAAAGGAATCGAGGTTGATCCTGCCAAAGTCAAAGCTATACAAGAAATTCCTGCTCCTCGCACTAAGAAGGAAGTCAGAGGTTTTTTGGGACGCCTAAACTACATTGCCAGGTTCATTTCTCACCTAACTTCTACTTGTGAACCAATCTTCAAGCTGTTGAAGAAAGATCAAGTAGTCAGATGGAATGACGAATGTCAGGTTGCTTTCGATAAAATCAAGGAGTATTTGCTAGAACCTCCTGTCCTGATACCACCCGTCGAGGGAAGACCGCTAATCATGTATCTGACCGTCTTAGATAATTCAATGGGGGTGCATACTGGGATAGCATGACGAGTCTGGCCGAAAAGAGCATGCCATTTATTACCTTAGCAAAAAGTTTATCGACTGTGAAACCAGATATTCACTGCTCGAGAAAACTTGCTGCGCTTTGGTATAGGCTGCTCGCCGGCTAAGGCAGTATATGTTGACTCATACCACTTTGCTGATATCTAAGATGGATCCGATAAAGTACATCTTTGAGAAGTCTGCTCTGTCCGGGAGGATAGCTAGATGGAAGATGATCCTTACAGAATACGACATACAGTACACGACCCAAAAAGCTATAAAGGGCAGTGTTCTAACTGATCACCTGGCTCATCAAGCTGTAGAAGATTACCATTCTATGAAGTTTGACTTCCCCGAAGAAGACATCATGACATTGGACAACTACAAAGAGATCAGACCATATGACGGACCTGAACAAGGATCCCGATGGACCCTGTACTTTGATGGGGCATCCAATGCACTTGGTAACGGTATCGGTGCTGTGCTTATATCTTCAGAAGGATGCCATACACCTTTCACCGCCAGACTTTGCTTCAACTGTACGAACAAGCATCTTTGATCTCAAGGCTGCCATAGACTTGGGAATCAAATCTTTAGATGTATTTGGGGACTCAGCTTTGGTCATCAGTCAGATCAAAGGAGAGTGGGACACTAAGCATCCTGTTATACCCCAAAATTTTCCCTCTCATATTTCCCAATACATTGCAAGAATAATCTCTAAGTGGCTCAAGAATTGGACAGTCAAGCTATCTCCTAAGGCAGTCAATCTCAAATTAGGGTTTTGTGTTGCATCAAGGTCCTTGAATCAAAATTACCTCAAGTGCTCCCCCAATGTCCTAATATGTTCTCAATCTCATCCATGTCAAATTTCAAGCCTTGAAGAGGAAGTTTGGTCAGTCAATTGCTCAAGAGGTCCAAAAATTGACTGTGTTAGGGTAAAAGTCAACTGTGACCTATAAACAGTCAAACTTCAAGATTTTTTTGTCAACATTATCATTTTGAAGGATATTTCATCATTTGATCAAGGGTTGATCATGATTCATCAAGGATTGCTCAAAATTCATCAAGATTCAAAAGTTGCTAAATTAGGGTTTTGTAGGAAAAGTCAACTCAACTTTGACCAAGCATAACTTTCTCATACTTTATGAGAAATGACCCATCCAAAGCTAATTTTGAAGAGGATGAAATTCCTACAATCCATCTTCATACCCCAAGATCAATAAATGCACTCACAAAAAGTTACAAATTTGGACATTATAGGTCATTTTTGAAAGTCAACAAAAACACCTTTTTTGCCAAAGACTATAACTGGAGCATGGAATATCAAAATGAGATGAGACAAAAAGGGTTGGTTAGAGGACATCCCAAGGTTTCTAAAAAGTCCAAGAACACCTCCAAAAGTTCGAAATTGAAGACGTTATGCATTGTTGAAGTTGGGCATTTTTCCAAAATTGCCAAAAGTCAACTATCCCCAAAACTTCAAATTTTGTCAAATGGGCCCACTTTTTTCCACATGATTTGATCTTGTCACACTACACACGTGTCCTATCTTCAGTCTTATGCCCATTCATTAATTTTTCTATTTTATTTGATTTTTATTGAATTAATTCATTTTAAATCAATTTAAATCCAAATAAAATCTAAATATTGATAACTTGGTATCTTTTTGATTGATACAGGCCTTAATTGTCATCATGGACATGATCAAACTCGTATCTCACCATATCATGAACAAAAAATGGTTTTTGGACAAATTTGGAAGCTTTTTCATGGAAGATCAAATTATATCTCCAAGCATTGATTTGCAAAGATTCAAGTCCAAATATTTGACCTAATCCAATGCTCATTACTTATACAAGCTAGATACGCGCGAATCAGTGGCTAGAGGAGGCTAAATCACAAGAACAAAACTTGGAAATTTGTCAAAAAAGCTTGAAACTGAAATCACCCCTAGAGGCGAATTCAAGGTCAAATCTCAACACTATTCTCTTGTTGGATATCCACTGAGTGAAAAGCAATCAGAATCAGGCCATCACACCTTCCCAATAGCGCTGTAAGTCTCTCTGAAACTTGCCTTTCAGTTGAATTCGTATCTCATAGTTCTTGCACTTTTCTTGCCAAATCTTGCATATTCATGCTTTTCGTTTCATTTAGAAGTTGTTTGCATTATTGAATTTCATTTTCATGGTCTGTAACCCCCTAACCGATTCTAGGGTTCTTGGTATTCGTTTTTGGGCATTTTCTCTACAGGTGAAATCAAGGCCATTAATGGACATAGATGTGTTCAGGAGGAAGAGACGATCATGACTATGGCCTTGGTTGGTATTTTTATAGCCTAGAACTAATTCTATGATGCAGCTATGGATTTAGCTGCGGATGTAAATCCGCAGGAAAAAGAACCAGGTCCAGCGAAGAAGACAAAGACGTGGCCTGTTCCAATTGGGTCATTCATATTTCGCGCTCATTTTTTTATTTTCCAGCATATTGTTTGTTTTTTCCAATATAATAATTGCAACTTATTCCACTAATAATTAAATACGCTGGTTGAGTTGGTAAATGCGCTAGTACAAAATCCAATGGGACCTGGGTTCGAATCCCAGGTCCCCATATTTGCATGTTATTATTTTTCTTCAGGAAATCCAACGCGCCTCAGCAAGTGTGGTCCATCATACACCATCATCCAGATGCCTGCCAGATGGCCCCAGGCCAGATCTGGTGGCCCAGAATGAAAGTCCACCATATGCTCTAGTCAACAGGCACACGTGGGATCCAGAAAAGTCATGCAGGCCTGCTTGCATTGGGCCACAAACTTGCCAATCTTACCCCCTGATCTAGGCCCAACACCCCTTGGTTATTTCTTTCTTCTTTTTATTTATTTATTTGTTTTGTTTAATTATTATTTTTATTTAAACTAACCAATTAAAATTTTTCCTCATAAAATCAAAAACCAAAAAATATATTTTTTTAATTAAAATTAATTTCAGCATTTTATTTTTGTTAAATAAACATCAATTTAATTAATTTAGTTTAATTAGGTATAACTTTTAATATTTTTGCAATAATTAAAATTAATTTAGATAATTAGGTTTTTATTAACATTAACCAAATTTGTTTTTATTTCTTTAAATATCCAAAAATCCAAAAAATATCTTTTTCTTAAATAATTAATTAATTAATTTAATTAACTTAGCTTATTTCCTTTTAATTCAAAAAATAACAAAAAAATCACTTTCTTTCAAAAAAGGGTCAAAACCCTAAGAAATGCATTCGATTTAATTTTCCGCACGCGATCCAGTTTACCATATTGATGTAATTGTTTCCCGGAATGTAATAGTTTTAATAGGACTTTAACTTATTTTATCGCTTTATTTTACTTTCCGCATTTTAATTTCAAGAGTTGTTTTTGGCGATGTAAATACTCGACGCCTTGTAATAGTTAGATTTAAATTCCGCAATTTAATTTCCGCAACTTATAAACTGTTAGATGTTTGGTAATAGGGAATGCATGACAAGATCGAATGTATGAACTTAAAATCAACATAGATAACCATTGACATGTATAAAGACAAAGTTAACTGAAACAACACACTCGCACATGCGCACTCTTAGGGTACACCTTACTTGGTTGCCTTTGAACGTGGTCATTGAGTATAGGAAGTTTTAGAGGTCGCCCTCTTGTCCAAAGATCATAGTTGCCTCAAAACGGTTGCCTCGGAAAAATGATCTAAGACATTAGGGTTACCGCTAAGGCGTCATAACACTGCTTTAGTGACCACACGTCCCTTAATCGAATTGACCCTTAAAACTCCAACGACGGTGCTACCTACTCATCAATAGTGGGATAGCATTGTCTAAAGGACATTAGCACATATTGATTCCTTTTTCGAGTAGGTAGATGGTTCTTAAGTACTTGCTCTCTCAAAACAAAACAAAAACTTTTCGCACTTACACCTTTCAAACAAAAACTCTTTCAAACCCACAAACACAAAGAAAAGCAAATTTTGAAAACACTTTGAGCAAGTACCTAAGAGCCCGTGGATAACCACGGATAGAAAGGGTGCTAACACCTTCCCTTTCTATAATCTACCTCCCGGACCCGAGA
Organism: Vicia faba; assembly: GCA_948472305.1. Classification (NCBI taxonomy): domain Eukaryota; kingdom Viridiplantae; phylum Streptophyta; class Magnoliopsida; order Fabales; family Fabaceae; genus Vicia; species Vicia faba. The sequence continues at coordinate 1,442,287,196 of OX451737.1, read as the reverse complement.
AACATCTCAAAAAAGGAATTTTTCTGTGCTTTTTTCCTTTCCTTGTTGGATAAAATAAAAGTCGGTGGCGACTCTTGCTTACCGCAACATTTTGCGAAAACAAAAGCAAAACGCGAACCAACATTCCAAAAACAGTCAGTTCTCTCCCACCGTATCACACATCCAAACCTCATCCCCTACAAAGAACACGTTTTGACATTGCTACCACATTTCGAGCATATTACCTTCGAGCACTTCCCGCGAGAAGAAAATCAGCTATCAGATGCTCTAGTTACAATGTCATCTATGTTTAAACTTAACTGGGATAATGAGGCTCCCTAAATCACCATTGAACGGATGGACGAACCAGCACACTGTCACGAGATTAATACCGAAGAAGTGGTGGACCAGCCGTGGTTTCACGATGTCAAAAGGTATCTCGAGGCTCAAGAATATCCTGAAGGAGCTTCAGTCAATGATAAAAAGTTCTTAAGGAGATTCTCAGCTAAGTTCTTCCTAAGTAATGGCATCCTATACAAGTGCAATCACGATTCTATTCTGCTTCGTTGTGTGGACAAGATTGAAGCTGAAAAGATCATGGCTGAATTGCATGAGGGTACCTTTGGCACTCACTCTAGTGGGCATACGATGGCAAAGAAGATTCTATGGGCAGGCTATTACTGGTCTACCATGGAAGCTGACTGCTATCAACACTCCCGGACTTGTCATAAATGTCAAATCTATGCAGACAAGGTGTACGTGCCTCCGGTTCCTCTAAATGTCTTAACAACTCCTTGGCCCTTCGCTATGTGGGGAATCGACATGATTGGAGAGATCAAGCCTACAACTTTCAATGGACACCGTTTTATTCTGGTGGCCATGGACTATTTCACCAAGTGGGTCAAAGCAGCTTCCTTCGCATCCATTACTAAGAACGTTGTTGCCCGCTTCATCAAGCAAAACCTTATTTGCCGGTACGGTATCCTCGAAAGGATCATTACTGATAACAGTACAAACCTTAACAATACTATGATCACCGCCTTGTGCAAGCAGTTCAAGATTCAACATCATAATTCATTCCCCTATCGGCCAAAGATGAATGGTTCAGTTGAAGCTGCTAACAAAAACATTAAAAAGATCATACAAAAGATGATAATCACCTACAAGGACTGGCATGAGATGCTACCGTTTTCTCTCCACGGGTACCATACCACGGCTCACACATCAACTGGGGCAACACCCTATTCCTTAGTTTATGGCATGGAGGCTGTCTTGCCTATCGAGGTTCAGATTCCCTCCTTGAGAATCATGAAAGATGCTGGTTTGAGTGAAGACGATTGGATTCAAACCCGACTTGATTAGTTGAACTTAATTGACGAAAAGAGACTTACTGTTGTTTGCCATGGTCAAACGTGTCAAAAATGGATGATCAAGGCTTTCAACAAGAAAGTTAGACGCCAGATATATCAATTTGGAGATCTAGTGATCAAGTGCATCATTTTTCCACAAAGTGATCCCGGGGGAAAATGGACTCCTACCTATGAAGGACCATTTGTAATCAAGAACATCTTTTCTGGTGGGGCAATGATCTTAACCACCATGGACGGCGATGACCCGCCGCACCCTGCAAACACAGACATAGTCAAAAGATACTACGCATAAGAGACCCGCTAGGTTAACACACCTAGGCAAAACAAGGGCATCCCGGCGAACAAAAAAGGTTCGGGAAAAAATTAGGGATAAAATAAAAAAAAACTGTACACCCGGCAAGTTGAAAATCCGAAAGGGCGACTTGGGCAAAAAAGGGTTTCCCGGTGGACCGAAAACCCGAAAGGGCGGTCCAGGCAAAAGTTAGGGAATTAAAGCGTATGACTATGTCTCGTCAGATCACTTTAAGGACAATGTCTTCACTAACAAACTCTGAGCTTCTGATCAATCCAATCATCTTCGGACGAAGCAACAGATGGACAAGATATTCAGAGACACGAAGGCTATAGCAGAACGGGAACCCCATGGGATTTTTTACACATAGCTATCTTTGTATAAATTTTTCTTACTTTATGACATCATCCTCTTACTAGGATGTCTCTCTCCTTTGTACAAAACACTTATTCAAAGTAAATACAAAGATATCGCTTTCAAAGTACAGAAAACTATTTGCCTTTTTCTTTACACTTGTGTTTTTATTTGCAAAAACGTCCAATGATTCATTGATGAACATAATTACTGTTTACAAATAAACAAAGTGGAAAAGAACAATTACTGACAGACTGAAAGGATAGGAAAACGTCTTTAGGATATTCCATGAACAATCCCTACAGTACATCATCTAGATCCCCATCAGAGTTAAAACTTAAAACTCCTAATCCCCAGCAGAGCCAAAACTTCTAACTATCAATCCCCAGCGAAAACCATCCAGCTTCTCTAAATTCCCCAACAAGTTATCTTGAAACCTGGAAATCAACTAGATAACAGTTAAATTTTGTCTCTCCCCAACCTAGGATAACTCCCCAGTAGAATGGCAGACAATCCAAACTCCTGAACCTACTCCCCGACAGTAAGCTTTCTTCCTCATAGAATTTTCATTGCTCCCCAACAGAATGAAGATTCTCATTCTTAATTCCCCACAGAAGTCATTAGAGTTTTCTCTATTCCCCAGCAGAATAAGGATTCCCATTGTGAAACCCCCAGTAGAAGTCATCAAAATTCTCTGGACTCCCCAAGCAGATTACTCAGGCAGTATGGCATTACTCGCAACAGAATTTTTGTCAAATACTCCAACTTCAAGACATGAAGGATCCCTATATCCCCAACAGTTGCCAAGGATTTCTTATCCTCAGCAGTCAAGGATTTATTTTCCCCGACAGCAGTCAAGGATTTATTTTCCTCAGCAATACAGCAAATCAGCTTACATGCGCATACATTACATTCACATGTCATAAACATTGACAAAGTACATATATTGCATCATACATTTCATGCATCATAACTTTGTGTTTTAGCTAACATTTTACCCTTTTCAGGATAAGATTAACAGCTACCATTGACAATGTTCAAAGATTTTAGATACAGTTCAGATACACTCCAGACATGGAAGTCATTCTATTACTCATTCATATCTCAACTCAATATATATAATACGGATACACTCCAGACACGGAAGTCATTCTGTCACTTATTCAGATTCTAGTTCAGATACACTCCAGACACATAAGTCATTATGTCAGCTTTCAGATACAGTACGGATACACTCCAGACACGGATGCCATCCTGATACTCATTCAAATTTCAAGTTCAGATACGCTCCAGACACGGATGCCATTCTAGCTCTCATTCAGACTTCAACTTCAAAATGCAGTTCAGATACGCTCTAGACACGGATGCCATTCTGGTACTCATTCAAATTTCAAGATCAGATACGCTCCAGACACGGATGCCATTCCAGCCCTTATTCAAATTCAGATTTCACACTCTTGATACAGTACGGATACGCTCCAGACATGGATGTTATTCTGTTTCTCATTCAGATTCCAAGTCTCCAGATACAGCTCAGATACGTCCCAGACACAGACACCATTCTGATACTTATTCTTCTGACTTACAACTTACAATTCAACAAACATTCTTGGATGGAATCTACAAGACCATCTCCAACAAGATTCTATCACCTCTCTAAATGGCATCTTTAAGCCCATTCCCTCAACTACACTTCGTCGAGTGCAAATTTATGGGCACTCTAGTGTCCACTCATCTTTTACCTTCGAGTCACGAACGGAAAACTCGCCAATCTAACTCTTCAGGTTCAAGAAGATTGAGCAGGGGAAGCTGTTGTACCCCAAAATTTTCCCTCTCATTTATCAAGATTTTTCTCATAAGACTTCTTGGACTCAAGACAGGATTAGGGTTTACTCAGCTCAGGACTTCTCATCTTGCACTGATAACCCCAAATTAGGGTTTGAGTTTGCACAAGGATTTTTGGACCACCAATGCTTCATGTGACTTTCATACCTTATTTTGGACCCCTAAGATTGCTCATGATAAGTTTCAAGCCTTGAACCACATTTTTGACCAGTCAATTGGACAGTTGACCTAAAAATCAACTGTATTGGGGAAAAGGTCAACCATAGCCAATTTACAGTCAAACTTCATAATTTTTGATCCACAAAAACATTTTAGGCTCCTATGTACCATTTGATCAAGTTTGGATCATAACTCCTCAAGAAATTTGATCAAATCATCAAAAGGGCAAAATGGTCAAAATTAGGGTTTTGGCTAAGAAAGGGCAATTTCTGATTTTTAACCTAGCCAATGACCAATTGAGTTCAAACATGATTTCAAGGATCTAATGGCATCATCTTGACCTAATTACATGGTTCAAAAGATCTCAAGTTCATTGGGTTGACAGATGAATTTTGCAGTCAATTGATCAAAAGTCAATTGTACACTGAAAAGTCAAACTTTGACTTTTTGGTCAAAATCAAGTGCCAAGGGTCATAATTCATCAAGATATGTCAAAATATGAAGCTTGTTCACCAAGAAACTCAAAATTGCAAATTAGGGTTTTGAATTTGAAAATTTTCATAACTTAGAATTTTTCTAAGTATGGAAACTTTCTTATTTTTTTCCAACTTTCCACCACTTTTTCACCATGATGCAATTTGATTCAAAGAAAACTTCCAACATGAAAGTTGTAGTCCTCCATGAAATCTACAACTTTTCTTCACAAACTTTTCCAAAAATATGCTTGGATCTCAAGTTATGAATTTGTGAATATAGGTCCATGAACTAAATAACTTAGTGAAAATTTGCCCTAATTTAGGCTGTTTTTTTACCCAACTTCATGGACATTTTTCACCTAGTTCCAAGAGGTATCTCAAAATTCATTTCAAAGATGGATTTTAGAGAACATTGAAAGCTTTCCAAAATGTCCAAGAACTCTCCAAGATCATTTGTGGTTAGGGAGAATCGAAGAAGAGAAATTGGCATTTTATCACTTTTGTTCATGCCATTTTCACAAGTGTATCAAGTTGCAAATCAGATCCATGATGCTTGTACTTGCATTACAGATCCTAAACTCATTCTACACTCCATAATTAAATGCAAAATCAAAGGTTAGAGGCTTTATCTTTTCTTTTGAAGCATTGTACAAAAGATAATTCCATTTTAAGCATAAAGGTTACAATGCCATTTCCATAAAGTGAGCTTTTGTAACTTTATTATTCTTGAGCCTTGGAGCTGTCCCTTTGGTGCAGGAAATTTCCACATATCTTAAGCAATTTGTACAAGCCCTTTGCAGCCCTAAAACTAGCCAGTACAAGCATTTTGCATAAGTCACTTCACTTTGCTTCAAAAGCAAGAAAGTGGGTGAAAAGAAGAAAGCTTGCACATCAGATGAGGAGTGGACTTTGTATCCATTCTATACAAGTATACAAACTTGTCACAACTCAGAACACGAAGGCATTGCATCCAAAAATCTCCTAAACACAAAAACATCATTTTTCTGCCCAAATATTGCAGTTCTGCAAAATCATTGCCAACTTCATTTTTGCTCGTGCGTTTTATGGATTGACATTTGAAACACTTCATACACATCCTACCAAAGCTATCCAAGCCCTTGCCCTGCATCTGTAAGCCCTGTTTCAGACATTGCCATTTTCAAATTTGGAGGTTGCAGCTTGACTTGTGCAGTGAGTTCTGGCTATCCACAAAGCAACTTAGGCATTGGAATAGCTTGAAGGAACTTCAAGGAAGCTCACACGATCCTCAGGCCTCACTCAAAGTCCCCACATTGTCATATCCAAATCCAACTGAAGGAGGTATTTTTCTCAAACTCTATCTCTGTATTTAGGCATCCTCAAGCCACGATTTGTGAAGAAAAGATGTAGTCCATAACATGGTGAAGCTGTACATATGTATACTTGTCATTTATATTAACTGAGCTAAGAGAATTTGAAGCTTGAAGTTGCTGAAATATTTAGGTCACGATTTAGGGCCATTAAAATTCTCCATGATCTTTGAGAGTTAGGTTACAAATTTTATATCATTGGAATCGTGAGATAAAATGCTACATGTTTTGTGTTATAAGTTTTTGTTTTTATGCAAGCAATAGCAAGTTACAGATTTGAAGAAGAACGCGCACGCAAAGAAGCTGAAGGACAGGGACGAAGCTTCATCTGGGCTTTTTGCAGCTTTGGCCTTTTTGTTTCTACTTTTCACACCCCCTAACTTACTTTTGCACCCCTTGACTATTTTCTTATATTTTTACATTTTCTTGCATATTTTTATATTTATTACTTGCATTTATTTTTTCTAATGATAAAAAATACCCAAAAATAATTTATTTATTTTCACATTTTTATTTTATTTTATTTATTATTTTTTGCATAAAAATAGTTTATTTAATAGAATAGAAATCATTTTCTTAAAATAAATTGTAAATACATTTAAAAATAATATACATTTTTATTATATTATTTATAGTCATAAATATTTATTTTCATACATATTTTAATTTTTAATATTTGTACATAATATTATTTATTATTTTTTCTTGTACGAAAATGAACAAAACATTAATATAGAACATATATTTTCTTTAATAAAAAATTAGGGTTTCCCCCTTTAAAAAATAATAATATTTTTTCTCTTATTTTTAGGGCTTAAATAAATCATTTTTCTCATACAAAAAATCAAATACAAAACATTTTTGCATAAATACATTTGCATTACATTTTAATATTTGTATATTTATTTAATGCGCACAATATTCAATTGGGTTGTAATAGTATTTTTAGGGTTTATTTTGTGCAATATCCCCATTCAAAAACTTGTATCCCTCCTCCCATAATAATTGTTGTAATAGATTAGTTTACATTTACGCAATTTATCGCTTTTTATACCATGTTTAGTAAACTAGGGTTTGCATGACAAGAAACAAAAACCAAACAAATAGAAAAGACCTAATACAATACAAATCAAATGCATGAAAAATGACACACATTGCACACAAGCACCCTTAGGGTTTCACCCACTTGGTTGCCTAAATAAAAATGGCTATGTTACGCATGCGAAGTATCTTGGCAAAATAAAACAAAAACAAGATCATAGTCCCTCAATGACGCTATACAAAGGTTTCCTAAACAAAATGATCTTGGTCCCTTCAAACATGCTAAGATACTTGGCAATATTGCTATCATGGTCATACGATGACCCACACCCGTCCCGTTTACATCCAAAGATAGGGTTGCTTACCAAATCAATGGTAAGTCAACAATGTCAAAGGAATAAAAATACACAAGAAAGACATTTGAGTAGATAGATAGCTTATAGTTACTTGATCATTTCAAAAAATCCTTGCTATTTTCAAAAACAAACACACACATTTCAAAACATTTTACAAAACATTGAAACATTTTTCAAAAGACAAACATCTTTGTATACATTCTTACAAACGAGAATCATTACAAAGATTGCCTAAACGATGGCCTCTTTTCAAAATACTTTCAAAACCACACAAAGCACCATTTCAAACAATTTAAAAGCAAAGCAAGTGATCTAAACAAGTAACTAAGAGCCCATGGAAAACCATGGATGAAAAGGGTGCTAGCACCTTCCCTTTTCACAATCTACCCCCAAAACTTAAGAAAAATCTCAAACGTCTTTCCTGTGCTTTTTTACCTTTCCTTTTGGATAAAAGAAAATTCAGTGGCGACTCTTGCTAACCGCAACATTTGAAAACACAAACGCAAAACCTCAAGTCAGTTCTCCCACCGTATCACAGTAATCTTCTTCCTCAAAAGTTGATTGTTTGCACCCCTAGCACGGGAACTCCTTGAATCTTCGTCTTGGTTCTGGTCCTCCTAGGACGACTCTTCAACCACTTGTACTTGACAGACAGGGCCTTTAAACCTTTTTCCCATGTTGATCAGGGCCTTCTTCTTGGTCTTCTTTTTGGCCACCAGAAGTGACATCAGCTATTGTTGTCCTTTGGCCAAGGTGAGCAAAGTTTCTTGAAACTGAGAATTCTGCATCTGCAAGTCTTTCACAGTCTTCTTGAGATCCATCTTACTGAAATAAATAGTAGAAAGATGAGGTAACCTGTGTCGAAAACCTTCTTATGTTATGATGCAAGTAATGTGAATGCAAAATGTTTTCAAGGATTTAAGGAAATTTAAATTTGATAAACAAAGAGAAAATAACAAACATTAATTTCATTAATAAAGATAGGAATTATAGATGCCTCTAGGGATTATAATGGAAGCAACAAAGATAAACTCCTAAAACAAAGACTCAAGCTTCCCATGAGCGCATCCTCTTTGGTGCAATGTAAGCATTCAAATTCCGCTCTTCATGAAGTTGTCTCGTGAGTTCCAAAACCTTCTTCTCGCTTGCGTATAATTGGGTTTCAAAGGTGTCACGCTCTCCTTTGAGTTAAATCCAAGATCTTTGCAACTTCTCGTGAGTAGTTGGCATGTTAGGATGAAGAAGAGTATAAGGGGTGTCTCCCTCAGCAACGGGCTCCAAAATCACAGGTAAGATGGTGGGGTAAGGCATCACGAGACTTTCAGCATGAGTTCGCACCCACTTAAGGTAAGGCTTAAGAGGGATGGAATTTTTATGCCCCAACGTCTTACTATCCACTTTGTTTACCATTCTCTAAGCTCGTATGAACCTTTGACGATTTCCTTAGTCGTCGTCCTCGTAGTCAAATACTAAACCTTGGATGAGCGCATCATAGGGACCATCTCTTCGTGCATACCTAAACTGCCATAATGCAAGAGAAGGGTTATAGGTGATACCTCCTCTAATGCATAAGAGTGGGACATTAGGGAATTCTCCATAACGGTTAATGATGGTAATATCCTTCAAAGACCGAGAACACCAATGGATATCCGAGTGCGAGAGTGACATCATCCTTTGAGACCATGTCAAGACTTTCCCATTCTTCAACGTTGATCGAGGTAGGTACGAAATAAACCACCTAGACAGTAATGGAATGCAACACAAAAGAGTACCCATTTCTTCATTGTACGAGTGTGGAAACAATGTAGAATGCCTCCAAGCAAGATAGGTACGAGATTACGAGAGAGAAAAACCTTGATAGCATTCACATCTATGAGTTGACCCGGATTGGGAAATAAAATCAAACCATAGTGTTGTACCCCAAAATTTACTCTCTTTATTTTGACCTGTTTGGCTTACATTTCATTATTACATACACGCATATCATTGGTTCTATAGTTATGGAATCAAGATATATTTATCAAGCTTCGCCAGGTTACAAGTGACATTTATTTGGCCAATGGATGTTCTCAGAGTATTTTTCATGATGAAGATCGGTTTGCCGTTTCGCAGCGATTCGGGGTTCAAAGATTCACAAGTACAACCCGACGCGTCATATTCAGGTGTTCTTTCACCATGATAACCCTGATAAAATATTCTCAAATTCAGGTTCGGCTCGAGAGCCAATTCTTTAAAGAGGGTATTCGAATGTGCGAGTTTTCTCGAAGAAATGTGGTGAAAAAGTGTACTGAAAGTGTAGTTTTTACACACTAAAAACTTCATAACTTGAAGATCTTGGCTCGTTTTGAACCCGTTCCGGTGGCCAAAATTCCATCTTGATGTCATCTACGTTTTCATCTCTCACGGATGGAAGCCAATTTTGATAAGAAGGTCTTCAATATTGCAGATTTATCAAGTATTTTCATACAGAAAATTTGTGACAGATGTTTATTTGCTTCATGTTTAGAAAATCTTAATTTGGTCGATTTTCATTGTATCGAGCTGGTTATAGCGCCAAAATTTCACAAATTTAGTTGGCTACATTTTCACAGGAGGTATCGAGTTCGAACGCTATCCAAAAGGCCCTATTTTTTTGCCCAGAGTACGCGTGATGCGCCAAAAATCCTGAATGCTGAATATTATTTCATCTGGGTTAAAACTTCTAAAAAATTCATAACTCGGTCAATTTTTATCGGATCAGGCCCATCTTTTTACACAAGGTCACTGACTCAGAGATCTACAACTTTGCTTCCAAAGTCGAGACCGGGTTCTTCTCCAATCAATACCATTATTTTATTGAAGAACGTGTCAGAGTTGACACTGGAGCCCAAAATAAGTTTTCCTGAGCCAAAATTTCGAAAATTCATAACTAATTCACCGTTTATCCGATTGAGCCAATTTTCGGACAAGAGTTAGTTCTCGATATCGGTTATATTTTGTTTTCACATTTCAACTTCAAAAATTGCAATTAAGTCTCTGGGATTTAGCCTGGAACGTGTCAGACTCGAGTAAATAAAAATATGCACTATTGCTTGTGGTTATTGGAGGCCCAATTGCACATTCAAAGCCCATATCTTTGATCTAATTTCCATTATATAATCTCATTTGTTTTCACACAAACAGGACACGAAACGAAAAAAACCTTTGCCACAACCTTGTCAAAATATCAAATTCTTTCAAGAACCCTAGAAATCTTGAAATCCTTGTTACAAACCCCCATCTCACTACAAACAAGCCATGTCATTCTCCACTAAGGGTAAGGCTGGTTTGATCTCCATGATCAAAAGGATGTAGAAGCATTCATACATGTCATATTGGTTTTAACATTACAAAATTTCATATATTTATTTTCTTTGTATTTTATGGTATACTAATTTGTTTAATGTGTTCATGAGATTCAACACTATAAGTTTGGACCATCTAATGGTCCCATGCTGGTTTATTACAAAATGCTGAAGGCAAAACAGAACAACAACCAATGCATGACTCATGGCAAGGCAGACATCCTGAGGAGGCTAAGGGCGTAGGTTCAACACCCACCCCTATTGGTTTTGGTTTTTTTCCATTCTATTTATCCTTTTACCTATTTTCATTCTTTCTGTTTAAAACCTTTTTCATAAAACCTAACATTTTTCAGAAACCTTTGATTTTTTATAATAAACTCGAATAATTAATTTTAGGTTTTTTTGAAATTTAATTTTAGGTTTTATATTAATTTTTGGTTCAACACTCACCCCTGACATTTGCATTATTTGTATTTTCTAACCCTATTTTCCATTGATGCTTCTTCCTCTATCTATTTTTTGGCAAACTTAATCTTTTTTGTTAATCATTAAACATAAGTTTTTTTAAAACCTTTTTTTAATTAAAATTAATTAGGTTTTAGGTTATTTTTAATTAACCTTTTTTTTAATTAACTTTTTTATTGTTAATTAAAATTAATTAGGTTTTAGGTATTTCAATTAACTTTTTTCAAAATTAACATTTTTTACTAATTAAAATTAATTAGGTTTTTGAGGTTTATTTAATTAATTATCATAAATCATTTTTTTCATAAAAAATCACCAAAAATATTTTCTTTTCTATTTTCATCTTATTTTTATTTTCCTATATAAAGTGTATAGGGCGCGTTCAACTGTAATATCGTAGCTTTATTTTTCCCGTTTCTTTTAATCATTATCATGTAATTGCTTCCCGGATGTAATAGTTTTAGGATTTCTTTTCGACAGTCTTCACTATTATGTAACTGCCCCAAAGCTCTGTAATAGCCTAGGTTTATATTTCTGCCTTTACCTTCATCTACTATATTTTATGCAATGCTTAGATTAATAGGATTGTATGGAAAGATAAAAATGAATGATAGAAAACCCTAATTTCAAGATAAATAACTGAATTGAATCATTCTCACACTTGCACCTCTAGGGTAACCTAGCTTGTTTCCTTCGGAAAAACAATGGTCATGTCCCTCGAACGTAGGGATACCCTTAGCAAAGACCCTCGGTTAAAGTCATCATAAAGATCATAGTCCCTCGATGTCCCTCGAAGTTGCCTACGAGAAATGATCTTGTCCCTCGATGTTGCCTACAAATATATGATGACAGTCCCTTCAGACTGCTAAGGTATCCCTATATGTTACCTTCTATGACCATAATGATGACCCGCGCTTATCCCTCACCCATCCAACGATAGGGCTACCTACTCACTAATAGTAGGATAGCACTGTCTAAAGGATAGGGAGAAAAGAATGACCTTTTTGAGTATAAGTAGATAAGTTCTTAGATGCTTGCTCAAAACAACTTTTTACACCTACACAAAAATATTTCAAAACACTTTCAAAAACATTCGCCTTGTCAACACTCTTAAGGACTAATACAAGAGTTATCACAAAGCGAATTGCCACACTGAGGCATTTTCAAAACAATTTTCAAAATACACAAAGCACAAGCAATTTTCAAAATATGAGCTAGCATCTAAGAGCCCGTAGATAACTACGGATAGAAAGAGTGCTAACACCTTCCCTTTCCATAATCTACCCCCCTTACTCAGAAAACTCTTGAAAGGTCTTTTTTCTACTCTTTTCACCCTTTCCTTTGTTGGATAAAAGAAAATTTGGTGGTGACTCTTGCTTACCATAACATTTTTGAACACAAAACACAAAACCAGTATAACAGTCGGTTCTGCCACCGTATCACAGAACTGACGACTCTGCTGGGGAATTATAAAAAGTGGGGTTACCTTAGAGTTAGTTCATTTTAAAACTATTTTAATTGCTTGATTTGTATGCTTTATCCTTGGAGGGTTTGTTTGGGTTGTTACTATAGATCCTACACCCAGATCTAGGGCACCTTTTAGGTAAGTAGAAATAGATCGTGGGGACTGTGTGGGGTATACTGACACAGTTGAAGCGATAGCTATGTTGATGTGACACTTTGGTTGGTACCGGTAGCCCTTGAGTAGTCAAGGAGAATACGGGGCCGCTGCATGGTGTCATAAAGCATCAACTGGCCTTAGAACCTTTAATTGAACGACTTGGCCATTAGGAAGTAGTGATATAGCCGTCTTTGGTATAGTCCTAAGTCGGTTGATACTTGATACTGCACTCATTGAGATTTGACTCCCGATATTTGTTTGGTGGCAAGTCAGTTGTCGATCGGAATGAAACTTGTGGAAAAAATCAGTGATATTGAGATTCCCTAGAACCCGGTTAATATTGATAGGACAGGTTGAGCCCACTAAACTTCAAGAGGGTACTTACCTATGGAACTCATGTAAGCCTGAACCTAAGGCTATTTGCGTGACTTACTTGATTTCACTATTTAACGACTTGAACTCTTTGCATGGTTTTGTTTATTATCTGATGATATGAGTCATTATCCAATAACCTGGATTTCTAGCAAGACATACTTGTCTGCATCACCCTACATTTTTGCTTGACGCATAGCATACACATCATAACATCATACCATAGCATTTCCTTAACCATTTCAAGGATCTCGAGGGCCTGTGGTGCAGGTTATGATGAACCAGACGCCTAGCAAGGGGCAAGGGGATTTATTTTCCTCTATCCAATGCCGTCAAGAGATCAAAACATGATAACTTGAGTCAGAGGCTATGACCCACTCGATATGGTGAACTTGACTCTCATAGAAGGACATTCAACAATATGAAGTTCTTCAATCAAAGTTGCAGTCTACTCCTAACATTTTCTTGTGTTTACCCCGCGAGATCCTTGAAAATATTTACACATCATGCATGTCATTACATAACAGGTAGTCTCCAGTACAGGTCTCTCATGTTCTCGCTGTTTATTTCAGCAATGGCTCTCAAATAAGACAACAGAGATCTCCAAACTCAAGATGCTTAGTTCATGGAAATGTTCCTAAACCTATACAAGGGGAAGGAAGAATTGAAAGCACTCCTCACTGGGAATCTGACCAAGAAACGTCCTGACAACAACAAGGATGACCAGGTTGAACAACTACAAGCTGAGATGGAAAGGATGAGGACCTAAATGATCAGTCAAATGGCTCTTATCTAAATCCTAGCCTGGGGACAAGAGGAGCGAAGAATCCTCGTCAACAAACTTCATCAAGACAGTCGCAATGGTATGAAACAAATGCTTGAGGCTGAGGATCAAGTCGTTAATTAGCCCCTGATGAGACAAGGAGTTGGCTTGGTGGAGAGTGGACCTTTCCAATTTGCTGCTACATCACGAGCCCAACCACAACCTCTCCAAAAACCACAGGGTAATCGGTGTAAGCGGGATTCATTCACTAGGCAATATACCAAACTCAGCATACCAATGTCACAAGTCTTGCACACATGTTGAAATTGAATTTGGTCACATTGAGGGATCCTCCTACAAATCCAAATACTGTCTCTCCAATGTACAATCCAAATGTAAGGTATGCATATCACTCCAACAGTCCAGGGCATGATACTGATAGCTGTCAGACATTAAAATACAAAATTCAAGACCTGATCGATGAGGGAGCATTGGAATTTACGACAGTTTGGCTTTACGACAGTTTGGACGAGCTTGGAGAGACGAACCTCATGAGCTGCTGCTTACAGATATTGTCTTTGACTACAAGGGGGATGTTGAGGGACATCGCCGCAGGTTTATACGAGCATGGGGCATGGTGAACAGGTCTGACCCACATGAGCTAGGACTGAAGACTTCTCTCCCGATGCAACCTTATCTCCAATGGGTTCGAGCCCGTGCTCAAAAGCTGGGGATGCCATATGAAGCTGTTTTTCCAGTGATTGTAGAGCATACTAATGAAGAAGGTGTTCCTTATACAGTCCTCCATCCCTATATGCCTACTGATATGGGGGAATTGAAGAGATCTTGGATCCAGTTAAAGGAAGAAAGGGATACCTACAGGGAGAAGTATCATGAGCAGGAGAGGAAAATCTTGAAGCTTATAAGGCAATCTGAGAATGAGAGGATAATCAACGATTATGTCAGCACGAAGGGAAAACGACCATGGGATTTCTGATGTCTTTTATTATTTCTAGTTTAGATTTGCTTTTCAGTTATTTCTTTTGTAACGCCTTAAAGGCATTGTTAAACATTGTTACAAGTTTTAATCTAATAAAGTGTGTTTTATTTTGGTTTACAAATTTGAATCTCCCAAAGTCTTCGAAATCATTTCATACGCATTCCATTACCATGCACCTCATCACAGGTACCATTAAAGGTTTCTTATCTTCTTCGCTGTTTATTTCAGCATATAATGTCTTCTGAAACGCCTATTGACCAAGCTATTAAGGCTCTTCAAGCTCAGAATGCTCAATTCCAGGAAATGTTCTTGAACTTGGCTAAAGGACAACATGATTTGAATACTCTCATCCTGAAGGACAAGAAGAAGAAGAAGAAGAAGAAGAAAGTGGTTCTGCTGAATATGGGTCATAGATTTGGGAATAGGTTGCGAGAGGAAGTTGATCTGTCTCATTCATCTGAAGGGTGGGAGAATCAAGAGGAAAGGAAGGGTCCTAGCCCTGTGGTCTCTGATAATGACACTGATTTTGATGAAGACCAGTACCCTCCTGCTGAGGATAGGTACAAGCAACTTGAAGACCGTCTGAGTGCCATGGAGGTTCAGAAGGTCCCTGGTCTGGACTTTGGAGATTTAGGACTGGCATCTGGGGTGGTGATCCCACACAAGTTTAAGGCTCATGTCTTTGCTAAGTATGATGGAGTATCTTGTCCAAAGCTACACCTCCGCTCATACGTCAGAAAGATTCAACCATATACTGCTGATAGGAACCTCTGGGTTTATTTCTTTCAAGATAGTCTGTCAGGGACTCAACTTGAATGGTTCTATAAATTGGAGGGAGCTAATGTCCACAACTGGGAGGACCTTGCTGCTGCTTTTTACAAGCAATACCAGTATAATACCGACCTTGCTCCCACGCGTACTCAACTTCATGGTATGTCTATGGGTGCGAGCGAAGGTTTTAAGGACTACGCTCAGAAGTGGGGAGATCTGGCTGGGAGAGTACAAACACCTCTGTCTTATAGGGAGTTGGTAGATATGTTTCTTGGGACTTTGTCGGGTTCATATTTCAATCATTT
Organism: Vicia faba; assembly: GCA_948472305.1. NCBI lineage: Eukaryota > Viridiplantae > Streptophyta > Magnoliopsida > Fabales > Fabaceae > Vicia > Vicia faba. The sequence continues at coordinate 1,442,271,355 of OX451737.1, read as the reverse complement.
GATCGATAGTTCATCGTCTGGGTTCACTGAATTGATCATGACTGGGGAAAGAGTAGAGGATGGTATAAGAAGTGGAAAGATACAGAAAGGTGCTTCATCGAGTACAGAAAAGAAGCCTTTCAATAAGGAAGCTAGTGCCGTTTACAGCTCAAGGAGCCAAAACCGACTAGAGCGCCGCCAAGCAGTTAATGCGGTGGTAATACCAAGACCTACTGTTGCCCCGCAATGCAACAATCAATAAAGAGTAGAGAGACCGCAAAGACAGTATACTCGGCTCAGTATGACCTTGTCTCAAATTCTGCTGCAGTTATTGATTACTAATCTGGTAACTCTAAGGGAAGCTCCGAAGAATCTCAGTACCACCTCTCCGCTGTATAATTCGAACGCCCGCTGTGCCTATCACTCTGATAGCCCATGGCATGATACCAACAACTGTTGAGCCTTGAGGAATAAGGTGCAAGATTTGATTGAAGCTAAGGAAATTGAGTTTGACGCACCAGTAAAGCCTAATGTCATGACTGCTCCTATGCCCAAGCATGGAGTAAATGCTATGGATGATGATTCATTTATGACCTCTGTGGAAGACATTTCTACTCCGTTGATGACCGTTAAGAAGAATATATTGTTGGTCGGTTTATTTCTAGGCTGTGGCGAAGGTTGCCACCTATGTTCCGTCTTACCTGCTGGTTACCATTTACTGAAATCAGGTGTTCAACGCCTGATGGATAACAAAGAAATCATGTTTGAGAAAACTTTGATTTCATTGATTCCTGTTGAAGATGTTTCCATAATAACCATTTCCATCAATCCTTCTAAGGCTTCCTCGAGAAAGCCTGTTAGGATTACATCTGTTCCGAGAGTTGCTCCATTGATCATTACTATTCCTGGTCCTATCTCATACACTTCAGATAAGGCTGTCCCGTGGCACTATGGGGCCGACGTGTATTATCATGGGATCAAACAAGACTTGAAGGTTGAAGAGGATGATACTGATGTCCGCAATATTGTCGGGTTTAGCAAGGTCACCTGAAGCGGAAGACTCTTTTCTCCTGAGATTTCTCCTCCGACTGTTCAAAAGCCTGTTGTCATTCCATCAGCCAGTACGTCAGCTGCTGTTCTGATTCTTACTCCAGTTATCACCCCTGTCGCCGAGTCATCTGACACTCGGGGCAAAGAAGTTACAAGTGGGCCTGCTCGGGTGGAGGCGCCTAAGAAAGTCATTGTTGAAACATCTAGGCAGGAGATAGAGGAAATTCTAAAATTATCAAGAAAAGCGACTACAACGTAGTCGAACAGTTGGGGAAAACCCCGTCAAATATCTCTATGTTGTCTTTATTGTTGTGCTCAGAAGCCCGCGCTAAGGCTTTAATTGCTTTCCTTAAAACTGTGCATGTGTCGCAGGAAACATCTGTTGATCAATTCAAAGACTATGGCTAGTTTGACCGCTGACAACATGTTGGGTTTCTCCGACGCAGATCTGACTGCTAAAGGAAGGAATCACAATGATGCTCTGCATGTCTTGATCGAGTGCAAGGGCACTACTTAGGCTCACGTGCTGGTGGACACTGGGTCCTTATTAAATGTTTTACCCAAGAAAGCATTAGATCAGCTGGATTGTGAAGGGTTGGTTCTGAAGCCAAGTAATATTGTGGTTAGGGCCTTTGACAGGTCCAAAAGGATGGTACATGGAGAGGTGAATGTCCCTGTTAAGGTTGGTTCCCAGACTTTTGCGTCTACGTTCTATGTGATGGACATTCGACCATCTTATTCCTGTTTGTTGGGTCGCCCGTGGATTCATAAAGTTGGGGCAGTAACTTCTACGCTCCATCAGATGTTAAAATATCCAGTAAAGGGGAAGATTGTTACGGTGCAGGGTGAGTAGGAGTACATGGTGTGATACGGTGGGAGAACTGACTTGAGGTTTTGCATTTCGTTCGCACTTGTGCAGTAAGCAAGAGTCACCACCGACTTTTCTTTTATCCAAAAGGAAAGGTAAAAAAGCACAGCAAAGACCTTTCGAGAATTTTCTCGGGTTCGGGGGGTAGATTATGAAAAGGGAAGGTATTAGCACCCTTTTCATCCATGGTTTTCCATGGGCTCTTAGTTACTTGTTTAGATCACTTACTTTTGTTGGATTGTGTGCTTGTGGTGTGGGTTTTGAAAGTACTTTGGAAAGTTTATTTATAATGGTTCTCGTCTCTATAAGAACATATACAAAGTTTTGTTTCGAAAAATAGTTCAAAGAGGTGTTTGTGAATCGTGTTTCGAAAGGTGTTTTTGAAAAGAGGTTTTGCCATGGTTCTCGTCTCTATAAGAACGTATGAAAAATGTTTTGTTTTTGAAAGTGTTTTGAAATGGAGGTGGAGGTGTAAAGGTTTTTGTTGTGATCAAGCGAGTAACTAAGAGCGAATCTATCTACTCGAAAGGTCTTAAGTTGTTCTTTTCTTCTTCCTTTTAATGGTGCTATCTTACCATTGATTTGGTAAGAAGCTCCAACCTTAGATGTGAAGGGACAGGCATGGGTCAATTTTACAATCATTGAAAGCAACTTGTGAGATGCTCTAGCAATTTTGTAAGGGACGAGATCGTTTTATCGAAGGCAACATCGAGGGTCATCAAGGGACTACGATCTTTGTTTATCGAAGGGTCATTTGCTAGAGTGTCTCATATTCGAGGGACATGATTGTATTTCTGAGGCAACAAGCGTGGTTACCCTAGAGGTGCGTCTGTGAGAAGTGTGTTGGTTTCAAGTTATTTATTCTTGGATTAGGTCATCTAGCGATTGATTTTTGAATCTTGCCATACACGCCTAGTTACAATACAGTATATAGAAAACAATAAATTGCAGGAATTGAAATTCTAAGCTATTACAGAATGTTCGGGAATGGGGGTACAATTGTTACAAATGGGGATGAATCAAATAAAAATAACAATGTCCAAATATCAAATAATACAACCAAATCAAATTGTTGTGCGATTTAATACAAAGCTATGACAATTTATGAAATAAAGTCAACAAAATATGAAATGTATGTATTTACTTGAAAAAGAAAAATAAAACCTAATCTAAAAAATAAAATGATTTAAGTTAAAAAATCTTTATTATTATGTATATTATTAATTATGCCAACAAACTTAAAGAAAGAAAATAAGCTAAATTAATGTTTTTGGTGTTTTTATTAAATGTAAAAAGTTAATAAATAATAAAAAAAGTTGTATAAAAAGAGAAAAATGAAAAAATAAACACTAAAATTTAAAATAATTTAATAAAAAAAAAGTTTTAAGCTTCATTAATATATTGTCAACAAAAAGAAATAAAATAAATCAAATTAAAAAAACAACAATTGAACAAGGGCTTAAGGGATTGGATGAGAGTCCCAAAGGAGTAAGGTTATTGCTAAAAAGAAACAAGGCCAGATGGGGGGTAGGTTACTAGCAAAAGCGTGTATGGGCCTGAGAAGGGTTTGAACATAAACTGGGCCCAAAGCTCTAAATTGATTAACATTTGATTAGGGTAAACAAAGAACAAATTAGGGTTTGTGAAGGCCCTTGGTACAGCGGCGCTATCGTCCTCTTCGTCCCTCTCTTCCAAATTCGTTCATCTCTCTATCTCTATTACTCATCTCTTCCTAATTTCATGAACGAATCGCTCTGTTAACAACTTAATCTCTCATCATCTCACCGTGATTTCGCATTTTTCTATGAAAACCCTAAGGTTGGATTTATGCCTAATCTGTTTATCTGATCTTCCCTCATCCTTCCGTTGCCGGATAGCCTCTCAATCCTCACCTCCTAACCACGTGCTAGCGGTTTCGTTCTTGAAAGGTATGGTTCGGTTTTGGTTTTGGACTTAACAGTTTCATCATTTTTTTGTCTTGTTCATGCTCTTCTGTTAATCTATTTGCCATTCATTTGAAGATGCAGTGAATAATTTGTAAGGAGGGCGAGGAAGCTATACCTGTTTAGGGCTTTTTTGGAATGGAAGGGAATGGTGAGACTTGAGGGAGGCGCTCCCTGGTGGCGGATCTCGCGAGGGAGGAAGATGAAGATTGAAAGATGCTAGGGTTTCTGGTAACCTTTTTCTATACTCTTTGAGCCTTGAATAATGATGATGCTGTACTTCTGACTTTATGATTTTTGTAAGTTTGCTGGATATTGTTTTGATACTTTGACAGCTTGATGGTTACAGTTTGATGATGTTGGGTATCTGGGATTTGTTGCTATTGGTTTGAGATTAGGCTTGGTGTATTGGTTTGAACTGTTTGGATTTGAATGTTTTAACATGTTTGAGAGTTTTTGTGGTTTGAAATGGTTTTACTGTTTTGGTTTGACAGTTTTGAACCATAATATTTTTGGAGGTTTTGGAAGATGTTTTTGAGAATGGTTTGATAGATTTGCAAGTTGTTGTTTCAGTTGTAGGTTTTTGATTTATATGTTTGGCTTGAGATCAGTTTGTTGGTTCTTTGATCTGTATGTTTAGACTGTTTGATAGTTTGATGATTTGAGGATGGTCTGCAAGTTGAAAGTTGGTTTGGCCCTGTTTCTTGTTACAACTTAGTATGAACTGATTTTTTTTGTTACAGGTTTTTGGGATATTTTCTGTTTCTCTTTGTTTTGGATAGTTTTCTTGGTATGTTTTGTGATTTTGTTGATGGTTTACAAGTTGAAGGATTTTTGAATTGAGTTACAGGTTTTGTTGTGTTTGATGGAAGATGGCAGTTTTTGATACTTGGTTCTTTTTGTTGTTGAAATTTCTGAGTTTTATAAAATGTTCTCTCCTCTCATGCAGTTTGCCTACTATTATATTTAGATTGCTTTTTGACAGCTTGTGGGCAGAATAGCAAAGCTGTACCTTTTGTGCAATTCCAACAACCTAGGTGATTTCTTTCCTCTCTCTCTCCTCTCTCAATGATAAAAGCAAATTGCTTTTTCACCTTTTTTATGAAAAGTTTGCAAAAATCTTGGAAGATGATGAAAAGGCTATTGAAACAATCCCGTTGCTTGTTGGCTTGGTTTACCATATGTTATATTTTCTTCTTGCCTGCTGTTTGTTTGTACTGCTATGCTGCTGTTGCTTGTACTTTGTTTTGCTTGCTTGCACTGCTTGCTTGTACTGCTTGCTTGGACAACTTGCTGCATTTACTTTGTTTTTTGCCATGTTGTTGTTGCTTGTTCTAGCTGTTATGCTGCTGTTTGCATTTGGACAAATTGCTTGCATTAGGTTTTTTCCAGCTTGTTGCATTCAGTTTGGACTATTTGTTTACATTTTTTATTTTTATTTTTATGAACCAAGAAGAATAATCTTCTTGTGATTTGCAAATAGAAAAATAAAAACGTGATGAATTAAAAATAGCCTTCTGATTCCAAATTGCAAACTTTAATGATGAACACCATTGTTTCTTTTGAAAATTCTTACTCATGTCCAATTAACTGTACTAACTATTTTTCTTCTGTCTTTCATTTTCATATGAGCACAACTGGATGGTGGCAAAGCAGAGGAAGCAAGAGATTATGTGGCAAGCATGGAAGCAATGGAAGCTCAGTCATCCTTAGGCATAGATTTTATTTCTTTTCTTTGTAACTTAGAGAGAAACATTCAACAATTTTACTAATTTATTTTTTTCAAATACAATAAGTTGTAAAGCCCAAAGCATTCAAATAATAAATTGTTTTGTACCAATTTTTTGAAATAAAATGGAGAAAGTCTTTATGAGATATTCTGGTGTTCATTAAAAAAAAACTTTACTGTTAATAACTTGTAATTCTCTCTTTGTGTTTTCACTGATTCTTAAAGATTCCTGATTAAGATAATTGAAACTGCATTCCAATAATTCCAATCAAGATAACTTAAACTCCAAGTAATCCAATAATTCTGTAATCTTGTAACTGCGTTCCAATCAAAATATGCATTGTCTATTCCATAAACAAACAAATGTTTATTCCATAAACAAGCAAATGTTTTTAAAGACACAAATTATCTGGTAAATCTGGATCAAACAAAACATGAATGTCCCAAATGACAGTCTTAGATCCCATCTCTTGTCCCAAATGAACATGCCTTGAGAACAAAAAGTAACCTTTCAGTAAACTTGAAAAAGCATGAAAACGTGTGAAAGCCAATTGGATCTTTGAGAATTCAATTTCTTCTGAGAAATGCAAGAAAAACCCTAATTGCTAATTTACTGCCATAGGAGAAAATCTGTCTGATCGATTCCTGAGCCAATATTGAATATTTGAGAAACCCTAGGGTTGTGCTTTTCTTATGAAAAAAATGGGAGGGCAAATTTTGGGGTACAACAGCTGCCCCTGTTCAATCTTCTTGAACCTAAAGAGTTAGATTGTAGAGTTTACCATTCGTGACTCGAAGGTAAAAGATGATTGGACACTAGAGTGCCCGTAAATTTGCACTCGTCAAAATGTTATTGATGAAATGGGCTTAAAAGATGCCATTTGGAGAGGTGACAGAATCTTGTCGGAGAGGGGCTTAAAGATGTCATCTAAGAATGTCTGCTGAGTTGTATGTTGTAAGTCAAAAGAATGAATATCAGAATGGTATCCGTGTCTGGTACATATCTGAACTATATCTGGAGACTGAGTCTGTATGAGCAATGGAATGGCGTCCGTGTCTGGAGCGTATCCGAGCTCTAACTGTATTTGAATCCTGAATAAATAACAGAATGACTTCCGCGTCTGGAGTGTATCTGTATCGTATCTGAAATCTTTGAATATTTGTTAAAGATAGTTGTTAATCTTATCCTGAAAAGGGTAAAATGTTAGCTAAAACACAAAGTTATGTTGCATGAAATGCATGATACAACAAAATGTGCCTTATCAATGTTTATGATATACGAATGTAATATATGCGCATGTAAGATGATTCGTTGTCTTACTGAGGAAAATAAATCCTTGACGGCCGGGGATAAGAAAATCCTAATGATTTATGCGGGGAATGAGAATGAGAATCTTCATTTTGTTGGGGAGTAAAAACTCTGTGGGGAATAGCTATACTGCTGGAGAGTAAGCTCAGGACTCTGGGGAAAATCTTATTCCTGTTTGGAAAAATTTCAGGAGTTTGGGTTGTATGCCAATCTACTGGGGAATCAAGGATGAGAATCTGCATTCTATTGGGGATATCAGAAGTTTGGGTTGTATGCCAATCTATTGGGGAGTCAAGAATGAGAATCTTCATTCTGTCGGGGATATCAGTAGTTTGGGTTGTATGCCAATCTACTAGGGAGTTAAGAATGAGAATCTTCATTCTGTTGGGGATATCAGGAGTTTGGGTTGTATGCCAATCTACTGAGGAGTCAAGAATGAGAATCTTCAATCTGTTGGGGATATCAGGAGTTTGAGTTGTATGCCAATCTACTAAGGAGTCAAGAATGAGAATCTTCATTCTGTTGGGGATATCAGGAATTTGAGTTGTATGCCAATCTACTGAGGAGTTATCCTAGGTTTGGGAGAAACAAAAGTTAACTGTTAACTGGTTGATTTTCAAGCTTCAAGACAACTTGCTGGGGAAACCTGGAGAAACTGGATGAGTTCTGTTGTGGGTTGAAAGTTTCAGCTTCGCTGGGGATTGGTAGTTAGTAGTCTCATCTCTTCCGGGGATCTTAATGACATGCTGATTTGATTGTGTATGGATATGGGTTTAAAGATGCCAGCCAAAGGTGATTGTTGACGGAAAGTTTGAACTGGATCTGAACAGAGAATGAATCATAATAAACCGTTGAGAGATTTAATCTGTTGAGAGATTTATCTAAACCAGTAAAAGTCCGGAAATGAATCAGAATAAAACATTGAGAGATTTATCTGAAACAACGAAGTCTGGAAATGAATCAGAATAAACCGTTGAGAGATTTATCTGAACCAGCGAAATCTGGAAATGAATCAGAATAAACCATTGAGAGATTTATCTGAACCAGTAAAAATCTGGAAATGAATCAGAATAAACCATTGAGAGATTCATCTGAACCAGTAAAAGTCCGGAAATGAATCAGAATAAACCATTGAGAGATTTATCTGAAACAGTAAAAATCTGGAATATCTTCAACTGGGATAAGAATCAGGGAGATCTTAGTGTCGATCTGACTGAACCAGAGAAGGTCTTGAATTAACTTTGACTGGATAAGAATCATAAAAATCTTAGAATCAATATAACTGAGTCAGACGAAAGTCTTGGAATATCTTCAACTGGAATAAGAATCAGGGAGATCTTAGTGTCGATCTAACTGAACCAGAGAAGGTCTTGAATTAACTTTGACGGGATAAGAATCAGAAAAATCTTAGAATCGATTTAACTGAGCCAGACGAAAGTCTTGGAATATCTTCAACTGGAATAAGAATCAGGGAGATCTTAGTGTCGATCTGACTGAACCAGAGAAGGTCTTGAATTAACTTTGAGTGGATAAGAATCAGAAAAATCGTAGAATCGATTTAACTGAGCCAGACGAAAGTCATGGAATATCTTCATTTGGAATAAGAATCAGGGAGATCATAGTGTCGATCTGACTGAACCAGAGAAGGTCTTGAATTAACTTTGACTGGATAAGAATCAGAAAAATCTTAGAATCGATTTAACTGAGCCAGACGAAAGTCTTGGAATATCTTCAACTAGAATAAGAATCAGGGAGATCTTAGTGTCGATATGACCGAACCAGAGAAGGTCTTGAATTAACTTTGACTGGATAAGAATCAGAAAAATCCTAGAATCGATTTAACTGAGCCATACGAAAGTCTTGGAATATCTTCAACTGGAATAAGAATCAGGGAGATCTTAGTGTCGATCTGACTGAACCAGAGAAGGTCTTGAATTAACTTTGACTGGATAAGAATCAGAAAAATCTTATAATCGATTTAACTGAGCCAGACGAAAGTCTTGGAATATTTTCAACTGGAATAAGAATCAGGGAGATCTTAGTTTCGATCTGACTGAACCAGAGAAGGTCTTGAATTAACTTTGACTGGATAAGAATCAAAAAAATCATAGAATTGATTTAACTGAGCCAGACGAAAGTCTTGGAATATCTTCAATTGGAATAAGAATCAGGGAGATCTTAGTGTCGATCTGACTGAACTAGAGAAGGTCTTGAATTAACTTTGACTGGATAAGAATCAGAAAAATCTTAGAATCGATTTAACTGATCCAGACGAAAGTCTTGGAATATCTTCAACTGGAATAAGAATCATGGAGATCTTAGTGTCAATCTGACTGAACCAGAGAAGGTCTTGAATTAACTTTGAATGGATAAGAATCACAAAAATATTAGAATCGATTTAACTGAGCCAGACGAAAGTCTTTGGGAAATCTTCAACTGGAATAAGAATCAGGGAGATCTTAGTGTCAATCTGACTGAACCAAAGAAGGTCTTGAATTAACTTTGACTGGATAAGAATCAGAAAAATCTTAGAATCGATTTAACTGAGCCAGACGAAAGTCTTTGGGAAATCTTCAACAGATGCCGGGGAAGATAAATCCTGGACTACTGTTGAAGGGTATGTGTGTCTTTAAACTTTTCTTAGAATGTTTCCACTGGGGATTCCTGTTTCGTTGTTTGAGGAGGATTCCGCTGGGAAATGTTGATTTTTGTCTTGAGAGAAATAGAATTTTAGGAGCTTCAGTTGTCCGTTATTCTACTGGGGTACCATCTCTGTTGAATTTTGGGAACTTCGGTCGTCTGTTATTTTATTGAGGAATCATCTCTGTTGAAGAGGAAAGTTGGATGAACTACTATCTGGTCGTGGTCCAGGCTTCATAGCTTGAATTTTGTGAGAATTTGACTGCATCTTTCCTGAAAGGTAAAGGTTAGTTGTATGACATATATCAAACAATGATGTTCTCAAAATAAATGAGATTGTGTTGTATGATATCCTGATGTACGAATATGTAATGTTTTCAAGATGATCTCTCGCTGGGGAAAATAAATCCCGAGTTGGTGCTGGAGAAAAGAGTTGAATTCTTCGTTTCCGATAGTGAAAATTCTGGCAACTTCAATGGGAAAAATTCTCAGGAATTCTTCAGGTCGACTTAGCTAGGAAGAGGTTATTGAAACTCTGGCTAGGAGTCCTCTTATGAGAAGGATTTTGGAGAGATTTGTCACTGCCCCAAGTAGCGAGTGTTTATGGCTTTGCCAGAAAATGTTTGACTGTATGCAACCCTTTGTTGGGATTGACGTTCAATGCCCCAAGTTACGGGGACATAGACTTCCCCCTGGTTACTTTGCACTTTGAGAGATTTCTTGAAATCTTGACTGGACTGCCCCAGGTGTGCTGGACAATGACACGCCATGTCCCCTTGTTGATAGGAGATTTTTGCAACGGAAGTATCATCCCACTTGAAGTGATTTTGTTCACTAAGAGAGCTTTCGTTCATCGGATATTCACTGTGTGAATTTCTTCGCTGTCAAATAAATAGTCATATGCAAACAACGATATTCAAATAATGCAAAGTTTATGCTTGTCTTGAAATTTTGAAAATGCGTTTTTTAGCAGAAAACTTTTGTAAGAAAAATTCAACTCAGGATTTAGAGCAAAGCCTTACAGGAGTCAAGATACCTTTTGTAACAGTATGCTTTCGAACTAACCCATGCTTCAATTAGGACTTTTGAAGGGTTGTAACGTGGCTTGGTTCACGGTTTAAGAAACAAAGGATAAAGGCTCAAAGTATATTTGTACCAACCCGCTCTTCGTGATGTTCTTCAGTCCTAAACTCAGCTTAATTATGCGTTTGAACTCCAAATGATTCTGGAATGATATTTTGGTAATGGTTCACACAAGTTGAGTTTGTTTGAAGGCAGTCATTTTTGCAACATTATTTTTGTTGAGGATTTGTAGTGACCTCTTTCTTTCGATTTATTATCCCTAATTTTTGCCTGACTGTTCCTATTTTTGAAATTTACAGTTGTTGTACCCCAAAATTTGCTCTCCCATATTTCTCAAGACATGTCAAGAATCATCTCCAAGTTGTTCAAGAGGGCTCAAGAGTTGGACAGTCAAATCACCTCCTAAGGCAGTCAATTCAAAATTAGGGTTTTGTGTTGCATCAAGGTCCTTGCATCCAAATGGCTTCAAGTGCTCCCCAATTTCCTAATATGTTCTCAAGTTCATCCATGTCAAATTTCAAGCCTTGCAGAGGAAGTTTGGTCAGTCAATTGCTCAAGAGGCCCAAAAATCGACTGTGTTAGGGCAAAAGTCAACTGTGACCCAAATACAGTCAAACCTCAAGATTTTTTGTCAACATTCTCATTTTTAAGGATAATTCATCATTTGATCAAGGTTTGATCATGATTCATCAAGGATTGCTCAAGATTCATCAAGATTCAAAAGTTGCTAAATTAGGGTTTTGCAAGAAAAGTCAACTCAACTTTGACCAAGCATAATTTTCTCATACTTTATGAGAAATGACCCATCCAAAGCTCATTTTGAAGAGGATGAAATTTCCCACAATCCATCTTCACACCCCAAGATCAAGAAATTTTCTCACAAAAAAGTTACAAATTTGGACATTATAGGTCATTTTTGAAAGTCAACAAAAACACCTTTTTTTACAAAGCTTATAACTTGTGCATGGAATATCAAAATGATATGAGACCAAAAAGGTTGGTTATAGGACATCTCAAGGTTTCTAAAAAGTCAAAGAACACTTCCAAAGGTTCAAAATTGAAGAAGTTATGCATTGTTGAAGTTGGACATTTTTCCAAAATTGCCAAAAGTCAACTATCCTCAAAACTCCAATTTTTGACAAAAGGCCCCACCTTTTTCCATTTGATTTGATCTTATCACACCACACACGTGACCCATCTTCAATTTCACGGACATTCATTTATGTTTCTATTTTATTTGATTTTTATTGAATTAATTCATTTTAAATCAATATTAATTCAAATAAAATCCAAAAATTGATGGAATGAGATCTTTTTGATCATTACAGCTTGCAAATATCAGGATACACTCAATCAAATTCGTATCAAGCATTGTTGTGCACAAAATATTTGATTTGAGGCATTTTCGGAAAATTGTTAATAGAAGATCATATCAAATCATGATTCATCAATTCCTATGGATTTAAGCCCAAGTTTTAACCTAAATGCATTCCAATATACATGTACGAGCGAGGCATACCAAGAACACAACCTGAAACTGCAAGAAACAGCCAAACAAAGTTTGAAAAAAGCTTGGAAAAAGTGGAAACTGAAATCACACTTATGGCTCGTTTCAATCCAAAATCATAACATGGTGTTCTTGCTTGCAATCTCCTGAAGCAATAGCAACCAGAATCAAGTCCTGAGACCACCAGAATCGCCCTGTAAGTCGTCACGAACATGGCCCTGTACATGGAATCTTGAATTGTTTTTCTTGCATCTTTTTGCCAATTTTCTTGTACCATCATGCTTAACATTTAAATTCCAACATTTCTGCATTATTCAATTTGATTTTCGTAGCCTGTAAGGCCCTACCCGAAACTAGGGTTTGGGTTTCTTTGTTTTTAGGCATTTTAATTATAGGTGAAATCAAGACAAGCTATGGCCTTGGATGGACTCAGGAGAACAAGGCGAACAAGATGATGGATTTGGTTTACGTTTTTGTGACCTAGAATTGCTTATAGGATGATCCCATGAATCTTCCTGCGGATAAAAATCCGCAGGTAAGATAACCAGGTTTTTGGTGAAGAAGACGATTAGATGTCTTCCTTTCATTGGCCCGTTCAAACCAATTTCGCGCATTTTTTGTTTTCCAGTATATTGCTTGCTTTTTTTATATAATATTATTTGTCCATTACATTAACAATAAGACAGCATGGCTTAGTTGGTGGAAGCGTGAGTGGGATACCATTGGGACCTGGGTTCGAATCCCAGGTCCCCCAAAACCTTTGTTTAATTTTTCTTCAGATATTCTCATGCAACGCCCAAGGTGTAGAACATCATATGCCTCATGGATCCAGGCGCCAGATGGCCTCCAGGCCAAATCCAAGGGTCCAGATTGCAAGCTCACCATACTCCAAGTCAACAAGCGCACGCTGGATTGGGAAGGTCAAAGCAGGCTGGAGCATTTTGGGCCTCAGAATTGCCAAACATACACTCAAATCAGGCCCAGCACCCCCCATATTTGGTTATTTCTTTATTTCACTTTTATTTATTTATTTGTTTTTATTAATTATTATTATTATACTAACCAATTTATTTTCCTTAATAAAATCAGAAAACAAAAAAATATTATTTTTTATTAAAACTAATTTCATTATTTTATTTTTGTAATTAATTAATGAATTAATTAATTTAGTGTTAATTAGGTTAATTTTAACATTTTTGCAATAAATTAAAATCAATTTAGAATATTAGGTTTAATTCACTTTTAATCATTTTTATTTTATTTCCTTAAATATTCAAAAACCCCAAAAAAATATTTTTTTAATTAATTTAATTAATTAACTTAGATTTAATTTCCATTTAATTCAAAATAACAAAGAAAATATAATATGCTTTCTTTAATAAAAAAGGGTCAAAACCCTAAAAATACGCCGATTTAATTTTCTTGCACATGATTCATTTGATTCCAATTTTGTAATTGTTTCCCGGTATGTAATAATTAATTAGGACTTTATTTATTTACCGCTTTTATTTACTTTCTGCAATTTAAATTAAAGGGTTTGTTTTTGGCGATGTAAATACCCGACGCCTTGTAATAGTTTAGATTTAATTTCCCGCAATTTAATTCCCGCACAATATCAACTGTTAGATGTTTGATAACTAGGAAATGCATGACAAGATGAATCTTTAACTTAAAATCAACATAGCTCACCCATAACATGTACAGATAAAATTAACCGAACTAACACGCTTGCACAAGCCACTCTTAGGGTACACCTCACTTAGTTGCCTCGAACATGGTCATTGAGTATAGGAAGTTTTAGAGGCCGCCCTCTTGTCCAAAGATCATAAGTTGCCTCGAAACGGTTGCCTCAGATAAAATGATCTAAGACATTAGGGTTACCACTAAGGCGTCCTAACATTTCTTTAGTGACCTCACGTCCCTTAATCGAATTGACCCGAAAACTCCAACAACGATGCACCTACTCCTCAATAGTGGGATAACATTGTCTAAAGGACATTTGAACATATTTATTCCTTTTTCGAGTAGGTAGATGGTTCTTAAGTACTTGCTCCTTTTAAAACAAAACAAAACTTTTCGCACTTACACTCTCTTCAAAACAAAAACTCTTTTCAAACCCACAAACACAAAGAAAAGCAAACTTTTGAAAACACAATGAGCAAGTACCTAAGAGCCTGTGGATAACCATAGATAGAAAGGGTGCTAACACCTTCCCTTTCTATAATCTACCTCCCGAACCCGAGAAATATCTCGAAAAGGAATTTTTCTGTGCTTTTGTCCTTTCCTTGTTGGATAAAATAAAAGACGGTGGCGACTCTTGCTTACTGTGACATTTTGCGAAAACAAACGCAAACGCGAACCAGCATTCCAAAACAGTCAGTTTTATTCCCACTGATCACAGAACTGGCGACTCTGCTGGGGAATAAACTGTGAGGTGTACCCTAGGATTAGATCATTGTGTTTTCAATTGTATGTCTTGTATGCTTTAATTTTATGGGCTTGTATCAAAGTTCTATAGATCCTAACCCAGATCTGGGGATACCCTTTAGGTAAGTAGCAATAAACTGTGAGGGATCTGTATGACGTAGACCGATACGGATGAAGCAGTAGCTACGTTGGTGTGGCACTTTAGTCTGTACCGATATCCCTTGTGTTGGAACGAGGAGAATATGGGACTTCTAAGGGGTCATTAAGCACCAACTGACCTTAGAACCTTAAATTGACCAACTTGGCCATAGAACAGTAGCAGTATGCTACACTCATTGAGACTAAACTCTCGCGATGATTCTGGCTGTAAGAAAAGGTTGTTAAATTGGAATTATGACCGATTGAGGGTAGTCAGTGATATTGAGATCCTCTAGAACCCGGTTACTATTTTTAGGACAGGTTTAAACCAACTGAACTGAAAGAGGGTAGTACCTAAGCTCCATGCCAGCCTGAAATCTAAGGGCTCTCAGTGTGACTTGTGTGCCTTTACCATGTTTGCTTATTGTGGATACTTGTGGTGTGCTTACTATCATAACATCATGACATCATAACATTGCATACATCTTGCATAAGACTAACCTATTTCAAAGACAGGAGGGTTTCATCTTTGCTCTGTTTTGTAGGTCATTATGATGCCCATGCGTAAGAATACCATCCGGATCAACTTTGTCCAAGTCCCTACCTTGCTTAAAGAGTTGGTTGCCAAGATGCCTGACACTACTTCCTTCATCAGGAGGCATGGTTCTCTTCTCAGTTTGGTCACCTCCAAATTGGAAGAACAGATGATGAGTGTCCTAGTCCAGTTCTATGATCCGCTGTACCATTGTTTTACTTTCCAGGACTTCCAGCTGGTTCCTACCCTAAAAGAGTTCTCTGAGCTGCTCGGTATCTCTGTTCTGGAGCAGACTCCGTTTACTGGTTGGGAAAAGACTCTTAGGCCTGAAGAAATTGCTGCAGCCCTTCATTTGACTAAAGAGGAGGTAATGGATAATTTGGAGACTAGGAAGTGAGCAAAAGGATTTCTGACTAAGTTCTTGGTTGGCAAGGCTAACTACTTCTGGGATAGCCTAGATTTTAAGGCGTTCGAGGATATTCTGGCTCTTCTGATTTATGGCTTGGTATTATTTCTAAACCCTGACACTTTTGTTGATGTGAATGCGATAAAGATCTTCATCTCTCAGAACCCTGTACCCACTCTCTTGGGTGACATTCTTCATCAGCTCTATGCTCGTACTTCCCGAAAGCGGGGAACCTTAATGTGATGTGCTCCTTTATTGTCGAGGTGGTTTATTTCGCACCTCCCTAAGTCAGTGCTGAAGAACAAAGAAGGAATGGGTTGGGCTTATAAGGTGATGTCTCTCTCTCATAATGACATTGTCTGGACTCTCAAGGGTATGGATGAGGTGACTATCATTGATCACTGTGGGGAGTATCCCAATGTTCCATTGATAGGGACCCATGGAGGAATTTCTTACAACCCATGCTTAGCTCTTCGTCAGTTTGGAAGGGCCAGAAGAGAAGGACCCCACGAGATGCTAATGCCTCATATCATCTTTGATTTTCAAGGGGATAGCGACGAGCAACGTCGTAGATTCATAAAGGCCTGGGATAGAGTTCACCAATCTGATCCACATGAGTTAGGCCCAAAGACTTCTCTGCCAATGGAGCCTTATCTCAGATGGGTCCGTATCCATGCCCAAAAGCTGGGTATGCCTTATGAAGTTGTCCGGACTGTCACTCTTGAAGTTCCTAATGAAGAAGGGGTTCTTCCAACCATTCTCCATTCTTATATGCCCACTGACATTGGGGCACTGAAGAGATCTTGGATGAAATTGAGGGAGGAACAGGATTCTTACCGAGAGAAGTTCAATGAACAAGAGCAGAAAATCCAGAGGTTGACTAGGCAGTTAGAGAACGAGCGGATTCTCAACGACTATGTCCGCACTGATAAGAAGAGACCATGGGAGCATTGATGGACCTTTGATGATTTCCTTTTCCAGTTTTTGTTTACATTTTCAGTATTTCCACTCTTGTAACGCCTTAAGGGCAATTTGTTGAACAATTTGAATTACCAAGTTTATCTAATAAAGTGTGTTTCCTTTCCTGTTTACAAATTTGAATCCCGATTGTCTTTGAAATCATAAATCATACGCATTTCATCCCATGCACTTCATAAATAGGTACCCTTTATAGGTATTTTATCTTGCTCGCTGTTTATTTCAGCAATCATCATGTCTGATGAACCTACAATTGAGCAAGCCCTCAAGGCCCTCCAGGCCCAGAATGCCCAATTTCAAGAGTTGTTCATGAATCTAGCTAAGGGTCAGCAGGACCTGAAGACCTTGATTCTGAAAGAGAAGAAGAAGAAGAAGAGGACAGTCCTGTTCAACATAGGACACATGTTTGGGAACAGGTTACAGAATGAAGTTGATCTGATCACCTCATCTGGAGGGAAAGATAGTTCACAAGAAAGGAGGGCTCCTAGACCTGTGGTCTCCGACAACGAGACAGACTACGATGAAGAACAGTATCCTCCTGTTGAGGATAAATAAAAACAACTGGATGACCGTTTGAACGCTATGGAAATTCAGAAGGTGCCTGGTCTGGACTTCAGAGATCTAGGTCTATCATCTGGGGTGGTGATTCCCCATAAATTCAAGGCACCAATCTTTGCCAAGTATGACGGAGTTTCCTGTCCGAAGCTGCACCTCCGGTCATATGTGAGGAAGATCCAGCCTTACACTGCTGATAAGAACTTATGGATCCATTTCTTTCAAGACAGTCTCTCAGGGACTCAGCTCGAGTGGTTCTATCAGTTAGACAGAGTCAGTATCCACAGCTGGGAAGATTTGGCTACTGCATTCTACAGGCAGTATCAGTACAACTCCGACCTTGCTCCTACGCGTACCCAACTCCAGGGTATGTCAATGGGAACGGGTGAAGGATTCCAAGATTATGCTCAGAAGTGGAGGGACCTCGCCGGAAGAGTACAACCACCCTTAGCTGATCGGGAACTTGTTGACATGTTTCTGGGGACCCTGTCTGGTCCATTTTTCAACCACTTGATTGGAAGCTCTTCATCCGGGTTTACAGATCTTATTTTGACTGGTGAGAGGATTGAAGCTGGTATTAAGGCTGGGAAAATACAGAAGGGTGCTTCATCAAGCACCAAGAAGAAGCCATTTAAGAAAGAGTTCAGTGTTGTCTACAGTGCAAGAAGACAGAATAAACCTAAACACCGCCAAGCTGTCAATGCGGTTGTTATTTCAAAACCTATTGGTGCTCCTCAGTACAACAATCAGCAAAAGGACGAGAGACCTAAGAGGCAATTCACTCGTCTTAGCATGACCTTATCTCAGATTCTGCCACAGTTACTGAAGACTAATCTGGTGACTCTAAGGGAAGCCCCAAAGAATTCAAATACAACGTCGCCAAGGTATAACCCTAACGCCCGCTGCGCTTATCACTCCGATAGCCCGGGGCATAATACAGATGATTGTTGGGCTTTGAAGAACAAAGTACAAGACTTGATTGATGCGAAGGAGATTGAGTTTAGAGCACCAGAAATCCTAAACAAGATGTGGGAGTGAATGCTATCAGGGATGACAATGATGAAGAGTTTGACATTGACAGCTGGATATACCCAACTGCAAATGGTGGATTAAGCAACTGGACAGCGAAGGATTCTATGCCCATTTCTGTTATCACCCAGTAATGAAACTTTTTGTTTTGAATTTGTAATAGACAATGTTTCAAACTTTATGGCCCGATGTCTTACCCAGGGTATCGTGGCTTCATTTGTGAGGGCTTTTGTGTGTCATTTTCATATATCATTAATAAAAGCATTGGACGTTCTTACATTTCAAATTTTGCGCTCCTTGTTTTTCTTTATTATATATTGCAAAACAACTATTTTACACACACTCACATATACAGGTCCACATCCACTCTGGATCTCACTGGTAACGACTCTGCTACTGCCAGTTATGACTTCGAAAATCCAATCAACTTAGCCAAAGACGAAGGTGAAGATGATTGCGAAGTGCCTGTTGAACTTGCAAGACTGCTACTCCAGGAAGAGAGGGCCATTCAGCCACATGAAGAGCCAGTAGAAACAGTGAATCTGGGTACTGAGACAGACAAGAAGGAAGTCAAGGTTGGTGCAAATCTGGAGCCTAGTGTGAAACAACGGTTGATTCAGATGCTGCGTGACTACGTTGAGATCTTTGATTGGTCTTACGAAGATATGCCTGGTTTGGATACCAACATTGTGGTTCATCGCCTTCCTACCAAGGAAGACTGTCCTCCAGTAAAACAGAAGGTTCGCCGAATGCGCCCAGAGATGTCTCAGAAAATCAAGGCTGAGGTTATGAAACAATTTGACGTCGGTTTTCTAGCAATGACTTCTTACCCTCAGTGGGTCGCCAATATGGTTCCTGTGCCGAAGAAGGATGGGAAGGTCCGAATGTGTGTTGACTATAGGGATCTGAACAGGGCGAGCCTCAAGGATGATTTCCCTCTACCTCATATCGATGTTCTGGTTGACAACACCGCTCAGCACAAGGTATTCTCCTTTATGGATGGGTTCTCCAGTTATAATCAGATAAAAATGGCCCCCGAAGACATAGAGAAGACCACCTTTGTTACTCAGTGGGGTACCTTTTGCTACAAGGTCATGCCTTTTGGGTTGAAGAATGCTGGGGCAACATATCAACGTGCCATGGTTGCTTTGTTTCATGACATGATCCATCATGAGATTGAAGTATACGTCGACGATATGATTGAAAGGTCCAAGACCGAGGAAGAACACCTCGACCATCTGCAGAAGCTTTTTGACAGGTTGAAGTTGTACAAGTTGAGGTTGAACCCGAACAAGTGCACCTTTGGGGTGAGGTCTGGTAAATTACTGGGTTTCATCGTGAGCGGCAAAGATATTCAAGTGGATCCGGCAAAGGTGAAAGCCATACAAGAGATGCCAGCTCCCAAGACAGAGAAAGAAGTCAGAGGCTTTCTAGGACGACTGAACTACATTGCCCGATTCATCTCACACCTAACTGCTACTTGTGAGCCAATCTTCAAGCTGCTGAAGAAAGATAAAGTAGTACGTTGGAATGATGAATGCCAAGCCGCTTTTGAAAGAATCAAAGAGTATCTCCAGGAGCCACCCATCCTGATGCCACCAGTTGAAGGGAGACCTCTGATCTTATACTTGACAGTACTTGACAACTCAATGGGGTGCGTGCTGGGTCAGCATGACGAGTCTGGCCGAAAAGAGCATGCTATTTATTACCTTAGCAAAAAGTTTACCGACTGTGAGACCCGATACTCACTGCTCGAGAAAACTTGCCTCGCTTTGGCATGGGCTACTTGCCGGCTGAGACAGTATATGCTGACTCACACTACTCTATTGATTTCAAAGATGGATCCAATCAAGTATATCTTCGAAAAGCCTGCCTTGTCCGGAAGAATAGCAAGATGGTAGATGATCTTGACTGAGTATGACATCCAGTACACAACTCAAAAAGCAATCAAGGGAAGTGTATTGGCAAACCATTTGGAACATCAGGTAGTGGATGATTACCAGTCTATGAACTTTGAATTCCCGGATGAGAATATCATGTTGATAACTGATTGTGAGACACCTGGACCGGATGAAGGACCTGAGGAAGGATCCCGATGGTCTATGTACTTTGATGGAGCTTCGAACGCTTTGGGTAATGGCATTAGCGCTGTGATCATATCTCCTAAAGGCTCTCATACTCCGTTCACCGCCCGACTATGTTTCAACTGCACCAACAACATGGCGGAGTATGAAGCGTGCATCATGGGTCTTCGAGCTGCAATTGACCTAAGGATTAAGTTTCTAAGTGTCTTCGGAGATTCCTCTCTCGTGATCAGTCAGATCAAAGGCGAGTGGGATACAAAACACCCAAACCTTATTCCTTACAAGGAGAATGTATTAATGTTGCTTCCCCATTTAGAGGAGATAACCTTTGAACACTTCCCCCGAGAAGAGAATCAGTTGGCGGACGCGCTGGCTACGATGTCTTCTATGTTCAAAGTCAATTGGGACAACGAGGCTCCCCGGATCATTATTGAAAGATTGGATGAACCTGCATATTATTGTGATCTTGAGACTAAAGAGGTAACAGAAAAGCCCTGGTATCATGAAGTGAAGAGGTATCTTGAAGCTCAGGAGTACCCCGAGGGTGTATCTGTTAATGACAGGAAGTTTCTAAGAAGGTTTGCAGCGAAGTTCTTCATCAGCAATGGCATTCTCTACAAGCGTAACCATGATTCAACCTTACTGCGTTGTGTGGATAAGAATGAAGTAGAAAGGATCATGGCAGATCTACATGAAGGTACTTTCGGAACTCATTCCAGTGGACACACCATGGCAAAGAAGATCCTTCGGGCAAGATATTATTGGTCCACAATGGAAGCCAACTGTTATCAGCATTCTCGGACATGTCACAAGTGCCAGGTCTATGATGATAAGGTGCATATACCCCCATTTCCTCTGAATGTTTTGACAGCGCCTTGGCCTTTTGCAATGTGGCGTATTGATATGATCGGCGAGATCAGACCTACGATATCTAACGGCCATCGTTTCATCCTGGTAGCAATTGATTACTTTATGAAGTGGGTTGAAGCAGCTTCTTTTGCTACTGTAACCAAGAACGTCGTGGCACGGTTCATTCAGCACAATCTGATCTGTCGATACGGTGTACCAGAAAGGATCATTACGGACAATGGTACCAATCTCAACAACAAGATGATCACCGAGCTCTGCGAGCAATTTAAGATACAACATCATAACTCTTCTCCCTACCGGCCGAAGATGAATGGGGCTGTCGAAGAGGCAAATAAGAACATTAAGAAGATTTTGCAGAAGATGACAGTGACATACAAAGACTGGCACAAGATGTTACCATTCGCTCTCCATGGGTACCGTACCTCAACGCGGACGTCAACAGGGGAAACACCCTATTCCTTGGTATATGGCATGGAGGAAGTCTTGCCTATTGAAGTTCAGATACCCTCTCTTCGAATCATGAAGGATGCAGGTTTGAGCGAAGATGACTGGATTCAGACCCGACTTGATCAACTGAACCTAATCGACGAAAAGAGACTCACTGCTATTTGTCATGGTCAGACGTACCAAAAACGGATGATCAAGGCATTTAACAAGAAAGTCAGACGACAAGAGTATCAAGTTGGGGACCTGGTAATCAAGCACATTATCTTACCTCAAGATGATCCCAGGGGCAAATGGACCCCTACTTATGAAGGGCCATTTGTGGTTAAGAACATTTTCTCAGGAGGAGCTATGATTCTAACCACCATGGATGGTGACGACCTTCCTCACCCCGTCAATGCAGACATAGTGAAAAGACACTACACATAATCAAAGACCCGCTAGGTTGACTGGCCTAGGCAAAAATAAGGGCTTCCCGGCGAACCAAAAGGGTTCGGGAAAAAATAAGGGATGAAAATAAAAAATCTGTACACCCGGCAAGTCGAAAACCTGAAAAGGCGGCTTGGGCAAAAATGGGTATCCCGATGGACTGAAAACCCGAAAGGGCATCCCAGGCAAAAGTTAGGGATCAAAGCGTAACACTATGTCTCATTGGATCACCTCGCATCCAGACTTCGGTATCGACTATCAAGCTCGGACGACATTAATCAATCAGATTCATCTTCAACTAAGCAGCAAAGTGATGAGATGCTTGAAGATATAAAGGCAATAGCAGAGTTGGAACCCAGTGGGGTTATTCACATAGCTGTTTTGTTTCCTTTTCACAAATTGTATAAATTCTATTTGTTCGGCGGTGTTCTCTTACTAGGACGTCATCCTCTTGTACAAAAACGCCTATTTTCAGGCCAAACTTCAAAATCAATACAAATTCATTTTCAGAAATTTCAAGCTGTTTTTCCTTTATCTGTTTTGTTTTGCAAAGAACGTCCAATGTTCATTTTTGATATATGCATTTGACATTAATTGCTGATCATAAATATTTACATGCGAAATGAAAGATGAGTTACTAGTAATAATAGAAACAGGGGCAAATAAGAATTGCCCGAGATGTACAAATTGCTCTGTCCATCAGGTACCAAGGTACATCCAGCTGGAGAATATGGCTAAGATACCTTCATTCCCCGCAGGGTGAGACAAGTAATGGTAGCTCTCCCAGCTGAGACTTGCAGCTATGAAAAAATCAACAATACTCTCCCCAAGCAGAGTTCATCCACCATCAACGCTAAGAAGGGTTTGGTAGCCCCAGAAGATCTTAATATTCCTCAGCGGAGTATAAAGACATTCCCCAGCAAGCATAAAATCATCCCCAGCGGAGTTTATCATTAAAATCCCCAACAGAGCTTATCAACGGAATCCCCAGCGGAGTTTATCGTCAAAATCCTCAGCAGAGCATATCCTCCCCACAAAGTAATTCCCCTCGGAGTAATCTTCTCATCAGTTTATTCCCCAATGGAGTTATACTCTCTTGCAAGTTTATCATCTTCGTTCATCATCCCCAGCGAAAACGAAGAATCCAACTCTATTCTCCAGCAGCTATCCGGGATTTATTTTCCCCAGCTAAGACATTATATGTCCATACATCATGATACATGCATATACGCATCATACAACACAATCTCATTTATTTTGAGAACATCATTGTTTGATCCATATCATGCATTGCATAAGACTGACCTTTACCTTTCAGGAAAGATACAATCAAAATTCAAGTTATGAAGCCCGGGTACGACCGAATAGTATCTTGATTTCTACAGCATATTGTGAAGCCCGGATTACGATTGGATAATAATATCAGACTACCGCGAAGCCTGGATTACGACCAGATAGTGATATCTCTCAAAAGTAAGCTATGAAGCCCGGAGAACGACTGGATAATAGTTTATTCCCCAGTGAGCCATGAAGCCCGGATTACGACCGGATAGCAGCTCAGTAAGCACCATGAAGCCTGGATTCGACCAGATAGTGGTATATCATAAACACAAACTGTGAAGCCCGGATCACGACCGGATAACAGCTCAGCAAATTATTGTGAAGCCTGGATTACGACCAGAAAACAATACAAGACCATAAAGCCTGGACTACGACCAGATAATGGTAGAAGATGTTGTGAAGCCTGGATTACAACCAGAAAACAATATAAGACCATGAAGCCTGGACTACGACCAGATAATGGTAGAAGATGTTGTGAAGACTGGATTACGACCAGATAGCAACCAAGAGTACTACAAAGCCTGGATTTCGACCAGATAGTGGTATGATACATCATGAAGCCTGGATTTTGACCAGATAGTGGTATGATACATCATGAAGCCTGGTTTACGAACAGATAATGGTAGAAGATATCGCGAATACTGGATTACGACCAGATAGCAACCAAGAGTACTACGAAGCCTGGATTTCGACCAGATAATGGTATAACACATCGTAAAGCCTGGATCACGACCAGATAGCGGTATAAGACACTGTGAAGCTTGGATTCCGACCAAATAGCAGTTTACATGGACGGATACTAAGAAGCCCGGAGTCGGTCGGATATTAGTATGCCCTAAATTCAAGTTGAAGCCCGAATGCGACCGGATAACCACTTGATTTGTTCTGAAGCCTGGATTTCGACCAGATAAGAAGTGAGGTATTGCAAAGCCTGGATTACAACCGGATAGCAAGTTTAATCTCATCTCCCCAGTAAGTCACTGTAAAGCCTGGATTACGACCAGATAGCAGTCGGTCTTGTCACTATGAAGCCTGGTTTACGACCAGATATTAGTTCACTCTCACCTCTTCAACAGAGATGACTCCTCAGTAGAATAACGGACGACCAAAGTTCCAAAAATTCAACAGAAATGATTCCCCAGTAGAATAACGGACGACCGAAGTTCCTAAAGTTCTATTTCTCCTAAGACAAAGAACAGCGTTCCCCAGCGGAATCTCCCTCAACAACAGGTATACAAGCTCTCACTAAGGAATCTCTTACGCGATCGATACTCCTTCAGATGGAATCTTTAAGCCCATCTCCCATCATCAATCTCCGAATGGCATCTGTAAGCCCATTCCCGACATCGCAAGATAAATACTACTTCATGTGAGTGCAAATTTCTAGGCACTCTAGTGTTCAATCATCTTCCACCTTCGGATCACGAAAGGCCCGAATGCCAATCTATATCCTCAGGTTTAAGAACATTGAACAAGGGCAACTGTTGTACCCCAAAATTTTCCCTCCCATATTTCTCAAGACATGTCAAGAATCATCTCCAAGTTGTTCAAGATGGCTCACGAGTTGGACAGTCAAATCACCTCCTAAGGCAGTCAATTCAAAATTAGGGTTTTGTGTTGCATTAAGGTCCTTGCATCCAAATGGCCTCAAGTGCTCCCCAATGTCCTAATATGTTTTTCAAGTTCATCCATGTCAAATTTCAAGCCTTGCAGAGGAAGTTTGGTCAGTCAATTGCTCAAGAGGCCCAAAAATCGACTGTGCTAGGGCAAAAGTCAACTGTGACCCAAATACAGTCAAACCTCAAGATTTTTTGTCAACATTCTCATTTTGAAGGATAATTCATCATTTGATCAAGGGTTGATCATTATCATCAAGGATTGCTCAAGATTCATCAAGATTCAAAAGTTGCTAAATTAGGGTTTTGCAGGAAAAGTCAACTTAACTTTGACCAAGCATAACTTTCTCATACTTTATGAGAAATGACCCATCCAAAGCTCATTTTGAAGAGGATGCAATTTTCCACAACCTATCTTCACACCCCAAGATCAATAAATGCTCTTACAAAAAGTTACAAATTTGGACATTATAGGTCATTTTTGAAAGTCAACAAAAATACCTTTTTTGCCAAACTTATAACTTGAGCATGGAATATCAAAATGAGATGAGACAAAAAAGGTTGGTTATAGGACATCTAAAGGTTTATAAAAAGTCCAAGAACACTTCCAAAAGTTCAAAATTGAAGAATTTATGCATTGTTGAAGTTGGACATTTTTCCAAAATTGCCAAAAGTCAATTATCCTCAAAACTCCAATTTTTTACAAAAGGGCCCACTGTTTTCCATTTGATTTGGTCTTATCACACCACACACGTGTCCCATATTCAATTTCATGGCCATTCATTTATTTTTCTATTTTATTTGATTTTTATTGATTTAATTCATTTTAAATCAATATTAATTCAAATAAAATCCAAAAATTGATGGAATGAGATCTTTTTGATCATTACAGCTTGCAAATATCAAGATACACTCAATCAAATTCGTATCAAGCATTGTTGTGCACAAAATATTTGATTTGAGGCAATTTTGGAAACTTGTTAATGGAGGATCATATCAAATCATGTTTCATCAATTCCTATGGATTCAAGCCCAGGTTTTAACCTAAATGCATTCCAATATACATGTACAAGCGACGCATACAAAGAACACAACCTGAAACTGCAAGAAACGGCCAGACAAAGTTTGAAAAAAGCTTGGAAAAAGTGGAAACTGAAATCACACTTAGGGATCGTTTCAATCCAAAATCACAACGTGGTGTTCTTGCTTGCAATCTCCTGAAGCTATAGCAACCAGAATCAAGTCCTGAGACCACCAGAATCGCCCTGTAAGTCGTCACGAACATGGCCCTGTACATGGAATCTTGTATCGTTTTTCTTGCATTTTTTTGCCAATTTTCTTGTACCATCATGCTTAACATTTAAATTCCAACATTTCTGCATTATTCAATTTGATTTTCGTAGCCTGTAAGGCCCTACCCAAAACTAGGGTTTGGGTTTCTTTGTTTTTAGGCGTTTTAATTATAGGTGAAATCAAGACAAGCTATGGCCTTGGATGGACTCAGGAGAACGAGGCTAACAAGATGATGGATTTGGTTTACGTTTTTGTGACCTAGAATTGCTTATAGGATGATCCCACGAATCTTCCTATGGATAAAAATCCGCAGGTAAGAAAACCAGGTTTTTGGTGAAGAAGACGATTAGGTGTCTTCCTTTCATTGGCCCGTACAAACCAATTTCCCGCATTTTTTGTTTTCCAGTATATTACTTGCTTTTTTTATATAATATTATTTGTCCATTACATTAACAATAAGACATCATAGCTCAGTTGGTGGAAGCGTGAGTGGGATAACATTGGGACCTGGGTTTGAATCCTAGGTCCCCCAAAACCTTTGTTTAATTTTTCTTCAGATATTCTCATGCAACGCCCAAGGTGTAGAACATCATATGCCTCATGGATCCAGGCGCCAGATGGCCTCCAGGCCAAATCCAAGGGTCCAGATTGCAAGTTCACCATACTCCAAGTCAACAAGCGCACCCTGGATTGGGAAGGTCAAAGCAGGCTGGAGCATTTTGGGCCTCAGAATTGCCAAACATACACTCAAATCAGGCCCAACACCCCCCATATTTGGTTATTTCTTTATTTCACTTTTATTTATTTATTTGTTTTTATTAATTATTATTATTATACTAACCAATTTATTTTCCTTAATAAAATCAGAAAACAAAAAAATATTATTTTTTATTAAAACTAATTTCATTATTTTATTTTTGTAAATAAATAATTAATTAATTAATTTAGTGTTAATTAGGTTAATTTTAACATTTTTGCAATAAATTAAAATCAATTTAGAATATTAGGTTTAATTCACTTTTAATCATTTTTATTTTATTTCCTTAAATATTCAAAAACCCCAAAAAAATATTTTTTTAATTAATTTAATTAATTAACTTAGATTTAATTTCCATTTAATTCAAAATAACAAAGAAAATATAATATGCTTTCTTTAATCAAAAAGGGTCAAAACCCTAAAAATACGTCGATTTAATTTTCTTGCACGCGATTCATTTGATTCCAATTTTGTAATTTTTTCCCGGTATGTAATAATTAATTAGGACTTTAGTTATTTACCGCTTTCATTTACTTTCCGCAATTTAAATTAAAGGGTTTGTTTTTGGCGATGTAAATACCCGACGCCTTGTAATAGTTTAGATTTAATTTCCCGCAATTTAATTCCCGCACAATATCAACTGTTAGATGTTTGATAACTAGGCAATGCATGACAAGATCAATCTTTAACTTAAAATCAACATAGCTCACCCATAACATGTACAGATAAAATTAACCGAACTAACACGCTTGCACATGCCACTCTTAGGGTACACCTCACTTGGTTGCCTCGAACGTGGTCATTGAGTATAGGAAGTTTTAGAGGTCGCCCTCTTGTCCAAAGATCATAGGTTGCCTCGAAATGGTTGCCTCAGATAAAATGATCTAAGACATTAGGGTTACCACTAAGGCGTCCTGACATTGCTTTAGTGACCACGCGTCCCTTAATCGAATTGACCCGAAAACTCCAACGACGATGCTACCTACTCCTCAATAGTGGGATAGCATTGTCTAAAGGACATTTGTACAAATTTATTTCTTTTTCGAGTAGGTAGATGGTTCTTGAGTACTTGCTCCTTTTAAAACAAAACAAAACTTTTCGCACTTACACTCTCTTCAAAACAAAAACTCTTTTCAAACCCACAAACACAAAGAAAAACAAACTTTTGAAAACACAATGAGCAAGTACCTAAGAGCCCGTGGATAACCACGGATAGAAAGGGTACTAACACCTTCCCTTTCTATAATCTACCTCCTGAACCCGAGAAATATCTCGAAAAGGAATTTTTCTGCGCTTTTGTCCTTTCCTTGTTGGATAAAATAAAAGACGGTGGCGACTCTTGCTTACCGCGACATTTTGCAAAAACAAACGCAAACGCGAACCAGCGTTCCAAAACAGTCAGTTCTATTCCCACCGATCACAACAGTCAGCGGGATGCCCCAGTTTTCTTAAGCCTCCTTTGTAGGTTTCGACTCAGTGGGCTTTTCTTTTTTAAGAAATAATGACTGCCTATGTGATAGGGAATCATCACCGTCTTTTGATTCCAAAGGAATGTTTTTGATGTCATTCATTGTATTACAAGATTAGAGTTTGCGACTTTAACGTGCGTTTGAATTAACTGAAAGACTACCCTGCCCCAGGTTTTGATTAAAGGTTTCAATTTGTGTTAAAACAGAAAACTTCTACTTCTTTGGCTCGAAGGGGTTGACTAGGGATTATCTTCCTTATAACTCCAGTGTTTAGGATTTGAAAGAAACGCCCGTACATCGTCAGCAAGGTCTGTCCAAAAGCATATTGTATGAGATTATGGTATTGTTTTCGTCATCCTCCCTCTAAAGGTTTGTGTCATAAGAAGAATAAAAAGCATAGTTTAGAAATAGTGAAAACGAAAAGATAAATTCAAGACAAACATATGCAATGCATTAATGAAACAGAGTTTGACATCAATAGATAATTGTTTGAATAACAAAAGAAATTACAATTGGAAATTCAAAATGAACAGAAGCCTCTTTGTTCGAACTTGTCATTTCAGGTGGAGAGCCCTCAGCGGAAGATTTTCATCTGGCCATCTTGTGTGAACTCCAGCGTTGTTTCTTAAACAGATCTTGAATTTTGTTTCTCAATTCCCAACAACTATCGGTGTCATGCCCAGGACTGTTGGAGTGATACGCACATCTTGCATTTGGATTGTACCCTGGAGCGGTTGTGTTGGGACTCCGAGGGGGGTCCTTTAATACAATCAGCTTGACTTCCAACAAGCATTGCAGCACCTGAGATAACGATATGTTAATATCACTAAAGAGCTTTTCAAATGTATTTCGCTTACGCTGATTACCCTGTTGACGCTGGTGAGGTTGTTGTTGGGCTTGTGACCCTGAAGCAAACTGGGGAGGCTTTCTCTCGGCTTCTTGTCTCAAGGGAGGCTGAATGATGACTTGACCCTCAACCCGAGTTGTTTGCTCCACTTGGTTACATCCATCCCGATGCAGTTTGTTGATGAGGACCCTTAGTTCTTCTTGTCCTTGTGCTAAGTTTTGGATGAGAGCCATCTGGCCCACCCGTTGTCCCATCATATGGATTTTCATTATGGCTATCTCAGTTCGTAGCAGCTCCAACTGATCATCTTTGTTGCCCTCAGGATTCCCCATGATTATGCCCCTAGTGAGGAGAGATTTCACTTCTTCCCACCCCTTGGATAGGTTCAAGAACATTTCTTGAAGTTGAGCGTTTTGAGCCCTGATGTCCTTAATAGTCTTCTCTAGAGCCATCTCTACTGAAATAAATAGTATGAAGATAAAGAGACCTGAAGGGGAGAAACCTGTCATGATATGATGCATGATATGTGGATGCATGTTTTCAAGGATCTCGCGGGGTAAACACAAGAAAATGTTAGAAATTGAATATCTTTGATTAGAGAACTTCGTATCGGTGGATGTCTTTCCACGAGAATCAAGCTCACCATGTCAAGTGGGTCATAGCCCTTGACTCAAGTTGTTGTACTTGATCTTTGACGGCGTTTATTTAGAGGAAAATGAATCCTCTTTCCCTTTGGTAGACGTCTAGTTCAACGTGGCCCTGCATCAAAGACCCTCGAGATCCTTGAAATGGTTATTGAAAATGCTTATGGTATGATGTTATGATGTTATGTACAAATATGCGAAGTAAGCAAGTTTATATACAAATAATCATATTCACACAAAGCAGACAAGTTCTTAGGTTTAGGCTTGCATGGAGTTTGTAGGTAAGTACCCTCTTGAAGTTTAATTGGCTCAACCTGGCCTAGAAATAGTAACCGGGTTCTAAGGAGCTCAATATCAATGGATTGTTTTCTGTGTTCATTGTTTCAGTTTAGCCACTTTACTGGCGACCAAAATATTCCAAGAAAACAACCCTCAATGAGTGTAGTATCGAGTATCTACCAACTTCGGACTGCACCAAAGCCGGTTATCTTACTACATCCTAAAAGGCCAAGTTGGTCAAGTAAGGTTCTAAGGTCAGTTGATGTTTCATGACACCATGCGGTGGCCCTGTACTCTCCTTGATTCAACTCAAGAGTTATCGGTACCAACCAAAGTGCCACATCAACATAGCTACTGCTTCAACCATGTCGGTATACCCCACACAGTCCCCTCACAGTCTATTTCTACTTACCTAAAAGGTGTCCCCAAATCCGAGTGTAGGATTTAAAACAAACCCAAACAAGGAACCAAAAAAGTAAAGCATACAAATCAAACAAGATAAGCATGTAAAGGTGATCTAAAACCCTAAGGTAACCCCAATTTTATAATAGTCCCCAGCAGAGTCGCCAGTTCTGTGATACGGTGGGAGAACTGACTTGAGGTTTTGCGTTTCGTTCGCACTTATGCGGTTAGCAAGAGTCGCCACCGACTTTTCTTTTATCCAAAAGGAAAGGTAAAAAATCACAAGAAAGACCTTTCGAGAATTTTCTCGGGTTCGGGGGGTAGATTATGAAAAGGGAAGGTATTAGCACCCTTTTCATCCATGGTTTTCCACGGGCTCTTAGTTACTTGTTTAGATCACTTGCTTTTGTTTGATTGTGTGCTTGTGGTGTGGGTTTTGAAAGTACTTTGGAAAGTTTCTTTATAATGGTTCTCGTCTCTATAAGAACATATACAAAGTTTTGTTTAGAAAAATAGTTCAAAGAGGTGTTTGTGAATCGTGTTTCGAAAGGTGTTTTTGAAAAGAGGTTTTTCCATGGTTCTCGTCTCTATAAGAACGTATGCAAAACGTTTTGTTTTTTGAAAGTGTTTTGAAATGGAGGTGTAGGTGTAAAGGTTTTTATCGTGAGCAAGCGAGTAACTAAGAGCGAATCTATCTACTCGAAAGGTCTTAAGTTGTTCTTTTCTTCTTCCTTTTAATGGTGCTATCTTACCATTGATTTGGTAAGAAGCTCCATCCTTAGATGTGAAGGGACAGACGCGGGTCAATTTTACAATCATTGAAAGCAACTTGTGAGACGCTCTAGCAATTTTGTAAGGGACGAGATCATTTTATCGAAGGCAACATCGAGGGTCATCGAGGGACTACGATCCTTGTTTATCGAAGGGTCATTTGCTAGAGTGTCTCATATTCGAGGGACATGATTGTATTTCCGAGGCAACAAGCGAGGTTACCCTAGAGGTGCGCCTGTGAGAAGTGTGTTGGTTTCAAGTTATTTATTCTTAGATTAGGTCATCTAGCGATTGATTTTTGAATCTTGCCATACACGCCTAGTTACTATACAGTATATAGAAAGCAATAAATTGCAGGAATTGAAATTCTAAGCTATTACAGAATGTTCGGGAATGGGGGTACAATTGTTACAAATGGGGATGAATCAAATAAAAATAACAATGTCCAAATATCAAATAATACAACCAAATCGAATTATTGTGCGATTTAATACAAAGCTATGACAATTTATGAAATAAAGTCAACAAAATATGAAATGTATGTATTTACTTGAAAAAGAAAAAGAAAACCTAATCTAAAAAAGAAAATGATTTAAGTTAAAAAATCTTTATTATTATGTATTTTATTAATTATGCCAACAAACTTAAAGAAAGAAAATAAGCTAAATTAATGTTTTTGGTGTTTTTATTAAATGTAAAAAGTTAATAAATAATATAAAAAGTTGTATAAAAAGAGAAAAATGAAAAAATAAACACTAAAATTTAAATTAATTTAATTAAAAAAAGTTTAAAGCTTCATTAATATACTGTTAACAAAAAGAAATAAAATAAATCAAATTAAAAAAACAACAATTGAAAAAGGGATTAAGGGATTGGATGAGAGGCCCAAAGGAGTAAGGTTATTGCTAAAAAGAAACAAGGCCAAATGGGGGGTAGGTTACTAGCAAAAGCGTGTATGGGCCTGAGAAGGGTTTGAACATAAACTGGGCCCAAAGCTCTAAATTGCTTAACGTTTGATTAGGGTAAACAAAGAACAAATTATGGTTTGTGAAGGCCCTTGGTACAACGGCGCTATCGTCCTCTTCGTCCCTCTCTTCCAAATTCATTCATCTCTCTATCTCTGTTACTCATCTCTTCCTAATTTCATGAACGAATCGCTCTGTTAACAGCTTAATCTCTCATCATCTCACCGTCATTTCGCATTTTTCTATGAAAACCCTAAGGTTGGATTTATGCCTAATCTGTTTATCTGATCTTCCCTCATCCTTCCGTTGCCGGAGCGCCTCTCAATCCTCACCTCCTAACCAAGTGCTAACGGTTTTGTTCTTGAAAGGTATGGTTCGGTTTTGGTTTTGGACTTAACAATTTCATCATTTTTTTGTCTTTTTCATGCACTTTTGTTAATCTATTTGCCATTCATTTGAAGATGCAGTGAATAATTTGTAAGGAGGGCGAGGAAGCTATACCTGTTTAGGGCTTTTCTGGAATGGAAGGGAATGGTGAGACTTGAGGGAGGCGCTCCCTGGTGGCTGATCTTGCGAGGGAGGAAGATGAAGATTGAAAGATGCTAGGTTTTCTGGTAAGCTTTTTCTATACTCTTTGAGCCTTGAATGATGATGATGTTGTACTTCTGACTTTATGATTTTTGTAAGTTTGCTGGATATTGTTTTGATACTTTGACAATTTGATGGTTACAGTTTGATGATGTTGGGTATCTGGGATTTGTTGCTATTGGTTTGAGATTAGGCTTAGTGTATTGGTTTGAACTATTTGGATTTGAATGTTTTAACAGGTTTGAGAGTTTTTGTGGTTTGAAATGGTTTTACTGTATTGGTTTGACAGTTTTGAACCTTAATATTTTTGGTGGTTTTGGAAGATGTTTTTGAGAATGGTTTGATTGATTTGCAAGTTGTTGTTTCAGTTGCAGGTTTTTGATTTGTATGTTTGGCTTGAGATCAGTTTGTTGGTTCTTTGATCTGTATGTTTAGACTGTTTGATAGTTTGATGATTTGAGGATGGTTTGCAAGTTGAAAGTTGGTTTGGCCCTGTTTCTTGTTACAGCTTGGTATGAACTGGTTTTTTTTGTTACAGGTTTTTGGGATATTTACTTGTTTCTCTTTGTTTTGGATAGTTTGCTTGGTATGTTTTATGATTTTGTTGATGGTTTATAAGTTGAAGGATTTTTGAACTGAGTTACAGGTTTTGTTGTGTTTGATGGAAGATGGCAGTTTTTGATACTTGGTTCTTTTTGTTGTTGAAATTTCTGAGTTTTATAAAATGTTCTCTCCTTTCTTTCAGTTTGCCTACTGTTATATTTAGATTTCTTTTTGACAGCTTGTGGGCAGAATAGCAAAGTTGTACCTTTTGTGCAATTCTAACAACCTAGGTGATTTCTTTCCTCTCTCTCTCCTCTCTGAATGATAAAAGCAAATTGCTTTTTCACCTTTTTTCTGATAAGTTTGCAAAAATCTTGGAAGGTGATGAAAAGGCTATTGAAACAAGCCCCTTGCTTGTTGGCTTGGTTTACCATATGTTATATTTTCTTCTTCCCTGATGTTTGTTTGTATTGTTATGCTGTTGTTGCTTGTACTTTGTTTTGCTTGCTTGTACTGCTTGCTTGGACAACTTGCTGCATGTACTTTGTTTTTTGCCATGTTGTTGTTGCTTGTTCTAGCTGGTATGCTGCTGTTTGCATTTGGACAAATTTCTTGCATTAGGTTTTGTCCAGCTTGTTGCATTTAGTTTGGACTATTTGTTTACATTTTTTATTTTTCTTTTTGTGATCCAAGAAGAATAATCTTCTTGTGATTTGCAAATAGAAAAATAAAAACGTGATGAATTAAAAATATCCTTCTGATTCCAAATTGACAACTTTAATGATGAACACCATTCTTTCTTTTGAAAATTCTTACTCATGTCCAATTAACTGTACTAACTATTTTTCTTCTGTCTTTCATTTTCATATGAGCACAACTGGATGGTGGCAAAGCAGAGGAAGCAAGAGATTTTGTGGCAAGCATGGAAGCAATGGAAGCTCAGTCATCCTTAGGCATAAATTTTATTTCTTTTCTTTGTAACTTAGAGAGAAACATTCAACAATTGTACTAATTAATTTTTTTCAAATACAATAAGTTGTAAAACCCAAAGCATTCAAATAATAAATTGTTTTGTACCAATTTTTTGAAATAAAATGGAGAAAGTCTTTATGAGATATTTTGGTGTTCATTAAAAGAAACCTTTACTGTTAATAACTTGTAATTCTCTCTTTGTGTTTTCACTGATTCTTAAAGATTCCTGATTAAGATAATTGAAACTACATTCCAATAATTCCAATCAAGATAACTTAAACTCTAATTAATCCTATAATTATGTAATCTTGTAACTGCGTTCCAATCAAAACATGCACTGTCTATTCCATAAACAAACAAATGTTTATTACATAAACAAGCAAATGTTTTAAAAGACACAAATTATCTGGTTAATCTGGATCAAACAAAACATGAATGTCCTAAATGACAGTCTTAGATCCCATCTCCTGTCCCAAATGAATATGCCTTAAGAACAAACAGTAACCTTTCAGTAAACTTGAAAAATCATGAAAACGTGTGAAAGCCAATTGGATCTTTGAGAATTCAATTTCTTTTGAGAAATGTAAGAAAAACCCTAATTGTTGATTTACTGCCACAGGAGAAAATCTATCTGATCGATTCTTGAGCCAATCTTGAATATTTGAGAAACCCTAGGGTTGTGCTTTTCTTATGAAAAAAATGGGAGGGCAAATTTTGGGGTACAACACATGGTAAGTCATCTTAACTCCTTTCGGTATGTGGAGATGGATGGGGAGTTCATTAAAACCTCGTGCCAAAACTTTGAAGAAGTCCCCCAGACCCTGGCGTCGACTGAAATTGCTGCTGACGAACCTCCAATGAAGATGGCTTCCCTCAAGGATGCTAGGGTTGTTGTTTAAAAAGGTGGGTGTGCGAATTGGGGCCAACTCCTTGACTTTGCACACAAGACTGGTAAGTTTGGTTTGGGTTTTACTGCAGAAGCTCAAAGGGTTATTCGGCATGCGCGAATCGGAAGACCTCCTCTGCGCATCAGTAATTCGAGAGTGAATGCAATTGAATATGATGATGAAGAGTCAGATTTCGACAGCTGGATTTACCCGACTACCGACGGTGGCGTGAACAATTAGACGGCGAAGGACTTCATGCCCGTTTATTTTGTTACACAGTAATAGACTTTTGTTTTGAGACTTGTAACAGACAATTTGAAACTTTTACGGCCCGGTGCCTTGCCCGAGAGACCCTGGCTCTGTTTGTGAGGGCTTATTATGTGTCATTTCCATATATCATCAATAAAGCATTGGACGTTTTTCTTGCATTACAAATTTTGCGCTCCTTGTTTTTCTTTTCTATCTTGCACTTTATCAAAACAACTATTTGTCTTACACACACTCACATATCATAATACAGGTCCACATCCATTCTGGATCCCACTGATAACGACTCTGCTACTGCCGATTATGACTTCGAAAGTCCGATCAACCAAGCCGAGGACGAAGGTGAGGATGATTTTGAAGTGCCTGGGGAACTTGCTAGACTGTTACTTTAGGAAGAGAGGGCCATACAGCCCCATGGAGAGCCAGTGGAATCAGTGAATCTGGGTACAGAAGAAGACAAGAAAGAGATCAAGGTCGGTGCAAATCTGGAGTCTAGTGTCAAGCAACGGTTGATACAAATGCTGCGTGTCTATGTTGAGATCTTTGCCTGGTCTTATGAACATATGCCTGGGTTGGATACTGATATTATGGTACACCGCTTGCCAACCAAAGAAGAATGTCCTCCAGTGAAGCAGAAAGTTCGTCGTATGCGCCCAGAGATATCTGAGAAAATCAAAGCTGAGGTAATGAAACAGTTTGACGTCGGTTTTCTAGCTGTTACTTCTTACCCGCAGTGGGTTGCCAACGTGGTTCCGGTGCCAAAGAAAGATGGTAAGGTTCAGATGTGTGTGGACTATAGGGATCTGAATAGGGCGAGTCCCAAGGATGATTTCCCTCTGCCTCATATCAATGTTCTGGTCGACCACACCGCACAACATAAGGTCTTCTCTTTTATGGATGGTTTTTCTGGTTACAATCAGATTAAGATGGCTCCTGAAGACATGGAGAAGACAACCTTCATTACACACTGGGGTACTTTTTGCTACAAAGTCATGACGTTCGGGTTGAAGAATGCTGGGGCAACGTATCAACGCGCCATGGT
Organism: Vicia faba; assembly: GCA_948472305.1. NCBI lineage: Eukaryota > Viridiplantae > Streptophyta > Magnoliopsida > Fabales > Fabaceae > Vicia > Vicia faba. Next base: position 1,442,234,669 of record OX451737.1, on the reverse strand, counting down.
CGCTTTGTTCCACGACATGATTCACCATGAGATTTAGGTATACGTTGATGACATGATTGCGAGGTCCCAGACTGAGGAAAAACACCTTGACCATCTCCAGAAACTATTTGACAGGTTGAAGTTGTACAAGCTGAGGTTAAACCCGAACAAGTGCACCTTCAGAGTGAGGTCTGGTAAGCTGCTGGGTTTCGTCGTTAGTGATAAAGGTATTCAAGTGGATCCGGCAAAGGTGAAGGCTATACAGGAGATGCCAGCTCCCCGAACAGAAAAAGAAGTTAGAGGCTTTTTGGGACGGTTGAATTACATTGCCTGATTCATTTCACACCTGACTGCTACTTGTGAGTCAATCTTCAAGCTGCTGAAGAAAAATCAAGTGGTAAAATGGAATGATGAATGTAAGGCCGCTTTCGAAAGGATCAAGGAGTACCTCTAAGAGCCACCTATTCTGATGCCTCCAGTTGAAGGGAGACCTTTGATCTTATACTTGACAGTACTCGATAATTCAATAGGGTGCGTGCTGGGGAAGCATGACGAGTCTGGCCGAAAAGAGCATGCTATTTACTACCTTAGCAAAAAGTTTACTGACTGTGAGACCCAATACTCACTGCTTGAGAAAACTTGCTGCACTTTGGCATGGGCTGCTCGCCGGCTGAGACAGTATATGCTGACTCACACTACTCTATTGATATCAAAGATGGACCCAATCAAGTATATCTTTGAGAAGTCTGCCTTGTCCAGAAGAATAGCAAAATGTCAGATGATCTTAACTGAGTATGACATCCAATACACAACCCAAAATGAAATCAAGGGAAGAGTGTTTGCAGATCATTTGGCGCATCAGGCAGTGGATGATTACCAATCTATGAATTTCGAGTTTCTGAATGAGAATATCATGTTAGTGACTGACTGTAAAAAACCTGGACCGGATGAAGGACCTGAAGACGGACCCCGATGGTCTATGTACTTTGATGGAGCTTCAAATGCTTTGGGTAATGGCATAGGCGCCGTGAACATATCTCCTGAAGGCTGTCATACTCCATTTACCGCCCGATTATGTTTTAACTGCACCAACAATATGGCGGAGTATAAGGCGTGCATCCTGGGCCTTCGAGCAGCTATTGACCTAAGGATTAAGTTCTTGAGTGTGTTCGGAGATTCCGCTCTCGTGATCAGTCAGATCAAAGGCGAGTGGGATACAAAACACCCAAATCTTATTCCTTACAAGGAATATGTATTGACATTGCTTCTGCACTTCAAGGAGATAACCTTTGAACATTTCCCCAGAGAGGAGAACCAGTTGGCGGACGCGCTAGCTACTATGTCTTCTATGTTCAAGGTCAGGTGGGACAATGAGGCTCCCCAAATTACCATTGAGAGGTTGGACGAACCAGCACATTACTGCGACATCGAGACTGAAGAGATAGCAGATAAACCCTGGTTTCACGAAATAAAGAGATATCTTGAGGCTCAAGAATATCCCGAGGGTGCATCTGTTAATGATAAGAAGTTCTTGAGGAGGTTCGCTGCGAAGTTCTTCATCAGTAATGGTATCCTTTACAAGCATAACCATGATTCCACCTTACTGTGGTGTGTGGATAAGATCTAGGCAGAAAGGATTATGGAAGAGTTACATGAAGGTACTTTCGGAACTCATTCCAGTGGACATACCGTGGCGAAGAAAATCCTACGGGCAGGATATTATTGGTCTACTATGGAAGCCAATTGTTATCCACATTCTCAGACCTGTCACAAGTGCCAAGTCTATGCTGATAAGGTGCATATACCTCCAGTTCCTCTGAATGTCTTGACAGCTACTTGGCCTTTTGCAATGTGGGGCATCAATATGATTGGCGAGATCATACCTACTGCGTCCAACGGGCATCATTTCATCCTAGTAGCTATTGACTATTTTACAAAGTGGGTTGAGGCAGCTTCCTTTTTCTACAGTAACCAAGAACATCGTGGCACGGTTCATTCGGCACAATCTGATCTATCGATATGATGTACCAAAGAGGATCATTACGGATAATGGTACAAATATCAAAAATACGATGATCACCGAGCTCTGCAAGCAGTTTAAGATACAGCATCACAACTCTTCTCCCTACCGGCCGAAGATGAATTGGGCTATTGAAGCGGCTAATAAGAATATCAAGAAGATTGTGCAGAAGATAACAGTGACATACAAAGACTGGCATGAGATGTTACCATTCACTCTTCATGGGTACCGTACCTCAGCACGGACGTCAACAGGGGCAACCCCCTATTCCTTGGTATATAGCATGGAGACAGTCTTGCCCATTGAAGTTCAAATACCCTCTCTTCGGATTATGAAAGATGCAGGTTTGAGCGAGGATGACTGGATTCAGACCCGGCTTGATCAGCTGAGTTTAATCAATGAAAAGAGACTTACTGCTATTTGTCATGGTCAGACATATCAAAAGCGAATGATCAAGGAATTTAACAAGAAAGTTAGACGACAAGAGTATCAAGTCGGGGATCTGGTGATCAAACGCATCATACTACCTCAAGGTGATCCTAGGGGCAAATGGACCCCTACGTACAAAGGGCCATTTATGGTTAAGAATATTTTCTTAGGAGGAGCTATGATTCTAACTACCATGGATGGTGACGACCTTCCTCACCCCGTCAATGAAGACATAGTGAAAAAATACTATGCATTATCAAGGACCCGCTAGGTCGACTGGCCTATGCAAAAATAAGGGCTTTCCGGCAAACCAAAAGGGTTCAGGAAAAAATAAGGGATGAAAATTAAAAAAAAAATCTGTACACCCGACAAGTCGAAAACCTGAAAAGGCAGCTTGGGTAAAAAAGGTATCCCGGTGGACTGAAAACCCGAAAGGGTGGTCCAAGAAAAAATTAGGGATCAAAGCGTAACACTATGTCTCATTGGATCACCTTGCAACCAGACTTCGGTATCGACTATCAAGCTCGGACGACACTAATCAATCTGATCTACCTTCAACCCAATAGCAAAGTGATGAGACGCTCAAAGACATAGAGGCAATAGCAGAGTTGGATCCCGGTGGGATTGTTCACATAACTGTTTTTCTTTGTTTTTCACAAATTGTATAAATTCTATTTTTCGCGGCGTTCTCTTACTAGGACGTCAACCTCTTGTACAAAACGGCTATTTACAGGCCAAACTTCAAAGTCAATACAATTCATTTTCGCAAATAAATTTCAAATTGTTTTTCCTTTTTCTGTTTTGTTTTGCAAGAACATCCAATGTTCATTTTTGATATATGCATTTGACATTAATTGCTGCTCATAAATATTTACGTGCGAAACAAAAGACGATTACTCGTAATATCAGAAACAGGGGCAAACGAGAAATGTCCAGACCTTACAGTTTCTCTATTCACCAGGTACATGGATAGATCTAGTTGTAGAATATGACTAAGGTACATTCACTCCCCGCAGAGTAAGAAACTACAGTATTATTAACTCTCCCCAGCTGAGGCTCGCAACCGCGAATGAGTCGGTAAGATTCTCCCCAAGCAGAGTTTATCTATCACCGGCACTGGAAGATTATCCCCAGTAGAGTCTGGAAGATTATCCCCAGTGAAGTTGCCACTAAAAGATTATCCCCAGTGGAGTTCATTTCTTTCACAAACGGAAACTCAATCCCCAATAGAGTTCATCATCGCCAGCAACGGTAATTCATCCACAGCCGAGGGTATCTCTCCAAAGTCATCAAATCCTCATTAGAGCATCTCTTCCCCACATAGTCATTCTCTCACCAATATATTCTTCAGCAAGATTATTCTCCCAATCACCTTCGACCGTTATCCACAGCGAGCGAAACTCTTTATATTCTCCAGCAGCAATCCGGGATTTATTTTCCCCAGTTAGAGAATATCATAAAAACATTACACATCCATACATCATGACATGCATACGCATCATACAGCACAATCTCATTTATTTTGAGAACGTCATTGCCTGATACATATCATGCATTACATACAGCTAACCTTTACCTTTCAGGAAAGATACAATCAAATTCTCACAAAACTCAAGCTATGAAGCCCGGGTACGACCGAATAGTATCTTGATTTCTACAGCATAATGTGAAGCCCGGAGAATGACCGGATAACAATATCAGACTACCGCGAAGCCTGGATTTTGACCAGATAATGGTATCTCTTAAAAGCAATCTATGAAGCCCGAATTCGACCGAATAATAGTTTAATCCCCAGCAAGCCTGAAGCCCGGATTACGACCGGATAGCAGCTCAACAAGTACCATGAAGCCTGGATTCGACCAGATAGTGGTATATCATAAACACCAGTCGTGAAGCCCGGATTACATCCGGATAATAGCTCATCAAGTTATTGTGAAGCCTGGATTACGACCAGATAGCAATACAAGACATTGAAGCTTGGATTACGACCAGATAACAGTGAGGGACACTATGAAGCTTGGATTTCAACCAAATAGAAGTTTACCCAGCCAATTACTATGAAGCCCGAATTCGACCGGATATTAGTAAGCCCAACAGTCAAAGGGAAGCCCGGATGCGACCGGATAACCACTTGATTTCTTCTGAAGCCTCGATTTCGACCAGATAAGAAGTAAGGTATTGTGAAGCCTGTATTACGACCAGATAGCAGTACGAGACACCATAAAGCCTGGATTCGACCAGATAATGGTATGAAACATTGTGAAGCCTGGATTACGACTAGATAGTGGTACAAGACACTGTGAAGCTTGGATTTCGACCAAATAGCAGTTTACCTGGACAATTACTAAGAAGCCCGGAGTTGACCAGATATTAGTGTGCCCTGAATTCAAGTTGAAGCCCGGATTCGACTGGATAACAACTTAATTCCTTCTGAAGCCTGGATTGCGACCATATAAGAATCGAGAAATTGCGAAGCCCGGATTATGACCGGATAGCAAGTTTAATCTCATCTCCCCAGTAATTCACTGTAAAGCCTGGATTACGACCAAATAGCAGTTGATCTTATCACTATGAAGCATGGATCACGACCAGATAGTAGTTCAGTTTCACCTCTTCGACGAAGAGACGATTCCTCAAAAAGAATAACGGACGACCAAAGTTCCTAAAATTCAACTTTTCTCAAGAAACAGAGACGATTCACCAGTAGAATAACGGACGACCAAAGCTCCTAAGATTCTATTCCTCTCAACAGAGACCAACATTCCCCAGCGGAATCTTCCTCAATAACAGGTATACAAGCTCTCGCAAAGGAATATCTTATGCGATCGACACTCCTTCAGAGGGCATCTCTAAGCCCATCTCCCGTCATCAATCTCCAAATGGCATCTTTAAGCTCATTCCCAACATCACAAGACAAATACCACTTCATGCGAGTGCAAATTTCTGGGCACTCTAGTGTTCAATCATCTTCAACCCTCAGATCACGAAAGGCAGACAAGCCAATCTAAATCTTCAGGTTTAAGAAGATTGAACAGGGGCAGATGTTGTACCCCAAAATTTGCCCTCCCATATTTCTTAAAACATTTCAAGTGAGGTCCTCAAATTGCTCAAGGAAGTCCAAGGGTTGACCAGACAAGCTCCCTCTTAAGGCAGTCTACCTCAAATTAGGGTTTCATGTTGCATCAAGACACTTGAGTCCAAGGGATCCCAAATTCTCACCAATGTCCTAATATGTTCTCAAGATCATCCACGTCAAGTTTCAAGCCCTACAGAGAAAATTTGCTCAGTCAATTGCTCAAATGCCTAAAAATCGACTGTGCTAGGGCAAAAGTCAACTGTGGCCCACATACAGTCAAACTTCAATATTTTTGGTATACATCCTCATTTTGAAGTATATTTCATCATTTGATCAAGGGTTGATCATGATTCATCAAGGATTGCTCATAATTCATCAAGAACCGAAAGTTGCTAAATTAGGGTTTTGTAGGAAAAGTCAACTCAACTTTGACCAAGCATAACTTTCTCATACTTTATGAGAAATGACCCATCCAAAGCTAATTTTGAAGAGGATGCCATGCTCTACAATACATATTCAGCTCCCAAGTTCAAAATATGCACTCACAAGAAGTTATAAATTTGGACATTATAGGCCATTTTGAAAAGTCAACAAAAACACCTTTTTTGTCAAAGCTTCACACATGAGCATGGAATATCAAATTGAGATGAGACCAAAAAGGTTGCTTAGAGGACATATCAAGATTTCTAAAAAGTCCAAGAACACCTTCAAAGAGTCAAAATTGAGGAAGTTATGCATTAGTGAAGTTGACCCTTTTTGCAAAATTGCCAAAAGTCAACTATGCCTAAAATTGCAAATTTTGCTTAATGGGCCCAATCTTTTACACTTGTTTTGAGTTGGAAACATGGTCCACGAGCCCTAGACCTTGCCACTTGTCATTATCTTGTTTTTATTATTTATTTTGATTTTTATTTGAATTAAATCATTTTAAATCAAAACAAATCATAGAAAATCCAAAATATTGAAAACTCAAGATTTTGTATATGTTTCAGGTCTTAAATTCCAGCTAGCATGAGATTGAATTCCTGTAAAGGCTTGGAGTGCACAAAAAGATTGGTTTTAGGCTATTTTTGGAATGATATTCAAGTGTATCAAATCAAAATCAAAAGCAATGATGGAGGAAGATTGTGATCATATTGACAACCCTAATTCATTCCTCAGTACATAAAGAACGTGTGCAGACCAAAAGAGAGGCTAGAAAGAGGCGCATCAATCAGAACCAAACTTGAAAAAAACAAGAAAAAGTGTTGAATCGAATTCCTAGTTGCAAGCAATTATAGGCCTTCCTGACCACTCCAATCGCTTCCTGGGATCACCAACAAGCTAAACCAATCAAGAATAAGCATTTCCAGGCCTTGAAACTCACTGTAAGTCAGCCAAGACCTTGGGCTTTTATTGAATTCGAATTTCATGATTTAGACATTGATAGCACGAATTAATCATATATTCTTGATCCTCAGAACATTTGCAAGCTTTCTGTATTATTTAATTGCATTTATATAGCCTGTATGAGATGTCACCATTGTTAGGGTTTGTAGCTTCGATTTGAGATTTTTATTTACAGGCAAAATTGGGCCATGAAAGGGCCACCATTGAACTCAGCAGGTCCATACGAAGCTATCCATGGCTTTAGTTTTTATTTATCATGCGTGTGTTTGATTTTGAGAATGTACAGATTTGAAGTGACAGACATGGTGTCGTAGGTAAAAGTCTGGGACTTTTACCAATGGAGAAAGGAAGAGGATGATTAGCTGGCACCATAGGATTGGCCTGTTTTAATTTTGGCGTTTTCTCTCTCCACTAAAGCCCATTATTATATATTATCATTATTATTTATCTTATATACAAACAAAACAGCCAGCTCAGTTGGTGGCCAGTCATTGGAAAGTGCTTCAGGACCTGGGTTCGAATCCCAGGTCCCCCCATTCTTCATATTATTTTCTTTCAGGTAATCTAGTGCGCGTACAAGGCCAAAGTCCATCATGCGTTCTCACAATCCAACCAGCCAAGTGTCAGGAGACTAGATCTGATGGCCATCAGGCGAGGATCTACCAAAGGCGTTGGTCAAGGCAAGACAGGAGATCATGGAGGTCAACTTGGGGCTTCTCTTCTTGGGCCAGAATTGTTGTATACATACCCCCCAAATCATTTTTTCAGGCCCATATTTCTTTTCTTTTTTCTTTTTATATTTTGCTTTATTAATTTAATTTATTTATTTTACTAACAAATTAATTATTTTCTTTTATCAAAAAATCACAAAAATATTTTTCATCCAATTAAATTTAGGATATTTATTTTTTATACAAAAATTTAATTAATTTAATTAGGTTGTTAATTTTAGGTAACTTTAATTGTTTTTGTAAATAAATTAAAATTAATTAGAACAATTAGGGTTTTATTTCTAACTTAATTATATTTTCTTTTTTATTTAAATAAAAAAAATGTAAAAAAATAGGCCATTTATTTATTTTCATGAATTAATTTAATTAGCTAATTAATTGTGTATTTAATTTAAAAACTTAATTCCTTTTTCTTAAAAATAATTAAAAACAACAAAAACAATTTTTCTTTTAATTAGGTTAGAAAGGGTCAAAACCCTAGTTCTCTCCCGATCTAATTTTCCTCGCGCGCGTTTTATTATTTATTTTTATCCTATTAATGTAATTTCTCACAAGGTGTAATAGTTAATTAGGACTTTTACTTTTCATTTATCGCTTTATTTTTAAGGGTTTGCTTTTGGCTATGTAAGTACCTGAAGCCTTGTAATAGCGTAGTTTAATTTCCGCACTTTAAATTCCGTAAAATGTTAAACTGTTAGATGTATGATATTAGGATGCATGACAAGAATGTATGATTAATTTTAAAACGGTTAGATAACCCTAAAATGTGGAAAGATAATAATTTGAAACTGAATCACTCGCACATGCGCACTCCTAGGGTACACTCCCACTTCAGTTGCCTTCGATAAACGGTCATTGAGTATAGGATATTTTAGTGGTCGTCCTTTTGTCCAAAGATCAAAGTTGCCTCGGAATGGTTGCCTCGGATATTGTTGCCTCGAATAATTGATCTAAGACATTAGGGTTACTGCTAAGACGTCCTAACATTGCTTTAGTGACCGTACGTCCCTTTCGAATTGACCCTCAAAACTCCAACGATGGTGCTACCTACTCACTAATAGTAGGATAGTGTTGTCTAAAGGAAACGAATATAAAACGATTCTTTTTTCGAGTAGGTAGATTAGTTCTTAAGTACTTGCTCAAACAAAACAAAATTTTCACACTTACACTCCTTTTCAAACAAAGTTTTCAAAAACACTTCGTAACACTCTTGAAGACAGAAGCAAGAGTTAAATCGAAGTCAAAACAAAAGCTTTTCAAATCACACAAACACAAAGAAGCAATTTTGAAAATGATGAGCAAGTACCTAAGAGCCCGTAGATAACTACGGATAGAAAGGGTGCTAATACCTTCCCTTTCTATAATCTACCCCCCCCCCCCCCCCCCCCCGTACTTAGAAATATCTCGAAAAAGGAATTTTTCTGTGCTTTTTTCCTTTCCTTGTTGGATAAAATAAAATTCGGTGGCGACTCTTGCTTACCGCGACATTTTGCGAACACAAACGCAAAATGCAAACCAGCAATTCCTAAAATCAATCCCGGTTCTGGACACCGTATCACACATTTATTTCTTTAGTAGAAGTATTTCTTGATTGCGTCACCATTCATAGGACGTGGGAACTCCTCACCATCCATAGTTTCAAGAATCAATGCACCACCAGAGAATGCTTTCTTGACAACATATGGGCCTTCATAATTAGGAGTCCACTTTCCCATAGAATCAGCGTTAAAAGACATGATCTTTCTGAGCACGAGGCCGCCTTCTCTGAATTCACGAGGCCTCGCCTTCTTATCAAAAGCTTTCTTCATTCTTTTCTGATATAATTGACCATGACACAAGGCCCCCATTCTATTTTCTTCAATTAAATTCAACTTGTCAAACCTGTTCTAGACCCACTCAGCCTCTGAAAATTTGGTTTCCATTATTACGCGCAAAGAGGGAATCTCGACCTCAACGGGGAGCACTGCTTCTATACCATACACAAGAGAGAGCGGGGTTTCCCTTGTTGAAGTGCGAACAAATGTACGATACCCATGAAAAGCAAAAGGGAACATCTCATGCCAATCCTTATAGGTAACAACCATCTTCTAGATGATCTTCTTAATGTTTTTATTAGCAACTTCAACAACCCCATTCATCTTGGGCCTGTAAGGAGACGAATTATGATGGACAATATTAAATTCTTCACCAAGTTCTATCATTATTTAGTTATTCTGAGTTGAGCCGTTATCGGTGATAATCCTGCTTGGCACACCATATCGGTAAATAAGATTGTTCTTGATAAAGCGCATTACCACATGCTTGGTGACATTAGCATAAGAAGGTGCTTCCACCCACTTAGTGAAGTAGTCAATTGCCACTAAGATGAAACAATGTCCATTTGAAGCCTTGGGTTCAATCATTCCAATCATATAAATACCCCATATGGAAAACAACCACGGGGAAGAAATAACATTGAGAAGCATTGGAGGCACATGAATCTTGTCAGCATAAATCTGACATTTGTGGCACTTCTTTGCAAATTTATAACAGTCATATTCCATTGTCAGCCAGTAGTAACCCATCCTAAGCATCTTCTTTACCATCGAGTGTCCATTGTCATAGGTAGCATAAGAACCTTCATGGATTTCACGCATCAACATGCCCGCTTCGTGTCTATCCACGCATTTGAGCAAGACCGTGTCATAATTTCTCTTGTATAATACATCTTCATTAAGGAAAAAGCTACCTGACAACCTTCTCAATGTCTTCCTATCTTTATTTGACGCACAAATTGGGTATTCGTGAGTCTGGAGAAAGTGCTTGATATCATAATATCAAGGTTTTTTATCTGACGTCCCCTATGTAGCAAACACATGAGCTGGTATATCAAGACGTCGAACTGTAATTTGAAGTAAATTGTTCCAAGCATTCACTTGATACATGGAGGCCAAAGTGGCTAAAGCATCTTCCATATGATTCTCATCTCTGGGAATATGATGGAATTCAACTTTATTGAAGAAAGGTAATAATATACTAGCATAATCTTTGTTGGGAATCAAGCCAATGTGAGGAGTCTCCCATTCTCCTTTTATTTGATTTATTTCCAACGCTGAATCCCCATATACATCAAGGATTTTTATTTTTGAGATCTATAGCCTCTTCAAGACCCATGATACAAGCTTCATACTCCTCCATGCTATTGATACAATCAAATGTTAACCTTGCAGTAAAAGGGATATGTGACCCATTTGGAGTGATAATAAAAACACCAATTCCATTTCCATAAGCATTTACAGCTCCATCAAACACCATACCCCACCGGGATTCAGGGTCGGAACCTTCCTCGGGCAAAGGTTCATAATAATCTTTTACTTTCAAAAACATTACATACTTATTAGGGAAATCATACTTAACAGACAGATAATCATCCACCGGTTTGTGAGCAAGGAACTCTTCCAACACACTGCCTTTAAGAGCCTTATGAGTACGATATTCAATATCATATTCAGACAACAACATCTTCCAACGGGAAATTCTTCCAGTAAGAGCAGGTTATTCAAAAATATACTTAATTGGAACCATTTTGGAAATCAAACAAGTAGTGTGATTCAGCAATATATTGCATAATCGCTTTGCCGCTCAGGCCAAAGCACAACATGTTTTTTCTAGCATAGAATATCGTGACTCACAGTCAGTGAACTTCTTGCTCAGATAATAAATGGCATATTCTTTTTTTTCGGTTTCATCGTGTTGTCCCAAAATACAACCCATGGAATTATCCAACACAGTCAGATACATAATTAATGGTCTTCCTTCAATAGGAGGGAGCAAGATATGATCTCAAGAAGATACTCTTTAATGCTTTCAAATGCCCTTTGGAAATCATCCGTCCACACACAACCATGACCTTTCTTCAAAAACTTGAAGATTGGTCCACATGTTGCAGTCATATGGGAAATAAATCTAGAAATGTAATTCAAACGTCCAAGGAAGCCTCTAACTTGCTTTTTAGTTCTTGGTGCAGGCATTTCCTGAATTGCTTTAACTTTATTAGGATCAACTTCAATTCCTTTTTGGCTAACAATGAAATCTAAAAACTTTCCTGAACAAACACCAAAAGTACACTTATTTGGATTCAAATGGAGGCGATATTTCCTCAAATGCTGAAACAACTTCAACAAATCTTTTATATCCCCTTCCTCAGTCTAAGATTTAGAGATCATATCATCAACATATACCTCAATTTCCTTATGCACCAGATCATGGAATATGGTTGTCATAGCCCTCTGGTACGTTGCACTAGCGTTCTTCAACCCGAAGGGCATCACTCTGTAACAGAATGTTCCCCAGGGTGTGATAAACGTTGTTTTTTTCCATGTCCTCGGGATCCATCATAATTTGATTGTATATGAAAAATCCGTCCATGAACGAAAACACTTTGAGTTTTGTTGTACTATCTACCAACATATTAATATGTGATAATGGGAAGTCATCTTTTGGACTTGCTTTAGTTAAATCTTTATAATTTACGCACATGCAATATTAATATGCAATAATGGGGATTCATCTTTTGGAACAATATTAGAAATCCACTGAGGGTACACTGATGTCACTAGAAAACCAACATTGATCTGCTTCAAAACCTCTTCTTTAATCTTCACTGCCATGTCAGGATGAGTTCTTCGCAACTTCAGCTTGATAGGTCGACATTCTAGCTTTAGTGGCAAATAATGTTCCACAATATCGGTATCCAAACCAGGCATGTCTTGATAAGACCAAGCAAATATATCCACATACTCTTTCAGTAACTCGATCAACCTACTCTTCTCATCAGGATGAAGCAGTGTCCCAATATTGACTTCTTTTGGATCTTCCTCTGAACCCAAGTTAATCGTCTCCAACGACTCTTTATACGACTGAATAGTATTTTCCTCATGCTCAAGCAACCGTGAAACCTCTTCTAGGATTTCATCATACTGTTCTTCTTCAGCCACATACACAAGATATTCAAAGTTGGGAGAGGATGCAAGGTCATTGCACTCAACAGGTTTTTTAACTAATCTACACATATGATTTATCATTAATTTTAGAAACTGACACATGTAACAAGTGATTATGCAGATTTATTTACAGTTATTATTTATTTCGAAAGGTTTTTTTTCTTGATTACCATTTTTCAAGAAAAAACAGAAAATAAAGACACAATTTAGAAATCAAAAACAACTTTTATTAATGATCTTAAAAATCAAAACAAAAGATACGCCCATATGATCATCACTTTCACCTTAGGTAAAATGAAAGGCTTTTGAAAAGATAAACAAAACAAATTATTTTGAAATGTGAATGCAAGAAGGAACATCAACAGTGATCCAATTCTGGATTCTGACTCCATGTGTCACGAAGTTCAGCATCTCTTGCTCTGACTCATCTTTGAGAATAGCATTGATCCTTGGAGTAGTTGGATGGAGATATCCTGCACTGTGAAAGATATCTTGATATTTACTCAAAGCGGACTTCGGATTCACAACTTCCTTCTTCATGGAGAAACCCAAACCAGTCTCATTCCTGTTCACAGGGGGATTAATAACCTGCCCCTACACCTTGATAGGGCCTTTTTGCACTACTTGTTGTGTATCCTTAAATGAGATGATATAATCTTCATTCTTCCTTACATTATCTATGGATAAAGCTTGGAACTGAGTACCAACAGCGGCTTTATCAGCTTCTACAATGCTAAAGGAAGATAAATGAGATATCAACAGAGCTTGCTAACCGTTCACAATGACTATCTTTCCTTCACGAACAAATTTCAGCTTCTGATGCAAGGTTGAAGTAACAGCTCATATTTCATAGATCCAAGGTCGTCCCAATAAACAGTTATAGGATGGGACAATATCCATAACTTGAAAGGTAATTTGGAATAAGTGCGGACCTATATGAATAGGTAAATCCACTTCTCCGATGACAGACTTTCTCGAACTATCAAAAGCTTTTACTATAATGCCACTAGGGTGCGTAGGAGTTCCTTGGTACTTAAGCTTCATGATAGTACTTCTCGGTATGACATTCAAATTAGATCCATTTTCAATCAGTACACTGGAAAAAGAGTCATTCTTACAATTCATACAAATATGCAGAGCCAGCTTATGGTTTCTTCCTTCATCAGGCAACTCGTTATCACAAAAGCTCAAATTGTTACAAGATGTAATATTTCCCACAATACCGTTTAAATGATCTAGAGGCATATCACTTTCAACAAAAGCGTGATCCAACACCCTCATCAAATATTCCCGATGAGCATAATAGTTCATCAACATGGCTAAAATGGAAATCTTAGATGAAGTTTGCAATAATTGGTCCATAATCTTGTAATCACTCATCTTGATGATTTTTAACAGATCATCAATATCCTTTTCCAAGGTGGCACCACTAGATTCTCCTTCCACTTTCTTAGGCTCAGCATAAGTCTCAACAATCTTTTTGCCAGGATTAACATCTCCTCGAAAGGTAGGGTAAAAGACACGACCACTACAAGTTACCCGACTAGCTTTAACAATATTCTCAACATGGGATAAAGGTTGGATAGGAATTTCCACACCATCTTCCAGGATAGTTGCATTGTACTTATAAGGCACAACTTTTTCTTATTCATATGGAATAGGACCAGGCAGACAGATAACCACGGGAGCAACAACAGGCTTGATATGGTACTCAATCTCTATAGGAGCGGGAACACCAAAACACGACACAATGACATTCACCCCTACTTCTTCAGAATACTCAGGAATCGCAGAATCATTATCAAAAAACATACCTTCATCAAAAGAAAAGAACTCATCAGCAGAATCATATTTATTATTTGATATGGCCTAATCAGAGTAGTCTTCAATCATATTAACTCTGTTATAATCATCTTTGTTGCTTGTGACTCTGATAGTACCATCATTTAACAACAATTGAACACCTCTTCTTACAACAGAACAACCACGAGGATCCTTACAGAAAATATGACAAGACCTATAATGATGCACCTCCTAGCCATTAATGTGACAAAATGTGGCGTGCAGCTATACCAGATCATCGTTCACGTAATTCACATAAAAATATGGAATTCACTGGGACATCCATAAACCATATTCACATCTTCTTCATATTCATCCCATGGTATGATTATATGGGTAAGACCTTTATCCATCATCTCTTGAATATCAACTCTCACATTATAACATCTATGGATATTTGAATTGCAAATACTACAACCCGCATAATCGTGTGTATAATAGCCTAATTCACAGAGATCAGCATGCATCTTCACTAAATCACCTCTCACCAGATTGATATAAAAAACTTGGAAGTCCCTAGGACAACCAGCAACCATATTTGTAACACTTCCACCTCCATGTTTGGGTAGTGGATTAACCTTTACATTGGGGCCAACATCTTTAAAATACATGAGACCAAATCTTACCATTTATTGTACCTCTTACTTCAATGGATAACAGTTTTCAATGTTGTTCCCAGAGGCTCCTTGATGAAAAGCACAAGTTTGATCCGCCTTAGAATACCATGGTAAAGTTTAATAGCAGGGGGAGGTCTAGTTTGCACCAATTTCTTTTGAATCAAAGTGGGAAACAACTCTGCATAACTCATTGGTATGGGATCAAAATCTTATCTCTTATGACCTTGCCCTTGATTACCTTGAGGAGGTTCTCTCTGATAGGAAATAGTAGTCGGTGCTACACTGATGAATGGAGTTACAAAAGCAACTTGTTATGGGTGATGATGACGTCTTCTCGGAGGTCTAACCTTTCTTTCCTCAACGACAACATTTGTTTCACTTTATTTATTTTTAGAAAACCCATATGATGATTTCCTTATTCCACTAGATCCTTCATCTTTTCTCAAGCGTCCTTCCCTGACAGCTTCTTCTAAACGAACACCCATACTTACCATTTTAGTGAAATCACTCAGTGCACCTGCAACCATCCTTTCATAGTAAAATGAACCAAGGGTTTGTAGGAATACCTTAGTCATTTCTTGCTCTACCATCGGGGGTACCACTTGGGCAGCAACCTCGCGCCAACACTCTACATACTCTTTGAATGACTCCTTATCTTTCTAAGCCATTTCTCTTAGCTAGTAACGGTCAGGTGCCATAAACATGTCGTACTTATACTACTTGACGAAAGCTTCACCCAAGTCATTGAAAGTGCGTATATTGCTATTGTCCACTCATATATACCATTTTAAAGAAGCATCAGTTAAACTATCATGGAAGAAATGGATAAGCAAGTGTTGATCATCAGTATGAGTGGACATTCTTCTGATATACATCACTAGGTGTTCACGGGGGCAAGAGTTGTCCTTGTACTTCTCAAATTCTAGCACCTTAAAATTTGCTGGCACTTTCACATTTGGAACTAACCAGAAATCACTGACATTATGTCCGAATAACTCTTTCCATTGGAAAGCCTTCACTTCTTTCTGCATTTCATTAAATTGATCCTTATAATCATCCAATCAGTCGTAAAAACCCAAAATTTCACTCGGTGGAGGAGCAGGATGATAAACTTTATCGAAAATAACAGGCATAACATTCACTGTAGGAGGCACAAGATGATGAATCTCATTATTGGCAACAAGAGTAACATGTACCACATGAGGTGAAGAAACAACAACAGTTTAAGTAAATGGAGCAAATTGAGCAGCAAGATTGTAACCTTCTGGCATAAAATTCTCAGGTATTCCCCATCGATAATCGTGAAGCATACTGTAATGAGCAGTAGTAACCGGAGTAATAGAGATGGGACTTGACAGAACTTCAGAAATAACAGTCGTTTATCGTGGCTGAGTAGCATAAGGAGATAGTGGAGGAGGTGGTGGCTGATTCAAAGCAACCACCCACGATTCCACCAAACCAGTTAGATTGGCCACACCATCCCTCAAAGCAGTAACTTCTTCGCGCACCTCACAATTATCTTGTTCAAGAGTTTCCATCTTCTTCCTGGAAATAGCCCAAGTATTATAGCGATGAGACAACTTACCAACTGAACGAAGCAGAGAAAAATGTAAAACACCTGGGAATGAACAAGAACGCAAAAAATATGTGTAAAATGATGCATGATATGAAATGCATATGATTTATTGTGTTTATTCAAGGAACTCAAATAATTAGAGACAATTGCTAATCTTAAAGTACTAACACATTTTAAAAGACTGAAAATTTCATTTTAATAATAACTTCAAACTGGATTACAAATTTTAGTAGATATTTCAATAATCCAAAGTACAAGAGAATAAATATAGAATCTCAAAATCCTAAGGAGCCAAAGCTGATGAAGATCTCTCCACACACTGACGCTTTCCTTTGAGTCTTGCTATCTGAGCCTTTAATTGCTTGTTATCTTCTGTGTATTTGTCGGCGACTTCTTTATAATTATCAGATCAAAAAATGAGTGACTGGGACCTGGCTGAGCTCTAGAGAAAAATAAATTCTCTTGCTTCTCCATCATCTTCGCAGCATGACTCTCAAGAATCTCGATCAAGACTTCTCTCTCTTTCAATTTTGTTGAGTGGGACACCTCCAAAGTCTGGTACTTGTTCTTCCATGCTTCCTTCTCTTGCTGCATCCTAGTCAGGGCAAGCTGAAGTTCTTCCACATCATCTAAGAGAGGAGGGTTAGCCCTCATAAATAGATCAAGTATAGGTTCTTCACTATAATATGGTATCTTCAACTGAATTTCTCTTGCTTGTACCCAATGAAGATGAGGCTCCAAGGAAACAGCTCCTCTTGGTCCCAAATCTTTTCTACCTTTTCTATGAATATGGCGCCGAACCTTTTCAATCTCTTTCTTAGCCTCCTTATGATCTTCTCCTTCTTTGATAAAGAAACCACTCAGATGAATGTTGTTTGGCTTGTCTCTTATTAGATATCCAAGTTGATGACACACAAGAACATGATTGTAATTAATTCCCCTCTTTGTACCAAGAAGAGGCACATTGGGGAAACTACCACGGCTGTCAATAATCTCTACATCATAATAAGCCAGATGATACCAAAAAATGTCAGAATGAGTGAGAGCCATAATCTTTGGGACCTAACTAGGTTCCTTCTTGGTATCCTAAAAAGAAACAAACCGAGGTAAGTGAGAAATAAACCACTGATATAACAATGGCATGCAACAGATGATCATCCCTCCCTGATAGAAAATTCGAAGATGAAAGGAATAATAAGTATCTCCTAGAAATATAGGGACTGGATTCCCAATCAGAAAGATCCTGATAGCATTAACATCCACAAATTTGTCGATGTTAGGAAACAAGGACAACCCATAGGCAAGCAAAGCAAAGATAGCCTCGAAAGAAGTTGTACTCTTCATCTTAGCAAAGTAACGAGTTTTCTCCAATAGAAACTGAGCAGGTAAACCCATGATTCCTCTTTTGGTAGTCATGTTAGCCTCAATCTCATACTTCTTCAAATGAGTCATGGCAGCAATATCATGAGACTTAGGCTCTCCTTCTAAGTCGGCGAAAGGAACACGATCAGTAATAGGTAAACAGGGTAAATAAGAATACTCCTACAATGTGGGAATCAACTGATAATCAGAGAAAGTAAAACACTGGCACAACGGATCATAGAACTAGACTAATGTAGAAAGAATGCCATTCTTCATATTGAGCTTCATAAGAGGCACGGCGGAGCCATACTTTTTCCGGAAATCTGTAGAGCTCTCAATCTTAGGAATCAAACTCATCAGTTATTCTACCTTAGGATCCTTGAAATTGTATTTCCGAGTCTTTCTTTTTCCAAAATCCGTGGTCAAAAAGTACCTGAGATATTTACAAAAGTCAACCCTTAAGTTCCTTGAAGCAACTATTTTAAAGAATGTTCTTGGGTGCATGAATGCATGATGTAACAATCACACACAAGATCACAAACATGGGGGTTCATAGGTTCGACGTCACGAGCATGAAGCCAAAGGTTCTACCAACAAGGTACATACTAATAGTTCATCACCCGCCGAACAAGGTTCTAAAAGGTTCCCAGAGTCTACATCCTTCCTTCGGATACTGCCAACGTCTTGTTTAACTAGGTAATCAGTAATATTCTCAAGAAAAACTCGTCTGAGTGTAGCATCACGTGACAACCAATTTCGGATTGCTCTGTCGTAGTCTTCACACTAAACCTAAAAGGCCAAGATAGGTTAAGGGTTCTACGGCCCTCAGCTTTAGTAGGCTCCCAAGTCGAAAGCATCATGTCTTCCCGATTTCTCAGTAAACGAATATTATAGTCAAAGGGGCCTCCAATGAGCGAGGAATCTCATGTCTCCTTTTTTGGGATTCCTCCCTCAAAGTTAACATAACTATACCACCTATCATATCTTAAGTTTGCCTAACTCCGGATAGAGGACTTATGAGAAATCCCCAAGCACCCTGAAAACCAGAAAAATCCAGGCATACATATATACAACAAATAGTATACAACAAATAATAGCACATACACAAATAAACAAAGATAGACTCAACCCACTTAAAGATGGACCAGCATTTGGTCGATATTTCCCCAGTGAAGTCTCTAGTTTTCTATAGCGGTAGAAATATTGAGACTAAGCAATTGGATTGACTTAACTTGCAAAGATCAAATAAAAATCGCCACCGCGCTTTATTATTTCTAAAGGAAATGGGAAAAGATCTAATAAACCCAAAAAGAGGGGAGAGAATCTAGGTACGGGAGTTGGTTATGCAAAGAGAAGGTATTAGCAACCTAAACATCTACGGAACTCTACAGGAACCATTTTGAAAATCTGTGTATTTTTGCTATAAAAGGTGTATACAAAAATAAGATGGTGGAGATGAGAAAATAAGTGTTTTTTACAATTTTTACATCGTCCCCGGTTGTGAAACTTTAGTGCCTACGCACCATCTTTCGTGCAATAGGGGATCAGGGTACTCGTAGTTCACCTCAAAAAATTTAAAACACATGTGTGTCGGTTAATTTTAAGATAAGAGTTATCATCGTCATATCTGAGTGGAAAACAAACTTACTATCCATGATTATTATAAAGGAGAATTTGCATCATCTTAAAGTGGAGGATATAGCTTGGATTTTGAAATAAAAAAGCCTCACTCAACACCCAAGTTGAAAATATCTCACTTCACTATATATTATAGAAGTATAGTAGCTTGTGTCACTACAAGAATCAACAAGAGTCTAATCTTTTTGGGAAAAAGTTTTAAATTAAAAAGACAAAGTGGCAAAATGGTTTGAATGAGTTTGATTGACTTTTAGTCTTCTCATAAAAAAATGTCAAAGTATGATTAAGTTGCTTAAAGTTTGATTAATAAAATATTTTTAAAAATGCATGGACCTAAGTCCAAGTTTATTATGAAAGTGGTTCAAGTTAGAAAACAAGAAGAGTTTTGAAAAGGAGGAAGAAAATTTTTGAAATTAAATAATATGGGAGGAGATGAAAGGTCTATCCTAAGTACACAAAGTAAAAGCTTAGGAAAAGAACGATCTAACCAACAAGAAGCCAACACTTGACATGAGGAAGTCAATGTAGAATTCACATCCTTTGGATTAAAACAAATCCAGCAAAAATACTAAACCTTTGAGGAACTCTAAGCTTCAGATGAATTAAGTCTTCATAAAAATTGGGCATAGTAATGGTTGTATACAGAGGAATTCTCAATCACGGATAAAGCATAAAATAAAATAAAAACCTGCACACAAAGAAAATCAACCCAATGTCTTGGGGTAAACCCAAAAAACTCCAGAAAAAATATCCACAAAGTCACAAGG
Source organism: Vicia faba (assembly GCA_948472305.1). NCBI lineage: Eukaryota > Viridiplantae > Streptophyta > Magnoliopsida > Fabales > Fabaceae > Vicia > Vicia faba. Next base: position 1,442,214,261 of record OX451737.1, on the reverse strand, counting down.
TCCCAAGGGTAATCGAGGCTTATAATCCTAAGTCCAAGAGGCCTATAACTCTGTTATGCCAAGGATAGTAACCAAATGGTCCAAGTAACCTTAAGGATTTTAATGTTCAAGTTGGTTATTAAGTGTCTTCAAAAAGAAAATGAAAGATCAAGTACAAGAATGACATAAAGATAAATTCTCAAGTGAGCAAAGATAAAAATAACATGAAATGTAAATGCTAAAGTAAATGGTGCATAAAATTAAAGGTATAAAATAAAGGGCATACAATAAAAGCACAAAGTAAAAACACAAAGTAAATTCAATTGTTAATGAATTAGAAGTTAAAGGTTAGTTGAATGACCATCTTGAAACTTGCATTTGAAAACTAATTAGAAGATTGATAAAATCAAAGCTTCTCAATAACAAGTATCATTTGTTTTTTGTCAAGTATATCATTCATTTCAAGTATTCAAGGCAACCACATATGATCAACGATGTTCAAATGATTCACTTAGACCAAAGTTCATGAAGTTCATTAGAGGATTGATAAGATCAAAGCCTCCTAACAATGAACTTCAAAGTTATTGGATCAAATATTTCAAATTAAACATACTTGGGATTGCAAACATATTTTGAATCTGGACAAATTTAGTGCTATGTTAAGAAATCGTAAGTGGACTTATGTAGAAGTCACGCCTATTTTGAGGTCGGTTAATATCAATCTATGTACCACATGTTAGATAAATGATATGTAGATTATTCTCCAACAACATGTAGCACAAGTAAGAAAGGGATAAGATGAAGAGGGGATGTATTAGATGAAATTAGGGTTTCAAATATCATCAATATTATTCATCCATTTTGATGGATTTGGTTTTTCAACCTATCAACACCCAAGATCCAATGTGGTTAAGGAACTTGTCCCAAAATAACACCCAAATCAGGACCAAACAAAAATAATAAAATAATACTTAATAAAAAAATACTTAAAATGATTAATAAAAGGGAAAATGATTAGTAAAATACACAAAGTATGTTAAAACACCAAATAAAAATTCTAAAAAAATACCAGAAGTCAAACATGAGTCAACATGTGATGACAAAAAATTTCAGAATTTTTTAAAGTCATAAACTATTTTTTAAAATTCAAAGAAATAAGAAAAATAAACCAAAAATTGTAAAAAAAAAAAATAGTAAAATCAAAAACAAAAACAAAATAAGGTCACCAATATTTGTCAAAAGGTCACTGGATCCTTCCATATTTTTTCAGAATTTAAAAATCAAGAAAAGTATTTTTAAACAATTAAAACAAGTTAAATAAAGTAAAAAATTATAAAAAATATCAAATCACAAAATAAAATTTTGAAAAAATAAAAACCAGAAAGAGAAAAACCAAAAGTATTTTTGAGAATGTTTTCAAATTTTTAGAAGTTAAAATGAAATTTTTATGAGTTTTTGAAGTTTAAAACAAATAAAATATAAAAATCAGAAAATAAAATAAAGCCAAAAAGATGTGGACCATCTGATCAATATCAAACGCGTTAGTAAGAAGATTTGAGGGACTTGGCGCATTGTGCATGTTATGGACCTTATTGAAAAACACACAGAATCAAATAAATTCGGGCCAATCAAAATAAAACAATTGTCACGCTATCATTGGTTGAAGAACGACATGTAGGTCGTCTTCAACCTCCAGACCTCTGCGCCTTGGGTTTTTATGAGATTCTTCAAACGGAATCGTTAGAAGCTCAAATATGTATCATTGGATTCGTCTCTTCCAGACGATACTAACCTTACCCTCGCAAAAATTTTCTTTAAACCACAGCTCAGTCGATTTGAGAAAAATCAGAGAGTTTTGAAATTTTTTGAAATCGAGAACAGATGCATTAAATTCCTCAATTGATTAAAATTAAACCATCACTAAGCATCAATGAATATCATAGATTATTCCAGTAATTTGAGTTAGAAGATTTGGTGCCTTAAACTACCTGAAACTGGACTTGGCTAGCACAATTCAGGGCACCTCAAGGCTTGGTTCTTCTTCTGTTAGCTTCAATGAAGTTTGAGGATGAAGAATCAATCATGAAATAAGAGTTGAAAGCTCTTTAGAAATATATTTGAAGTTGAAGAATTGAGAGGTACGGAGGGAGTTCAACAGATGTTCTTTGGATCTCCAAAGTTTATCAAATGAGTAGGGTATCATCCTCTATTTATAGATGAGCAAATGAAATGCTCAAGCGCGTGATATGATGAGATTTTGAGAGAATTCGTGTGAAGTTGCAAGCATGAAAAGTGTGACTCATATTTTCTCAAAACTCAGCCAAAACTTGCGTTTCAAGGTGCTAATCACTTTTGGAAGATTATTAAGCATGATTAGAAGTAAAAACACGCAACAATTTTATGATCAGAGTCCATATTAACCAATTTGCAATCTGACTGTTTTAACAAAATCAGTTTCATGGTGCCACCATTGAATCCATGGTACAAACAACTCAAGGGGATTTATGACATGATTCTTGAAGCATTTGGAAGATGATGTTACAATATTTACAATGTACATATAAAGATATCATTTGGAGATCTGAGCAAATAGTTATGTCCAATTGAATTTGTGAAAAACACACGGATGTTTTGTACTTAGAAAAATTCTAAGTGTTGAACTTCAAAATGACCTATAATGTTCTTCAAAATTAAATGACTTTATACTCAAAATTTGATCTTGATTTCTAAGATGACATGAAGTAGACCTCTTGAATTGAAGTGTAGAATTGAGATCACTCAAAAATCATAAAAATGGAAAGAGTTGTGGTCTTTGGAAGACGATGAAAAAATTTGGGAAAATCACAAATGACCTATAATTTGTTCAATTCTTCAACCACTTTCCAAGCATTCTCAAGTATTGCACATAAAAACAATGTTGTAGTAGACATCCAGAAGACTATTTTGGAAAAATAATGGGCTCAAGGAGATAAAAATTGACAAATTTATGATCATTTGAAGTCAAACCCTAAAATTCAAAGGCCTTTCAAGGTGACTTATAATATTTCTCAATCATTAATGATCCTCCCTTCAAAATTAGCCTTATATTTCTGAAGAGAGCTTGTTAAGGACCCTTTAAATAGAATCATGGATTTGGAACCAATCATAAATATCAAACAGTGAGCAATATATGGTCCTTAGAAGTCAACAAACCCTAGCTCAGAGAGTGTAAAAATGACTTGAAACCCCTTTTCAACTTTTGATGATTTTTCTTGCTCAATTGGATCTTGTCATGTGAGTAGAAGTTATTGTAGATGATGATAAGAATCCATAGAAAAAAGAACCGACTCAAAATGTTGAAAATTGAGAGAGTTATGTACTTGTGATCACTGAATCAGGAACTTGCTCAATTAGGTCAAATTTGTTGAGTCAACCTTGAATCTTTTGGACTTTCTTGGAAAAATAAAGCATGATGACTCATAAGAGCCCTTGAAATAATGTTGTCTTGAAGAACACTCAAATATGGAGCTTAAGTCTCAATGAAGCTTATTTAATAAGGTATGGAAATAAACACATGAACCTATGAATCTTCTTGATGAACTCCACCTCCAACTTTGAGGAAATCTTGACTTAAATAAAGTGAGAGAGCTCCTTGACCACAAATATTTGATGCCATAGACATGACCTTGAAGATTGAGCTCTTGCAATCCATTATAGAACCATTTGATTGAGAATCACCCCTTAAACCCTTGATTAGATGGTGAGATAAATGCAATTGTGATCACCTATAATATGAACATTCAAAGGAACATATATACACGTATTAATGTTAGTTAAAAGAACACATGTACAAGATACACAATTCAAGGTGCTTGGAAATCTCTCAAGAGAAAACTTAAAGATAGGATAAAGAGAGATACAACCCTAATGTGTGTGTCTTGATTCATTGTGACATGAGGTAATGAGAAATCTTAGGGGCAAAAATTGGGGTATAACACCTAGTACCAGACCTATTTCTATGGCACCATACAGGATGTCAGCGTCCGAATTATCAGAATTGAAGAAGAAATTAGAAGACTTGCTTGAAAAGAAGTTTGTGAGACCAAGTGTATCGCCTTGGGGAGCTCCGATATTACTTGTGAAGAATAAATATGGTAGCATGAGATCGTGTGTTGATTATCGACAGTTGAATAAAGTGATAATCAAAAACAGGTATCCACTTCTGAGAATAGACGACTTGGTGGGTCGATTGGTTGGTGCACGTGTGTTTAGCAAGATTGACTTAAGGTTACGGTATCACCAGATTTGAGTGAAGGGTGAGGACATTTAGAAGACGACTTTCAGAACTCGGTACGGACATTATGAATATTCAGTGATGCCTTTCGGTGTTACTAATGAGCTGGGTGTATTTGTGGAGTATATGAATCATATCTTTCACACTTATCTGGATCGATTTGTTTATTCATTGAAGTTAAATAAATCTATTCCAAATAATAAGAGGAACATGCCAAGCATTTGCAAATTGTACTGCAAGTGTTGAAAGAGAAGAAGTTGTATGCGAAGTTGTAAAAATATGAATTCTGGTTGGCAAAAGTTAGTTTTCTTGGTCATGTTATTTCAGGTGATGGCATTGTTGTAGATCCGTCCAAAGTAAATGCAATGTTACAGTGGGAGGATCCAAAGTCAGTTACCGAAATTAGAAGCTTTTTGGGCTTGGATGGTTATTATAGGAGATTTAACGAAGGCTTTTCTATGTTAGCACTTCTGCTAACTCAGTTAACTTGTAAAGGTAGAGCATTCATATGGGACATCCAATGCAAAGAGAGTTTTGTTGAGCTAGAGAAGAGATTGATGATGGATTCGATCTTAATATTACCTAATCTTGAGGAACCATTTGTGGTGTACTTTGATGCTTCTAAAGTGGGTTTAGGTGGTGTACTTATGCAGAATGATAAAGTAGTGGCTTATGCATCGAGACGATTGAGGATTCGTGAAAGGAATTATCCTAGTCACGATCTTGAATTAACTGCGATGGTATTTATACTAAAGATTTGGAGGCATTACCTTTATGGTTCCAGATTTGAAGTGTTTAGCAATCACAAGAGTCTAAAGTATCTGTTTGATCAGAAGGAACTAAATATGAGACAGTGCAAATGGTTGGAATTGCTGAAGGATTATGACTTTGGCTTGAAATATCATTCGGGTAAAGCTAATGTTGTAATTGATGCTTTGAGTCAAAAGACTTTACATATGTCTGTTATGATGGTTAAGGAGTTAGAGTTGATTGAGTAATTCAAAGATATGAGTTTAGTCTGTGAAGTAGCACCGCAGAGTGTGATGTTGGGAATGTTGAAGATTAACAATGATTTCTTGGATAATATTAAAGAAGCTTAGAAGCTAGATGTGAAGTTTGTAGACTTGATGGTGGCGGGTAACCAGTCGGAGGATAGTGATTTTAAAGTAGATGCCTAAGGTGTGTTGAGATTCCGCGACAGAATTTGTATTCTTGATGATGCCGAAATGAGAAAGATGATTATGGAAGAAGGCCATAAGAGTAGTTTGAGTATTCATCCGGGAGCTACTAAGATGTACCATGATTTGAAGAATTTATTTTGGTGGTCCGGATTGAAACAAGACGTAGCACCATTTGTATGTGTGTTTGACTTGTCAGAAGTCGAAGGTCGAACACCAGAAACTTGCTGGATTGTTGAAACCTTTAGATGTTCCGGAGTGGAAGTGGGATAACATATCAATGGACTTTGTGACGGGGCTTCCAAGTACTCCGCGAGGGCATGATATGATTTAGGTGATTGTTGATAGGCTAACAAAATCATCTCACTTCATTCCGATTAATTGCAGTTTTCCGATGCCGAAGTTGGTGGAGATTCACCTCCGTGTGATTATGAAACTTCACGGTGTTCCATCAAGTGTGGTATTTGATAGAGATTCGAGATTTACTTCATATTTTGGAAGAGTTTACAGGACGCATTGGGTTCTAAGATAAGATTGAGTTTTGTGTATCATCCACAGACAGATGGTCAGTCAGAAAGAACTATTCAGTCATTATAAATGGTATCAGAGTCAGACCTCTTCTAGTACGATGTGGTTCGAGGATGAACCATGCAGAAACTGATGAGCATGTAACACCCGATGCCAAAGTGGGCAGAAGGTTGTTGCATCGCATGTAATACTCGAGGCCAAAGAGGGTTAAGAGTTGCCGCTACATCAGAATGAGAGGGTAATTCAGGCCGTGCATGTATGAGACTACATGATTGAAGGAAGGTTTATAAGGATTGATATGTACTACCTATACCAACAAGATGCATCTTCTTTTCGGTAGCCCGTTTCATAAGAACTCCACACTAAGCGTATTTTACTTGGAATAATTTAGGGATGGGTGACCTTCTAGGAAGTTTTCCGGAAAGCGTGCGAGTGAGGAAAAAGTATGCTGAAAAGACTCGTGTTGGTTTGTGGATCAATCGGTAATCTTGAAAGCAGTCTGGGGCACTTTGGGGCACTTTTGACTTTTGGCAATTTTGCAAAAAAAGGTCAACTTCAACAATGCATAACTTCCTCAATTTTGACTCTTTGAAGATGTTCTTATACTTTTTAGAAAGCTTGAGATGTTCTCTAAGCAACATTTTTTGTCTCATCTCAATTTGGTATTCCATTTTCATGTATGAAGCTTTGACAAAAAAGGTGTTTTTGTTGACTTTTCAAAATGACCTATAATGTCCAAATTCATAACTTCTTTGAGTGCATATTTTGAACTTGGGAGATGAAGATGAATTGTATGGAATTGCATCCTCTTCAAGATGAGCTTTGGATGGGTCATTTCTCATAAAGTATGAGAAAGTTATGCTTGGTCAAAGTTGAGTTGACTTTTCCTATAGGCAAAATACCCTTTTTAGTCCTTTAAGTTTACCCCAAGGTCCATTTTGGTCCTTTATCTAAAAAAAGTGTCAAACTGGTCCTATAATTCTTTCAAAAGGACCATAGGAGTCCTTTCCGTCCATTTTGGTCCTTTTTGGTTCATTGGAGAAGCTGCAAAATGAGCTTGATGGAGCAAAGATGGAGATACATCATCTAAAGGAAAGGAAGGATGGGCTGAAACATAAGATAATGGAGTTACAAATTGAAATAAAGAAGGATGGGCTGAACCAAAAAGGACCAAAATGGACGAAAAGGACTCCTATGGTCCTTTTGAAAGAATTATAGGACCATTTTGACACTTTTTTTAGATAAAGGACCAAAATGGACCTTGGGGTAAACTTAAAGGACTAAAAAGGGTATTTTGCCTTTCCTATAAAACCCTAATTTAGCAACTTTTGGTTCTTGATGAATTGTGAGCAATCCTTGATGAATCATGATCAACCCTTGATCAAATGATGAATAATACTTCAAAATGAGGATATTGACCAAAAATCTTGAAGTTTGATTGTATGTGGGCTACAGATGACTTTTGCCCTAGCACAGTCGATTTTCAGACCTTTAAGCAATTGACTGAGCAAATTTCCTCTGCAAGGCTTGAAATTTGACATGGATGATCTTGAGAACATATTTAGGACAATGGTTAGCATTTGGGATCCCTTTGACTCAAGTATCTTGATGCAACATGAAACCCTAATTTGAGGTAGACTGCCTTAGGAGAGAGCTTGTCTGGTCAACCCTTGGACTTCCTTGAGCAACTTGAGGATCTTTCTTGAAATGTTTTAAGAAAAATGGGAGGGCAAATTTTGGGGTACAATAATATTCACTTTATGTTCAACATAAAAATCATCACAAAATAAAGTATCATATATCATCGCAATTCATCATAAGCCATGAAATAAAACTCGACGCTAAAAAGACTCAAAAATAAACATAACCGACTCCATGAGACACGACTATGTTATGCATGTGGTACCCGTCGCTTTTTCCATAATTAGGGACATTCGGCATAAAAGCCCATCGTCGCTTTGGCATAAAAGCCCTCGTCGCTTGGCATAAAAGCCCTCGTAGCCAATGCAATGTATGTGACTCGACAACACGACATCACAAATACGACACAACAAAACATCATCATCGCACATCAAAATTGGTATAAAACACACGTCGCCATATTCATCCACATCAAGATAAACATATCATCGCATCTCATATCATCAAGTATTCATTATAAATAAACCGTCGCAAACATCATATTTAATCACACCACATCAGTATCAAATAATTCACTAAATTTAAAACACGGAAAAATAGTCAAACATCAATAATCGTCACAAAAGTCATTTATAATAATCGGCTTCAATCATAATCACTAACGTTGCAATCGGATTGTCCATACGCGACTTAAACCGACTAAAACGCAGCCCATTTCAAATTAACCGTAAATTGGCTTATTTCGGGTCGCTTCATAAAAACTCGAAATCTCGAAAAAACTAACCTCACCATGATATTCTACACGTCGAAATTAGCTATCACGTCAATTTTCGTACAATTCGGAGCAACTAGCTCTGTCGCCGAAATTGCCGAAATCGGGAAATCGGACATAATCGGGTTCCAAATTAAATCGGCTAACTTATGTTATATTTGTATTTAATTAATATAAATATTTAATATATTAATTTAAGAAAAGAAAACAAAACATAAATTAATTAATTTTCTAAACTTAATTTCAATTCCATACTGCAAGTTCTTTAGTAAACGTAATATACTGCTAGTTTAGTTTATAAGCTTAATTCAATTTCTACATTGCTAGTACCTTAATTTTCTATACTGCTAGTTTAGAAGCTTGATTCAATTTCTACATTGCTAGTACCTTAATTTTCTATACTGCTAGTTTAGAAGCTTGATTCAATTTCTACATTGCTAGTACATTAATTTTCTATACTGCTAGTTTAGAAGCTTAATTCAATTTCTACATTGCTAGTACATTAATTTTCTTTACTGCTAGTTTAGAAGCTTGATTCAATTTCTACATTGCTAGTACCTTAATTTTCTATACTGCTAGTTTAGAAGCTTGATTCAATTTCTACATTGCTAGTACATTAATTTTCTATACTGCTAGTTTAGAAGCTTGATTCAATTTCTACATTGCTAGTACATTAATTTTCTATACTGCTAGTTCAGAAGCTTGATACAAAGAGTGTGTTTTATGATACAAAGACAAGGCAAAGTGTGTTTGGTTTGTTTTGATGCAAGACATAAGCCAGCAAAATACCCAAAAAGCCCTTCTTGTAAAATACTACCTCATAACACCAAATAATACTAATTAATATTATTAACCGAAATAATTAAAATAACTTCAAATAATTAAATATCGATCCGAATAATATTTTACCGAACTGAACAGAACAAAAACCGGACCGAACAAAATAATTACCAGTCCCTCAAAATAAATACCGGACCGAATAAAATAATTACCGGTCCCTCAAAACAAATACCGGACCGAATAAAATAATTACCGGTCCCTCAAAACAAATACCGGTCCAAATAAAACATCGCCGAATATATTAACAGATATACCGGTTAATTTAAATATTCTCGTCGCAAAAATAAACGTCAAACGGTAACTCGAAAATATTAATATAATATAATATTAAATAAAACGGGGCGTTACAACTCTCCCCCACTTAAAAAAGTTTCGTCCTCGAAATTACCTGACTCGAAAAGCTCGGGATAGGAATCCCGCATCTTGCTTTCTAACTCCCACGTCGCACTTTCACCAGCTGCTCCTATCCAAACAACTTTAACCAAGGAGATCTCTTTGCCACGAAGAGACTTTATCTCACGATCTTCGATCCTTAATGGCATTGTCTCCACCGTAATATTGTCTCGCACTTGAATATCATCCATCTCAATCACATGTGAAGGATCCGGAACATACTTCCGAAGTTGCGACACATAGAACACATCATGCAAGTTCGAAAGATTTGGCGGTAACGCCACTCTATAAGCCACTTTTCCCACTTTACTAGTAATTTGGTAAGGACCAATAAATCAAGGAGTTAGCTTCTTCGACTTCAATGCTCGCCCAACGCCGGTTGTAGGAGTAACTCGCAAAAATACATGATCACCATCTTGAAATTCCAAGTCTTTTCTCCTTTTATTATGATAACTCTTTTGTCGACTTTGAGAAATTCTCATCTTTTCTCTAATCATCTTCACCGTCTCAGTAGTCTCTCTAACCAATTCTGGTCCAAGCACCACACTTTCACCCAACTCATGCCAACACAAAGGAGTTCTATACCTCCGACCATACAAAGCCTCGAACGGTGCCATTCCAATACTAGCATGAAAACTATTGTTATAAGTAAACTCAATCAAAGGAAGATATGTATCCCATGAACCACCATGTTCAAGAATACAAGCACGTAACAAGTCTTCCAACGATTGAATCGTCCTTTCCGTCTGACCATCAGTTTGAGGATGATAAGTCGAACTCAACCTCAACTTTGAACCCAAAGCCTCTTGCAAGCTCTTCCAAAATTCAGAAGTAAACCTCAGATCTCTATCTGAAATACTACACAAAGGAATACCATGTAATCTCATAATCACATGCGTATAAATTTCCTCCAACTTCGATACGGGATAAGTGATGTTAATAGGAATAAAGTGAGTCGACTTCGTAAGCCTATCAACAATCACCCAAATCGCATCGTGTCCTCTTGGTGTATTCGGTAACCCCGTTACGAAATCCATAGAAATGCTATCCCATTTCCATCCTGGAATCTCTAACGGTTGCATCAACCCTGCAGGTTTCTGATGCTCCACTTTAGACTTCTGACAAGTCAAACAAGCATAAACAAACTGAGCCACCTCTCTCTTCATGCCAGACCACCAAAATAGTTTCTTTAAATCTTGATACATTTTGGTCGCTCCGGGATGAATACTCAAATTGCTTCTATGACTTTCTTCCAAGATCATTCTCTTCAAATCCACATCATCGGGAATACAAATCTTATCTCGGAACCTCAATACACCCTGAGCATCTAACTTGAAATCTTCATTTTCAGTTTGTCCAATACCAACCAACAAATCAACAAGTTTCACATCAAGCTTCTGAGCTTCTCTAACACTATCAAGGAAATCATTATTGATCTTTAACATTCCCAAGATAACACTCTTCAGCGTCACTTCTACTACAAGACTCATATCTCTAAATTGCTCAATCAATTCCAACTCTTTCACCATCAAAAGTGACATATGTAAAGTCTTTCGACTTAAAGCATCGGCCACCACATTAGCTTTACCAGGATGGTAATTCAATCCAAAATCATAATCTTTCAACAATTCAAGCCACCGTCTTTGTCTCATATTAAGCTCTTTCTGATCGAACAAGTACTTCAAACTTTTATGGTCACTAAATACTTCAAATCTAGAACCATAAAGATAATGCCTCCAAATCTTAAGCACAAAAACAACTGCTGCAAGCTCCAAATTATGCGTAGGATAATTCTTCTCATGAATCTTCAATTGCCTAGAACCATAAGCAACCACTTTTCTGTTTTGCATAAGTACACCACCTAAACCCATCTTAGAAGCATCATAATAAACAACAAACGGTTCTTCAGGATTAGGTAGAATTAAGATCGGAGCCGTTGTCAACCTTTTCTTCAATTCAACAAAACTTTCTTCACACTTGACATCCCACACAAAAGCAGCTCCTTTACAAGTCAACTTTTTCAAAGGGAGCGCCAACTTAGAAAAACCTTCAATGAACCTTCTATAGTAACCAGCCAATCCTAAGAAACTTCTAATCTCAGTAACAGACTTAGGAGTTTCCCATCTCAACACAACATCAACTTTAGAAGGATCAACTGCAATGCCATCACCGGAAATGACATGCCCCAAAAAGCTCACTTCACTTAACCAGAACTCGCACTTTGACAACTTAGCATAAAGCTTCTTCTCTTTCAGAACTTCCAACATGATGCACAAATGTTCTACGTGCTCTTCTTCCGATTTAGAATAAACCAGAATATCATCAATGAAAACAACCACGAAACGATCCGAGTAAGGATGGAATATATGATTCATGTACTCCATGAATACTCTTGGTGCATTAGTGACACCGAAAGGCATCACCGAATATTCGTAATGTCCATACCTCGTCCTGAAAGCAATTTTCTGAACATCTTTTTCTTTCACCCTTATTTGATGGTAACCCGATCTCAAATAAATCTTACTAAACATGCGAGCGCCAACCAATTGGTCCATCAAATCATCAATTCTAGGAAGTGGATACCTATTCTTGATAGTCACTTTATTCAATTGACGATAATCAATACAAAGTCTCATGCTACCATCTTTCTTCTTCACCAATAACACAGGAGCTCCCCACGGCGACACGCTAGGTCTAACAAACTTCTTCTCGAGCAAATCTTCTAATTGGCGCTTCAATTTTGCTAACTCAGATGCGTACATCTTGTATGGTGCCATAGAGATAGGTCTGGTACCAGGGACAAGATCCACGGAAAATTCAACTTCTCTTTCTAGAGGTGCACTAGGAATCTCATCAGGGAATACTTCGGGAAAATCGCACACCACCGGAAAGTTTGCTATCACAGCTTGACTTTCCACAGAAAGAGTCGCCATCAACAAGAAAACCAACGCCTCATCCTTCATGAACTCATTCAACTGCTTCGTCGACACCAACATAGATTGTTCTTCTTCTACTAAGGAAGAAAACCTCACAGTGTTGTCATAACAATTGATATGGACATAATTAGCTTTTAACCAGTCCATACCTAAAACCATGCCCAACCCGACAAGCAGTAAACAAACAAGATTCACCACAAAGTCTCTATCGAAGATTGATAAAGGGCAACTTGCACACACAAAAGAAGTAGTAACTGTTCCCTTAGCCGGAACTTCTACCACCATATCTCTATCCGGAGACGACAAAGTGAGACCCAATCTCTTTACACAATCAACAGTAATAAAACAGTGAGTAGCACCAGTGTTGTACCCCAAAATTTGCCCTCTCATTTGTCAAGTATTTTCTTGCAAGATATTCTAAGACGTCAGGTTTGCAGCACTGATACATCAATTTAGGCTTGAAATTGGCACAAGGGCAAAATGGTTAATTGCATACTGGAAAGTCAAACTTTGACTTTTTGGTCAACATTACAACCCAAAGATCAAATTTCATCAAGACATTCAAAAATATCAAGCTTGATCATTAAGAAGTCGAGAGAATCAAAAATCCAACTTTGCAAGACTTTGAGATTTTTCTAAGTATTCTCTATACTTGGTTAATTTCATTTGCTTCATGGAATTTTACTACAACTCCAATTAATTCAAGATGATGCAAGTAATTCAAGTTATTACAAAGTGGCATTCTTACTAAGTTACAAATTCCACAACTATGCCTTGATTGAATCTTCTCAAACGACTTTGTCACAATGTTTTGGCCCTTCATATAATGTGCATGAAATATTCCACAAGACCCAAAATTGTGACATGCTACAAACTATGCTGTCCAAAGTTGAAGAAAATATGGTATGTGTTGTACCCCAAAATTTGCCCTCCCTTTTTCACAAGAAATCACAACCCTAGGGTTTTCTCTGATTTTTAAGATTGGCTCAGGAATCAATCAAATAGACTTTTCTTTGGCATTAACTCAAGAATCATGGTTTCTCTCACATCTCTCAGAAGAAACTGAATCCATAGAAATTCAGTTTACTGTTACATTGTTTTCACATTTTTTCAAGTTTGCTGAAAGGTTAACTGATGGTTCTCAAGGCTTGATTATCTGGGATAAGAGATAGGAGTTGAGACTGTTATTTGGAATATTAAGACATTTGCTTGTTAATGGAATGAAACGTTTGCTTGTTAGTGGAATGCTTGCTTGTTTATTGGAAAACACAATGCGTTTGTTGATTGGAATGTTGTTGCAAGGTTACGAGACTGTAAAGTTTTTGGATTATTTGGAATTTAAGTTATCTGGATTAGAATTGTTGGAATGCAATTTCAATTATTCTGATTTGAGAATATTAAATAGTTAAGTGAAGATGCAAGGAAGAATGGCAAGATATTTGACAGTAGAAGAGTTTAATTGGATAAAGACCTTTTTTATTCATTTCAAATGTTATTACAAAAATAGTTTGTTATTCATATACTTTAAGATTTACAACTTATAGTACTTGGAAAAATAAATTATTACAATGAATGAAAAAAAATCTAAGCCTAAGCCTCCTAAACTCCATTGCTCCCATGCTCAAAGTCTTCTGCTTCCGTTGCTTTGTCGTCGTCCAATTGATGCTCACATGAAAAAACAAAGGAAAAGAATATTAGTAGAGTTAATTGAAAAGAATTTTCAAATGAAAATGAAAGAAAAAAAGTCATCATTAAAATTTGCCGTCTGGAATCAGAATGCTTATTTTTCATCACGTTTTATTTTTCTCTTTGCAAATCACAAGAAGATTTCTCTTCTTGGTTCACAAAGAGAAAATTAAAAATACAAATTGAAAAATGCAAGCATACAAAGCAAGTTGAGTTTCAAATGCAACAGGCGCCAAAGCTGTCAAACATAAGCCAAACTATACCATTGTAACTCAACCAAAACATGGCAGCAAACTAAGGCAAACATTGAACCAAACTGAGTTACAAAGTTACAAAGGCAAACAGGCTCCAAACTGTCAAAGCATAAACAGATATACATGACAGGAACCTGCTGTAACAAACAGCACAAGCAAGGTGCCAAACTGAGCTATAAAACAAATTGCCCAAACTGAGTTATAAAACAAATTGGATGCAAACTGTACAAATATGGCAAGCAGCATGAAAGCAGAAAAATGCAGCAGGCAAAAGTAAACAGCAAGAGGTAAACCAATTGACAAGTAAAAGACTTGTCACAGCCATCATCATTTTCCAGACAAAAGCAAACTTTTCAGAATATAAAAAAAAAGCAAAAAAGCTTGTTTCATGGAGAGAGAAAGAGAGAAAGATATCACCTTGGGTAAGGTTTTTACAGTTTGGCTAAAGGAGGCTGTCACAAATAGAAAAAAAAGATATAAGAGCTATCAAAGAGCACAAGTAAGAGAGAGCATAGGAACCAAGCCAAAAAACTCAGCAATTCACAAAAAACTCTCCAACCTGTTATCAAACAGAAAACATAACAAAACTTTAAACCTGCATAACAAAGCTCAACCAAGCTAACAACAAATCACCAAGTTACAAAAACCTGTGACTGTTCCAAAAACAAAAAAAAAACTACAAACTCAAAAACCCTATTATCAAAAGTCCACAAACCTGCAGTTCCAAACTGCAAAACAACCACAGCCAAACTGTAAACCTGCTAACATAAGTAAACCACAGCCAAACTGTAAGCCTACTAATAGGAGCAAGCCAAACCAAACCCTGCAAAACTGTAAACAACAAACAGCCAACCTGTAACAAGCTAACCAAACTGCTCACCAACTGTAACAAGCCTAACAACAACTGCCAGGCCAACAATCACACAACATGCTATCAAACTAGCCAAGCCAAAAACTACACAACAATAAACCAAAAAACCTCCAAGCCTACCAACTCAGAATTATCAAAAACAATCCAAGTAACAAAAAGTTTCAGATTATCAATCATCATTAACAATCCAAGAAGAGAGGAAAATAAGTTTCAGAGGCAACAAGTTTTCAGAATTATTGTCATCATCAAGCTCAAAGAGAGAGGAACAGTGTGATCGGTGGGAATGAGAACTGACTATTTTGGAATGCTGGTTCGCGTTTGCGTTTGTTTTTGCAGAATGTTGCGGTAAGCAAAAGTCGCCATCGTCTTTTATTTTATCCAACAAGGAAAGGACAAAAGCACAGAAAAATTCCTTTTCGAGATGTTTCTCGGGTTCGGGAGGTAGATTATAGAAAGGGAAGGTGTTAGCACCCTTTCTATCCATGGTTATCCACGGGCTCTTAGGTACTTGCTCACTATGTTTTCAAAAGTTTGCTTTTCTTTGTGATTATGGGTTTTGAAAAGAGTTTTGTTTTTGAAGAGAGTGTAAGTGCGAAAAGTTTTGTTTTGTTTTAAAAGGAGCAAGTACTTAAGAACATCTACCTACTCAAAAAGGAATTAAACTCTGCAAGTGTCCTTTAGAAAATTCCATCCTACTATTGAGGAGTAGGTAGCATCGTCGTTGGAGTTTTCGGGTCAATTCGATTTAAGGGACGTGTGGTCACTAAAGCAATGTTAGGACGCCTTAGCGGTAACCCTAATGTCTTAGATCATTTTTTCCGAGGCAACCGTTTCGAGGCAACTTATGATCTTTGGACAAAAGGACGACCTCTAAAACATCCTATACTTAATGACCACGTTCGAGGCAACCAAGTGAGGCGTACCCTAGGAGTGGCATGTGCAAGTGTGTTGATTTTCAGTTATATTATCTTTGCATGTCATGGTGAGCTACTGTTGATTTTAAGTTAAGAGTTAATCTTGTCATGCATAGCCTAGTTAGCATACATCTAAACAGTTAATATATGTACAGGAATTTAAAGTGCGGGAATTATAAATCCTACGCTATTACAAGGCTTCGGGGAGGGGGATTATTTACATGTCCAAAATTGGGGGAATAAAGCAGTAAAGTGTAAAAGTCTTAGTTAAGCTATTACAAACCAGTAGGCAGTTACAATAAAATAAACGCGCGCGAATCTGAACATAACCTCTAAAAATCCTAAGAATAAAATCTTTTTGTTGTTTTATTTTATTTTGAGAAAATGATCTAAATCTACTAAATTTTAGTTTTGAGAAAATGTTAAGATAATTAAAAGGTTAATTAACAAAGTTCAAAAGTTTCCCCAGGAGAGTTGAACCATCTCCCCAGTAGATTCTGGAATCCTCCCCAGTAGATTCTGGAAGCTTATCCCCAGTAGATTCTGGAAGCTTATCCCCTGCAGAGCACGAACACGTCTCCCAGACTTTATTCAAAGGTTATTCCCCACCAGGGCTTATAACTGGGTTATCCTCAGCTAAAAACCACGGAAAGATCATCCTCGGCGAAGTTCTTCCTATCCCCAACGGAGTTCATCAAATTCCTTAACAAAGCTCATCAACGGTATCCCCAGCGGAGTTATCGTCAAAACCTCAGCGAAGTATCTCTTCTCCACAGAGTAATTCCCCGCAGAGTAATCTCTCCAACAAGTTTATTTCCTAACGGAGTCATCTTCTCCTACCGGTTTATTCTTGCAACTATCATCCCCAGCGGAAACAAAGAACGCTACCCCCAACATCAGCCCAGGATTCAACTTCCCGGCATTCGTCAAGGATTTATTTTCCTAGACAAAAATACATCCATAAACATATCACATTTCATACATCCTACCTACATACACAATGCATGCACATACGCATCATATCACACAATCTCATCTATTTTTTTTGAGAACATCATGACATCATGCATTTCATACATCATGACATTGCATATAACTAATGTTTTGCCTTTTCAGGAAAAAGGTCAATCCAAAGATAATTACTATCAACTGTCGCAATTCCAGATTCGATTCCTATATCCAGCCAGGGCATATCTGTTGACAACTATTTCCAGATTCGATTCCTGTATCCAGCCAGGGCACGTCTGAAAAGTTTGAAGATTCGATTCCTGTATCCAGCCAGGGCATATCTGTTGACGACTATTTCCAGATTCGATTCCTGTATCCAGCCAGGGCACGTCTGAAGAGTTTGAAGATTCGATTCCTGTATCCATCCAGGGCATATCTGTTGACGACTATTTCCAGATTCGATTCGTGTATCCAGCCAGGGCACGTCTGAAGAGTTTGAATATTCGATTCCTGTATCCAGCCAGGGCATATCTGTTGACGACTAATTCCAGATTCGATTCCTGTATCCAGCCAGGGCACGTCTGAAGAGTTTGAAGATTCGATTCCTGTAACCAGCCAGGGCATATCTGTTGACGACTAATTCCATATTCGATTCCTGTATCCAGCCAGGGCACGTCTGAAGAGTTTGAAGATTCGATTCTTGTATCCAGCCAGGGCATATCTGTTAACGACTAATTCCAGATTCGATTCCTGTATCCAGCCAGAGCACGTCTGAAGAGTTTGAAGATTCGATTCCTGTATCCAGCCAGGGCATATCTGTTTACGACTAATTCCAGATTCGATTCCTGTATCCAGCCAGGGCACGTCTGAAGAGTTTGAAGATTCGATTCCTGTATCCAGCCAGGGCATATCTGTTGACGACTAATTCCAGATTCGATTCCTGTATCCAACCAGGGCACGTCTGAAGAGTTTGAAGATTTGATTCCTGTATCCATCCAGGCATATCTGTTGCCGACTAATTCCAGATTCGATTCCTGTATCTATCCAGGGCGCATCTGTGAGCAACCAATTGTAGATTCGATACCTGTATCCAGCCAGGGCATGTCTGCATGAAGAGTTTGAAGATCAACCCCTGTAACAGGCCAGGTAATTATCTTTCTTTCTCAGGTACGCGAGTTCTCGCTAAGGAATCTCTTACGTGATCGACACCTAGATGGCATCTATAAGCCCATCCTCCCATTACAGTTCCAAATGGCATCTATAAGCCCATTCCTGACAAGGTTCTGTCACATCTCCAGATGGCATCTATAAGCCCATCCTCCTATCCACCATCCCTCCAAATGGCATCTGTAAGCCCATTCCCGACATCACACTGCTGATACTCTACTATGTGAGTGCAAATTTCTGGGCACTCTAGTGTTCAATCATCTTCCACCTTCGGATCACGAAAGGCATGCAAGCCAATCTACATCCTCAGGTCTAAGAAGATTGAACAGGGGCAACTGTTGTACCCCAAAATTTGCCCTCCCATATTCTTCAAGATTTGGCAAGATCAAGCTTCAAATGGATTAAGGATTGCACAGTGCAAGCACCCTCCTAACACAGTCAAAATTAGGGTTTTGGTTCTTACAAGGAAGTTGAGGTTTCCAAGGGTCCAATCAAGTCCCATATGCCTATATACATTGTCAAACACCCATATGTCAAGTTTCAAGACTCACAGCATCAAGTTGCACAGTCAAAAGCCCTAATTGCTTCACAATCAACTATAGGGGTAAAATGGTAATTTGGCAGTCAAAAGTCAAATTTTTTGTCAACATCTTATTTTGAAGCCACAATCATCATTTGATCAAGTCTTGATCATGATTCCACAAGAATGGCTCAAAAATCATCAAGATGCAAAAGTTTCTATTTTTGGACAGCTGAAAAGTCAACTGTAACTTGACCAAGGCATAACCTTTTCATGGTTCATCAGAAAAATCCCATCCAATGCTCATTTTTAAGGGAAGGACATTTCCTACAACTCATCTTCACATTCCAAGTCCAATAAATGCTCTCACAAAAAGTTATCAATTTCAACATTATAGGTCATTTTCTAAAGTCAACAAAAAGGCACTGTAAGTCAAAGACCATAACTTGAGATTGGTAAATCAAAATGACATGGTACCAAAGACATTGGTTAGAGGACTTGAATACCTTTCCAAAATGTCCAAGAACATGTTCATATGATCAAAATTGAGCAAGATATGCATTGGAGAAGTTGGGAAATTTTTGTGAAATGGCAAAAGTCAACTATCCTTGAAACTTCAATTTTTGACAAAAGGGCCCACTTTTTCCACTTGATTCAGCCTTGTCATGCCACCCACGTGTCCCATGATTTATTTCAAGATTAAAAGTTAATTTTTTCCATTTTTATTTAATTTTATTTGATTTAATTTATTTTAAATCCTTAAAATTCAAATAAAAATCAAAAAAATTAATTAAGGGATATCTTGTGGCTTGAATGGCTTTGATACATCATAATCCACCTACCAATTTCGTGTACAGTCCATTTTAAGCATAAAATTCAAATTTGGACAAAAAAGGCAAGTTTCTTCAATGGTGGTTATGGAAATCTCAAAACTTCATTGCAAGAATTAAGAGCTCATAATTTTGATTGATTCTCATTCAAGGACATATATGCAAGCCTCCCATACATCATACACGACCTAGAAACCTCTGAGGCAGCAAAACCAAATTCAAAAATTCCAAAGAAAAGTGTGAAACTGAAATCTCACTTGCAGCATAATTCAAACCTCCCTTTTGATCCAAATACATTCCCAGCATTGCCAGGAACCTATTGCAAACATAAACAAGTCCTAAAACTCAATAACTTGTGCTACACAAGTCATACGGTTTACCTTCTTTTTCAAAATCATAATCATCAATTCATACATTTTTAACATTTTTCATTGATTGTATTATGTTCACAGGACCCATACGAAGCTTTCTATATAATTTAATTTGATTATGATGCTCTAAAACGCAAAATACCATTGTTGAGTTCTAGGTTTTCAAAGCTTGTGATTTGGGGCTTTTGCCATACTGTAAAATCAGAACTCCAAACATACATGGCTGAAACCGGCGTGATGAGACGAATCCAAAACATACCTCGCGCCCTTTTTATGTTCATTGTATAGCTAATCGCTATTTTCCACAGTTTGGCATTGTGGGGGTTAAAAACCCCCGCTATCTAACTTTCATTTTGCAGGAAAATATGAAGAAGATGACTGCGTGTTGCCATGTGATTGGTGGATTTGAATATAGTTTAATTAGGTCAACTTTAATTTCTTTTTCTTTACAATCAATAAAAATAATTTAGAATTAGGTTAACTTAGAATTTTAATTCTTTTATTCTATTTCATTGAAAAACATAAAAAACACAAAAAATATTTTCTTTTAATAAATTAATTAATTAGTAATTAGGCTTTATTTAATTAATTGCATTTAATTCAAAAAAGACAAAAAAATTCATTTCTTTTCTTAAAAGGGTCAAAACCCTTAAGACATTCCCGATTAATTTTTATTCGCGCACATTTATTTTATTTTGATTATTATGTAACTGCTTCAAGAATGTAATAGTAATTAGGTTTATTGCTTTCTCTACTTTCCGCACTTTATCAAAACGGGTCTTTGTATTTTTGGCGATGTATAGACCCGCGCCTTGTAATAGCGTAGAATTTATATTTCCGCAATTTACTTTCCGTACCCCTAACTGTTAAATGCATGAAAGAATGTATGTAAATAAAATTAATCCGTAGCTCACAAATAACATGTACAAAGACAAACATTAACTGAAAAACAACACCCAAAGCACATGCCACTCCTAGGGTACGCTTCACTCGTTGCCTCGAAATGTGGTCATCAAGTATAGGATGTCTTAGAGGTCACCCTTTGTCTAAAGATCCAGTTGCCTCAAAACGGTTGCCTCGGATAAAAGGATCTTGGACGTTAGGGTTACTTCAAAGTTGTCCTACCATTGCTTCGGTGACCACACTGTCCAGATAATCAAATTGACCCGAACACCTCCAACGATGGTGCTACCTACCTCTCAATGGTGGGATAGCACTATCTAAAGGACTCTTACACAGTTTAATTCCTTAGGGTAGGTAGATGAATCATGGGTACGTGCTCTTTTTCAAAACAAACAAAATACTTTTCACACCTTACACTTTCAAAAAAGTTTTCAAACAATACTTCATACACTCTTGAGGACTGATACAAGAGTTACCTAGAAGTTTTCAAACGAACTTTTTCAAAACCCACACACACTTGAAAAGCAAACAAATTTTGAAAACATAAGAGCGAGTACCTAAGAGCCCGTGGATAACCACGGATAGAAAGGGTGCTAACACCTTCCCTTTCTATAAATCTACCTCCCGAACCGAGAGACATCTCGAATAAGGAATTTTGCTGTGCTTTTGTCCTTTCCATGTTGGAGAACATAAAAGACGGTGGCGACTCTTGCTTACCGCGACATTTCGCGAAACCAGCTAAAAAACAGTCAGTTCTATTTCCACCGATCACATCTAGCAAGGGGCAAAGGGGATTTATTTTCCTCTAGCCAAGGTTGTCTAGAAATCCAAACATGATAACTTGAGTCAGAGGCTATGACCCACTCGATATGGTGAGCTTGACTCTTGAAGAAGGACTCTCAGCAACATGAAGTTCCTTCAACCAAGTTACCGGATTCAAATTTTAACAAGTTTCTTGTTTACCCCGCGAGATCCTTGAAAACATTGCATACATATATCATACATATCATTGCATGACATGTCTTCCAGTACAGGTCTCTCATGTTCTCGCTGTTTATTTCAGCAATGGCTTTCTAACCAGACAACCAAGATCTCCGGGCTCAAAACGCCCAACTTCAAGAAATGTTCTTGAACCTATCCCAGGGGCAAGAAGAAATAAAAGCTCTCCTCACAAGGGGCTTGGTCCTAGGGAATCCAGGAGGCATCAGGAATGATCAGTTGGAAGGGCTACAAATTGAGTTGGCAACAATGAAGATCCAGATGATGGGACAACTGGTGGGTCAGATGACTCTCATTCAAGACTTAGCTCAAAGACAAGAAGAGCTCAGGGTCCTCGTCAAAAAGCTGCTTCAAAATAACCAAGTGGGGCAAACAACTAGGGTTGAGGATCAAGTCATCATTCAACCACCTTTGGGGCAAGAAGACAAGGGAAAAGCTCCTCAGCTTGCTTCAGGGTCACAAGCCCGACATCAACCTCGCCAGCATCAATGGGGTAATCGGCGTAAGCGAAACACACCTGGAAGACACTTCTCTGAGACTGATATACCATCATCTCTAATACTGAAACGCTTGTTAGAGGTCAATCTGATTACTTTAAAGGATCCTCCCTGGAATCCCAACACCTCTGCTCCTGGCTATCGTCCCGATGCATTTTGTGTATACCACTCCCATAGTCCTGGACATGACACCGACGACTGTTGGACTCTGAAGAACAAGATCCAAGACTTGATTGACGGAAGAGTGCTGGAATTCATGCCGGATGGCGAGATGAAAATCTTCCACTGAGAATTCTCCATCTGAGATGACTAGTTCAAACTAAGAGACTTTTGTTCATTTGAATTCTGAAGTTGTATTTTTCTTTGCTTATTCAAACAATTATTGTCATGTCAAACTTTTTTATTTCATTAATGCATTACACGTGTCTATTTTGAATTAATTGTTTTCACTATATTCAAATTGCTTTTATTTTTTTTTGATGTTCAACTCTCGATTAAAAAATTCTAAGCCTTTTGAGGGAAGATGACGAAAACGATACCACAATCTTTACAGTATGCTTTTGAATAGATGCCGCTGATGAGGTATAGGCATTGTTTCAAATCCTAAACAGTGGAGTTATAAGGAAGATAATCCCTAGTCAACCCCTTTGAGCCAAAGAAGTTGGAGTTTTTCTTTTCACAAATTAAAACCCTTAGTTATAACCTGGGGCATGGTAGTTTTCTCAGTTGATCCAGGTGCACAATGAATGGCATCAAAGAAGTCCTTCCAAAACAAGAGACAGTGATGGTTCCGAATAATCGTAAGGACAGGCAGTCATTATCTCTCAGAAATAAAAGCCCATTAAGTCAAAACCTATGAAGGAGACTTACAAAAACTGGGGCATCCCGCTGACTGTAAATACAAAAAGAAACAGTTCAGGCAAAAGACAGGGATAATAAAAATCAAAAAGAGGTCCTAAAAAATCTCAACAAAAATGACTGCCTATTCAAAATAAATTGTCAGTATCCGAACCATCACTGGAATATCAGAGCAAAGACTCAAACGAGATCTAATGCACGATTAGCTGAGTTTAGGATCGAAGAACATCACAAAGAGTGGGTGGGTACAAATATACTTTGAGCCTTTATCCTTTGTTTCTTAAACCGTGAACCAAGCCACGTTACAACCCTTCAAAAGTCCTAACTGAAGCACGGGTTAGTTCGAAAGCATACTGTTACAAAAGGTATCCTGACTCCTGTAGGGCTTGCTGTAAATCCTGAGTTGACATCGCATTTTACAAAAAAAAATTGCCTGTTTTACTGGAAAAATGCATTTTCAAAAATTTCAAAAGACAGACATAAGCTTTTTATTCTTAAAATAACATTGTTTGCATATGACTAATTGTTCAAACAACAGAGAAATTCGCACGACGAATATCTAGTGAATAAAACCTTTTCAATAAAAAGGGTCATCTCAAGTGGAAGAAACACTTCCAACCAAGGGGCATACATGATCATTTTCCATCATCTGGGGAAGTCAAGTCAAGATTCAAGGAGTCTCTCAAAAATGCCAAATAGCCAGGGGCAGATCTCCATCTGAATCAATTGGGGAATTGGACGTGAATTCCAGCAACGAATCTTGCATGATCAAACATCTTCTGGTAGTATGGCAACACAACACTACTGACAGTGACAACTCCCTACACTCTGAGAGCGTGGACATAGTAAATAAAAAAGTACTACGCATAATCAAAGACCCGCTAGGTTGACTGGCCTAGGCAAAAATAAGGGCTTCCCGGCGAACCAAAAGGGTTCGGGCAAAAATAAGGGATGAACATGAAAAAGTCTGTACACCTGACAAGTCGAAAACCTGAAAAGGCAGCTTGGGCAAGAAAGGGAATCCCGGTGGACTGAAAATATGAAAAGACAGTCCAGGCAAAAATTAGGGATCAAAGCGTACGACTATGTCTCGTCATCTCGTCACTGGCCTACCAGAAGAAGACTTGTCATTTTGACCGAAAGATACCAAGCACCTCATAGGTGGGGATAATACTCGATCCACAGGGCCTCCGCAGGCACCTTCTCCCGCAAAAAACAGGGGCAAATAAGAATTGTCCGAACTGTACAAGTTGCTCTGTCCACCAGGTACAAAGGTATATATTCAGCTGAAGAATATGGCTAAGATACTTTCACCCCCCGCAGAGTAAAGCAGTAATGGTAGCTCTCCCCCACTGAGACTCGCAACCATGAACGAATCAGCCATACTCTCCCCCAAGAAGAGTTGGTCTACCATCAGCCCTAAAAAGGTTGGGTATCCCCAGAAGGTCTTAATATTCCCCAGCGGAGTATAAGGATATTCCCCAGCAAGCATAAGAGTATCCCTGACAGTCTTAATATTCCTCAACGGAATATAAGAATGTTCCCCGGCATAATGCAAGAGACCCCAGTGGAGCCATTTCCCCAGCGTAGTCTAAAAAAGTTTCCCCAATGGAGTTGAATCATCTTCCCCAATAGATTCTGGAAGCTTATCCTCTGCGAAGCACAAATAAGTCTCCCCAGCCAAATTCAGAGGTTATCCTCACAAGAGTCTAACTGGGTTATCCTCAGCAAGTTGCAACTGAAAGATCATCCCCAGTGAAGTTCTTTCTATCCCCAGCGGAGTTCATCATCAAAATCCCCAACAGAGCTTATCAACGGAATCCCCAGCGGAGTTTATCATTAAGATCTCAGCGAAACATCTCTCCCTCACAGAGTATTCCCCCGCAGAGTAATCTCTTCACCGTGTTTATTCCCCAACGGAGTTCCTCTCTCCTGCAGGTTTTTTCTCACAACCATCTTCGTTCATCATCCCCAGCGGAAACGAAGAACTCAACTCTATTCTCTAGTAGCTCCGGGATTTATTTTCCCCAACTAAAAACATCACATCTTCATACATCATGACATGCATACGCATCATACAACACAAATCTCATTTATTTTGAGAACATCATGACATCATGCATTTCATACATCATGACATTGTATACAGCTAATGTTTTACCTTTTTCAGGAAAAGGTCAATCAAAAGATGGCTACCATCAACCTTTTTAAGTCCCAGTTTAATACCTGTAGCAAGCCAGGAAAATATCTGTGGACGACTGATTGTAGATTAATACTTGTAACAAGCCAGGAAAATTATCTACATGAAGAGATTGAAGATTAATACCTGTAACAAGCCAGGAAGACCTTTCTTTCTCAGGTCAGAGATTAATACCTGAAACCAGCCAGGACAGATATCTCCTCGACCAACCTTTTCAGGTCCTAGTTTAATACCTGTAGCAAGCCAGGAAGATATCTGTGGACGACTGATACCTGTAACAAGCCAGAAAAATTATCTACATGAAGAGATTGAAGATTAATACCTGTAACAAGCCAGGAAGACCTTTCTTTCTCAGGTCAGAGATTAATACCTGAAACCAGCCAGGACAGATATCTCCTCGACCAACCTTTTCAGGTCCCAGTTTAATACCTGTAGCAAGCTAGGAATATATCCGTGGACGACTGATTGTAGATTAATACTTGTAACAAGCCAGGAAAATTATCTACATGAAGAGATTGAAGATTAATACCTGTAACAAGCCAGGAAGACCTTGCTTTCTCAGGTCAGAGATTAATACCTGAAACCATCCAGGACAAATATCTCCTCAACCAACCTTTTCAAGTCCCAGTTTAATACCTGTAGCAAGCCAGGAAAACATCTGTGGACGACTGATTTTAGATTAATACCTGTAACAAGCCAGGAAAATTATCTACGTGAAGAGATTGAAGATTAATACCTGTAACAAGCCAGGAAGACCTTTCTTTCTCAGGTCAGAGATTAATACTTGAAACCAGCCAGGACAGATATCTCCTCGACCAACCTTTTCAAGTCCCAGTTTAATACCTGTAGCAAGCCAGGAAAATATCTGTGGGCGACTGATTGTAGATTAATACCTGTAACAAGCCAGGAAAATTATCTACATGAAGAGATTGAAGATTAATACCTGTAACAAGCCAGGAAGACCTTTCTTTCTCAGGTCAGAGATTAATACCTGAAACCAGCCAGGACAGATATCTCCTCGACCAACCTTTTCAATTCCCAGTTTAATACCTGTAGCAAGCCAGGAAAATATCTGTGGGCGACTGATTGTAGGTTAATACCTGAAACCAGCCAGGAAAATTATCTACATGAAGAGATTGAAGATTAATACCTGTAATAAGCCAGGAAGACCTTTCTTTCTCAGGACATAGATTAATACCTGAAACCAGCCAGGACAGATATCTCCTCGACCAACCTTTTAAGGTCCCAGTTTAATACCTGTAGCAAGCCAGGAAAATATCTGTGGACGACTGATTGTAGATTAATACCTGTAACAAGCCAGGAAAAGTATCTACATGAAGAGATTGAAGATTAATACCTGTAACAAGCCAGGAAGACCTTTCTTTCTCAGGTCAGAGATTAATACCTGAAACCAGCCAGGACAAATATCTCCTTGACCAACCTTTTCAGGTCCCAGTTTAATACCTGTAGCAAGCCAGGAAAACATCTGTGGACGACTGATTGTAGATTAATACCTGTAACAAGCCAGGAAAAGTATCTACATGAAGAGATTGAAGATTAATACCTGTAATAAGCCAGGAAGACCTTTCTCTCTCAGGTCAGAGATTAATACCTGAAACCATCCAGGACAAATATCTCCTTGACCAACCTTTTCAGGTCCCAGTTTAATACTTATAGCAAGCCAGGAAAATATCTGTGGACGACTGATTGTAGATTAATACCTGTAACAAGCCAGGAAAAGTATCTACATGAAGAGATTGAAGATTAATACCTGTAACAAGCCAGGAAGACCTTTCTTTCTCAGGTCAGAGATTAATACTTGAAACCAGCCAGGACAGCTATCTCCTCGACCAACCTTTTCAAGTCCCAGTTGAATACCTGTAGCAAGCCAGGAAAACTATCTGTGAACGACTGATTGTAGATTAATACCTGTAACAAGCCAGGAAAACCATCTACACGAAGAGATTGAAGATTAATACTTGGAACCAGACAAGACAAGTTCTATAACCTCAACGGTATACTCCCAGTGAGCACGAGTCAGTTCCTAAATCTCAACAAAAGTTAGACTTCCCTAGCAGAATCTTCTACAAACAACAGGTATGCAAGTTCTCGCTAAGGAATCTCTTATACGATCGACACTCCTGCAGATGGCATCTATAAGCCCATCCTCCTACCAACAATCTCCAAATGGCATCTGTAAGCCCATTCCCAACATCACAATGCTGATACTACACCATGCGAGTGCAAATTTCTGGGCACTCTAGTGTTCAATTATCTTCCACCTTCGGATCAGGAAAGGCTCGAAAGCCAATCTATATCCTCAGGTTTAAGAAAATTAAACAGGGGCAACTGTTGCACCCCAAAATTTTCCCTATCATGTTTTCCAAAGTCTTCCCCCTGCATGGTTGGTCATAAACCCTTGCCTAAGGAAAAAGAAAATTTTTGAGTGGTGCTTTCAGTACCTTTCGATTGGCATTCTGAAAGACCCTTCGATTGGTATTCTGAAGGAGAATTTCGATTGGCATTATGTCAAGGCCTTCGATTGGCATTCTGAAAAAACTGGCCTAATGTTTTTGTGATTTTTTTTATTTTAATGTTAATTAAAAAGATAAAAAGATGTCAATGAAAACAAAAACAAAATACAAGGGGGATCCTTCGATCTAGGGAAAAAAAGGAGCTTAGAGCCAATGAGGGAATGGAAGCTTCGATCCAGACAGGGTCATGGTTCTTTCGATTGGGCCAGGAAGTGGGCATGAACAGCCTCCGATCCAGGGAAGGGGATTTCCCTTCGATCCGCTGGGGAATTACTCTGTGGAGAAGAGATACTTCGCTGAGGTTTTGACGAAGGGAAATTACTCCCAGGATCGAAGGGAAATCCCCTTCCCTGGATCGGAGGCTGTTCATGCCCACTTCCTGGCCCAATCGAAAGAACCATGACCCTGTCTGGATCGAAGCTTCCATTCCCTCATTGGCTCTAAGCTCCTTTTTTTCCCTAGATCGAAGGATCCCCCTTGTATTTTGTTTTTGTTTTCATTGACATCTTTTTATCTTTTTAATTAACATTAAAATAAAAAAAATCACAAAAACATTAGGCCAGTTTTTTCAGAATGCCAATCGAAGGCCTTGACATAATTCCAATCGAAATGCTCCTTCAGAATACCAATCGAAGGGTCTTTCAGAATGACAATCGAAAGGTACTTAAAGCACCACTCAAAAATTTTCTTTTTCCTTAGGCAAGGGTTTGTGATCAACCATGCAGGGGGGAGACTTTGGAAAACATGAGAGGGCAAATTTTGGGGTGCAACAAATAGAGTTTCAAAGAAAACAATCATCAACAAAATCCATCAAAATCAGTTTCAGAACTTTTGTCAACAACAAAGAACAACAAGTTTCAGATCATCATCATTAACCAACAAATCAAGAGAGAGGGAAAGAGGAAACAAAGTTTCCCATAAGTGAAATAAACAAACACAGTTTCAGAAATACATCATCATCAACAATCAACAACAACAAGTTTTCAGAACAAGTTTCATCATCAAACATCAACAAATCAAGAGAAAGACAAAGATACCAGAAAAAACGCGCTTATGCCATCATCTTCCTCGTATCTCCGACCACCAAGGAGGCGCCGCCAATCCAATCTCTCTCCCTCCATTTTCCAGAAAAAATATCCAAAGGTATGTTTTTTTTCTCAAACCCTTGCTGCATCTCAGACATAATACCATAGATTAAAAAATGAAACTGAACATGCAAGTAACATGAACAAAGCTTAAACGAACATGAAACTGTAAAATCAAAACAAAATAAACCGTATCGTTTACAAGCAAATCCATAGATCACTGTGAGGAGATGAGAGAGTAGGGTGGCACTCCGGTGGCCTGAGAGGAGGGAGATCAGAGCATCGTTGCCTGAGAGAGATGAAGAGGAAGAATGAGCAAGCGGCGCCGCTGTTTGTCACACAAACCCTAAAAAAAATTGTACAAAGACCTTGCCTTGGGCCTTCGCCCCAGTAACCACATAAGCCCACAATGTTTTGGCCAGCGCACCCCCCATTTTTCCATTCTGACTCTCCCCTTCCCTTGTTTTTGTTTTGGGCCCAACTCCTCAAGCCTTAAGCCCATTCTTCTTATTTTCTTTTCTTTTTCTTTAGATTAACAAACACCTTTTTTTATTATTTAATTTTAACTAATTTGTTTTTTTCTTTTAGTTAATAAAAACACTAAATAATATATTAAACTTTGTTTTGTTTTCTTTTAAGTTAGTATTATTTTGTTCTTTATTAATTTATTTTGTTTCATTTAATAAAATATCAAGAAAAAAAACATTTGAACTAATTTAATTAATTTTGTTTTCTTTAAACTTTTTTTTATTGATTAATAAAAATACAAGAATAATAGAGATTTAGTTTAAATTAAATTTTCTTTCTTTAAACTTTTTATCCACATAATCAATGAAATACAAAAAAGAAAATAATAATAATATTTAATATTTCTTTGTTAGAATAGATTTTTATTTTATTTATTTTCAAGTTAATAATTACATGCATTTCATAAATTGATTTTCTTTATTTTTATGTTTTGTTATTGCTTTACATTGAATTACGACAATTCGATTTGGCTGTAACACTTGATATTTGGATATTATTATTCTCGTGAGACTCATCCCCATTTGTAATAATTTGTACCCCCATCCCCGGATACTTTTGTAATAGCTTAGAATTTTAATTCTCGCACTTTATGCTTTCAAATATGCCATGATTAGAGATTAGGGTTTGTATGTGAAAATCTAAAATCAATCGCTAGATGACCTAATACAAGATCTAAATGCATGAAAATGACAAACACAATGCACACGTGCAACTCTAGGGTAACCTCGCTTGTTGCCTCGGAAATGCAATCATGTCCCTCGAATATGAGACACTTTAGCAAATTCCACTTCGATAAACAAAGATCGTAGTCCCTCGATGACCCTCGATGTTGCCTTCAGTAAAATGATCTCGTCCCTTACAAAATTGCTAGAGCGTCTCACAAGTTGCTTTCAATGATTGTATGCGATGACCCGCATCTGTCCCATTTAACATCCTAACACAAGGTTGTTCACCAAATGCAATGGTGAAATAACAATCAAAAGGGTTAAAAACATATAGGAAAGATCTTTGAGTAAAATAGGGTAGACAACTCTTAGTTACTTGATCAAACTTGTAAAACATCCTTGCTACTTTCAAAAACACACATCACAACACAATTCAAAACATTTCCCAAAAACAAACTTTCAAAACTTTGAAATATCTTTTCAAAAGACAAACACCTTTGTATATATTCAAACAAGAATCATTACAAAGGTTGCCACAACGATGGCCTCTTTTCAAAGCATTTTCAAAACCACACACACAAAGCACCATTTCAAACATTTGAAAAGCAAAAGCAAGTGATCTAAACAAGTAACTAAGAGCCCATGGAAAACCATGGATGAAAAGGGTGCTTGCACCTTCCCTTTTCATAATCTACCCCCCGAACCCAAGAAAACATCTCAAAGGTCTTTCCTGTGCTTTTTGACCTTTCCTTTGGATAAAATAAAAAGTCGGTGGCGACTCTTGCTAAACCGCACAATTGCAAACACAAACGCAAAACCTCAAGTCAGTTCTCCCACCGTATCACAATATGCTACTTCTATACATTGCCACAACACTCCAAACCTGAATTGTTGTCCTATACAATCCAAAATATATCCACAAAACAAGTCAAAAACTGCTCTATGCAGTCTGCCCAAGCCTGCACCATGACAGCCCCAAAATTGCACCAAAATGGCAAAGGAAATTTGTGTACAAAAAGTGTCAAAGCAGTAACCAAAAAGAATTCAAAATAACTTATATAGTTTCCCCCCTAAACCACAGTCAAAGGGTCTACAAAAGAGGATTGTCTGATAAGACAAAGGGGTTGGGATTTTGGAAGAGGCATGGAGAAAAAATAGAGAGTTTTGTTGAGCAGAAAAACAATATTCTGTGTAACCTTGACTCATTTTCAAAACAAAAAAAAACGCTCTTGTTCAAAACAGAAACCCAACCCATTGCTCCACCATACAAACTCTTCCCCAAAGACTGTCCAAACATAACAAAAAAATAATCCTCGTAGTGCTACTCACCTTCATCATCAAAAATACCAAAAATATTACAGTACAGTCCAACTCAGTTCTAGCAGTCCAGAGCAGCTTCCTGAAGACTCACAAGGTTATCACATCATTTGGAAAAACATTCAGATCTAAAACAACCAGTGCAGCCCAAAGGTAAGTCCTCTTGACTTGATATCTTGTCATTACATCATTAACAAGCTGTTGTTCTTTGAAGACAAGATGTAGTACTTCATTATCCTGTTGAACTAGTCATTTGCTTAAGGTTTAGGTTTATTCAATCATTATTCATGTTTATCCATCATATGCCATAAGCTAACCTGTACATTCAGTAAAACAATGTTTAAGGCAGGAAAATGCAACATGTATCGACACATATCCTCACGTGTCGACTCATCCTAGTGAAAAAACAGGGTATGAGTCGACACATAACCCCCATGCATCGACTCATACTGATTTCAGGTTACAAAACAGAAGTGGGAAAAGACTATGAGTCGACACATACGCGTTTCGCATCGATGTAAGAAGGTTCATGAGTCGACACATCCCATTATGTGTTGACTCATACTGAGCAGATTTGGTTTTACAGGAGCAAGGAAAAGACCATGAGTCGACACATACGTGTTTCGCGTCGATGCAAGAAGGTTCATGAGTCGACACATCCCATTATGTGTCGACTCATACTGAGCAGATTTTGTTTTACAGGAGCAAGGAAAAGCTATGTGTCGATGCATAGCAGCATGGGTCGACACATAGCAGTTCAAAATGCATCTTTCCTTTTATTTTACACTGTTTTTACATTGTTTTCATTATCATTCGATATGGTTGTAATATTTCACTCTCCACTTCATCCCCATTGTAAATTTGTACCCCCATCCCCCTAAAGTAATGTAATAGCTTAGGATTTATTTTCCGCATGTTTACTTGCTTTCATATATTGCTAGTAATTAGGATGTATGGCAGGATAAAATCAGCAAATAGATAACCTTTCAAATACAAGACAAAATGCATGCAAACTAACACACTTGCACACTTACACCCTCTAGGGTAATCTCACTTGTCGCCTTTCAGAAAATAGTCATGTCCCTCAAACATGGGCGTTTTAGCAAAGACCCTCGATAAAAGATCATAGTCCCTCGATGACCCTCGATCTTGCCTTCGGTAAACGATTTAGTCCCTAAAACGAAATTGCTAAAACGTCCCATATGTTGCCTTCTATGACTATACAAACGTCCCAAAGCCCGTCCCTTCATATCCAATGATGGGGCTTCTTACCAAATCAATGGTAAGATAGCCACATCTAAAGGAGGAGGAAAAGCACATTTAATACCTTTCGAGTAGGTAGATTCACTCCTAGTTACTCGCTTGCTCACAACAAAAACATTTTTACCCACACTCTCATCTTTGAACTATTTTCGAGACAAACACATTGTAGGCGTTCTTATAGAAACGAGAACCATTACGAAGTTCCATTTTCAAAATACTTTCAAAAAATCACCACCACAAGCACACATTCAAACAAAAGCAAGTGATCTAGCAAGTAACTAAGAGCCCATGGAAAACCATGGATGAAAATGGTGTTAATACCTTCCCTTTTCATAATCTACCCCCCGAACTCAAAAAAACATCTCTAAAGGTATTTCCTGTGCTTTTTCACCTTTCCTTTTTGGATAAAAGAAAAGTCGGTGGCGACTCTTGCTAAACCACAACATTTGCGATAAAATGCAAAACATCAAGTCAGTTCTCCCACCGTATCACAGAACTGGCGACTCTGCTGGGGACTTTACTTAAAGTTGTGTTACCTTAGGGCTAGATCACCTTTACTTGCATACATTGATTGATTTGTTTTCTTTACATTTTTGTTCCTTGTTTGGGTTTGTTTTAAATCCTACACCCGGATTTGGGGCACCTTTTTAGGTAAGTAGGAATAGATTGTGGAAACTGTACGGTGTAGACCGATATGGTTGAAACAATGGCTACGTTAGTGTGACGCATTTGTGGGTACCGGTATCCCTCATGGTGAATCGAGGAGAATACGGGGCCGTTGAGTGGCGTCGTTAAGCACTAACTGATTTCAGAACCCTAATTGAACCAACTTGGTCATTATGACATAGTGAGATAACCAGTTTCGGTGTAGATCTGAAAATTGGTTGATACTCGATGCTACACTCATTGAGACCGGACTTTTGGGATATCTTGGCCGCAAGAAAAGATTGAATGAGCTGAGACAATGCCTAAAAGAAAAGTCAGTGATATTGAGACCCCTTAGAACTCGGTTACTATTAACTAGGACAGGTTGAGCCAACTAAACTTCAAGAGGGTACTTACCTACAAACTCCATGCAAGTCTGAAACTAAGGACTTATCTGCTTTGTGTGAATATGATTATTTGTATACACCTGCTTACCTCGCATACTTGTACATAACATCATGAACATCATACCATAGCATTTTCAATAACCATTTCAAGGATCTCGAGGGTCTTTGATGCAGGGTCACGTTGAACCAGACTTCTACCAAGGGACAAGAGGATTTATTTTCCTCTGATCAAAAACCCTGAAAGATCAAGTATAACAACTTGAGTCAAGGGCTATGACCCACTTGACATGGTGAGCTTGATTCTCGTGGAAGGACATCCACCAATACAAAGTTCTCCAATCAAAGTTGTTGATCAAAGTTCAACTTCTAACTTTTTCATATATTTATCCCGCAAGATCCTTGAAAACATGCATCCACATATCATACATCATATCATGATAGGTTTCTCCCATACAGGTCTCCTTATCTTCCTGCTGTTTATTTCAGTAAGATGGATATGGAACAAATAGTGAAAGATCTCCAAGCTCAAAATGCTCAATTCCAACAAATGTTGCTGGCTATGGCTAAGGGGCAAGAGGACCTGAAAGCTCTCCTTCTCAAAGAAAAGAAGAAAAAGTCAAAGAAGTCAGTAGGCGTCTTGAACTTGAGAAGAAGACCTAAAGCCCTAGATCTTTCAACTCCATCCAACATAGGGGATAGTCTTGAAGAAGACCATAATTTGGAGATTGATGAAGTTGAAGCTGACTACTCCGAGGAACAATATCCTCCCGCTGATGACAAGTACAAACAGTTGGAGGATCGCCTCAGTGCTATAGAGATTCAACAGATATCTGGCTTGGATTTAGGAGACATGGGTTTGGTTTCTGGAGTGGTCATCCCGCCAAAGTTCAAAATCCCTACTTTTGCCATGTACGATGGAGTCTCTTGCCCTAAGATGCACTTAAAGTCTTATGTCCGCAAGATTCAACCATACACAACTGATCTGAATCTTTGGATCCATTTCTTCCAAGAAATCCTAGTAAGGACTCAACTCGAATGGTTCTATCAATTGGAGAGTTATCGCATCCACACCTGGGAGGATTTAGTTGCTTCTTTCTATAAGAAGTATCAACACAATGCTGATCTTGCACCAACTCGTGTGCAATTGTAGAACATGACCATGGGTTCCAACGAGAGCTTCAAGGGATACGCCCAAAAGTGGAGAGATCTGGCTGGTAGAGTGCAACCCCTTTAACTGACAGGGAGCTGATTGACATCTTCATGGGAACTTTGACAGGGCCTTTCTTCAAACACTTGATTGGAAGCTCTTCAGTCGGGTTCACCGAGCTAATACTGACCAGCGAAAGGGTCGAAGCTGGCATCAAAAGTGGGAAGATTCAAGAAGCTACACCTTCTGATGCTCAGAAAAATCCCTACAGTTGGAAGAAAGAGTCCAATGCTGTGTACAGTCAAAAGAGTCGCCGTGACCAACACGTAGGGGCAGTCCTGATCTCTGGTTCTGCATCACACCGACAACAGCACAGGGGAAGTCAACGAAGGCCAGACGAGCCTAAAAGACAATTTACCAACATCAACATTCTGTTGTCTCAAGCGCTACAACACTTGTTGAGGATGAATCTGATCACATTAATAGGACCTCATCCAAACCCCAAAACTTCTTCTCCTAACTACAACCCTAATGCGACATGTGCTTATCATTTTGACAGTCCCGGGCATGACACTAACGATTGTTGGGCATTGAAGTACAAGATTCAAAACTTAATTGATGCCAAGGAAATCAAGTTTGACCCTCCAGAGACTCCAAACGTGATCACTGCTCCTATGCCAAATCATTGAAGACTTTTGTTTCATTTGAATTTTCAAGTTGTAATTTATTTTGTTATTCAAACAGTTACCTATTAATGTCAAACTTTGTTTCATTAATGCATTGCATATGTTTGTCTTGAATTATTTCATTTTCATTACATTTAAACTATGCTTTTTACTCACTTTATGACATTCAACTCTTGCTAAAAGTTACAAGCCTTTAGAGGGAGGATGACAAAAACAATGCCATAATCTCATACAGTATGCTTTTGGACAGACCTTGATGACGATGTACAGGTGTTTCTTTCAAATCCTAAACACTGTAATTATAAGGAAGATAATCCCTAGTCAACCCCTTCTGGCCAAAGAAGTAGAAGTTTTTCTTTTTCACAAAATTAAAACCTTTAAACAAAACCTAGGGCAGGGTAGTCTCTCAGTTAATTCAAACGCACGTTTAGCCGCAAACTCTCATCTCGTAATACAATGAATGACATAAAAAACATTCCTCTGGAATCAAAAGACGGTGATGGTTCCCTATCACATAGGCAGTCATTATCTCTCAAAAAAAAGAAAGGCCCATTAAGTCAAAACCTACAAAGGAGACTTAAGAGAACTGGGGCATCCCGCTGACTGTAATCTCAAAACAAGAACAGTCAGGCAAAAATTAGGGATAACAAATCAAAAGAAAGAGGTCACTACAAATACTCGACAACATGAAAAAAATGTTACAAAAATGATTGTCTTCCGACAAACCTAACTTGTCTGAACCATCACCAAAACTTCATTCCAGACTCAATTGGAGTTCAAACGCACAATTAACTGAGCTTAGGATTGAAGAACATCATGAAGAACGGGTGGATACAAATACATTTGAGCCTTTATCCTTTGTTTCTTAAACCGTGAACCAAGCCACGTTACAACCCTTCAAAAGTCCTAATTGAAGCATGGGTTAGTTCGAAAGCATACTGTTACAAAAGGTATCCTGACTCCTGTAAGGCTTTGCTCTAAATCCTGAGATTGAATTTTCTTACAAAATTCCTTTACTTACAAAAACGCATTTTTCAAAACTTCAAGACAAGCATAAACTTTGTATTACTTGAATATCACTGTTTGCACATGGCTATTTGTTTGACAGCGGAGAAATTCACATAATGAATATCCAGTGAACGAAAGCTCTCTCAGTGAATAAAATCACTTCAAGTAGGATGACACTTCCATTGACAAAACTCCTATCAACAGGGGGACATGATGTGTCACTATCCAGCACACCTGGGGCAGCCCAGTCAAGATTCCCAGAAATCTCCCAAGAATTGCAGAGTAAACAGGGGCAAGTCTCCATTCCCCTCATTTGGGGCATTGAACGTCAATCTCAGCAAAGAGTTACGTACAGTCAAACATTTCCAAGCAGTGCCATAAACACTCGCTGCTAGGGATAGTGATAAATCTCCCTAAAATCCTTCTCATAGGATGATTCCCCAGCCAGAGTTTAATCTCTGAAAACATTTCCCCAACTGAGACAACCTCAAGAGTCCTCGAAGACTCTCCCCAACAAAGTGGTCACCTCTCTAGCTGACCGGCAACATGGTTTATTTCCCCAACAAACTACAGATCCCCCAGCTTGAGTTTGCCTCTTCGACTACCACAAATCAAAGGACCACAACTCCTCTTCCCCAGTAGACTACTCTACAATCCCCAGTAAGTTATTGTGAAACCTGGACCCGACCAGATATCAGTTCAACTTCGATTCCCCAGTAGAGCAATGGACAACCGAGACTCCTGAACTTTTTTCCCAAGCAGGAATCAACATTCTCCCCACAGAGTTTTCAATATTCCCCAGCGGAGTTCTCCTCAAACAACAAAATAGGAATCCCCGGTAGAAATATTCTAAGCAAATCTTGAAGACACACATACTCTTCAACAGTAGTCCAGGATTTAACGACTCCCTGATGTTTGTCAAGGATTTATTTTCCCATACAAAAATACATTCTTTAACATTTCACATTTCATACCTCCTATTTACATACATGATAAGTGCATACAACGCAATCTCATTTATTTTGAGAACATCATGACATCGTGCATTTCATACATCATGACATTGCATAAAACTAACATTTTACCTTTTTCATGAAAAGGTCAATCAACAGATGGCTACCAGCAGCCTTTTCAAGTTCTAGGTTAATACCTGTAACAAGCCAGGAAAACTATCTATGGACGACTGATTTTAGATTAATACCTGAAGCCAGACAGGATAGCTATCTATTTGACCATCTCATGTAACCCTACACAGGTTCCTCCTTTCCAAGATGCAGTTTTACACGGACTCATCATGAAGAAACCCTACATAGGTTCCTTCTTTCCAAGATGAAGTTTCACACGGACTCATCATCAGGAAACCCTACACAGGTTCCTCCTTTCCAAGATGCAGTTTTACACGGACTCATCATGAAGAAACCCTACACAAGTTCCTTCTTCCCAAGATGAAGTTTCACACGGACTCATCATCAGGAAACCCTACACAGGTTCTTTCTTTCCAAAATGCAGTTTCACACGGACTCATCATCAGGAAACCCTACACAGGTTCCTTCTTTCCAAGATGCAGTTTTACACGGACTCACCATCAGGCAACCCTACACAGGTTCCTTCCTTCCTGATGCAGTTTTACATGGATTCATCATCAGGAAACCCTACACAGGTTCCTCCTTCCCAGATGCAGTTTTACACAGACTCATTATCAGGCAACCCTACACCGATTCCTTCTCAATTCCCAGATGCAGTTTTACACGGACTCATTATCAGGCAACCCTACACTGGTTCCTTCTCAATTTCAGATGCAGTTTTACACAGACTCATTATCAGGAAACCCTACACAGGTTCCTCCTTTCCAAGATGCAGTTTTACACGGACTCATCATGAAGCAACTCTACACAGGTTCCTTCTCAGGAAATTTCGGATGAAGTTTTACACGGACTCATCATCAAACAACCCAACCTTTTGATACAGCTCAGATACACTCCAGACATGGATGCAATTCTGATACTTAACTTACAAATTACAATTCAAAAAGAATTCTTGGATGGCATCTACAAGCCCATCTCCAGCAAGATTCTATCACCTCTCTAAATGGAATCTTTAAGCCCATTCCTCCTAGCATCGCATCGCCGAGTGCAAATTTCTGGGCACTCTAGTGTCCAATCATCTTCCACCTTCGAGTCACGAATGGCAAAACTCGCCAATCTAACTCTTCAGGTTTAAGAAGATTGAACAGGGGCAGCTGTTGTACCCCAAAATTTTCCCTCTCATTTGTCAAGTATTTGCTTGCAAGATATTCTAAGACGTCAGGTTTGCAGCACTGATACATCAATTTAGGCTTGAAATTGGCACAAGGGCAAAATGGTCAATTGCATACTGGAAAGTCAAACTTTGACTTTTTGGTCAACATTACAACCCAAAGATCAAATTTCATCAAGACATTCAAAAATATCAAGCTTGATCATTAAGAAGTCGAGAGAATAAAAAATCTAACTTTCCAAGACTTTGAGATTTTTCTAAGTATTCTCTATACTTGGTTAATTTCATTTGCTTCATGGAATTTTACTACAACTCCAATTAATTCAAGATGATGCAACTAATTCAAGTTATTACAAAGTGGAATTCTTACTAAGTTACAAATTCTACAACTATGCCTTGATTGAATCTTCTCAAAAGACTTTGTCACAATGTTTTGGCCCTTGATATAATGTGCATGAAATATTCCACAAGATCCAAAATTGTGACATGCTACAAACTATGTTGTTCAAAGTTGAAGAAAATATGGTATGCTACTTCTATACATTGCCACAACACTCCAAACCTGCATTGTTGTCCTATACAATCCAAAATATATCCATAAAACAAGTCAAAAACTGCTTTATGCAGTCTGCCCATGCCTGGACCATGACAGCCCCAAAATTGCACCAAAATGGCAAAGGAAATTTGTGTACAAAAAGTGTCAAAGCAGTAACCAAAAAGAATTCAAAATAAATTATGTAGTTTCCCCCCTAAACCATAGTCAAAGGGTCTACAAAAGAGGACTGTCTGATAAGACAAAGGGGTTGGGATTTTGGAAGAGGCATGGAGAAAAAATAGAGAGTTTTGTTGAGCAGAAAAACAATATTCAGTGCAACCTTAACTCATTTTCAAAACAAAAAAAAAACGCTCTTGTTCAAAACAGAAACCCAACACATTGCTCCACCATACAAACTCTTCCTCAAAGATTGTCCAAACATAACCAAAAAAAACAATCCTTGTAGTGCTACTCACCTTCATCATCAAACATACCAAAAATATTACAGTACAGTCCAACTCAGTTCTAGAAGTCCAGAGCAGCTTCCTGAAGACTCACAAGGTTATCACATCATTTGGAAAAACATTCAGATCTAAAACAACCAGTGCAGCCCAAAGGTAAGTCCTCTTGACTTGATATCTTGTCATTACATCATTAACAAGCTGTTGCTCTTTGAAGACAAGATGTAGTACTTCATTATCTTGTTGAACTAGTCATTTGCTTAAGGTTTAGGTTTATTCAATAATTATTCATGTTTATCCATCATATGCCATAAGCTAACCTGTACATTTAGTAAAACGATGTTTAAGGCAGGAAAATGCAGCATGTATCGACACATATCCTCATGTGTCGACTCATCCTAGTGAAAAAACAGGGTATGAGTCGACACATAACCCCCATGCATCGACTCATACTGATTTCAGGTTACAAAACAGAAGTGGAAAAAGACTATGAGTCGACACATACGTGTTTCACGTCGATGTAAGAAGGTTCATGAGTCGACACATCCCATTATGTGTCGACTCATACTGAGCAGATTTGGTTTTACAGGAGCAAGGAAAAGACCATGAGTCAACACATACAAGTTTCGCATTGATGCAAGAAGGTTCATGAGTCGACACATCCCATTATGTGTCGACTCATACTGAGCAGATTTTGTTTTACAGGAGCAAGGAAAAGCTATGTGTCGATGCATAGCAGTATGGGTCGACACATAGCAGTTCAAAATGCAGTTTTCCTTTTATTTTACACTGTTTTTACATTATTTTCATTATCATTAGATATGGTTGTAATATTACACTCTCCACTTCATCCCCATTGTAAATTTGTACCCCCATCCCCCTAAAGTGATGTAATAGCTTAGGATTTATTTTCCGCATGTTTACTTGCTTTCATATATTGCTAGTAATTAGGATGTATGGCAGGATAAAATCAGCAAATAGATAACCTTTCAAATACAAGACAAAATGCATGCAAAACTAACACACTTTCACACTTACACCCTCTAGGGTAATCTCACTTGTCGCCTTTCAGAAAATAGTCATGTCCCTCGAATAGGGGCGTTTTAGCAAAGACCCTCGATAAAATATCGTTGTCCCTCGATGACCCTTGATGTTGCCTTCGGTAAACGATCTAGTCCCTAAAACGACATTGCTAAAACGTCCCATATGTTGCCTTCTATGACTATACAAACGTCCCAATGCCCGTCCCTTCACATCCAACGATGGGGCTTCTTACCAAATCAATGGTAAGATAGCCACATCTAAAGGAGGAGGAAAAGCACATTTAAGACCTTTCGAGTAGGTAGATTCGCCCCTAGTTACTCGCTTGCTCACAACAAAAACATTTTTACCCACACTCTCATCTTTTTCACTATTTTCGAAACAAAGACTTTGTAGGCGTTCTTATAGAAACGAGAACCATTACGAAGTTCCATTTTAAAAATACTTTCAAAAAATCACCACCACAAGCACACATTCAAACAAAAGCAAGTGATCTAGCAAGTAACTAAGAGCCCATGGAAAACCATGGATGAAAATGGTGCTAATACCTTCCCTTTTCATAATCTATCCCCCGAACTCAAAAAAACATCTCTAAAGGTCTTTCCTGTGCTTTTTCACCTTTCCTTTTTGGATAAAAGAAAAGTCGGTGGCAACTCTTGCTAAACCGCAACATTTGCGATAAAACGCAAAACATCAAGTCAGTTCTCCCATCGTATCACAACCAATATAAATAATAGTAATAAGAGGAAAGCTATTAATGAAACTATTACCTCGAACAAGACGATCCTCATTTGCCGTCGGAGCACCCGACAAAGCAAACACCTTTCCTG
The DNA here is from genome assembly GCA_948472305.1 of Vicia faba. Taxonomy (NCBI): domain Eukaryota; kingdom Viridiplantae; phylum Streptophyta; class Magnoliopsida; order Fabales; family Fabaceae; genus Vicia; species Vicia faba. The sequence continues at coordinate 1,442,172,295 of OX451737.1, read as the reverse complement.
CTCCTTGAGTCCTCTTAGGCTTCTTACATTGAGCACTAATGTGACCTCCCTCTCCATAATTAAAACATACCACATCCTTATGTCTACAATCGCGAGTCATATGGCCCACTTCTCCACATCGGAAACATCTCACCTCATTCTCCTTAGCTCTAACATCACTTCGACAAACATTACTTTTGTGGCCAGGTTTCCCACACTTGTAACAAATAATACTAGCAGGAGCATCTCCCCCACTAGTTCTTCGCCCTTGAAACGCTTTATGTTTCCCTTTACTAGCTGGAGCATCATACGGTTTTCCACGGCTTTGCTGACCTTTGTTTCTCTTATCAGACATAATCTTATAATGAGCATTATTATCCTCCTCAAAGATCCTACAACTATCAATCAAATCCAAAAAGACACGGATTTTCTAATAACCAACAGCTTTCTTAATCTCAGGACGTAAACCATTTTCAAACTTGATGCATTTAGAGAACTCGACATTCGGCCCATCATAATGCAGATAGAAATTGGCCAACATAGTGAACCTTGTATCATAATCAGTGATATACATGCTTCCTTGCTTTAATTCAAGGAACTATATCTCCTTCTTTCCCCGAACATCTTTCGGGTAATACTTTCTCATGAATTCCCTTCCGAAAACTTCCCATGTCACTTCCTCACCAGCAACCTCAAGCCTCTGGCGGGTTTCAACCCACCAGTCATCCGCTTCAGCACTTAGTTTATGAGTACCATAACAGATCCTTTGCACAGGAGTGCAATCCATCACACAGAAGATTCTTTCAATCTCCTTCAGCCACGCCAAAGCACCTTTGGGATCATACTTTCCTTGGAAAGTAGGAGGATTCTCTCTTTGGAAGGTTGCCAAACTACGAGACCCAGCATTCTCGTCAGCATTCAGCGGGTTTTGGAAAGCCTGAGCCATTGCCTGCATAGCAGCAACAAGAGCCTCATCATTCCTACCAGTATTCCTTCCAGCCATAACAACTTCTGCTCAAAACAAAACAAGGATTAGAATCAATAAATAACAATACTTGATTGATAGACGACAACAAACTCAACAACTTGGCCGGATAGACCGATCTGCTCTGATACCACTAATGTAACACCCCAATTCTACCCCTCGTAATTAATAATAAAATCAGAGTTTCAAAATTTCATCCAAACATAAATTGAGGTATCACATATTCGTGTTGTTCATCACATTGCATTATAATGCACATCACAAAATCAAAAGTCGAATATACTGATTCATAACATAAATCATCATATAAACATATGACTAATCACAGCACAGCGGATGTGTTCACAAAATGTATGTATCATCATGTTATCATCAATATATAAAGTCATAAGATAATATACATAAACTATCCTATCAAAATAATAATGTCGCCTAAATCTCGAGTGTTACTACTATCAGAGCAGAGCGACTCAAAATAAAGAGACTCGGGCTAATCCTCATCATCCTCGCGGATCACCTGCATGTTACCAATATAAAGGCAATGACGAAACAACTAAAGGGTGAGATACTCCAAAGCATATAATTAAAGGCATGATAAAATATATAAATAGTTTTGGAATCATAAATGATATAGGATTAATAAGAGTATGTCAGCACATATCCAAATCTCACACACTTTAAATCATCATTTAGTGTATAAAATCAACACTTTAATTTTGTCACGTAATCATCATAATCATACCAAAACAAGACATAAACTTCATCACCATAAACTCATATTGTCGTTTTACCGTCATGTTAATATTCATCGCTTACTCATCATGAAATTATCGTATCATATTCACTTTATGTTCAACACAAAAATCATCACAAACAAAGTATCATATATCATCGCAATTCATCATAAGCCATGAAATAAAACTCGACGCCAAAAGACTCAAAAATAAACATAACTGACTCCATGAGACACGACTATGTTATGTATGTGGTACCCGTGGCTTTGTCCATAATTAGGGACATTCGGCATAAAAACCCATCGTCGTTTTGGCATAAAATCCCTCGTCACTTGACATAAAAGCCCTCGTCGCCAATGCAATGTATGTGACTCGACAACACGATATCACAAATACGACACAACAAAACATCATCATCGCACATCAAAATTGGTATAAAACCCACATCGACATATTCATCCACATCAAGATAAACATATCATCGCATCTAATATCATCAAGTATTCATTATAAATAAACTGTCGCAAACATCATATTTAATCACACCACATCATTATCAAATAATTCACTAAATTTCAAACACGGAAAAATAGTCAAACATCAATAATCGTCGCGAAAGTCATTCATAATAATCGGCTTCAATCATAATCATTAACGTTGCAATCGGATTGTCCATACGCGACTTAAACCGACTAAAATGCAATCCATTTCAAATTAACCGTAAATTGGCATATTTCGGGTCGCTTCATAAAAACTCAAAATCTCGAAAAAAATAACCTCACCACGATGTTCTACACGTCGAAATTAGCTAGCACGTCAATTTTCGTACAACTCGGAGCAACTAGCTCCGTCGCCGAAATTGCCGAAATCGAGAAATCGGACATAATCGGGTTCCAAATTAAATCGGCTAACTTATGTAATATTTGTATTTAATTAATATAAATATTTAATATATTAATTTAAGAAAAGAAAACAAAACATAAATTAATTAATTTTCTAAACTTAATTTCAATTCCATACTGCAAGTTCTTTAGTAAACGTAATATACTGCTAGTTTAGTTTATAAGTTTAATTCAATTTCTACATTGCTAGTACCTTAATTTTCTATACTTCTAGTTTAGAAGCTTGATTCAATTTCTACATTGCTAGTACGTTAATTTTCTATACTGCTAGTTTAGAAGCTTGATTCAATTTCTATATTGCTAGTACATTAATTTTCTATACTGCTAGTTTAGAAGCTTGATTTAATTTCTACATTGCTAGTACCTTAATTTTCTATACTGCATATTCTAGTTTATAAACTTAACTTCTATGCATACTTTAGTTTATAAACTAAACTTAATTAATATAATTTAGTTTTTCTAATTTAATTTCTATTAACATAACAATAATCCCACAATACTAACACCTAAATTAACTCTCCTAATTTATCTCAACAAATCTCAAGAACCCTAACATAAATTTTATCCCAAATCAAAATATACCAAATCAAACCCTAACTATAAGCATTGGAAAATGAAACTCATTATCTTAGATACTTGAAATGATTCTTGATGATTTCAACCAACCCAAAACCCAAGCTATGGTGTTCTTCTTGCTCTTCTCTCCAAGACCTTCTTGTTCTCTCTAACTCTCACAAAGTGTGTTTTATGATACAAAGACAAGGCAAAGTGTGTTTGGTTTGTTTTGATGCAAGACATAACCTAGCAAAATATCCAAAAAGCTCTTCTTGTAAAATACTACCTCATAACACCAAATAATACTAAATAATATTATTAACCCAAATAATTAAAATAACTTCAAATAATTAAATATCGTTCCGAATAATATTTTACCGAACCGAACGGAATAAAAACCGATCTGAACAAAATAATTACCGGTCCCTCAAAATAAATACCGGACCGAATAAAATAATTATCGGTCCCTCAAAACAAATACCGAACCGAATAAAATAATTACCGGTCCCTCAAAACAAATACCGGACCGAATAAAATAATTATCGGTCCGAATAAAACGTCGCCGAATATATTAACAGATATATCGGTTAATTTAAATATTTTCGTCGCAAAAATAAACGTCAAACGGTAACTCGAAAATATTAATATAATATTAAATAAAACGGGGCGTTATAGCTCAATTGGTAGTGGGAATGCATTGAGCATGTACTTGAACCCCAGGATACAGGGTTGAGGGGGTAGAGAAGATCGTGAGGTAATAGTGCCGGGAACGCCGAAGGCTCGGGCTGTTACATGATGGAAGTAAGGTGTATTATTATAAGCGAATCGCAGAACATCTATTTGTATGTAAACCCTTCCTTTCTTTCCTCCTAATTTTTTCTTCTTGTTTTTGCATTGAGTCAGTTGTAACTTACTGGATTCCCTTTATATGCTATTGAACTATTGCAGTCAGTTTTTGAAAAAAAGATTGAAAGATATGGCCATGGCAGTGTCTTTAATGTGTTGTGCAACAGACATGCTGCATGTGCCTTTCTGGAAGCAAGTGGTGGTGGTGGGCGAAAGGACTTGCGAGGAATTTGAAAACATGCTCGCTGTCGCTCACACATTATATGATCCTAATAGAATAGTAAGCAAAATCACTCTATATAAAGTTGATGTCCCTATATTTCATTCGGGTTGTCATCAATAACATTTGTGCGCTAGTGTTGATTGTAGGTTATTCATATAGAGTTATACTTATGCACGGCGTATATTGCATGTGCTAGACTTTCCACTTAATATCGACGGTTGCACTTTTCAACAGGGTGTTTCTAGTGAAGTTACTGTCGAGTTACAATGTTATCCTGATTCCATCATAGGAAACTACAGTGATGAAAAATCTTGTTGCATCTTTATTGGCTTACAAAATGGGAGTTACCGGTTTCTTGTCTCTCTTCTTTGTCATCTTATCTTTCCATACAAAATTTTGAAGCTTGTGCTTTGTCTGCTGAGAATGTTACTTAATAGACTTGAATATTTGTGTGTAGTGCACATTCACGCATGCATTGGAGAAGACAATATCCAGATTCAAATATATATTGGAAGAAATTCAAAGATAAATACCATTTTTCTTGTCAATTCATAGCTGATCTAATAGCCATGAGCAATGTTGATGTTATCATCACTGGTACATATCCAGATTCATATCTGGAGCAGATATGGAAATATATTTCCCATACTCAAAGACTCACCAATCTTAGTACATACCATATTTTCGGATATTAAATTGTGACAGTAAGCAATCATTTTGGTTCTTAAATATGTGCTTCGTTGTCACAAATCTCACAATAGTCCTTAAATGTATCAAAATTACAAAAACATACCCAAATGCATCTTTCGCCAGTCAATTGGGTCCTCTAGTGTGTCTTTTGTTTGATAGTTTGGTCATGAAATGCATCTTGTGATAGTCAATTTGATACATAATATTATCAACAAAAGACACTTCGAAATGTTTTGCAACTTTGAAACATTCAAAGACTATAGGCACAACGTCTTACACATTAAGATATCAAAATAGCTAACTAGTCAAAATGTGATTATTACAATTAATTAGTTAATCTTTGTCTCTGTGGCAGCGGTTCACTGACAGACCGATCAAAGTCTATAATTTTCTCCATGGCAAGGCTAGACAGAGTTAAAACATAATTGGTTTGGTAGAAAGCTATGCTAAGAAAAGCAAATTGAGGGAACTTGTCAACCTTGTCGTAGTAGATGGTTATATCGATGTCAAAAAGTCCAGCGACAGAGAAGAAATTGCAGAGATCGAGAAGATGCATGATCTTATGAAGCAATACAATTTGAATGGTGATTTTTGGTGGATTACTGCCCAAACAAATAGAGCACATAACGAGGAGCTTTATCGCTACATAGCAGATACAAAAGGATATTTCGTTCAGGTATTATACGAACCATTTTATATTGTTTGATTCACGAATCAAACATCATTTGTAACTCTTCATCTCTTGATGCAGCCTGCTACAAGACCATATGAAAATGATTGAAGATGATAAGGACATAGAAATTTGGCAAAATACCCTTTTTAGTCCCTTAACTTTACCTCTGGGCCCATTCTAGTCTCTTATCTTTAAAAAGTTCTAAAGTGGTCCTTTAATTTTTCAAAAAGGACCACAATAGTCCTTTCTGTCCAAAAGGCACAAACGAACGTTTGTTTTGTATGTGTGGCAGCTGATGTTGAATGTTATGTCATCTTCTTCAAGTCTGCATCGCCCATTTCTTTCTCTTCTACCCAGACTCCCCCAAATTCTACGGTTCAACAATTTTCTCCCCCTTATGATTATGTAATTTCTTGAGGAAAATGAAGCAATCATCATTAGTGTACTCAGGCCAGTGTTCATATGATTCAAAGGTCAACATCAGTGGATGTTTAGATGGTAATTTGCAATGAAACCCATATGTGGCTGTGGAGACACGGCTGTTCTTCGAAGGGCTTCAACTCACACGAATTTTAGGAAGCAATTCAGGGGTTGTCGTCATTAAAAGGTAAGAAAGAAATGAAATGGCTTATTCATATTATTTTTTCTGATCTATCCAAATTTGGAATGACATAGGGTTCATCTGAAACTGGATATGGATACTTTCAATGGTTCTATGATGATGTTGTGGATGAGAAAGAGAAGTTTATAAAGAAGCAAAATAATAGGTTGGAGAAGCTTCAAAATGACCTTGATGCAGCAAAAATGGAGATACTGCCTTTAAAGGAACAAAAGGATGGACTGAAACAAAAGATAAGGGGGTTACAAATTGAAATGAAGAAAATGATGAATTCTGGAAAAAAATGGAAAAGAATGTTTTGTATGTTGTTAATTTTTGTCATCTAGGTGATGTTGTAAATTCCAGTATCGTTTGTAATATCATTTGAAAAGAAGATGATGTTGTTAATTGATGAATTTTTATGTTTTATTTGTAACATTTTGTAATGAATTTTGGAACTGGTGTAAATTCCAGTATGCAGCCGTATGAAACTGGTGCAAATTCCAATATGAAACAGGTGTAATTTTGGAACTGTATTTTTGATGAATTTTGTAAATTCCGGTAACTGGTGTAACATTTTGAATGAAATCATACCATAACATATACAAACTCAATTGAATGAAGTCAACAACAATGCATAAGGTGGTGGATACCACTAATATTCATAAATTTCATGTTCAAAAAATATGATATTACAGGTCCAAAAACACTACTATTACAGATCCAAAAATCATACTTTACATGTCCAAGAAACCTGATATGACAGGTCCAAAACAACACTAGATAGTATAGGTCCAAAACACTTTAAAGTAGCTTAACTAAAGTTAACATAACCTAACAAACTATTACATTAAAAACATTAATCTAAGCTTTCTATTTTGTTGCAGCTCTCTTAGTAGGTATCGTCCTTCTTGTTGTTGGACCTACAACAGTTTTAGATGTATTCAACCTAGTTATTGGACCAGGTGGGACAAAAAGTGTATTTGGCCTTCTAACTTGCAACTTTTTGGATTTGGGATTCACTTTCTTGGATGATTGAGAAGCAGTTGGCTGAGATGCCTGAGCTGGTTGGATGCTTGAGCTGGTTGAATTGCTTGAGTTGGTTGGGATGCTTGAGTTGGCTGAGATGCTTGAGCTGGCTGAGATGCTTGAGTTGGCTGGGATGCTTAACTAGGGATCCTCATCAACCATTGGTAGATTATCATCAGTTCCTACTGCATGAGCATCATCTTCCCTAATATCATCTTCCCTAACACCATCCATGCTAACATCATCTTCCCTAACACCATCTTCCCTCCCATCAGTTTCATTCAACATCTCCTCAAGAACAACTTCTGCCTCATCAACTATCGCATTAAGGGGTACCTCATCTAACACAACTTCAGTCTCATCAGTATAATCAGGCTTTGACAACGTGCGTTGAATAAAGACTTCAACACTAAGATGAACCCTACATAGATCAGCAATCTCTAATGTCCCCTTGTCATCAACCAACATATTCATCCCAGCAGTAGGATCCCTATAATATATATTCTCTACATCTGCGTAACCTAGCTCTTTAATAGCACATATCAATTCAAAATAGCTCCACTTATCAACATTTACTCTCAAATCAGCAATCTCACCTCCTTCGTAAACACTCATGTCCTCAATAACAAATTCGTCACTATGGTGTATTGTAATGTTCAAATATTCATCCATTTCAGACTATATCCTAAATGGAAAGGAAGATATTAGATTTCAGAAAGATTTATTTCAAAAACCCTAACTACGAAAATCATAGTTTTGCAGAAACTTACCTACGATGAGCAGTGTTGTGGTTGATTTCACCTTCAAGAACGGAATGTACCTTCGCTCGTAGTTTCTTCCCAAAATGGAGCTACAACAATGGCTTCCCTAGGATTACCTTCAAAGTGTTGGAGATGTAATCTGATCCTTTAACCCATGCAATGTTTTAACCCTTTTTTAAGATACTTTAATCCACCTGGACGAAAATGTAAACACGTGCAATGCCACATATATGCCACATAAGCTCTACCATTGACTTTGACTAACGGTCCAGACGGAAAGGATAAACATGGTCCTTTTTGAAAAATTAAAGGACCACTTTAGAACTTTTTAAAGATAAGGGACCAGAATGGACCCAGAGATAAAGTTAAGGGACTAAAAAGAGTATTTTGCCTAGAAATTTTGCCAAAACAAAAGCGAAAGAAAAAGAAAACTTATATATATATATATGAAGAAAGTGACATGAAATATTATGAGTTGATTGAATATTTTATTGTTAATATTATGACTTCTTAGAACAAAAATATGATTTTGTGCTTTTTGGTAAATATGAAAAATATAATGACTTAGTACATGAAATATGATTTTTATGTGCATAACTTATAGTATTTGAAATATTATGACTTCTTACATGAAATATGAAGAAATATGATAACTAAAATAGGATAT